>OY735227.1:20327743-20840243 GCA_963457665.1 Thysanoteuthis rhombus | reverse complement strand
TAGCTTTGAATTCTGCAACAGAAAAATCGGTTGTTTTCTATTTTTTGGTGTGTAAAAATGGAGAAAACTCCTGTTAACCTTAAAATTAACAAAGATTTTCTCCTCATTGACAACACCAGGAAGAAAAAAAACACATACAAACCGTTAACGTTTCATACACTTGCCCATTCAATCAGATGCACAAAGAAAATAGACAAAAACAATTTCATTTCTATACAATAAAAGCGACTGTCGTCGTGTGAAAAGCCAAAAATCGGACCTATCAACCCAACCCAACGGATTGACTTGACCCACGCAACACTCAAAACCTGACTCACCCAATTGATAAAACATGCCAACTGGATCAACCAGATTGTGTTGCAACTGACGTTATTGACCCAAATGATTTTCTATCGTTACCTATGATTAATCTGTCTAAAATAGTAACGGAGACAACCATGATTATTTGTACATCAATGAGAATTTAAATGCGTTTAGAATAGAAACTGTTGAAGTTTACCAACATAACCCATTTATGACAAAACTATAAAGCCTGGTCTGGAGATTTAAAAGCGTATGCAATAGTTTTACAATAATAGAGGCGAAATAACAAATAAGTCGTATCAAATGAAATAGAAGTTATTTCCATAAACAACGAAGAAAGAGAAGGACTGAATGAATAAGAGACAGAAAATGGCAAGTCTTCGTTATAAGAAACTATAGATATTTCAAAGGTCTATGTTTTATTTTTATGTGCGTTATTTCCTTAAATATGATGAAAAATACAATAAGGATGAAAACAGCAACAAAGTTTGGAAAATAGGCAAAAGGCGGTAGCAATACATCAAAATGCCTGATATATGGAAGGTAACATTTCATAGCTTATTGCTCGTTCTTTATTGAATAATTGATATCAATCACATTTGCATAATGACCCCACCTATTCTTTGGCATTTGGAGATCATCTGACCCCTGACCCTGGCTCGTCTGTATAAAGTGGGTGATGTCACCAAGAACTAAGCTGGGTCTCTTTGAAGCAGGAGTCGCCCAAAGTGGCCGATATTGTGCTTAGCAAAATAAGACTTAAATTCTAGCACTGGATTTATTTTCAGAAAATAGACGAAAAAACATTAATGCATAAGCCTTTAATTGCTATTTTCATTAGTATGTACCGAAAAGTAACTAAATTTAGTAAAATAAGATTTTTGAAAAACACACAAAAGTTTCATCAAAATCAGACACGGATCTACCAAACATTAATGAAAATCACACAGAAAAGAAATGTATGAATGTATATATTTGAGTGCATATTTATTTGTATGTGTATGTGTGCATGTGCATGTGTATGTATATGTTTTGTATGCTCATAATTTTAAAAATGTTTTTCGGAAAAAGAAGATTTCGAAAATTAAAATACCATTATTTTTTAAATTTTAGAACCATACAACAAAAATAAAAATAAATAAGAGAATTCATAACAAAGGGGGATAGTTCATGTGGGCTATACATCTACACGAATGAAGAAAAAAGGCTCCAATTCAGCATTTTAGATAAATTGTAAATATAACCCCCTCCCCCCAAAAAAAAAACAAAATCAACCTTTCCACAACAGAAAAAAATTGCTGAGGATACAAAGGTTTTACGGATTGAAATCAGAAGCATTTCTTGCAGAATTTTCCATTCTATCTTTAAGAAGTGAGACCAATCTTGTTCAGTTGAGCCCACTTTCTTGAATCAGTAAGTAAATATGTGAGAACATCTAAATGATAATTTCCAAAGCTATCCTTGGTCTTATAATCCTAATCAGATATCAGGTGACCTTTACTTGTGATAGATAGTTCAAGATATTCATACATCACCATCAGCCTTTTAGCGTCCGTCGTTCGACATAGACCTTCCCCAGGATTCGCCAGACCTCTCTATCATGGGCATCGCGGATCCAATGTTTTGTGGACTAATCTATTTCGTTACACAGTCATACATTTTGCTAATCACAGTTTTGCATATGAGCTCTAGGAACTTGTTTTGTGAGATATGATGTCCATCGGTTGTCTGATATTCTCGCAACATGACCAGCTCGTTCCCGTTCGAATTTTCTAATGGATTCTATGATATCCCTATCCTTAATATACTGCACTGTTTTGTGATCCCTCCATGAGATATTCTGCATGATTCTCTCCTGTGCACATTGCAGGATTCTCAGTTTGAAGGTAAATTTTTTGGTCAGGTTCTATGTTTAAGCTCCATAGGTGACTATTAGGAGGATGCATTGGTTGTAAACTCTTCTTTTTAAAAAACCAATGGGATTTGTGTGTTCTCAAAGATTGAACTTGCTCTAGTGAAAGCTGCCATCTTGCGCTTGATTTCTTCCTCCTTTGTGGGTTTCACAGACCTTCGTTATCCTTGGTAGATGTAGTGGTGTACTTTTTTTCAGGTTTGCGTTTTCAATTTTGATTTTTGTGTCTTTATCTTCAAAATGTTTGTTCTGCATTTTTTTCTTACTAAAGTTTTTTGTATAGTCAAAATGTCTTGCTCTCTTTATTCAGGTCGTCTAGTATTACTTGGAGATTGTAAAGTTTGTTTTTTTTCTAGAAAGGACGATACCGTCAGCAACTGAAGTATTCGCCGTCTGTTCTGATTCCGTCATTTTCTCAGACAAGGTTTCAGAAGATCATCTTGAGCCAGGTTTCAAAGAGTTTGAGCGAGCTGGGATCGCCTCGTCTCACTCCCTTTTCGAGCTGAGTCTTTATGTGGCCTAATAAATGACCTGCTGTGTCGGTATAGACGTTGCAAGACTGACATATACGGGATCTACGCCTTATTGTGTGATAGCATCGATGACCTGGGAGATTTGGATAATGTTTAGTTTATACCTCTTTGAGAGTCGTAGAGTGACATTGGCTACGCAGTCGGAGAGAGCGTTGGATCCTCCAAAGTTGTCTTTGATTTCTTTGAAGATAAGAAAGTCAATTCTTCTTTGTTTTCTTATTCCTCTTCCACAGCTGTGGAGAAAGCATTTATTATCTAGCTCAACTAATTCCTCTCCAGGTATTCTCATATTGCAAATATGAATAATGTTTCATTTGATGTTTTCAATTTGATTTTCACGATCTGTTAGATGCATATCTGTCGAGAGAGTTCTGACGTTGCAGATAGATGTATTATCTTGTTATCTTGGTGACGTTCTTGGGTTTCTGTTTCTGTTCTGGTTGTTGCATTTGGAGCACATCAGCAACACCCAAAGCAAGTGATGCAGCTAGGAAATTTGAAACCGATGATGCAGCGGGAACAGCCAATATATTTTTGATCGAGCGAATCAGGGGGAGTGTTAGGTCATGCCCTGTCGCGCAGGCCCATGACGTGTTGTAGGGTTTCTGGTGGATTGGTTTCAGCTGATTTTGATAAAGGCAACTCAGAGATCCACCGGCCCATAGCACCCATCGTTGAGGGGAGACATGGATGTACGTAGCGTTGTGAGAGATAACAGGATGATTGAGCATCTAACATTTCTACACGGTGCTTTGTTCGTGGATTCTAAAATAGCTCAGTGAGCAGCACTGGCCTATCTATACCTATAAAGTGTAGGAAATATTACGTTGGACCATAAATTGAATAATTTTGGATGTCATTTTTAATCGTACAGGCAGGGCTAAAGACGAAGCGTTGATCTTTATGCTAGCACCTAGTTATTCGCCGTGGAGGAGAAAAACAATGGAAATCAGTTTATTTTCTGCTTTTTTTATATTGTCCTTTTAAAGACAAATAATTGAACATTATTACTGCCATTAAAGTATTTCAATCTGCTCTCTTTCAATGGAAAAACAATACTTTTTAGATGAAAAAAAGCAAGACGGGTGCAAAAATAAAAAAAGAATCAATTGAGCAAAGGTACGTAAAAATATGAAAAGATATTTTCTTTTGTTATAGTTACAATAAAAATTGGAAATATCTTTTACTCCCTACATACTGAAATTTCCAGCCTTGAAAAAAAAAACACAGCTCCAAATTAATATTGATATATACACATATGACTATCAGAAAATGTGTCCTCGACTATACGAAAGAGAAAAAAAAAAGCTACCAGGTGGATTCGAACCCCCTATCTTCAGATTACAAAATGAACACACAACTGCGCCAAAAAGACATATTCACATCAATTCATTTTTATATATGAAAAGAAGAAAAAGCATCAGCAGGTCATTTTAAGTGTTTATATAGTAATCCACTTCAATGGTTTTAGTGAGGGCACAATTCCATTCTCGTGTGCATTTTCTGTCTAAAGCAATTATTCTATAGATTCTTTTAGAATGCTGTTGGATTTGAAAAACATGTTTGGCATTTATTTTACCTGGTTTACCATATTAGGGCATTAACTGAAATTCGGCTCTAGGCTATCATAGGCAAAAATGCGGTAACGCCAAATATCGTCAAGTTATATTGTTATATTGGAAAGGTATTGACAAGCTGACCATTTTTACAAAAGGATTAGGGATCTAAAAATTAGGGGCTGAAATCGAGTTACATACAGTTATATATTTATATGTATCATTCTTATGCATATTTCTTCTGCTGACCGATCAAGCACGAAATAATGATAAACCAAGTCTCCGGGGAGCCAGATGGGCCCACCGTGCACCTCCCAGTGCCCTCCAGCATATAGTTTGGTTTTTTCTGGTTGGTACATGTCTGCAGTTTACGGTTTGGATAATTAATAATATTTTAAGATGAACTAGGATTTTAGGGGTTATTTTTGTGGAGTATTGTTATTTCAGTATTGAGAAACTAACTAACAGAAACAAATTAAAAATGTTTTAGTCATAAAATACACAGAGTGGCCAAATGTTGAAGATTTGGACCCTCACTATTTAGGTATTCGTTTCGTTGCGTTATATCACATTTAAAGTAAAAAATCACCCCAAACTTGTTAGAGTAAGTTTTGAGAGTCGACGTTATTAGAAAAAAGAAAAGAAAAATACTCACATTAAAGGTCTTCACAAGATGTCATCCATTTTAAAATTGAGTTTTACAAAAATTGTTACACAATTAAAGCTGTCAGTTTGTGTAAAAAGTCACGTTAAACATTAGGACAGAGCACTAAGAGTGCCTTCCCAATTTGTAGACTAACTGAATATCCATGTTATTATTCCAGGATAAATCCTAACATAATCTTCATAAAATGACTTCGAATCACTTGACTATCCCTCCTTGATTGGTTTACGGGGGGGGGGGATTTTTGCCTCTCCCATAGCGGCAAGTCGGGTGGAGTCCTGACTGGCCAAAAAAAAAAATGTCTCTTCTCGTAATTAATGTCACGAAGACATTAGAGTAAGCTTAACTCGATCACAGAACGAGTCCTGAGCAGGCTTGGCATCGGTTTTTCATTACTTAAGCAGAGCAATACAACGCTGCCCCCAACTGGCCAGAATCACCGTTGACTCCAGTGACTGGTTGAGTGGGAGGGAAGAATATCTTAGTGATCTCTCGAAACATTCAAGCCATTCGATTACAAAACCGTTAATTATTCAATGAATTTTGCAGACAGCACTAAAAAAAGAAGAAAAAGTAATTATTAAAGATAATTACCATTTGCTTTTCAGTCCCTTGTCCTATCTAGGTTTTTATACACACGTAACGGAAGACGAGTTGATTTTAGCAGAACTTGTTTTTCAGTTGAACCTCCTGCTTATTGGTACATTGTTCCGCCTTAGTTCCGTACGCAGATATTTGTTCGTTCAGTTATGTGTTTCGGACTGAAGTATATATATATATGTATATATATACTTCAGTCCGAATATATATTCAATTTTGGTTAGAACCAAAAGACCAAAAACCATGTCACACTCATAGGAGAGAATCCTTCTCAACATAACATGGAGATCTCACAAGACAGTATATTATATTTGAGGAAAACAGGAGTCAGAGATATGATTGAATCCATTAGAAAACACAAATTGCGATACGCTGGTCACGTTGCAAGAATTGCAAACAACCGATGGACATCATATCTCACAATATGGATCCCCAGAGATCATATGCGAAACTGTGTTGCTGAAAGAATACTGCTACTACTGCTGCTGCAGATGAAAAAAATTATTTTATAAAAAATCATCTAAATAACATTTTCTAGCATCTAGACGCAACAACAACAAAAAAATATCTGGATCAAGTGTAAAACATTTGAATTGGCAGCCCTGAGCAATGGACGTAAGTCTCATTTCGGTATACTGACCCGTCAGTCAGTGACGGTAAGCGATGCTAGAGATACTGGTGCATTAAAAAAACCCATGATTTTATAGTCCGGAAAAATCGGCAGATACTTTGCTTCTTTTCGTCCTCGGTAATTCCGTTTCCTATTTATCCCCTAACATCTCTACGGATCGTTACACTTTTTTCATGGCCCCCCCAGAAAACAGAGGGCTTTCTTTCCCCTAGAATGACTTGGGGGAGATCCCATACTAACCCCGTTGTTTTATTTAATTTCTAAATTTAGGTGTTTTTTCCCTCCTCCACGATCAGAGTATGAACGAATTTATGTATTATTTTCATTCAGTTGTACAAATATTGGTTGTTGTATATTGAAGCGGCGAAAACGCACCATTTTAGTATGGATTGCATAGACTGTTTTTGACGTTTTTTGGTGATATGGCGTCAGTTTGGTACATATATACCTTTTCCTGAGAAAGGTAAAAATTAGAGCAAGAAAAAGAGTAAGTAAACCAGAAACTACGGCTTGCAAATTGAAGTCATTCGTTAAAAGTTACTAGAGAGTTACTAAGCAGTTTTAGCCTTTTGAGTCTTACGAAAAGGTTGTTCGATTTCTAACGTAAGAAGAAATAAATTTGACTATTCATATTGAGAAAAATAATAGTACGTAAATTTCATGTCCATCAAACGAACATTTTGGATACATAATATGGAGGTTAGTGCGAAGTTAAGTTTACAGTGATTGTAGTGAGACACTGAAATGTATTGTAAAGCTTTTATTATGTTTTAATATAAACAGGCTAAGTTAGTCACACAATAGTGACAATAAAGTGACTTACGTCTTTTGGCAGCAAGCTGTGCTGGTGGTTATTAATAAAAAAATTGGAAAAAAGGGGTGATAAACTAATAAGTTGCTTTTCTCGCCTTTTGTTGGTCAGTGATCACTAAAAAAAGTTTGAATTAAAAAAATAAGTGTGTACACTGCTGGGTACAAACTAAGGGATCAAATTAGCATAAACTAACATTTCAAACTGAATACCCATTAAATGGAGGGGAGACTAAGAAAACTTGACTTAACCAGGGGTAAATGTTTCAATTTTTAGCTGTCTAGTTCCATCGATGCAGCCTGTACACATAGTATATGAACATAGCCGACCAGCCAGACAATTAACCAGACCAACTTGGAGACTGAAAATAAACCAATATTGATAGTTTTGGTGACAATGTTGGTTGATGGTTCCTGAAGAAACACGAAACCCAGACAGGTATCGAAAACCCAGATCCGGGTTTGGAAACCCAGCACTTGCCACCTTGCCTAGAATGAGGAGTAAAAATGCGTTCAACTGAAATCCGATCAGCGACATCCTATAGAAGGCCAAACGTCAGGTGCATTGTGTTTGAAACAAGACACTTCGAGAGAAATGTGCATTTTGCTAAACGGTTATGAGCACTTGAGGGTGTGTGGGGTAAGAAAATAAAACCCTTACGTGCAAAGATGAACGAGATTTGAACGAGCAGTTGGGTACCTGTATATGACTGGGTGATTACTGAAAATTCGTGGAGTTTTGATACAAATATGTGAGTAAGTAACGCCCTTCAGGGTTGACTACTCGAATTTAGACTCTAGAGCTAGATCTGCAAGAAAAAAAGAGCTAAAAGGGTACTGAATACAGAGGTACATTTGTCAGTACAGCGCAGTTTGCTCATCACGCAGTTTGCAATAGTTGGGAGGGTCGTGGACCCCCAAATATTTGTCCGTATTATCGCTCATCCGTTCAGAAAAATGAAAATAGAAACAACATTTCATAGAAGCATTTACTTGATTTGTCTTGAATTCAAAATCTCTTTTATGTTCAATCTATTTACACATAATTATATGGTGTTTTACGTATTATCTCAATTTTACTTACCTGATATTCATGAATTATTCCAGATGCAGATTTGTGGGAGCCAAAAAAGAATGTTTTTGTTTAGATCTAGCACCAAAAGAGCTTACTTAGCAACCCTGGTGCCCCTTCCGCTGGTTACAGCTCCAGCTGCCTTGCTTGGGCTCTACATATCATATTGCTGCTAACTCAACAAGATGCGCCCCAAGATATGATCAATTCGTCTTTGTACTTTGGCTCAACTTCCGAGGAAATTTAATTGAAATTCACTGAGAACCTTTGTGTAGACAAACATGAGTGAATACATGAATGAATGAAAAAAAATTACCTTTCAACCAAAAAAGTTCCACCTCAAAATTTTCACACACTCACACGTACGTGCATACACACTCTCTCACACACACACACACACACACACACACACACACACACACAGTGATTCTGAACGTGGGGGTGCACGGCCCTCAAGGGGTAATTTGAATATGTTTAGGGGGATATGGAATAAGGGTTTGAAGAGTGAAATCCTTGGCTGAAAACTGAGCCGTGCCCAAAATATGGGAAATCGAAGCTTACATGATTACCTCATTTGCGTCATAGCTATATATGAACTGATTTTCATCCAGTTTTTAGTTAGTGAATGGCGTTGACAGAGGTATACGCTCTCTGGGTGCTTAGTTAATAATGTAATTCCAGAAAAATTGAATATGTCAGGATGGAATAATCTTAACCCCCCCCTTTTTGCTCTCTTTGGAGCATCTGCCAAAGGAAATTCGTCAGTTAGAAATTGACTCTTGGGGAATCTCCAGAGGCATCACTGATGGCTATTTGAAAAATGGGCCCGGGACCCCGATGGAAAGGAACCACAACAAAACTTCATATAGTTCACCAAGTGCATTTCTACAGACATCATACGATAACAAGGATATTGTTGTACATACATGAATTGCAAAATGTTCATTCAGCCTTTCACGAATTAGGTGATATTTTATTAATAATTTTCCTTTTCCGTCAAATCTCACTAAATACTGGAGGGGTCTCTCAAGGAGCTAAGACTCTGGCCCCCCAAATCCCTAGCTATCTTTTGATATGCCACCTTGAATAGCTATACAATTACAATTTCATCAGTTATTTCTGAGTTTAATCATTTTTACTAGCCTTCCAACTAAAGCATTTTCACGAGCCTCTGTATAATATGTTTTGTAAGAAATATCGTTCAAACAAAATATATCAAAAGCCATGTTTCAACTAATTTATTTGAAAAATTAACATTTGCACGTTAACTGTGATAGTAACAATAGATATTCAATTTCTTATGTTCATCGATTCAGATAGCTTGCCGTTTTGTTTGCTTGCTTCACTTTTTAATTTGCTTGCCTTATTTTTGAATTTGCTTGTCTTACTTTATAGTTTGCATGTTGCATTTTTCGTTTTGCTTTACATTCTAATTTACTTGTCGTATTCTTTAATCAGCTTGCCTTAGATTTCAATTTGCACGGGAAAAGGAATATATTGATTACATGGCGAGTTAGAGTAGTGGACTGGCTTTTAAAAGGTGCGAAATTTTGAGGCAGTAATAATCAAGGCGTGAAGCTCTTGTTTGACACAGACTGGTTTGCCGTGAATATAAAATGATTTAATAGATTCAACGCCATGTTTTTTTTATTTGTCTGCCGTTTTTTGTTTAGGTTTTTTTCTTTTTTAACCGCTATAAATCATCTCGTTCTTCTTTCTCGTCTGCAGGAAGGAAACGATTTATGCAAAGAGAATATGATATTTTGGTGGCTTCTTATTTACCCTTTCATTAACAAAACAGTAAAGAAATGGTTCTGACACCGATAATAAACACCGCGCGTGGTGGCATAAAAAAAAACATTCCCATAAAAAAAAATGACGCTTTCAGCAGCCTAATAAATCTATCGCATTCCAATCCTTAGGTTATTTTCTCTTTATTGAAAAGAAAAAAACAGCATGGATGATTGAATTGTGATTTTTTGATCTGAATTTCTGAGACGAGGAATTCTCATTATACGCTGATTTACTCGGGCGAGTCTCCTCATCTTGGTTGTTATAGTCACAACGTTATGACCGTTGATACGTTGCCAAATGGATAAAAGCGAGGGTTAAGGTTATGCACTTACCTAACTGGCGGTCGCGAGTTCAAACCCTGGGTCGAGCAGTGCAGTAGGCGCCCTCTTTCAGGAAGACAGCTGGCATCGTAAATGAGTAGGAAGAACGAACTGACATGAACATCAGAACAAGAGCAATTTACATCCGTCAATTGTACAAGAAATTGGGTTAAAGATTTCCAGATTACCGTTACAGAAGGCTGGAGGGTACAACGGCCGAAACGTCGTGACTATAACAACCAAAATAGGGACATTACTCTAAAAAGGATTCGATTGAATCAAAATATTTATTGACATTGGCCTAATCCGACAGAGGGCCAAATGTTACACAAAAAGATTGTTTTGAACCCAAGGCGGTTATTTAGTATATCTCTGAATTTTTGAGATGATGTATTATATTATTTCTATTATTATTCGGACCATCCTCATCTTGGTTGTTTTTCATACAACGTTTCGGCCGTTGTACTCTACAGCCTTCATCAGGTCTCATCTAACGAGCCGAACCCTTTATTCAACCGTTGGGGGTATATTGACTGCACCCCCCTCTTAGCATTTGTAGTATTATTATTGTCTCACACTGGGATTGAACCTAGAACCATCAGATTACTTGCAGTAATTTTTGTCTGATTCTGTAACCACTACGCTATGTGTCCATGTGGACAACCATGTGGACAACCGCTTGCCTAGCATATGGGCCGACTCTTTCAATTTTCGAATCTTCCAGTGTTCTTCCTGATCAATTATCTCAACCTTGTTCCACAGGGGTAGGTGGTCTCCCTTTTCTTTCCATACGTGATCAGCTATGCCCGATTTGTTAGTTTCACATTAGCTCACCGCTTTTCGGTGTTCTTCCACCCGAACCTTCAAGGGGCGACATGTTTCTCCTGTGTATTCGTGCCCACAGCTGCACAGTATTGAGTATACACAGTTCTTGGTGTTCGATAACTCAGTGGGTGGTTTGGTGCGGGAGAGGTAGCTGTGCAGCGTTGATTTACTTCTGAAAATAGCCCAGATATTATATGACGCGCAGATCTTCTGGATCTTCTCAGACACATTCTTAAGGTAGGGGAGACAAACTGTAGTCGGTTTAAGATTGTCATCCTCCTCCTCCGTCACTCTCCTTTCTCTAGTGGTGACAGTTAAACCTTTGGGGTAACCATTTTTCTGGAGATTCTGATGAAGGCCGTAAAGTACAACGGCCGAAACGTTGTATGAAAAACAACAAAGATGAGGATGGTCTGAATAATAATAGAAATAACCAAGGCAGTTATGTCTTAAAAATCAGCATTAAAAACTTTGACATTATCTTTGTTAGAACTACGATCAATGTGGGAGTATATATATATATATATATATATATATATATATATATATATATATATATATATATATATATGGTCTAGTAAGCTTCACAGCTTTAAACACTGAATATATAAAAATTATACGTCAAAAGATTGATGTCATTTCAGTCAATTATTTCCAATATCTGTTTCTTATGTTTTATACAATATTTGATATTATGTGTGAATTTTTCTTGTGGGGATCATCAGTTGTTTACCATGTAACCGTTTCAGGGATTTCAAAACAAAATGGTTACATTAACATAGCTCCCTAGCAGTGTTGATCAAACACCATCTCGTCCTCAGCGATGATTTTAATAAATCACTTTATTTATTTTTAAGGGTGTCCCATACTACATGAAGTTTGTTATTTTATGTAGGATCGTATCATAATGTATCGTATATGGGTTTTATTTTATACTACATATAATTTATCTATTTATTTTCTTGTAACACAGGGCTTACTCATGTACGTTACCCCAAAACGTATTTGATGATGAAGGAACATTAAGTATAACAACACACACACACACACACACACACATATATATATATATATATATATATATATATATATATATATATATATAATTGTGTCATCCATAGACAGTTGTTTCGTTGTATTACAACTCTTACAACTCTTCAGTGTGGCTATAGACTATCCTATATCCCTTCCAGTACCACGAGGTAGGATCTAAACTTTCGCTTCAAATCCAGAGGCTGACACTCTACCCCAGCCTTTCGCAGAACTGGACGGTCAGTATGACCGAATTAAGGGATATATTTACTTCTGCACACTTCCCCATCTACTAAAGTGCTCAATTCTAGAGCTGGAAGAGCATTGCTATAGTAGCTTATTGTTATCGAATATATATATATACACACACACACACACATATATGTATATATATATATATATATATATATATATATATGAGCTCTACTCTAAAACAACTTGACTTTCAAAGTATAAAGTTGAATATAACGAGCACTCTAGGAAATAAATCCATCACACATCAGACGTTGCTTTATATTATGCTATATTGCTCACCTGATCTGTACCATATGTATTATAAATCCAATACATTTCAGAAGTGGCTTTATATTATTGATATATTATTATATTATGTTATACTGCTAGCCTGATTTGTACCATATATATATATATATGTATATATATATATATATATATATATATATATATATATATATATATATATATTCGATAATATTGCATATTTCATTATGTTCGTTTGCCCTACAAAGATTGGGAAAAGGCCTGTAGCTTTAGCACCAGAATATTAAGAGTACAATACAAAAATTATTTTTCCTTTTATTTTTTTGCATTCTTTCTTTGGCTTTGATCAGTTCGTATTCACAAAGACTGAACGCACAGAAATACGTGCAAAACAAGACTGGCTCCGGCAGGATCAAACTCGACTCCCCCTTCTATTCCGACTGAAGAAGATTGCTGCAACTTTTGTATTGTACGTATAATAGATAAAAAAAATTTTAAAAAATTCTTGTATGGATGTATTTATTTATTAGTATGAAATAAGCGTATCTATTCGGTAAAATTCTGCTGATATCTGAGACTTCTCAATTTAGCTCAATTAGTAAGACAGACTCCTGTCAATTAGTTGATTGCGATTCCAGATCAGTGAAGGGATATGTATGTTTTACATATCACTTCACATCCCTCATTTTGATGGGGGTCGTGCTTTGCTTGTTTTTGTCAATAAGAAAATGTCAACTCCAGACTTTGCATCGGAGTTTGACGATAATTTTTCAATGGAGAATCTATGCATTATTGATGGATGCCGATAGACGTTCACAATGCCGATTCCAGAAAAGATTCAGTAAACTTTTTTTTCTTATGTAGGCCATTCACAAATTTTGTATAAAGATTATAGGAGCGGAGGCGTTCTGAAAATCGACAAATAATGACGTAAAATGAGTCAATCGAATCATGACGAAATTCTAGCACCAAGACTGACGGACACAGAGAACAAACAAGCTTTGCTGCCAACATTCCGAAACGTGAAGTATTGTATTCACAAACTCTCTATTTGTACAACCTTCGGCAAAGCAGCTCGTTGCCAGTGGGTGCACCTCGTTTCCCCCAGATAAATAAACATGAAAAAGAGAAATCCAACCTATTTAGATTTGCATATTTTCTCCTAAATTGATTTACTGCTTGTGCAGCAGGACATTTTTCGTCTGGTACCGCACTCTGTTTTCCTATATTTGGTAACCCTTTGATGACCTTTGATTTCGTAAAAAAAACATCTCTGTTTGCGTCACTTGGTTTCACGAAAATTGATGTCTTAATGGAAAAACGACCCAGTCCAGCAAAAACAACATTTTCCCACCATGTTGTATATTTCCGCTGAGAAAATAAAATATACGTATATAAATCGCAATACGTATCCATCTCTCTCATATATATATATATATATATATGCGTGTGTGTGTTATTATAAATTCTCGTACTAAAAATAGCAAAAATCGTAGCAGACAACTCGATAGTCAAAATAAAAAGCAGTCAACACAGAAAAAAAATTCGAACCACAGACAGACTGTATAGTTGGCTTAATTAACTTAAAATTGTCCTATTCTAAGTGCATATATATATATATATATATATATATATATATATATATATATATATATATATATATATATGTGTGTGTGTGTGTGTGTGTGCATGTGTGTGTGTATATATATGAGAGAGAGAGAGAGAGTAGCAGCGATGGTAGCACCATCGACCGGAAGTTGGAATTGATGAGGTTTTAAATGTAGTTTGAGGGCATCATATACATGATGATGGAATCAATTTATAAGTTGATATGTCCAGTATAAGTTGTGAGTTTCTGGGGCTCACGTGAAGTATGCATTTGGCTGTTTCAGACTAGAGAACAACATATCTTGCTCCACATTCTTCCATCTTTCTCTCTCCACTTGACCGTTACGACTACTAAGCCTCCATACATATATATGTATGTGTGTGTGTGTGTGTGTGTTTTCATATCTTATCAAGTGTATATGTATTTAATTATGCGAAATGAATTTAAATACATATATATTTAGATATATCGGATTTGATATCGACATAGATACTTAACAAAAAGAAGTCATCTTTTAAAACTTAACTCTAAATATGATCGATAATACAAGCCGTATTGAATATAAAACAACTTTCAACTATATATGGATACGGCATTTAATCCACCAGATATACTAAAAGAACTGTCAAAAAGTAAATAAACGAATATGAAATTCAGCAAATATATCAATATTTAACAATATGATACAGCCCTTTGAACAGTGGCCTCAAAAAGGAATAAAATACGCGTCCAAAATTAATAAGAATAATAAGAACAGAAAAAGGAATATATTATCGTTTAATTCACCATATGACAAGAATATATCACAAATAAGCATAAAACATTCTTCAAAATAATAGACATTTAATCTCTTCAAACAAATGAACAGATTCCAATATTCAACAGAAGTACTGTAAAGGTTAGTTATCCATGTAGAGATAACATGAAACGAATAATGAACATAAAAACATAGTGCAAAAAGGTAAGTCATACAAAATAACTAAAGTACTGCGTAATTGTCAAAATGATTATGAATGCCCACTCAAGTAAAAATTACTAACAAATAACGTCTTATAGAAAGCAACGGTGAAGCCAAATATTTCCCTTGATACGGAGCAGCTTGGCCATTTGCACCTCCAGCGTAAATGGGTCCTCGATTTTTTTCTTGTCGTGCAGATTCAATGGCCGGAACTAAGTAGTTCTCAATGAATCACAGACTTTGGTGTGCTTCTTTCTAATTAGCCGATCGGAGTTCAAAAGAAGGAACCAGTTCAAATGGGGATATAGTGGGCGTAGTGGCCAAAAGGAGAGAAAAGTTTGGAAGACTGTTGAGCAAAATGATATGTTGTACTCTAGCTTATAACAGCCAAACGCCTCCTGCACGCAGACACCGGGAACTCACTACTTATTCTGGACATATCAACTTATATGCTAATTCCTTCATCAAATAAATGATGCCCTCTAACTACCTATGAAAACTCATCAATTCTAACTTCCGGTTGTTGGTGCTACGATCCTACTCTTAAGAGAAAGACTGCCGCTGAGTTTGGTCAGACGTTCCTCATCTCAATTATTGCACAGAGTAGACGATGTGGAAGAGAACGGAAAAGTGAGAAAGGAGAAAAGAAAAAATAATTGGAAGTTATGACTGACAAGGTGGAGAGTATATATCAGTGCGACCAATGACTTGATCGTCAGCATTGAGAATCTCTGGCTAGTCCCGTTTTCATTTACATTGAGTCTTTTTTATTGTCCCATTCATATTCACCTGGCACATGCACGAACACACACACACACACACACACACACACACATAAACACACACATGTATATATATATATATTTATAATAACAAAATGACTTGATACAGTTTCCCAAACTATTTCAGCCCAGTGCCCTTCTCAGATCATATTTTTAATCAGCACCCCCTCGAAAATCATACATTGAAAATTAGATTTTAATAATTAAAAAAAAATAGAATATTTAAACAAGTTAATAGATTTCATATGCAGAACATTTTAACTTAAAACAGTTGCACAGTAAAAATCATCTTTTCAATCATTCAATTTTATGCGCAGGAGCTGTCAATTCCTTGCTCTTTGTCCCCCTCACCATCCCTTGTCTTCCGACGCCCCAATCACCATTCCTCTGCCATCCAGCTCCCCTTTGAGTTTTTAGTGCCCCCAAGACGGTGGTAGTGCCAACTTTAGAAATTGCTAAGCTAGATAGCACCATTTTTCTTCTCGGTAACCGCAGGATTAACTCTTGGCAAATCCGACTGACTCTCTGCGGGATCGACTTGGTGCCAGCCCCAACGCTCCACCGGAGGATAACTGCCGACTAAATAACCGTGTGGGTGGTTTTATTGGTTTCTATTGGTTATTGGTTTCTAAGTTAAATCGCAAGCTATATATATGAATGAGGTGTATCCGAAAAGTATCCAGCTATTTGATATCAACCAAATTACAGCCTGCTTAATGCAATAACGCCTTATTCCCCCTTCAAAATATTCTCTTCAGGACTTGCTGTATTCTCCTTAATCTCATCCATGATCTGCAATCTCCTTCCTTTCAACAGCGAAAAGCTGCAAGTCGCCGGGAGTCAAATCTGGACTGTGTTTCACAAGCAAAACCCTGCAAGCTCATTCATTGTGAATGCAACGGTTGTACAGTACACAAGATCCCTCAACAGCGTTCAACAGCGGACTGAATAACCCTGTGGGTGGGTGCATGTTCATGTAAGTGCAGTAAGGTCACTCAGATTGGTTTTCTAGGTTACATCAAGACCATGCGACCGGTTCTCGAGATATCCAACATGGTTGGATACTTTCCAGACGGACCTCGTCCGTAAGTTATACGATAATATTAAATGAAACCTTTGAATATTATAGCCTGCCGACTGATTGATCGACGAAGCAATATATCGATTTTCATCATGAATGCTCCCTGCTTTGTACTTTCCTACCGGTGTTTAGATAGTTAGTAGTTGGTCCTCTTCGTGCAAAGCCAAATAAATTCAAAGCGTGATTAAGCAGAACAGACCACCATCTTCTTCTTCGGTCTTGGGCTGAGTCAATGTACCTTGTCCTTTGTTGAATGTGGACCTCTCTTTCCAAGCTGCCTCCATAATTTCCGGTCTTGTGCTCACGTTTCGATAGTTGCATTTGAGGTGCACAGCCCCCTGCCGCGCCCAGAGTTGGGTCTTGATTCAACTCCGTTGACACAATAAGAAAGGCCGTAAAATTTGTATGACTTGTCATTATTTGGAATTTAGGAGAACAAACAATGGAGGGCTATTTGAAGACTGTGATCTCATATTTTCGACTTTACATAAATATTAGGAAACAGTTGATATGATATCATCATGTTCTCTAGAAATTGCTTTTTTTCTTATTTTTAACTACGACGTAAGTTTCTTGAACGGGGAAACAAATGTTGCCAAATGTTGTAAAACGTTACCAAATGCAGTCAAAATTGTTTTTACTACGTCGCAGGTTTTGAACAGAGTTTTCTCTTTTTACTTATCTCTTCTTATTATTATTCGCGTCTTTGGTGGAGCGTTAAACGTATTTTCAATACACCACATGCGTTTAGTTTTGCCTATGGGAGAAACCAATGAATAACGACCAGAAGTCCAACTTCGGCTATCATTCATCACAGTGAGGAAAATTCAGTATCAGTTCTTCTAATACTGCTGACACAGCAGAATGAAAACAAACTTCGAAGTCAGATCATTGACGCACATTCTTTTCTTGCGTGCATATCTAGCAAGCTGCATAGGCAACTTCATTTCCGATTTACATCTAAGATTGAGTTTAAAAAAAACGCCTAGAAACATTTAGACTTTCCAGATATATATTTAAAATCTAGATGATATACTACGTATGATTGATGAATTAAATGTAACTCTCATCATCTTTATCATTTATTTCATTAAATGTCAGTTTATTGAAACATCACTTATTTTATTACTATGAAAACATTTATTTTATTGAAAGGTATCTGTGTATCATCTTTCAACATTTAGACGCAACTAAAAACATCTAGATTCACGTGAAGACCAACTAAAAGGGTAACGCTGGGCAAGAGACGTAAAGCGACTTTTCTGTAGGTAGGTCAGTGGCAACAATCGATGCTAGAGACTCTATCGCATCTAAAAAAAGAAATTATGGTATGATTGATGACGTTAGTCTTCCAGAAGCACCGAGTTGAACCCTGCATATTTGTGTCTATTTGTGTCTATTCTCAAACGATATGATAGTCTTCTCAATAGTCTTATCGTCAATATATTTGAACTGCTGGCTGAACCAAAAAGAATCACCTTAGGTTGAGAGAGCAAGCTCAACTTACAAGAAGTATCTATGACCAATGCATCAAACAAAAGGACTGGCTTTCAAACTAAAAACTATGCAACGTGCATAAGATCATGACACCTGAACATCACATGGAGAGATCACAAGACAACACATTGGAAGAAAAAATAGAAAAGACTGGATTCAGAGATATAGAATCCATTCGAGAACTCAAATGGGAATGGATGGGACATGTTGCAAGAATGTCAGAAAACTGTTTGACATCACTAAACACCGTGGATCCCCAGAAATCATGTGCGAAATTGCAGCCAGCAAAAAATAAGATCAGATAATATCGAAACCTATTGAAGCAATCTTTGGTTGTTGGAAATTCAAGAATTCTCCTTATCTGCTCTGTTCAAAGTGGATTTTCATTGTTAAAGAAAATGATCTTTTCTGGGATGTTTTCAAGTCTATTTTCTTTGTGGGTGCCCACCGTAGTGCTATGTCTAACTGGTCAATCTACTCTGTCTCCCCAGCACTTCTGCCTAGGATCAGAATATAGTATACGAGTGGTCATTGAAAAGTGTTGCACAGACAATATATATATATATATATATATATATATATATATATATATATATATATATATATATATATATTACATTTTATATATGAGGATTATTATTTCAGTCACACTTGTAAAATGTCGATAAAAGACTCAACATTCCTGACATTCTTAAAGAATTATTTCGAACTAATTTCTATCTCTGCCAATAATAGTTGTTACATATATATATATATATATATATAGGCCTCCAGCAGTCCTGACAAGACAAATCACCCACAATGCATAGCTCCTGGCAGTGGACTCTGGTTCCACATGGCACATTTTAATACACACTCACACAGCACACACCACTGATGATGGGAAGAATCCCGAAACATGTATGGACTATTTACTTATAAGGATTAATAAACCTTACCACCAAACACTTCACTCCCGAGTCTATCCCACTCTCTATAGTACACATTATATATATATATATATATATATATGTGTGTGTGTGTGTGTGTGTGTGTGTGCGTGTGTGTGTGTGTGTGCGTGTGTGTGTGCATGCACTTATACATGCAAATTTAATAACTATTAGAGGAGTGAGGTAATATTTAGAAAGTTGGTGTCGTAAGGAACAGAACTCTTTCTCTTGACTGCCACCGATTTATCAAGCCAAGAACTGGTCAAGCTTAACGGTCACGTCACCGTCTCAGCGGTTATCAATGCAGACGAACAGTTACTCATAACGGACACTACAAAAATAGCCCTTGGGTCAGTGTAACTTCATAACCGGATAGATTTAGATGAGGGGTTTAGGAAAGCAACCCAATCGTAATTTCCTCATTATAAATTTGATTTTTTGAAAGAATATTAAAAAGAAGTCACACATGCTAACAATCATGGTTGTCCCCATCGAGTTGCCATTGTCATATTAACTTTGTCTAAAGCAGGAGTTCTTGAACTGTAGTTAGCATACTTCTAAGGGTTCGCCAGAGAAATTACGGGAGTACGCAACATTTATAAAAACTCTCTAATTTCGAAGTAATTACAACCAACTATAACAAAGTTTGTACAAGAGTGTCTATTGATGATGATAGGCGGGTGTGTCTCCTTGTTGTTTAGTCACTTCCGGTTTCTTGGGAACTAGGTGAACGCGACCAGTACCAACCGGATATAAACATTGGAGCGCGGGAGAGAAACCTTTGTTTTCGTCAATTTCTTGCAAGGATGATTCATTCATGTTTTGTCGCAGCTAGGCCAATCAGAGGCTTCGGGGAGGAGGATTCCAGTGTGAGGGGCAGCTTTAGCTTCCGTTATTGCGTTGAGTAGAGATCGCTATCCACCTGATGAGGAACATCAGGATCGCCCTTTACAGGATATCCAGCTGCTTACAGTACCTGGTATACTCAGTTGGTCCCCTATCTAGATACTGACCCGGCTCGACATTGCTCAACTTTGGTGATTGTACAGGGAACCCTGTGTATCCAATCTGATTTGGCCGTAACAAACGTGTCTTTTTCTTACAACGTTATTGGCTGTAGGGGAAAAGTTTGAAAGATAGCAACCACGCCCTGCCAGTCAGAGGGGTCAGGTGGAATTCAGGTTGGTGACAGCTTTGGCTTGAGTTATTGTAGAGAGGAGATCGATCTCCTACTAGGGGGCTTAATGGGATCGTCATCAGAGGCCTCCTCATAAGATCCCTAGCCGCTTCCGACACCGGGTATATTCAATTGGTCACCCATTTAGGTACTTGCTGGACTCGACGTTCCTTAACTTCGGTGATCGAACGAGTGTCGTTGTTTCCTTTGCGATTTGGCCATAACAGAACGTAGGCGAGGAAATTGTCTCTCTCGTTTTCTTCTTATAAGGGCGGCGGTGACGGTGGAGGAAAGGTGTGTGTGTGTGGGGGGGGGGAGACATGACGTCATTGGCCACTCAAAGCAAAAGTGATTTAAGCAGACTGATTGGCAAACATCAATGGCTTTCGTTTACTCGAATGTCCCGGGGATGGGGCTGTTTGTCACCTTTATTGATCAGTGGGAATAAATACCAGTGACTTCAGTTGAAGCAACGACAGCCAAGCGATAATTGTTTGCGAATAACACAAACTCAGAGAGCACATACATCTGCCGACGTCATTGTTGCTATAGAAATTAATGAAAAGCAGTCCATATATAGTTGCGATACAGGGGATATAACTGTAAAAAGAATTCCTGGATCAGACTACAAATTTAATCAATTCTTCTTTAGTACGTATTCCACCCTACCAGAAACTATCATCGAAATTTGTTGAGAACTTTTGGAGATATTGTATAGTGAATTATGAGTGAATACATATGTAAAGAAAACTAATGAAATATCTCTCACTCGGTATAAAATTTCCGGATCTGCTCCTAAATTCATCCAATTCTTCTTTGTCCCATGGCGATCCCCCTCCCCGAAAATGCCATTGAAATTCATTAGGAAATTATTTGATTTGCCCCAAAATTTAATCAGTTCCTCCTTAGCCTATAGCCGAAATTTCCATCGTCATTGAAATTCTTTGAGAACTTTTTAACATATTATGTTGACAGACACACAGGTACAAGTGAGTACATACACCTCCTATAAGAAGAGGCAATCATTCGCTGAAAATTTGATTTAGGCTAAAGCACATTGTGTTATTTACCAAACAAATCCACCAGCTTTTGTCTAAGTACGCTGGGATATCTTGAACAGTGAGGTTTTGATTAGCATTAGTTTTGTTGTGGCGTGATTAAGGTATTACTGAGCAAATTGATGTAACTAAGTATAAGGTGGAAAAACGTATTGAATTATAATAAGACCTTGATTTGTCCAGATTTGAACAGTGTCTGCATGGATGAGGAGAGAGAGACAGAGAGAGAGAGAGAGACAGAGAGAGAGAGAGAGACAGAGAGAGAGAGAGAGAGAGAGAGAGAGAGAGAGGTGTAACTTATATACATATATTATGCTGTCGGAGTTGTGTGGGTCAATGTTTAAACAGGAATACAAGTAAACAAAGAATAAGCCATGGAACTTTCTGGAAACTTCTATCCCGTAAGAACAGAGCAGGAAAGTAAAGAAATGAGTCAATTAAAAAATTAAAAAGCAGAAGCATAAAAAAAACCCAACATCTTGATCTCGAATCCTGATTGGTTCAATGGAGATTACGTCATCCTAATCCCTACCAAGTCCCCCCCCCCTCTCACAAATTAATATTTGGTTTGGCAACCCGGTTGTTGTCTTTTTTTCTTTTCTATTCCAGTCGTAGTCGATAACTGTCATCAATTATTTTGCTGTCTTTTTCTTCAGCAAAAAGATCCTTCCGCCATCTTCCTTGCTGCTTGTGGTTAATAAAGTTGCATTCCCCAAAATAGAATATTGGAATTGACATTTTTTTTTGTGTGTAGAAAACCGGCGGTCAGCACTCAAAGATAATGGCTTTCTGCTAAATGTCGACGCTGACCGATAAACGAACGTGATTGTTATCGATATTCCACATGGTTCCCTTAGATTTTACAAGCACAAAAGTCGCTTGATTAAAAAAATAATGATAACAATAATTCTTGTTTGTCACTCAACAGAAACCGTCAACTTCTTTTGACTGCATGCCGTGTTGAGAGTGATCAATTAAAAAATCGGGATTGACAGGTGATCAATAATCAAGATACTTTTCATTTATTGTGTTGGGAAGTTATAGGTTCTCAAAGAACAAACATGAATGCTGTTAGTCATAAACCAAGAGACCAATATAGCAAAAACTTACATTACAAATTGAACTGGCTCTAAAAACCTATTTGGGGACCAGATATTTTTTTCTTGGCATAATAAGGAGTAAATGTTTCAGCCGTCTAGTTTCATTGGTGCTGTCTGTCTACGCAATGCAAACATAGCCAGCCAAGCCAATTTGAAAACTGATGAAACCCACGTTGATAGTTTTAGTGGCAGTTTTGTTTGATGGTTTCTAATGATTATGAAAGTGTCCAGGATATGGCGATGCTGGGGCCTCACTGAGAATCTAGAGATCTAAGAACTTGCTGTCACTTAATCTTCAGCAATAACACCCTTATACCCGGTTCGAACAGATAAATGTATGGAATATGATGAAAGTTAATATCGTTATAAGGATTGAGATTGCAGATGTGTTGGAGTTTCGAGGAGACTTGCTGTCACTCAATCTCCAGTGATAATTACAAGACATCTTGTATAAACATGGAAATGCAAGCAATATAGCAATAATATTAACAGGTCTGGTGAATCGCTCAATAGAATCAGTCATATGACCAAAGTCTCTGGGTAGAATGCCATGTTGGGTGCAATCAATTGAAAAAGTGGGAAAAAAAGGGGTGATTATAACTTACGACATGGATCCCCCCAGATGACAGGCGCAGCCGAGGCCGGCAGAATATTAGATGGAGAGACGAACTAGACAAATTCAGAAAGTACTTGCTCCACGACGCCCATGATAAAGAATTGTGGCGAATCCTGGGCAAGGTCTATGTCCAACGACGGATGTTGAAAGGATGATGATGATGATGATGATGATCCCTAAAAAAAAGTCAAAATATTCAGAATTATGCCAGACTCAAACTGAGAGACCAATTTAGCATAAACTCACATTACGAATTTAATTTTTAAAAAAAATTTCTTGTCATAATTAGGAGTAAATGTTTAAATTTTCACCCCTTTTGTATCGTAGGCGCGATACGTACATATGTAACCAGCAAGCCAGACCGACTTAAAAACTGAAGAAACTTATGTTCTGTGACAGTTTTTATTGACAGTTTCTAATAAAATATGAAAAAATGTTAATGGAATAACCCAACTTTTCAACTGATCACCGGTTATCTCTAATGGGGAGAGGAATGTGGTTGATGTTTGTTAGAAAAAGAATAGTTCTTGGCGAATTGGTCACTTTCAGTTGTAAATCACTACATTCTTCTTGGTTCGGTTCTTTCCTCCTAGATAGGATCTGACCAAAACCTATCCCAGCTTCTCTACTTTATCTCTGTATCAAAATCTCTATCTCTCTCTCCAGGTCGACCCGGATTGATTTTTCGATTCATTCAAATGTTTCATCGATCCTTTGAGGTCAATATCGATCATTTCAGAAACCGCTCTGGTCTGTACAATTATTAGAGCTCTTTAAACGATCTGTTCTCTTCTCTCTCTGCACAAACATGCCATCACCATAATTAGGCGTGTTCTACTTGTCAACGTCAACAAATCAATTTCAGTTGCCCACTGCGTTCATCAACTGACCTGTAATTTAAATCCTTCAATATGTACAGGTACAAGTGCTGTATATTTATGCCATCTAATAATGACGAAAGGTTATTGCTCTATGGTAGGTGCCCTACACATCGAATAATGCATGTTTGTATTTGTAGGTGTTCGTATGATTATTTATGCATGTGCACATGCGCACATGCATACATATATGTGTGTTCGTGCGCATGTATATACATACGTACGTTCATTGATACTATTATTATTATTACCTTATGTTTAAATGTTTGTCTTTTTATTTATTTGTGTCAACATCATGCTTAAACTGCATGGCTTATTGACTTGGATTTTGGCACAAAGACCCACAAGACATCGAGTGGTAACACAGGTTATGCAAGGCTTATTTAGGGGTTCATTCGAGGTCAGTCGGTTTTTCAAAGTTGTTGGCTATGTTTTAGCGGCTGAAATTTGGCATAGAGATACATTTTCCCTACAAAGGTCATTGGCTATGCTGGGTTAGCCACTGAGGTATTTCAAGGTCACCAGCGGTCATTTCCAGTCATTTCTATTTAATTTCCCATGCACCTGGACACAATTTTTCAACTAAGATGCTAGAATTTGGCATAGAGGTACATTAGAGACCATTCAAGGTCACAAGAGATTGTCTGTGGCCATTCGTAACCGAGACCCCGGTGTTCCTATATAAAAAGATTTTATTATTATTCACTAGTAATAGGGTTGCCAATAAGATATATTCGGAGTGCCCCGCCCCTAAAAAATTCACCTCGAAATAGTGGCAGCAGCCGGATATGATAAATTATATTTCTTAACGGGTGCTACATTTCTCTCGGTGTGGTACAATCCCTATTACTACCTCCCTCTGATTTCTCAAGTAACACGGCGCATAATTTGAAAAAAAAAATTTTTTCCACATTTTATCACGTTGCCAAAACTGCTGACTTAATTCCCTGTCCATTCGTGACCTGAAATAATCTTCAGCCATAAATCACGATAACAGCTTGAATGATTATTAAAATTTTAAAATTCATTTTGTGACTGATGGATCCTTAGTCAGGCAATATGCATGTCTAGAGGTAACAATATTTTGTAATAAAGCTAGCTTGGAATCAACTTAGAATTGCACAAGGAGCCGTGGAAAGAGCTATGATGGGAGTAACTCTGAGAGATAGGAAAAACTTCAACATGGATCAGAGGGAGAATTACAGTGGAAGATATTATGCAAATAACCAAGCAACAAAAATGGAGATGGACTGAACACTCAGCAAGAGATGGCAGCAGATGTTGAGAAAGACTAACCGATTGGTGCTCATTGGACAGTAAAGAAAGAGGTAGAGATAGAAATATTTGTTGATAAGTGATGGCAGTGGGTGGAGCAACCATGTTTGTCATGAAAGGAAATTGGAGAGACCTTTGTCCAGCAGTGGACTTATGGCTGCTGCAGCCTCTGCTGTCAATAATATGTGATATGTGATATTTCTACCAAGGGTTAATTTGAAAAAAATGCGTGTTTACGGTTATGATTTCTAAATCGTAAGGGGAACTGAGAATGGATATATTTGACAAGAAAGCACACAGAAAAATTGAATAAAAATCAATTCAGACATATCTCTAATTCAGGAGAGATAACTTTGCTAGTTTTGGTTTTCCATACTTCGGACTATTGTCTTGCCATACGAAAAATATCCATCAATCGAAATAAAAGATCAGTGGATCCATCTCAGAACTTAATGAGGTTTTTGTAGTGTCATGGCTAACACTTTTACCAAATATCATCAAAATACATACAGAACGATATTGTGACGACAAAGAGACAAATGCAAGTGAATACTTATACCTCTTCCACTTTCGTAGGCAAAGGTAGATATGAAGAGGCCAGAATTGTCTAGTCGTATACGATCTTCAAACATTCTAGTTTGATACAAGGAAGAGTCTAATGCAGTCAACGGAGTTGATATTGCCTCAAAAGGGATGAAAGTTGAGCCGAGGCGGAGGTCAATAGATTGTTACATATAAATGGATTTGTTTTGGAAAAATAACCTTCGCTTTTATGTAAGTATTATTGCTTTCCTTTTCTATTTCTGTGTTATTTCATTATGTAAGCTAATGTAAGTCTTCCTGGCGTTCCAAATATCCACTGTTAACAATTGATTATGAAATATACTTTGATCAACCAAGATATCGTTTTGCGTAATAGAAATTAATGTTCCTTGAGGAAAATGAATGGTCAAACTACTTGATAGGAGTATTTATTTGGCAGAAGGCATGAAATAACATCGAGCAGTCATTTTCAGTGAGTCGCGAAAGTTGGGCTGAGTGATAAATTTAAAAAAAAAGGACCGAAAGGGGATGATCAGAAAAAAAGATTGAGAATCTTTAGTCTAATGTGAAGACATTGGATCGTAAAATTTCTATCAAACAAATGTATTTTCAAGAATCTTAAGCAACATTTTTTTCTCTCAGAGACATTATGCTCCGCCATCTTCAAGTTGTCATTTCAAAAACAGAGAAAGCCCTTAATCATAATCGTGGATAATGTTATAAAACGGCCCTTGCCATCGAAATCACTCGGCCCCAAACACTTCATTTGATGTGATCACTAAGTATCTTTTGCTAAATCTTTTCAAAGGGTTATCGTTATCAAAAAGACACAGTGCCAGCGTGATTACAATGAGCGGCTTCTCTTGAATATCCATCAGCAAATGTTACCAGGCAGTTATAGTTACCTAGAAGACCCTGTCCCAAAGTGATCACAATAAGCGAATTCTCCTGTATTTTCTCCACTTTTATCAGCTGGTTATTGTAATCTATATTACATTTGTGTACTATCTTCTAACCAGGGGCAATTTTTTTTTTAAATATTTGCTTTCGATCCACGGCTGGGAAGCTTCTGGCCAGGCTCGCTATCCTGACGTGATCACAATAAACGATTTCTTCTGTCGTTCCTTCATTGTTTGCACGCAGGAATTCACCTTACCAGTTACAATTGTAAGAAGGAAGTTAGGTGTCTGTGTTGAGTAACCTTTCTTGATAGCCTTGCCATTTCAAGTTTCCGAATTGTAAAGGCAAGTTTAATGTTAAAGGTTTGTTTATTACAGTAAACGTGAGAAAAAAACCCACTAATTACATCAGTTATGACTGACATCAGCTTGTTTACGGGAGGCTCATGGTGCAGCTCGAGATAGTTTGAGATTTTGGCGCCTGGAAGCTCGATTTCTTGAGCTACCCTTCCTTTAACATTGGAGAAAAATAGGTAAAACTTAGCAATAAATAGGCATGCACTAACACTTAATTGGTGGAAAACAAAAAAAAATTATTTATGCAATTCATGTATGTGCAAATATGTCCTTGTCATCGTATACTATCAGTAGAAATGCAGAAGGTTAGCTATAATTTAGAAAACTTCTACGTCCATTGGGTATTCGGGGAGAGTTTTCAAATAACTCCCCCGCCCCCCAACTCACACACAAACCCACACCCCAGCAGAAAGCCGTATAAGTGGAGCTCATTAGCATGAGAGCAACTGAACAAGGTTCAAGACGATTCTTTGTTAGAAGATTAAATCCCATCGACGAACTAAACGATACACCTTCAAGCTTTTTATTATTTTCTAAGCGTAGCTTAGTATTCACTGAAGACCAAAAGTATGAGGAACCCTATGAGGATTGAGCTTCGGAAATACTTTCAGCGCAGTTCCAACACTTTTGACCCCAAATTTCAATGAAATTGTGTCATGGGAATATGAGGTCGGGAAAAAAATAACTTGAAAAAGAGTGTGGATGCATTACAAATAATATAAATAGTTTATTACTCAACAATAACGCGAATGGCCAATTGAGAATGGAAAGAGACAATTCACATTCTTTGGCTGGAACCATTAGAAACTGGTTAAATACTGATCGAAAAATGGCACCATGTCAAGGAATGTCAAAAATAATAGGAGAAGATGTCGGAAGTTATTCCGTATACAAATTGGGAATGATGGCAGGTCGACAGGCGGTGAAAGTTCCAATGGAAGAAAAATCGCCTGGCGTTTAGAGAAAGACGCTGAGTGTCAAAAGACACACATAACGTTTATCACTTTTCACCTGCGATGAGCGTTGCAAGGTTTATGAGAGTCAAATTTACTTTCTTTCAGACAAATATTGAAAAGGGTTGAAACCATCCAGAGAGAGAGAGACAGACAGACAGACAGACAGAGAGAGCAATGTTTTTCAAGTTATGTTTTTTCCTGGTCTCATGTTCCGATGACACTGTATTTTAAAGCTGGGATCTAAAGTGTCGAAAAATATAATCCCCTTTTTGAAAGTCAAAAGGAGGGAAATATTATGAAGTAAATGCATTGCTGATGATTTTACTACAGAAATGCATTATATATATATATATATATATATATATATATATATATATATATATATATATATATATATATATAAAATACATAAATAATTTTACTACAAAAAATACATTTGCATTCTGATGAAAGATTGAATTTTCAATAACATTCTGTATTTTTTTTTCAGTTATGTCAAAAACGAACGTCAAAATAATTCCAGAAACGAATTCAAAATTTTGTGTATAGGTTTTGAACAGAGTGCATTTTTCTTTCTCTTTGGAATGACTAAAAAAATGTAATTTTGGCTTTTGTACTTGGTTTTACATCTCCAAATGAGGACTGTAGAAAAGGAACACTATTTGGTGGATAGATACACTCGCCATCACAGTTAAAAAATTGAACAATTGTAGCGTCAAAATTTGGAGTCATGCAAAAAATCCCCATCAAGGAATAAACATGATCAGAATAAATTCCATGTATGAGATCACTGGCGTTTTCCACCGAGAAAAGGGCTTTCTTCCATAAATCGAAAAAAAAACAAAAAAAAAAAAAAAAACATTCCAGCTCTTGTGGAGTACTGATTTTCAAGTCTTCAGACAAGCATGGTCAGGAGCGCTGAAACACATAAACACACGACCACATAAACAAATATACAAGCCAAGCACATGCTCATCTTTTGTAACTTCAGTTGATGGATGGGTTGATAGATAGATATAAAAACGGTACCAAACAGATTTTATCAGACGCAACGCTTGTACCTTCACTTGGCACTACCGAAAAAGAGTCCTTCTCTTTACATACAGAAAGTTCCCCTGAAGAAGGTTGTAGACCGGATCAGTCGGAACGTTGTAGGAACAACAAAAATAACAAGAAAACTGAGTTCAATAGTCTGAAAAACTATTTTATTGTTAATGACTCTTCTTAAATTTATAGACAATGTCTGCAAAATATGTTGAAAGAGTTGGTCAGATAATTCGGTCATACAAAATTTGGTCTTAGCATATTCAGTCTTTGAAAATTGGATCTTAGAATATTCGTTCTTAAAAGTCTTTTATGTTTAATAACAGAACTTTCTCAGACGAGTTTTTCTGAGACAGAATGTTCTGTTCTAACTATCTTTAATAAAACTGAACATTATCGATAGTCTTACATTAATTCCTACCTTTTTAATTTCAATTTTCACCATCAATATTTCCGTTATGACTTTTTATTATTTCTCATCATTCTAATTTCCTTTTCAAAAATAAATATTTTCATAATCTTCTGTGACCAAATTTTTCCTATGAATGTTAGAATGAAACCATGAAAAACAAAAATAATATGTCCTTATTCACGGCATCTGTTCCATTCGATTCATCTTTGGGGTGATAAATGCCTATTGTGCCCGAGGGGGTACAGGTGACAGGTGTGTAGATAGATAGCAAATAAAAAAATACAACCATTATTTCGGGGGGGGGGCACTAGATTTCAGCGATACGCCTCTGGGGGAAAGGACGCTTGTTTTGTTTTGTTTTAGTTTTGTTTTGTTTTTGTTTTGTTTTGTTTTTTGTTGCTTGAGTAGATGTCAAAAACAACAAGAAAGAAAGAAAAGTAGGGGAAAACAAGGAAGAAAACAAAGAAAGAAAGAAAAGAGAAAAGAAAACAAAATAAAAAGAGAGACAGAATGAAAAGAAGAAAGACGGAAAAAAGACGGAAATGAAGAAGAGAAGAATGGAAAAAAAGAAGATAAGAAAGATATGAAGAAAGACAGAAAGAAAAGATAGATACATACAGAGAAGGAATGAAAAAAGAAAGGAAGAAAGAAAGATAAAACGAGGATATAAAATAAGAAAGAAAGGAAGTCATAAATCTGGGAGTATTGTTGACATTGTTCAATTTGATCCTGTCAGATGCTTCTGAAAGCATATTCAATCATAAAGCAAAATATCTGATCAACGGTTTTTCGTGGAATTCGATATGATACATACACGAGGAAAGTCGGCTGAGTATCCGGCCATTCAGGATATCTTAAGAACCAATTATGCCGCCTTGATGTGAATTGGCAACGTATCAGAGGGGACCTTATTGAGCATGCATTAAAGCCTCCTTCATGCGGTTACTCAGTCGGTGATGAGACACCATTGAGTGAGCTTTTGTACAGTGTGAGCGTCGCATTCACAAAAACATGGCATCCCATTCTTCACGTCTGGTGCTGGTTTTGTGTGTGTGTGTGTCAGCCTGCACTCTCCCCTCCTGATGACAAAATTTGGCTCCCTGTGATTTGGCTTTTCCAAAAGAGATTTCAGACCATGGACAAGATTAAGGAGAACACAGAGTGGCATGTGAATTTAATCACAAAAAGGTTTTTGCAGACAGTTTTTGGTTAACATTGAATGCCTGGATACTTTGTGCATAAACCTCGCATGTATATGAATATATATCATCAAGAATAGGTGCTCACCAAAACTGAACGTAAGAACCCCACAAGCCGTGCAGTTTCGGAAATGCCCTGACCTAGTCTCCTTGCCATAACAATTTGGTTTTCATCAGAGTCATTCAAATTGAACCGTAGCCACGTAAGCTTGCGAAGGGTGCTACCTCCTTTTTTTTTTTTTTATACATGTGCATGTGTTTCTCTGTTTGTTTGTTTGCTTGTTCCAGCACTCCTGGTCATACCATTTTGTCTACCGTAAATTGGCATCATTATTCCACAAGACCTCCTCTGAAAAATTTTTTTGATTTTGGGAAAAAAATACTTTTTGCCTTTTGGGGATCTCACTTTGACTGGTTTATTAATATCATTGATTCTACGGAATCTAGATGTTTCTAGATGTTTTTGTTACAATTTAGATCTTCTTCCTATGAAAATCGCCAGTGATGTCATAAATAGAATTTATTCTGACCAAATTTATTCTTTGATGGATTTTTTTCACATGACTTCAAATTTTGACGCACCGGTTGTTTAATAATTGACTGTGATGGTGAATCTTTCTACTTGCCCATTACAACAGCATTCAACACATGAAAATGGAATATTCTATGCTGGTTCACATGCTCGCAAATCTCTGACATTGATAAGCGCTATTGCTAAGCAGCCCTCATTCTTTCCATATGTGGATGGTCATGATATTTTGGCTCATCGGTGTATGTGGTCCAGATTATAAGACTATCCCTGAATTCACAGAATGACATCAAGTTGTTTCTGAAAAGGGCCAGTCGATAAGATTCGAATAAGTGACTCATCACGACATTTCTTACCAGTACCGGATGTAGACTTTTGGGATCCAGGCACTTATCAATCGGCGAGTCCATCATGCAAAGAAATTAAATGTAACTGGAATTGACAAGTTACACGTGCATTGGAAGGTTTAATGAGTTTTATATCTGGAGTAAAAAAATGTATACATTTAAATAAATGCCGAAGATGTCTGTATTATCACATCCCAATAACTGTGGAGCCGAATTACAAGCAGTAATTTTATTGATCTATTTAAAACAATTAAAGGTGTTATAATGATATGAATCCCAAGCAGGATTTATAAATTCATTTCTTATTAAAGAAATTATTTCTCTAATTATTATATTTTTGTATCAGATGGGGCTCAGGGCGATCACCCCTTTCTCATATATATATATATATATATATATATATATATATATATATATATATATATATATATATATTAAAAAAACATTTGATGTAAGCTAAAATGATGTTACACGATGTGGAGAAACGAACTTTAAAGTTAGAGGCAAAATAATTGTCAAATTCATCGGTTGAATATACTGGTAAAAAATCGAATCAAAGGAGTTTCTTCTGTGGAATAAGTATTGGTTTGCATGCAGTCTGAAATTGAAACCAATGCAACGGATTTGATATTCACATGGGTGAACACTCAATAGAAATGACACAAACAGCAAGTTATGTCTGTTGTTATACTTACTGACCCCCTCATCGTTAAAAACATTTTTAAGGTAACCCACGTAAGTGAGCCTTGTTTCAAAAAATGAATAAGTAGTATCAAATTATATCAATAAACAATACACATAAAGCCTTATATAAAATGTCAGGCAACATGTATCACATAAGCTATATAATAAGGGAGGAGGTTTTTGATCAATTCGGCTGGGGTACTATCTAATATAACTGTTTTGTTTTTAAAATCCCCAAAACGGTTACATGGTAAATAACTGATGATCCTAACACGAGACAGTTTATACATAGTACAACATCAACAAAGTATCGGGTAAACAAGGAAATTGTGACGGGGAAAGTGACACAAAAAATTTATCGAAATTTTTTTCAGTGCTTAATGTTTAAAGCTGCAAAGCTTCATAGAATATACATACATACACACACATATATATATACACACACACATACATGTATATATATACATATATATATATATATACACACACATACATATATATATATACACACACATACATACATATACACACACATACATATATATATACACACACATACATATATATATATATACACACACATACATATATATAATATATACACACATACATACACATATATACACACACACATATACACACACACACACACATACACACACACACACACACACACACACACATATATATATATATGTCAATATTCTAAAATTTCACTCGGTTGCAACCAGTTATTTTTCCAAAAGTCACTTAATGAGATTCGAATCAGTGACTCATCACGACATTCGCGCCCGTTCGAAGGAGATGTCAAACAGAAGTGAAGGATGAAACGAGATGAAATAAGTCAAGAGAGTTTTCCAATAATCGCCAAGTTGCTGCATTTTATTAGGAAGAACTGAAAAAAAATCCAAATGCAAGTTTCTTGCAATGGAAACTTTTCACTCTGTGATAAGAGATTCTTTGGTTCTATGAATGGGAATAGCTATTCTCTCACAAAAGAATATCGATTAGAACCAACGAATAGGGATTTCCGATCTCTTTATCAACGCAATCCAATATATAGTCCCGTGTAATGGTTAAGGAGGTAGACCACAGGAAGGAAATTGTGTGGACAATTAGGCCATAAGAGACTGAATCTCGAAGTTACCACCACCACCACCACCACCATCATCATCATCATCATCATCATGTCTTTTATTGTCTGTCGTTGGACATAGACCTTCCCTAGGATTCACCACACTTCTCTATCGTGCACGTCGCGGAGCCAGTATTTTCTGAATTTGTCTAGTTCGTCTCTCCATCTTTTATTCTGTCGACCTCAGTAACGCGTGTGATCTCTTGGGATCCATGTTGTGAGTCGTGATATCCATCGGTTGTCTGCCATTTTTGCAACACAGCCTGTCCATTACCATTTGAGTTTTTTTAGTATATTCTATGTCTCGGACTACTGTTTTCTCCATGATATATAGTGCTGTCTTGTAATCTCTCCATGTGAGGTTGAGCATGATTCTCTCATGTGCTCGTTGCATACTTCTCTGTCTGTGGGTCAGTCTCTTGGTTAGGTTCCATGCTTCAGCTCCGCAGGTGACTATCGGGAAGATGCATCAGTTGTATACTTTTCTATTTAGGATTAATGGGATCTTCTTGTTTTTGAAGGTTGAGCTTGTTCTACCAAAGGCTTGCCATCCTAGAGCGATTCTTCGCTTGATTTCTTCTTTTCAGGATCTCATGGAGATTCATTGTCCTAGGTAGATGTAGTAGTCTACTTTTTCCAGTCTTACATCATCGATTTTGATAGTTGTGTTTTTATTTCCGACCCTTTACTGAAGTTCAAGTGTAGGCCGACTCCCTTGCTTTCTCCATTTAGTTCATCTAGCATTTGCTGGAGGTCGTGTAGGTTTTCTGCTAATAGAGCGATGTGGTTTTCAGATATCCGCCATCTATTTTGATTCCTTTCTTTCCCGAATCTAGGTTCCTGAAGATCATCTCGAGGCAGGCTGTGAAGAATTTGGGTGATCTGGTATTACCTTGTTTCACTCCTTTTTGGACCTGGAAGTGGTCTGAGTCTTTATGTAGCCTGATAAAGGAGTTGCTTTGATTGTATACGTGTTGTTGACTTATATAGGATCTACACCAAGTAGAGTGATGGCTTTCATAATTATAGGAATTCCCACCGAGTCAAAAGCCTTCTTGAAGTCTATAAATACTACAGTGAGTGGCATTTTGTATTATACTGCCTTTTCCATATGGAGTAGTTTCTTCTAAAGCCAGTTTGTTCCCGTGGTTGGTTTTCATCAAGTGTTTTAGTGATCTGATTAATGATGCGTTTTGTGAAAAAAATGTAGAAGCAGTTGAGTAGGCTTATCGACCAGTAGCTGTTGAGGTCTTTTGGGTTTCTTTTTTATGTAGAAGCATTATGATTGCCATGTTCCAGTCTTCCTGGGCTCTACTTTATGACCAATCACAATAAAGGAAAGTGACATAACGTAATGCATATTCGATGAGTCTAACGCTGCTGCCTTTCATTACATATACGTTACACAATATCATGAATCTTAGCTTCGTGTAACGCCTGCTTGAAATAAGAGATGTGTTGTTGTTGTTGATGCTGATGATACTTTTGAATTTCGTACTTCATCATCTTATATGAATTTTACAAAGATTTTTAAACAATGGAGGAAGGAATCGTTTCAAAGATTGTTTTTTTTTAAATAAAGAATCGAAGTCATTTTAGCCACCCAGCCAAGAAGGTCCCTACACCACCAAAAAAAAACAAAAAAAAAAACTATGTCTCCCAAGGAAGTGCACAACCACTCTGAAAATTTCGAGAAACGGTCGCACCGCCTTGCTGTGACTTGATAACTGACCAGAAGGAACTTTTCAGCGTATGTAAGAAAAGTAGTATTGTAGTGTCCACCTTGTCCAGACAGAGAAAATCATACATATACGGAGTTATCTGTCCTTGGTAGGGATCTACTTGCTATCCCCTAACATCTCTGTAGAAATGATAAATTCCTTGTCGCTTCCTCTTTGACGTCACATAGAACTACCAATAAGATAACTGATCGTTATCTTTACTGTATTTAAACTGTGGTGGTAAACTCTCTCTCTCTCTCTCTCTCTCTCTCTCTCTCTTCTCTGCGTTCTGACGGCCTCGAGGTAAGCTCGTCTCTTCCCTTCTCTTTAGTTAGGATAGTTAAAATAGTTTTTATACACACTTTCTTTTACACACGCATCATCACATATCCATCTCAAGAACACATCCAACCTAAGTTAAGCACTTTCATCGTAGTTAGGTCGGACTTAAGATAACTTCATAGTGGCTACAACTAGGATGACCCAGCTGATGGATTTTCTATAGACTCTGTCTCTCATTTACTTACTGACATTCCTTTCCCCTCATCCTTCCTATCTCTACATCTTTTATCCTGGTAGATCACTCCACATATTTGTGTCAGCAAAAAACTCCGGTCCTCATTTATTTTGATTCACTCATGAATTAAACCTAGTACTGTTGTTTACTTCTTTGTTTCTTCTTATTTCCACGTTTTGTTACCAATCCAACTAACTGTGTACTAACCTTGTTTTTGTGCTTAAGCAGTGAACACACTACTAACTAGGATTTATCTCCTTAGATCAATTCTGGTAATTTATATTTTAGGGGGCTAATATAATTAGCAGCCCTAAAGTATTGTGCGAGCGTCGCATTCATGTGCAGATTTTCTTTTTAGAGGGGGCAAACATTAAATCACTCAGATTTGTCACACAACCTGTAGTTCAGATTTTGCTCCATACGACCCTGACTCTTTGTTATTAAAAGTGGGGAGGGATTTCTCAACTAAGAACCATGCAATGTGCACAGAAAAATCGTGCTGAACATCAAATGGAGAGATCAGAGCACAGTGCACAAAACGTAGCTGAAATCTACTCTAATAAGGAAGAGTCAAATTTTCTTGATTTGTTGGTCGTAATGCTTAGATTTTCCATTGGGGAGGTAGGGAAAAATTTTGCTGAAATACTTCCTGCCCTTGATTTCAAACTACACAATCTTGCCGGTAAATGACGTCAGTATAAATAAATTTTTTAACAAAAGGCCCCCATCTCAATCCAAATATATCCGAGATATTTTCCCACTGGGATTAACAACTAGTGGACCATATGAAAAACGATCAGGACTTTCGTCATATAGCAATGATTAGCGAGCTAATCTGATTGGCGGTTGTTAGTGATTACCCAGTAGAGATGGTCTGATAACAATTCATATTAAGTTACCATTCTTAGATAATGAACAATGTGATTTTCTACGTTTGCTGTCCATAACACTTGACTCTCTCAATTGTGGGTAAAAATTTTGCTGATGAAAGTACTTTCGAAACTATGGACTCTTCAACTGAAACAAATTTGCTATTTCTTTTTTTTTTTAGAAAATAGTTTCAAAGAAATTCAGATATATCCGTGAGTTTTTTCACGGGTATCAACAAGTAGTCAAACATTTCCCACTTGTCCCTGTAGTCAACGTTCGAACCCAGAAAAAGACAATATTTCGAATACTGATGCTCAAGGCGAACAGGCTTGTTTAATTTGGATTATACGGTGCAACACAGTCTTCCTGTCACCTATTTCACTAGCTTTGCACCAGACTGAAATTAAGGTTGAATACTATTGATACGAAAAGAAGCAATTCAATTTTGGAGACGAAGAATTTTCTGTTTTTTTTTTACCTTTTCGGGGTAGGGTTGGGGATGATCAACTAAAATGCGAATGTCTATTTACGAAAGGGTAGAATCACACTCTTTGGCTGGAACGACTGCTTTAATACTGATCAAAAAAATGGCATCATGTCAAGAAATGTCAGAAATAATGAGGAAAGGTGTCCGAAGTTGTTCCAAGGACAAATTCGGAATGATGGCTGTTTTACAAGGGGGAAAAGGTAGCAATGGCGTTTAGAAAAAACATTGAACGTCAAAGGACGCATATGGCTGTTCAGTCTTCGAGAATTCCCTCTTTGGAAATTTGGTCTATTTTAGATAACTTACTAGACTGAAATTTCTGGAATCAGAATTTTGTTTTTTAAATTGCTATTTTTAGTAATTTCTTCTTCTTCTTCTTCTATTATCATCATCATCATCATCATCATCATCATCATCATCATCATCATTATTTTCTTTTTTTCCTACTTCATTATTTGAATTTTTCACCATCATTATTTCTGTATAATGGTTTTTCATTAATTCGTATCCTTTAATTTCCTTTCTACCTGCGACGAACATCGACAGGTTTATGAACACCCAGTCCAAACTATGAAAGGGTTAAAGGTGTTTAACGCTTTTTATCAGTGTTGCCCACTTTATTTTCGAGTTTACATTTAAAACTTTTTAAAGCTTCTAGATTCTCTCTCTCTCTTCTCTCTCTCTCTCTCTCTCTCTCTCTCTCTCTCTCTCTATATATATATATATATATATATATATATATATATATACTTAAAATCTAGGGAATATATTACATATTATTTCTATGATTTAAATGTAGCATTAATCTTCAACTTTTATTAAAATATTACTTGGTCAACTAAAAAGTATTACATATTTTCTCACTTAAAATCAAATATAAGTATTACTTACTTTATTCAAAATCATGTGAATAGCAATTTCTAACAAGCATACTCAACGAAAAATATCTTGATCAAGATGAAAAACATCAAAATTGACAACATTGATCAAGGGACGTTTTTCGTTAACATCTAAATGGGCAAAATTGCTGGGTTTTTTTTCAGATTCCAACCGAGGGAATATCATGTTGGCTTTTTTACCTGGTTGACATTTCGGAATGGGGCCAGCAGGAATGGATTACGCGTTGTCATGGCTAAAAAGAACATGTTTCGATAAATCTAAGGGGTGGATAGGTAGGATGCGTGTATATTTGCTGGTTATCTATCATTATTTACTTGGTCTTATCTTGGCAGGCACTGGCACTTGGATTGACGTGCTCGTAAAAGTGTCTATCACAGCCAATTCATATCTATCTATCTTAGTATGTTTATATTGATATATCTGTTTGTCTGGCTTGCTGTCAAGATATATAGAGAAATCAAGATTTACAAACTGATATAGATAGATAGATAGATAGATAAATAGATAGATAGATGGATAGATATGAACATACTCAGACGATAGGATTAGATATATAGATCAATAGACATGGTTAGAGATAGATAGCTATGATTAGACTGAGATATATATATAGAGATATAGACATACATACATAGACTAGTGTGTGTATATATATATATATATATATATATATATATATATATATATATGTATGTATATATATATATACATACATATATACATGTATATATATGAGAGATAGATAGTGATAATGCGTAATAGAAGACCATCACAGAAATTATCCACCTATCTGAGTCTATATATGTATGTCTTTCTCCCTCTCTCTCTCACACACGCACATGCAAATGCACACACACACACACACACACACACACACATATATATATTCTTGTCTATGTATGTATGTCCACCTACTTATGTAAGTATGTATGTCTATCTGTTTATCCATACGCCTCAGTCTAACCATAGTTATCTATCTATCTTTAATCATAACTATAGGTCTATCTGCCTGCACATGTACATATATATGAGAGAGAAATAGATAGACATACATATATGTATAGACTCAGATAGATGGATACATAGATAGACGACCATCAAGAAATTATCCATCAATTATTTCTTATCAATTCAATTTCGTTTTTCTGAATAACGCTTCGATGATTTATTGGGACCACATTTTTCATAACTGACTATTCTGAGACTTTACTTTCTCCGACCAAATTTCTCGTAACATCGTTAAAAGACCCAAATGCGACAGAAAAAAAAGTGTCATCGCTTACAGCATTTGTTCTCTTTGGTCTTGAAATTGATTGATGTCTTTTGTACCTGAGGGACAACAGGTGACAGGTATGCAGACGCTTACATCATAGATTGCATGTCAGCAAATGAAATCATCGTTCGGTGGGGGGGTGCAAGATTTTAGCGATAAGGTAGGATGAAGGGGTGTTTCTTTTGACTTCTTGTTTATTATGTAGGTCTTAGAAAAGAAAGGAGGGAGGAAAGAAACGCAGAAAAGAGAAAAAAGAAGAAAGAAAGGAAGGAAGAAAAAATGGTCATAGAAAGATCGGTCGGAAGAAAAAAAAAGGAGAGAAAAAAGAACGAATCGGGAGCTGAAATAAAAAAAAGAAAGGATGGAGAAAGAAAGAAAGACAGGAAGAAAGAAAAGAGTAAGAAAATGTAGATTAAAAATGAAGAAAGAGAGAAAGATTAGAAGAAAGAAAGGAAGAAAAGAAGAAATGGTTTACGAAAGAAAGAAGAAAGAGAGAAAGAAAATAAAGGGAGTGTAGCTGAAAAAAGAAAGAAAGGTAAGAAGAAAGAAAGAAAGAAAGGAAGAGAGAAAGAAAAAAAGAAAGTGCATCTGAAAGAAGAAAGAAAGATAAGAGGAAGTTGAAAGAAAGGAAAAAGAAAGAAAGTTAAAAAGAAAGAAAGAAAGTTTATCTGAAAAAAAGAAAGAAAGGGAGGTAATAAGCGAGAAAGAAAGTATCTGGAAAAGAAAGAAAGAAAGAAAGAAAGAAAGAGAGAAAGAAAGTATCTGAAAAAGAAAGAAAGAAAGAGAGAGGGAGAGAGAGAAAGAAAGAAACTGTATCTGAAAAAAAGAAGAAAGAAAGATAACAAGAAAGAAAGAAAGAAAAAAGGGAGTGTGGCTGAAAGAAGAAAGGAAGAAAGATAGGAAGAAAGAAAAGAAGTGTATCTGAAAAAAGAAATGAACAATGATAAGAAGAAAGAAACAAAGAAAGTGTATCTGAAAAAAGAAAGAAAGAAAGATAATAAGAATGAATGAGAGAAAAAAAGAACTCAGGGGTGTTAACAATAAATGTTATTATATTACTTGTCATTTTCCAATTCAAAACTGTCAAATTATTTTGAATGACTGCTCATTCATACATCAAAATAGATAAACAATGCTCTTTCATGGAATTTCAGTGCATATATATATATATATATATATATATATATATATATACACGGTCTATTCGAAAAGTATATTGACATTTTACTCATCTCGGGAACTGATGACATGGATTTGATATAACTGGGTGACTAATCAGAGGGTATATTACTACAAATGTATAAACAGATACTCTCCCATCGGGTTACTCAATCGACAGCGAGACGTCACTGAGTGAGCCTGCGTATTGAGCGACTCATTTACGATGATTGAGCCCGTCCATTCTTCATGTCTTGCGCAGGAATTTTTGACAAACTATCGTATCACTCATGTCTGTCGGCCCCCTATACAGTACAGATTGGGCTCCCAGTGGGAAGGGTGCTAGCATAAGTGTGTGAGGTCTCATGGGGATCGCTATCAAGTGAACTAAGGAGCAATTGCCCTACAAGGTTATTTTCCCTTTATATATGTAGGTATGTATGTATGTATACATATATATATATATATGTGTGTGTATGTGTGTGTGTGTGTGTGTGTGTGTGTGTGTCTGTATCTGTGTGTGTGTACGTGTGTGTGTGTGTGCCAGACCTCACCCATAAAATCTACATCACCCCCCCCTCAAATTTCGTGACAGTTGAAGTTCTTCCTTGCTTGTTTTGTCACTTCTCTTCTGTGCAAAATCAGGTATATCCTTTTATACTTGACATTTCACGATTATCGTCTCCTTTTGTCTAATAATAGATATCAAGAGAAAAAATTCAAGTTTTGGATATAAACAAGTTCAAGCCAAATATGGGTATCAATATTTTACGAAAATATGCACAATTAGTATCAGCCGAATTCAAGCAAAACATGAGAATTAAGTTGGACAAATATCATCAGTTTGTTATCAAATTATAGACAACAGGTTCGACAAAGTTTAAGGAATCAGCATTACAAGAGAGTTTTGAAACATACTTGACTCCAGGAAAAATATATTTTGCAAAATTATTGATTGATTCCAAGTCACCTTTATCGAAGTTAAGCGTTGCTTCGAAGTGGTTGCTCGAATATTCCATCAAACGAGCCAAGTTAGCCAGGTAATTTTTGAAGAATTGTATGAAAATTTAAGAATTCTTGTTTTAGAAGGACCAACAATGGTGATTACGGAATAAATATAAGTTTAAATTGACTGAAAAAAAACAAGAGCCTGTATTTTATTGACAATATTCAATTTAATAAATAATTCCGACAAAAATCTTCCTGCTGTTTAAAATTGAAATTACTTCATATTTTAAAGCTATGATTATGGAATATTCCTTTGAGGTTAACACAAATAATAGATGGTTTTTGACAATTTCAGTAGGTATGCAAATAATGAAAAACAATATCAATGTATGTGTATGTAATCATCATCATCATCATCATCATCATCATCAGTCTTTTATCGTTCGTCTTTGGACATGGACCTTCCCCAGGATTCATCACACTTCTCTATTGTGGACGTCACGGAGCCAGTACCTTCTGAATTTGTCGCGGTCGTCTTTCCATCTAATACTCTACTGGCTTCAGTTTCGCTTGTGGTCTCTGGGGATCCATTTCGTGAGTCTTCCATCAGTTGTCTGTCATTCTTGCAACATGGCCATCCCATTGCCATTTGAAATTTTTAATGGATTCTATGCTGTCCCTGACTCCTGTCTCTCCCCAGGTGTATTGTGCTGTCTCCTGGTCTCTCCTTGTGAAGTTGAGCATAATTCTTTCATGCGCACGTTGCATGGTTCTCAATTTTACGGATCTATCTCTTGATTAGGTTCCATGTTTCAGCTCCATAAGTGACTATCGGGAGAATACATTGGTTGCACACCCTTCTTTTTAGGATTAATGAGATCTTCTTGTTTTTGAAGGTTGAGCTTGTGTGCATTAACAGCATTCAAAGATTGAATTTTCAAGCCTTCTTGTTTACGAAGTCATTATAATCGACCAGAAGGAAAAGGTCACTTTCAATGCCCTGAATCACCATGTCAACCAATATATCATGTCCCATTTTTTATCTAAGATAATATTTTACATATTTAATCGTGTTGTATAATCTTCCAGCTGTTACAACTATGACTGGCAAAGAGAGAAATATTCATATAGTTATGCAAACATTAGGAAATATCGATTCCAAATTCAAATAAGTGGTTTTATTTGAAAGGCTGAGAGGTTTCAACGTATCGATTCCAAGGGTTGGATCGCTCTCAAACATTTCATCTCTTGGACTAGTTCGCTTTTCAAGATATCAGGATAGACATTTGAGAATTCATTACATTTTTTTTCCAAATCAGGCTCTGGCATAACCTTGAATAACAAATGAATGGGAAAAGTATTTACTATTTTGTCCGTAGAATTCGTTCGTTTTTCTATTCCTTTTTGAACAGCACTAAATACTTTTGTCAAGGACTGAAGCTTTTAATTCATGGGTTAGATCAATAGATGTAGTTTATAGGGAGGTGACTATCAACTTTCATAACATCGGCGATGGATTCTGTTTCCTCTAAAAGTTTTGGCTATTTTTCATTTAAATCTTCTAAATTTCCACGTAGTCCTCTGATATTTGATGCCTTTTCATCAAGAGTTGTCTCCCTTCTTTGAATGTACTTGGTTACAAGATTTCACCCGTTCTGAAATTTCAGTTCATAAGCAAGCCATGAGAATACACTCGAAAGATTTAAGATACTTGAAGGCGCCAAGAATTTCAGCATATGCTTTTCAGAGAGAGAGAGAGAGAGAGAGAGAGAGAGAGAGAGAGAGAGAGAGAGAGAGAGAGAGTGAGAGAGAGAGAGAGAGAGAGATTCTTGAAAGCTTCCAACGATCTTTGACAAATTGCTTTTGAATAGAACTACTGTTTTGATCTCTGATGACCTATGATGTCACTGAAACCATGTCAAAAACAATCTGAATTCTTTTCCATGATCTCCAATCGTTCGGGGCTGGAGCGGAAGAGAACACTGTCTGTACCCTCCCCTGAAAAGTCACCGAACAAAGCATTTTGCAACAAAAGTTTAATGAGTGGCAACCACATTGTGAGTAGAGGATAAGTGCATTCTTTTGGGGAGAAAAGTCGGAGACCCGTTGTACTCAAAGTTCGATTAGGCGTCTTGAGAACTGGATTGTTCAATTAAAACTTGAATTGGAATCCTAATCTTTAAGGGGTCTTTATTGATTAAGGGATCGAATCTGAATTCTGTGTCTTCATGTATCTTGAGATCGGAAAGACAAGAGCGCCAACTTACGCCTGCACCGTTCGAGTTCTTGAAACAATCTCTCCGTTTTTTAGGGAATAAGTGCCTGGCGCCTGCAGACCTGTACCCTATTTCTCATCGGGACACATGTTGGCTATAATCTTGTTCATTATACTAATGAGATATCTCTTTAAAAGGACACAGTACGAATATAGTCAACGTGTAAACGTTTAAAGAACAATCCCCAAAACCTTATTATTCAAGGGCCCGTTGATAACAAAGCAATTTATTGTACGTCACTCCAGAGTTAGCAAGGCCAGGTAAAACTCAATTCATTAAAATCACAAATATATTAATTAAAATATTCAATAAAGTTTAGATAAGTGGTTCTCAAACTGAGGTTCGCATATACCCTTAGAAGCCAGGGTTGAATAAACATTTTTTCTGGGAGTTGCGCTGAGTATGTATGACCAGGCCCTTTCTCTAGGTTACCTTCCGACTTCAGAACTTGAAACATTATTTGCTATGAATAATCATACCTCATTTTACGGACCCTGCTTTACAAACTATCATTAAGAACGAATTAGTTCGTGGAGGTAATGTATACTTCTGTTTGATTATTATTTTTTTTTACATATTTTTGGTGGGCCCTTAAGATTGTCGTGCCTTAGATTTCTATCAAGACTATGAGGCTATCAGTCACTGCTACAGGACTCGTAAAAAAATTACTGGGGTACGCAAGATCTGTAAAAGTATTGGAATGTTCAAGTAACCAGAGCCCACTAAACGCTACTTGTGTGTCTTGTAAACTTGACATACAGTTCTTATGCTATCGGCAATCATTCTTTTTCTTCTTTTTTTTTTCAATCTCTTTCATTTTCTTTTTCTTTTTTTTCTTCGCTGACTCTTTGCAACTGGGTATCAAAATCATATTTAAATATTTTTTTAACTATTCCCATGCATTATTTGGCTTCAAAGTCATGTACTTATCTGACAACTCAGCTGCAAGCATACCCCCCCCCCATTTTTTCCTCGGGTCATGGCTTAGTTGGCTCTGAGGGAAAAGATTGTATAGTGTATCTGAAAAGAGGAAACGAATACTCGGCTTCTACTTTCTCAAGAAACACGCTGGAATTACAAATTATTTCACGAGTCCGTCTATAAAAAAAATTATGACTTCTTCATTCTTTTCTTTTTCTAAAATTTTTTCCTCTCTTTTTCAGCTCTTTTTTTCCTCTGGGGTTCGCCGAGGCCCCATGATGCCCATGCCCCCAACAGTTGTTTGGGGTATTGGACCCTCTCTACCACGACCTCATATCAATATATATATATATATATATATATATATATATATATATATATATATATATATATATATATATGGGTGTGGGTTGGAGGTGTTTGTGTGCGTGTGTGTGTGTGTGAGGGTGTCAAGTCAAGATCGTAAGTCTAAAATTTCCTAGAATTGCATAAAGTTATTTCTCCAAAAGCCAATAGATGGGATTCGAATCCGTGACTCATCGCTCATTAAATTGAAGTACTCGATGCTGGCTTACCTACTTATGTACCATTGACACTGACACGTGAAGTTGAGATAGTAGCGATTATTCTTACCATATATGGCTGGTCATATTGCTTTGGTTCCTCAGTGTATATCATCAAGATTCCAAGACTATCCTTGAATTCGTTGCACTGCGAAAGCCGTTCCTGAAAAAAACATTTGATGGGATTCGAATCAGTGAGTCATCACGACATTTGCAGCCGATCAAAGGGAAAGTCAAATGAAAGCGAAAAGAAACCAGACGTAATTTCTCCAATAATCGCTACGTTGTTGCATTTGAAAAGAAAGGCCTCAAAGAAACAGAATGCTATTATTACTTATCATTCTTTCTAATGGGAATCGTTATTCTTCCGCAATTGAAAATCGATTCAATAGCAATAAGATGAATAAGGTTTTCCGATTTTTTTATGAACATACTTTAGTGTTTTGACTTGGTTAAAGATTGTTGACACTTACTGTTATAACGCCGCTTTCACTGTATTTCCGGTTGTCGAACCGGATGGCTTCTATGTAAAATCTATTTTATATCGGCTGTATTTTATCACTGTAATCTAGGCTGGTCGTATCTTGTATTTGTGAACAAGTCTTTGCTTATCACTCGAGGTAATAAATCACTTCTTCAAGTTACTTGAACTGTGACTCTACGAACTTTTTCCGTCTTCACTGTCAGTCACGGATGACTTCTTTCTCAGCTAAGTTTCGACTAACTTTAACGTGTTGCTTCTAGAACGAGGCTCTGTCATGAAACGGGCATCTCGCAAAGACGAGATTACACTCATGCGAGACTTCAACGAATACGCGGTAGCAGTAGGTAATGTCACAGCAGCGGTGCGAGATCCCCCAAATCACTTGAATCGAAAGGAGATTTTTGGATACAAATATGTGTCGAAACGCATTGCATAATTAGGCAATAAACGACCGAACGTAAACCTGATCGGAGTGTCGAGTCTTACGAAGGTAACTTCTTTGACAAAGGTCCTCAACTCAGAGCCATGGACCCCCCTTCCGTTTACATGTACCCACGAAAAACTGGCTACAATTGATGTTTTTATTTATTTTTTCCTACTACAGAGAGAGAAAGAGCTCAGTTGTGAAACATGAAAGGATCCTGGAACGAACAGTAAGAAGGTGTATGGAATTACACCTTAGCCCCGGGTAGATCTATTTCTCTCCGTATCTTCTCTCCTCTGGTCTCTTCTGTTCTATTTGGATTTGGCTGCCCAAATAAATAGCATTCCTCTTTTCTCTGTCTTGTCTATCTTAATTTGGTTTTCCCGATCATCAGAGGCCACTTTGCCTCTCACAGAGGGGACAAGACAGATTTGAGCATTATTGCTCCATCCAACGCCATGCTATGTTTTGTTTCAAAAGTTAGTCACTCATTCCAAGAAAATAATCATTTCACAACGTTCATGTCATATACCAAACTGCTCTTGTGAATTTATGTACACCAACACACATGCATATACATACATATGTCGACTTCGCACAATGATGGAATGTCTTAAGGAAAATTCAAGATAGTTGTGTGTGTGTGTGTGTGTGTGTGTGTAAAGCAAAACTATGTTAGTTTATCGACTCAATTAGTCTCAGGTTCCAATTAACCTTATTACGTCGAATCTAAATGGTTTTCAATACTTTTCAATTATAATATTTTGGTTGCAGGAGGGGGGTGATATTCAAGTGAAACCTACCCTGGGTGCCCATCTATACTAAAAATCTTCAACCAAAACTAGCACAAAAATTGTCAACATAGGTTTCTTCAGTTTTTAAGCTGGTTTGGATGGTAGGCTATCATGCTGATTATTTACCTATGTACCGTATGGATAGGCAGCAGCCAGTGCTAGTGGACTCAAAATTGAAGCATTTATTCCTTCATGTATGGAAGAAACCTTTTTGCTTTTTTTTTTTTTTTTACCCTGTCTCTAAATTGGTTGTTAGTAAGAGTTTTATTTTAATGTAAGTTTATTCTATATTGGTACCTTAGTTTGTGTCCGGTAGCATTAATGCCTGTTGTTTTGTCGTTGTTAAAAATACTGACTTTCTCCGAGTGATCACTGCCCAACAAAAGGCAAGAGAAGTAACTTATTCATTGATCAAACTTCTTCCCAATTTTTTAATCCATCATCCAAACACTTAACTGTATCAGCTGCTCCGTCACTTATACTATAAAAGACATTGGGGGCAGCAGAAAAACAAATCTAACCACATATCATCATCATCATCATCATTAGTCTTTTAACGTCCGTCGTTGGACATAGACCTTCTCCAGGATTCACCACACTTCTCTATCGTGGGCGTCGCGGAGCCAGTACTTTCTGAATTTGTCTAGCTCGTCTCTCCATCTAATACTCTGTCGGCCTCGTTTGAGCATGTGATCTCTGGGGATCCATGCCGTGAGTCATGATGTCCATCGGTTGTCTGCCATTCTTGCAACATGGCCAGCCCATTGCCATTTGAGATTTTTAATGGATTCTGTGATGGCCCTGACCCCTGTCTTCTCTCAAATGTATTGTGCTGTCTTGTGGTCTTACCATGTGAAGTTGAGCATAATTCTTTCATATGCACGTTGTATGGTTCTCAATTTTATGAGTCTGTCTCTTGGTTAGGTTCTATATTTCAGCTCCATAAATGACTACTAGGAGAATGCATTGGTTGTACACCCTTCTTTTTAGGATTTATGGGATCTTTTTGGGTTTTTTTTTTACTGCTCTTCATTTCCCTCTAATCGCTACTATTGATACTACTAGCGTTCAACCATCAGCAAGCTAGGGAGGGGGGGGGGTAACGAGAAAGTCTATGTGGTTAGATTTGATCTTCTGCCAGCTACATGGCTCTAGTAGCGCAAGTGGTAGAGCAGACGGGGAACCAGGCTTCCTGAGTCTTATCGAAAGTTTATCCATTATTTCCGCCCTCTGCGGTTTCGTTCGAATGAGTGGTTGCAAGGAAAAGCAAATAAAACTAAGATGAAAGAAATACTAAGCTTAATCTTATATAAAATGGAGATTTGCTTAACCACTATTTAGTTTTTGGGTTCTGCTGGCTTAAGTAATGATTTGATGTTTTACGGTTATAGGCTCAGTATATCTGGTGGTAACTGCCTGGAGGGCGGGACTTTACAGCTTGTAATAAAACTGGTTGACAATGCTTCATTTGATGAAGATAAACACAAATAATATTGCAACTTTCTTTGTGCCGAAAGAAATTAATGAGGCTATGAATCCAATCTTTTCTTTAATTTTATTTCTGATTTTTTTTTACAAAACTTTATCAACATCGTCATTATTGATTTTTGACTGGTATTTCCTTTCATTTTGATTTTTAGGTTGATTTTTATCACAACTTTATTCCGGCCATCAATCTAAGGCTGTGAGTAAACACCGCAGATCAGAAATAGAAGCAATAAAGATCTCTGTTTACTCATTGTCGTAGGTCGGTGGTTTGAGTAAAGCTGCAGTAAAAAGATTCTAAAAAAAGAAAGATAGGCAATATACATAGGTCTATTCCTTGGACAGACAAAGGAAGAGTTCCAATCAATAGACCAGCGAACGAGAAAAGCTAATGACCATGCACAAGGCTTTACACACCAAAGATGATACAGATAGACCGTATGTGAGGAGGAAAGAAAGCAGTAAAGGATTCATCAGCAAAGAAGACTCTATCCAAAAGGCCAAAACAGGGTTATAAAAGTATGTGAAAGCAAATAATGAAGACATCTTAAAAAGCGCTCAAAGATAGTGCAACGAACAATAAAAACGTAGTAAACACAGGAGCAGTGCAGCAAACAGGGAAATAAAAATTGGGATTAAAAAAAAAACTATACAAGGAATTCAACAGACAGAAGCAAAATGTCGCAGATGGGAGATTATGGACATGGTTACGCATAGGAAACCTGAAGAGAGGAACAGAAGCGCTCATAATCGTGACCTAAAACTAATGCATCAGGACTATGTCAATATGAAAATCGAAAAACCCCAAACAAACAGCAAATGCCGCTCGCGTGGAGAAAGTGATGGGACCGTAAACAGCATAACCAGTGAATGTAGTCAACTAGCTCAGAAAGAGTACAAAAATAGACATGATAGGGTAGCAACATTGAAACACTGGGAACTGAGCAAACAAATGGGATTCAACCATGCAGACAAATGGTATCCGCAAAAACTGGAGACAGCCCTGGAAAATAAAGCCACAAATTACTCTAGGACCTTGACATCTAAACTGACCACCCCATCAAAGCGAGAAGACGAAACCTGGTACCCGTGGATACGGGAAGGAGAAGGACTGCACAAATACTGAAGAAATTACTGGAACTATTAGATCTACGATCTCCAGCTGATAGTAAAAAGCATGGTCGGGACAGCGCTGCAGTGATAGGAGAGGAGGGCTGGAGACCTGGAGAGACCTACTGCAACTCATCCCGCAGCGATAACTGTGAGGCAACTGAAAAGCGAAAATAGCGTCCAGCATCTTTGACGCAAGCCATTATAGACGCAGTCCTCTTCTTCTCATCCAATCATGTGTACCTTCCACTGAGCCCCCCCCCCCTGACGATTCAGCCTACCAAACTATGATCACCATCTTTTAGGTCTGGGAACGCTGAAAAAAATCCCCGTGAAAATTAATGGTAATTATTTCTTTGCTTCATCCCATTGACTGCCTTTTCATGTCTGGACTGCTCGAACTCATTACGTTGGTGCAAAAATGGTTGTGGTTTTTTGTTATCTTAAGCTTCGACGGTTATTTTGGAATTGAAAATTATTTAACTATTTATGTTCATCGAGTAAATAATTTTAAAGCTTGCATTTCGAAACTGAGACGAAATCTTGAAGATATGTACGTCATTCTGTTATTGACGACGCTGAGGGCCATGTTTGAGGCGTGTCCACGCAAAACAACCCTATAGGTTGTCCGATATTTGTACCAATTTGGAAAATCAAAGAGCTGTATATGTCACACGAATGACTCTGAATGAGAACCTAAAAAAGTTCGCTGGTCACGAAAATAACCCTGCAGAAATTGAACGAAAGGGGCTACGAAACTCTACTTCACACAGCTAATTTCCCAGATCTCTCTTCGACCGACTACGAAATTTTTTAAAAAAGCTTTTCGCCTATTCCCTACAAGAAGAGGTCTTCAATAACCAAGTCGCAACTCGAAACGCCTCCGAAGAATTCATTTCTTCCGGAATGAATGGACCTGTTTTTAGTTGGCAAAATATGTAGATTCTGAAGGTTCTTATTTCGATTGATAACTTTTATTCTAAGCAGAGATATAATGCTTTGACGTTGATGGTGAAAAATCGCCATCATTTTTGCACCGACCTAATATAAGTTCCTAGTTCTTTTGTCCTGTCAGGGTCAATCGTAATTAATTTCTCTATTCTCATCTACTTAAGACTTATTGGCCACTTGAGATTCCACCCTTGAGAGGCCACCCACGCCGTATACATGGCACTTATTAAGAGAAACACGCAGAAGCAACTTCTTTTTCTCACTTGACTTAACTGTCTGCATAACTGTCGTAAAATAAAACGATCTGGAGCAAAGCGGTTGGCTTCTATCGAAATGAATCACATAAACCCTTCATTCTCCTTACTAATAAACATTGCGCACTGATAAGATTGTGTATGACCAAAACATACCGACTTTACACAGATATTATCTGATTGGAATGCGCCTGTTTTTTTTTCTCGGTCAATTAAGTAATAAAATAGTAATCTTCCCCAGTCAAATTTCTGCGGTTTTTTTTATGGTGTAACTGAAGTGAAGGCATCGGGTGACTTTACAATTGCGTATAACTGACAAAAAAAGGCCATAAAACATTTATTATTTCAATCGAGATAACGACTCTACCCTTCAAAGGCAGTTTAGACTTAATACCATATTGTTGCCCTCTTCTCAGAAGACGCTGGAGGAATCGAGGGCAACTGAGTGTATATTAACCATCTTGTGTACACCAAAGGAACCCAGGGAGCACACAGAGATCATGTCTCTGCCAACGCCATACACTATCTAAAAACTGAATGGAAAGTTCGTATATAGGTACGTTGTTTGGGCAGTTAACTTTGTAATTTTCGATTTTTCACGATTCGGACTATTGTCTTCAAAAAAATCTCTCAATTGGAAAAAAAACCTTGATCTGCCACAAAATTTAATCAATTATCTGTTTGACCGTGATCCAACCTTCCATCAAATGCCATTGAAATTCATCGATAATTTTTGGAGATTTTTTTTTTATGAACGAAGATATACAACTTCGTTTGCAAAGGTAAATAATGAAAGTTTTATCCGAATTCGAAAATGTATTTTTCTTGCAATACAATACCAGGAGACAATGGCGGCTGCTTAAACAACGCAGACGACATCCACATTCCAGAGATCATGTCGCTCTGACATGAAAACTAGTTTGATATGAAGACATTTCTTTCTCTGCTAATCAAGGATATTGATCCGAAATTTTCATTTTAGTTTTGTTAATCATTATTAGATTAATCATCAACAACAACAACAACAACAACAACAGCCATTTTAAGTCCGTCATTGGACATAAGCCTTCTCCAAGATCTGCCAGGTTTTCGATCTCGAGCACCACGGTCCGAAAACGTTTTGATCTTGTCTAAACCATCTTATTTTTTGCTGGTCACAATTTTGCTCATGATCTTGTTGTAGGCCGTGATGCCCAACAGTTGTCTGATATTCTTTCAACAAGGCTTCCTAATGCCTTCTCTGGTATACTGTGCTCTTTTATAATCTTTCCATGAGATGTTTTGTATGGTTTTTCCCTGGGCATGGAAAAACAAGACGAAATAATGAATCGTATTTTAATCACGTGAGTATTGGAGATTTTATAAGAGCAGAGATATACTCTTTGCTGTATAGTGCAAAATGCCACCGCCTGAAAAAGAGATAGGTAACCAGCAGTAGACCACTATTGAAAGATGCTAGCTCATAGTCTTGCAGAAAAAAGATGGATGTTTCTAGGCCGTTAAATATTCGAACCATTCCACCAGAGTAAGAATCAGATAGGCATATTCAGATCTGTAGGAGAACGCACTGAAGGAGCTTGGTCCGACTGCGTCCCCGGCAAATTTGAAAAAAAAAACCCAAACTCTCACATTATTTGAAAAAGATTTTAAAAATTATTTGAAACGTATTTTTTAAAAGTTTTTTCCAGGATTCCTCAGATATATCACACTACCACATCTCCGATGCCTCCAAATGTAGTTGCAGGGTCTACAGATGCCACATGCTGCCTCTGAAGAATATGATTGTTTGCTGAACATAAGGACGTATTCCGCTTTCAAAAGCAAGAAGATATGAAATCGCTTGCCCAACGACCAAGATGGACTGCTTCACAGAGTTTACAGGGTTCCAACTGCTCCACTATCAATCCATAGCTGGAGGAAGGTCCATATCTTTTCTGTGAGCAGCCTTAGCTGACACTCGAACACAGTCCGCCGATTCTATTTTCTGTGTCAATAACAGCGACGCCATTCCGCTCCTTTACATCTGGAAAACTTGATACGATGTAGATCAGCTTTGATCTTTCTCTTTGCAACATCTGTCTCTAATAATGTTCATCAAACAAGAAACTTATCGCAGGATACAAAAACAAACAAAAAAAAAACTCGAAATAGATTGGCGCATAGCTCTCGGTTATCAGGGGTCCCCTGATACAGGTACCCGGTCGGTACCAAACAGTTCTACCGAATGACATCAGAGACTTCATCAAAATACCCGGGTTCTTTAATGGAAACCCGAGAAAGGAAGAAGGTTACGATGTAAAGACATCAAGAAGTGATAAATTAGTTTTGTTCTCATTAGTGGAAACATTGCTTTGAATTCCTGGAAAACACGAGAAAAGGCTTGAAGAGTGTGAATAGAGAAGGGAGGTAACTCAACCAAGTACAGAAGCTAAATATGGAAAATAAGGAACGGACCAGCGAGAAAAATTAGAAATTATTTTCCAGAATAAAAATATAAATATGACTGTTGTTAGCTGCAGTTGTGTAGGGGTCGTGCGTGTACCTATTTGAGTGTGTGTATACATTTGTGCGAATGTGTGCTGGACAGCAGGAGAAAATCATGGAATGTGAAGATGTTAGTAGTATCATTATTGACCAAAGCCCAGCGAAATGTTCTCAAGAACCAAGAAAAGAACTTGGAGGAATTAGGAATCCGAAGACGAACCGAAACCATCCGGGCAACAGCATTACTAAAATCAGCTAGAATACCGAGGACAGTTCTAGAGTATCAAGAGGGCTTGTTATCACTTGATTTCCAATGAAAGCCATCAGTCATTAATGGTGCGAAACCTCGACGAGTGTGGATAATAATCAACCACTGAAGCCAGAAGAAAATGAATACAAGCACATTTCACTTTGTGGAAAATACTGAAATGAGATATATGTCTAATCCAACAGAGAGCTAATTTTATTTGTCAGCACCATTAACAGAATCACTGTTACATCATTGTATATTACCTCTCATGCACTTGTGCAACCATTCTCCACTTATATCTAATAACCACAGTAACGCAAAAAACTCAGTTTTTGCCATGTGTCACAGAGGTGTGAATGTTCTTACATTGTTTTGCCGTTAGCTGTTCTACCTAAGGTAGAAGTGGGTGTGTTGACACATGCTTATCTAAATGACTAGTCTAATCCCTATAGAATATTCGATACTTACATATATGAACCTATTTGAAAAGGAGATTTATGCAAAATGATGGCTTGAACTGATCTCTAGAAATGGACAGTTTTTTCTTTGATCCGTAATTTATTTAGTTTGGTGCAGTTGTAAGTAAGGAATGGGTGTTCGCAGCGATGCAAAAATAAAAAAAATTTTGTTCATCATAATTCTCCCTTGTTTTTCGAAGTTTTTAACTTACTTAAAGTCCTGGGGTTAAATTTTGAGAAATTCAGTTCTAGCCTTACCAACCATCTGGTAGGGGACAGAGAGAGATCTTTAGGCACGGAATCTACTTTCAAATTTCTAGAAAAATATAGTAAACATAATTTGAAATAAAATCGAGATCAAATACTACTTATCTGTTGTTAGACTAGGCTTTTGGGTTGAAAGTTGAGTGATTCTACATACGACAGTCACGGTTCGAATTTTTTAGAATTCAATCATTTGTTATTTTGTCGAGGAGTCTCGCTTCCTTTTCAACCTTACTTGGATGTCTGAGGACTTCTCTTTTCTTTTTTATTGCTTGACCTCAAGAGTCTACCTCTAAAATCCTTTCTGTTTGGGAAATGGGGGGAGGGGCATTTATGTTCTACCTCTATTCCTCTACCCTTGTGTTGTGTTTTGTTTTGGTTTGTTTTAAATTCACAGTGATAAACAATAAGGAATTTCAGTCCTAGCCTCACCGACCTTATCATAATTTATCAAAAGTCCGTCCGTCCGTCCGTATGTGACAGCCTACTGGAAAAAGCATACAACACAAACCCCAAAAATTGTACGTCGTTTCTTCTGCAGGCCCTTGGTAGGTTTTCAGCAAATTTGTTTCAGAAAATTACCCCCAAAATATAAGGGGGCGTTGATCGGTTTTCAATGAAAATTCATCTTAAAATGGGTACATTTGTTGTGCTCGGCTTCTTTCAGCTGTCGCTGTCAGTTGTTTTTTCTTGCAGCAGTCAAGCGTAGATTCAAATACATTTTTCCGCGAAAGAAACTCTAAGAGCCACAAATATCACTTTTAAAAATGAGGTAACACATTAAATCAAACACTATCTGTGTTCCAGTTATCTATGTTTTTATTTATCTTATACAGCAATTAGAGTGGGTACTTGCCCTAGTTTTGATAATCCTCTTTTCCTGGAAACTTGATCAACTTCTCCGAACGGAAATAAAGAGTAAGGTATGCATATTAAAAAGTAAGACAGGCAATGTAGTTAGAAACGGTACATAAATAAAGAAAAATATGGCAAGAAAATAAAAATTGATAAGGCCAGCAGATTAAAGAATATGACAAGCAAATTGGAAAAAATAAGGCAAGCAAATTAAAAGATTGGTTAAGCAAATTAGAAAGACAAGCGAACTGAATCGATTTAACATGAGTAATCATATACATAACGCTATAGCCGCTGCAAATTCTTTTTTTTTTTCCCAGTGAAATAAGCTTAAATTTAGCTCTTCATATATTTTTGGTAATAACTTGGGTGTCAGATTTATCACTTTTACAGATTGACTGAATTAAGCTTTTGATATCGGCCCTTACGAATTCATGTTGTTTCTCAGCCACTCTAGCAGTAACTGGATATATTTAATTACTCATCGATTCAGTTCGCTTGTCTGTATAATTTTCTTGTGTGTCTCAATTTGCTTGCCATATTTTTACCAAAATTTTTGGCCTAGATTTTTATTTTGCTTGTCGTGTTTAATTTGCTTGACGTGTTTTTCGATCTGCTAGCCTTACTTTTAATTTGCTTACTGCATTTTTTTAGATAGCTTACCGTCTTGTTTTCTAAATGTTCTGGCTGAACTTTTTAAATTTGCTTAATCTCCTTACTTTGTAATCGTTTTCTTACTTCTTAATTTTCTTGCCGCATTTTTTAAACTCTCTTGTCTTACTTTTTAATTAGCTCACATTACTTTGCTTGCTTTGCTTTTTAATTTGTTCGTGAAAAGGTATAGATTATTTTTCCAACCGCAGAATGCAACTTCTTCATTTCTCTCTTATATTGTTTGCTTTATACTTGCTCTTATGCTATAACTTGAACGGCCAATGTTTGTACTTACATCACCGTCTCATTCTGATGTGGTTTTAAAGAAAGTGAAACCCATTCAATCACGTCAGTCGAATCCAACAAATTATCGGTTGCCAAGAAATTACGTAGAACAGACCAAGTCATTGGCTGACTGTTGATACGGCTCAGCAGCTACATATGAGACACGTTCAGCTCTCGACTGACTGCTCTAGTTAGTGACATGAATTGCTTCAACATTTTTCCGTTACTCAGCGTCTATACAAGGTATCTAAAAATCGTCTGCCAGTTTTACAAACGGGTGTTGATCGGGATTCAGAATTTTTTCACGCTACACTTATCCGTATATATATATATATTTCGATTGAGAGACATTTAAAAAAATTTTTTTTTCAGAACTTGATGTTCTTTCCAAAAGTTCTCAGTGAATTTCTGTGACATTTTATGGATGGATGCGCATTGGACTACAATTTCCAGTATATATTCACTCGTCTTTGTCCAACAATTCTCAATGAATTTCAATAACGGATCCAGGATTTCTTTCTCGATTGAGAGATATTATAATACGTTTATATATTTAGCCACGTTTATTCACACAATATACCCAAGAGCTCTCAGTGAATTTCTATGAAATTTTCTGGATGGATGTGCATTGGGCTACAATTGCCAGTATATATTCACTCGTCTTTGTCCAACAATTCTCAATGAATTTCAGTTACAGATCCAGGATTTCTTTCTAGATTGAGAGATATTTTCATACGTTAATGTATTTAGCCATGTTTTGTTTACACAATATACCCAAAATTTCTAAGTGAATTCCAATGGCATTTTGTGGAACGATGAGTCAAGGGGAAAGGGATGAACGATTAAATTTGGGGGTGGATCCAGATATTTTTTTTTACAGCGAACTTACCATTATCGTGACAATTTGTGAAGTAATTTTTACTCATTTTCTGTGACAATGAAACTGGCAAAGGTACACTCTCTCTCTATGCTTTCCAGTTTTATAAACGTACGTTGATCGTGATTCAGAAAAAATTTCACTCTTTATTTGCTTGTAGCTCGCTACATCTTCGTTGATCATCGTTTAAATATGCTTCTGGTGCGGTATTAAGAGTAACAGACAAAAATTGAAATCTCTATTCAACCGATCTGATCAAATTACGTGATTTTTCTACTTTGCTTTGTGTCGTCTGCATGAACTTAGTTATGAAAAAGTAAACTTTAAAAGAAGACTTCTAGCCCCCAAGGCAGACTATTGTCAAACAGTATCTCCTTTCTGGCAACCCCTGCAGCCAAAAAGGCTTCCCAGTTGTTACGCCTCATCGTACCATTGAAAAACAACCTTGGAGGCCGAAAAATTATCTTTCCTGTGAAACAAGCCTCCAAGGTCATACGGAAGACAGGCAGTTGCCTATATAGCAAGTCTCCCCTCTCCGAGCCATTAATGTTGTCCAAGAGAGAGGCAAGGGTCGATACAGATAGGCACCAGTCACCAGAACTAAGTCGGAGACAGAATTGTACTGCGATAGAGAATCCAGATTCGTCCCCGTGATTTTCTTCCTTGTGAGGGTATGACCACCAGGCAACGGCGATTGAAAATCAGTTTTCCCTCTCAAATATTGACTTTCTTTCAGGGCATATATAGAGAGAGTGGAGTGCGTATGTTTGTGTGTATGTGTGTATGTGGGTGTGAGATAAATAGGTAGATAGATAGAGAGAGAGAGAGAGAGAGAGAGAGAGAGCACATATATATGCATACTCGGCTGTGGAAGGACGCATTGAATTCCGTTTTAATTGCCAGCTTATCAACGGGCAGATGATAGGTTGTCTTATCACAGTCAGATCTTATGGTGAAATGATGCTTCATCAACTCATGAAGATTGCCCGGATTAGACAGAATGAGTACAACTAAACCAGGGGTGCACAACGTGGGCGGTAGCGCCCACTAGTTGTTGATTTATTATCTTACGTGGGCAGTAGTTAGTTTTGAAAAAAAATTTTTTTATGTGGGAGATAGCATGTTCAACCTCGTAATTGAGATATGCCGAAGTGAGAAGAAAAGGACTCAAATACGCCTGGACAAGACTAAAATTCTCTTGGCCTACATCAATTCAGAAGGATATTATCTCTCTCTCTCTCTCTCTCTCTCTCTCTCTCTCTCTCTCTCTCTTGTAAATAGCTTAACCATCTAAGCAACTGCCTAACCTGACTTTTTGATGTTGAAATAGGGATATCGGGTCACGGGGATCAATATAATACCAGACATCTCGAAAAATAACCGGAAGTCATATGATTAATGATGTCATCAAAAGGTTTTGGATTTTCTTCAAAATATTGATATCTTCGGACATATAGGTCACAATCATATACAACATGCATATTTGAATAGAGCGAAGTGAAAATACAATTAGCCGTCTATTTTCTGATTATGATTTTTCTTCTGTCGAATCAATCATTCAAAATTTATTACTTGGCGTTACTCTGCAGACTGTTTGTCTCGGGTGTTTATCAAATGTAAATAATGATTAATTTTCTTCGCTTCCTTTCCTTTGAGAAATATCAATTATAAATATTTGTTTTAATAGCGTAAAGAGATAGCAATAAAATAATACTTTCATTATGTTTATGAAGCTATATATGCCGTACTTCGTGTATCAAAACAACCTTGATTTAATAATATTCCATTCAGCCCAAATATATCAATCATGCAGGCTTCAAAGTATCCACAGGTTTGGAAACTAAAAATCAAAAGAGCCTGCATTGTATTGAGTGGTGGTATTGAAGCAAAGGAAGAATTGTAAACGTTAGGAGAGAGATGCTGGACACGATTTAAAGATGATTTTGAAACAAGGTCGAGGTTAAAATTTCCAATAGTTTTATCCAGCATAGAAGTTTACATTGAATTGAATTTGAATTAAAGATACGGAAGAGAGATGATTATTTAACTAGATCGTTACATAGAATGCTTCCAGCTAAGAACGCAAAAAGACCCCGATGACCTCTAACTCTGAACGAACTGATAAGAAACGCTGGACTACTGCAGAGTCCCCACAATGCCATCAACTATGCTATGCATGATTTTCCTGAGAAGAATGAGTTACAGTTATGCTACAACAAATTCCAACATTATAGAAAGTAATTGGGAGACTCTTATCATAAAAGAGCCTGATTCAGAGCAATCAGAATGGTAGGCAGTTAGCAAGTTGTAAGTGTACTGCACAAATTCAATTACGCCATTTCTTGTCAAGAAATGAGAACACAAAACATGGTGTGGTCAAGTATGGTCTTTTCGAGGCAGCTGCTTTGTGTTAAACACAAGCAAAAGATTTTGTACGCGTAGTACTCTAGACAGAGATGATGAAAGGCAAGAAACAATGACAGTTGCAGGTACCTATAACGAAACTATTGAGGCTTTGTTTCGTCTACCAACAAAAGAAAAGAAGGGGTCTATAACTCGAATCTGATCACAGATGAAACAACAACTTGATATCTTTGACAGCGTAGACGATGGGTCAGACAAACAAGATTTTGTGGCCATCAAAATGTTCATTTGCATTCTTCACAACAGTATGGTCATCCAGAGTTCGAAGAGGCCCCAAGAGTGATAGGTTTTGGAGGAAGTATTACAAGTGGGAAATTCTTGTCGCTTTATGAACATTTATCAACAGAAGGAAATAAGACCGCTGTACCTTTCAGAGTCAGTAATTCACGGATTCGAACTACCAATAATCACAGTATACAATATATATATATATCAATCACTTCCCTCCTACCCTGACACCTTTTGTCCTCTTCAAGACCCACTGCTGCTGCTAAACTATAGACTTCATCACTGGCTGGACTTTCTCTCACACAACAGGATGCCCCCAGCAGCAGGGGTACTATTTTTTGCTCACAAAGCAAAATTCCTGATGGCGGACTCAGGTTCTGTATCAAACCTATAACCTCTGAAAGCACACACACACACACACATACACACACACACACACACATACACACACACACACAACTACTGAAGATGGGAATACCTCCTGAATCATGTCTAGACTATTAATAAAAACATTTACGGATAAATAGACCTAACTTCAAAGCACTTCCTGAGTTTCTCTTACTTTCTACAGTTCATATTATATATATATATATATATATATATATATATATATATATATATATATGTCAACATTAATGCGACCTGTACATTTCTTTGGCCAAAAACATGCCTCGCCCTTTCTGCTACCCATCTAATGATTTGCTGCGACAAGACTTCATAACTTTATGCTTACAAATATTTACATGGACAGAATACAATGTTGTTTATAGTTAAAAATTAACGGATCTATTGAAAAGATAATGACTTTATAATCTAAAAACAAAAATCTTGTCGAACTATACATGATTTGATGGATCTTACTTCACTCTGTGTAGACATGTAATTTGTATCTGATTGTGATTTATATGTTCAAAGATTTTAACATTTCTAAAAAAATTTAGGCCCTTCTGATGACGTCATCAACCATATGACTAGCGGTTATTTCTCGAAATTCTTTCATTTGATAGGCATCACTCTGCTCTGTATAGATACACAAATTGTATCTGATTTTAATCTAAAATGCTTACAGATATCAATATTTACAAGAAAAGTTAGACCCTTTTGATATCATCAATCATTTTACTTCTGGTTATTTCAAAATGTTGCCAGGAATTGATAATCGAGGCCCCAAGTCCTAATTTCAGCTTTAAAAAGTCAAGTTAGGCGGTTGTTTATAGGGTTGTGCAATATACCCAACCTATCTCTTTCTCTATCTCTCTCAATATATGTCCCCTCTGTCATTTTCTCTCCCCTCTCTCCACCTCTCTCTTCGAATGTATGCATCAAGGGTAAAGGCGCTTCTTACCTAAATGAATGGAAAGGGGCTGAATTTAAACCAAGAAAGAACATTGGATTTGGAAGAACTGAAATTGAACAGCTTAAATTAGTAACCACTAAAAGAAGAAGAATGAATGTCCTCCAGACAATGGAACGACCCCTCCCTGGTGCATGCTTGGGCGAAGCGTATAGAGATCCAGGGACACCCAGTCAATAGAATCACCCTCTCGGCTTCGATGATGTAGTCCAGAGAGTGATACGTTTGGCATTAGCTTGACTGCATGGGTTGCCGGGAGGGAGTTACATTGAGCCTCAAATTACCTTAAGGGTGGTCCACTTCCTGATTTAGAATTACTGTTGCGCTTCTCTATTACTGGTTGTCTTCCCAAGGCTAAATAGATCAATCTACCCTATTTTACACATAGCTGGGGTAGAAGAGATGAATTTATGACCTTCCTACGGGCATTAATGCAGATTGAACATTAACAGCCCCGGTCAGAGTTTGAACTCGGGTCGTCGATTCCATTGTTTGGACCTTTACCATAACGTCAATCGCACCACCAGCAGAAATGATAAAGCATCTATGAATATATGAAAACTAATGTAATCCAGCCTATTCACGTCCAATACGTTTGGTACTTGGTTATCAAATCAATGTAAAATTCAGTAAAAATGTGTTGGGTAAAAATAAATAATCTATGAAATTATATTTGTGGTCGCTCGGCAGAAAAAATCTGTATTCAGGGTGATGACCATAAGAGTTGGAAGTAAACTATAGTCAGGTTGAAAAAGTTTAAATTCCTGAAAAAAAAAGGTTTTTGCATTATAATATCATTCGGACGTCTAATCAACATTTCTGACTGATATCATCAAAAGTAGGCGATGGAAAAAAATTTTCATTTGCACTTTTTCCAAAATAGCTGTCAATCACCGTCACCAAAATTGTCATCTCAAAATTTCCCAAAAACACTACATTCATATGATAGAGCGTTGAAAACGAGGAGAAAATATTTAGTAAACCGGTCGGTCAAGTTTCGACCGATCGAGAGATATGGTACTTTGAAGCCTGAGATAACGTTGTGGTCAGCAGGCTAGCTTTTTCCCCCAGCGTGATAGTGCGAGGCCTATTGCGAGGTTTATTGGATACAGAAAAAGTTGCTGGGCGTGGTTGCTGATCAAAGTGCAACCTGATAATTAACTCTTTTCATGCCTTCAGTGGCTGCTTCTGGTGTAGGTAGTAAGTTTACAGCTTGCTTGATGTCTCAGTACCTGTATTCGTTTCCTTCGTTTTCTGTGGCACTGGATCATTGGTTCGCAGTCTGCGTATTCCATGCCAAAAAGCAGGTAACCCATGTGACAGTTGCAGAGTTAGATATCAGCTTCGGGGTCGCCAATAATGGACAAGCTCTCTGGGTCGATTGTTCAAAGGGTTTTGAGAGCCAGCTTTTTTTCCCCAGTTCTGTACGTTGGTACGATGTTAGTGTTTGCATCGCTAGGATGGTCCTTGTGATATTCCTGTTCTCATTAACAGTTGCTCTCTACGACTGAACAATTTGTAACTGATGCACTTTCTGGAGACATAGTAATGTAGCAGAAGAATGAAAACATCTGTATCATCAGTGATGACTTGAACCTTCTCTCCCTGCTTATATAGTGATATGGCATGTTGCACGAGGATGATATCAACTTTCTCATTGCTTGATGAAAGATCTGTTGCTCGGAACATGCCCCTCTAGTAGTCTCTGCAAGTATGTTATCCACACCAGCGAGAGTCAAGCTTTGTCAATGGGGATAATTGTAGTATAGTAACTACAGTAGACGAAAATGTAAGAAGCTGACTACAATGTTACCACCTTGTTTTCTGAAACTCCAATGTACCCTATTTCTCGTATGGTTGGGAATAGATGCTCCCTACTCAATTTTCAATGCTCTATCGAATGAACATTTTAATTTAGGAAATTTCAGGGATGAAAATGTTGGTGGCTGTGATTGGCAGCCATCTTAGAAAAATGAAAAAAAAATCGCCACCGCTTTATTTTAATATTATCATTCAGGAATGTTGACTAAAGGTCCCAGAGATGTAAAAAATGCAAAGACCTGACGGTTTATTTTTGAGGGATTATAATGGGTCTCCACGTAACTACTGGTGTAAATGAATGTGTAGGGACAAATTTTATCGACCCGATATCTGAGCTGAAACTTCTTAACTTTCAATTCAATCTTTAAGCCATTCACGTGTAAAAAAAGAAAGAAAGAAGGGTCGCTTCATCCACTTTGAGGCCCAGTTTGAAATAATGTCTCAAACTTTCCAGAATTTCAATACTTGTAACCGCCAATATAAGATCTGAAATAAAAGATACAGAAACTAATAATAATAATAATAATAATAATAATAATAATAATAGGTCTCTGGTGTTGATCATTCAAAAAATTGGAAAAAGGGGTGATCAATGAACAAGTTACTTCTCATGCCTCTTGTTGAGTAGCAATCACAAAAAAGTCTGAATTTTCAAAAGGAAAAAGTAGGCACAAAAAAGGGACCAGTTTAGCATAAGCTTACATCGTGAATCGAACCCCTACTAAAAAAAACTATTTGGGCGGATAATTAAGAGGGAAAAAAAGAAGAAATGAGTAATGTATAAATTTTCAGCCTTCTGGTTCCATTGTTGCAGCCTGTAGTCGTGATAGGTACCTAGTCTCCCAGTCAGCCAGATAGCCAGTTAGGAGGACCAATTTGAAAACTGAAGAAACCTATTATGATGTTGGCAGTTTCTAAAATACTGGAGATATAGATAGTATTTAGATGTATACACGAAATAAGCTTTATAATAAAGGTCTGTGAAGAAAAAAAAACCAACGAAAATACGTTTGATGTACACTAACGGGATTATATTTCCGTATAGGTTTTTGCAAGAAGGGCCAGTTTATTAAATTTCTTTTGAGATTGATTGATCTAAAACCAATATTCCATTCTTTCCAATGAATACCAAATCGTCTGCCGTGAGCAAAGCCAGCGGATTCAGACAAAAAGATTTTCGTCTGATAAGCAACGCTCCTCTTTTTCCTTCCCCACCCAAAAAAACATTTGCACGTTGGCCTTTTATGTCATTTTGTCCATTCGCTTCAGTGAACAAAACGACATGAGAGAAAAAAAAATCAGAGGGAATATGGTAGTGGAGGAGAGGAAAGTTCTTTGAAGAGGAGGATTAGGTTTTGATTCAAGGTCTATGAAGTCTCAAAAACAGTTTGTGTTGATCTCTCGAATGAATGCTGAAGACCATCACGTTGAAGACAATCACGGCTAAGTACGATGACCGATATTGTTGGCTATAACAACAACGATTCACTAGGTAGGATTCTTTTTCATCTGAAAAGGTTTTATCAATTCCCAACCAAAAATATTCCATATCTGTAAAAGAGCGTGTTCAGGTGGGCGTGTAGACAACTAAAAGCGTCCACGCTTACGTACATTGACTCTCTCTCTCTCTCTCCCTCTCTCTCATACACACACATAAGATTTTCATTTTATTATAATGAAACTCTTATTTGAGATGATCTCCCGTTGTTGCGCGGTGAATGTATCATTTGGCGTAGACAACGTAAATCATTCTGTCAGATCATATATCCTTTTTTAAAATATTATATATATATATATATATATATATATATATATATATATATAGCTGTCTATGGATGATTCAGTTATTATTATTATTATTATTGTAATTAACGCAACTTTCTTCTTCAGGGTTGAGCACTCTTTAAGTAGGGCAACCCGTTCACTATAAATTAATAGCAATGGTCTTCCAACTCTGGGATGGAGCACTCTGGTGGAAGGGGTATTGTGCGTGAGTAAATATATCGCTTAAATTCTGACCGTCCAATTCTGCGTAGGGCAGTGGTAAATATGCCAGCCTCTGGGTCTGAAGCGATGGTTTCGATCCTACCTCGTGGTACTGGATGGGATATTGGATAGTCCATAGCCACACTGAACAGCTGACTATGGAAGACTCAATTATCAATAATCATATACATATATATGCTAGCTGAAACATAGAATCTAACAAAGAAACAGATCCGTAAATTGTGAACCATGTACACGTGAAAGAATAATGCTGGGCCTCACATGGAGAGACCACAAGACAGCTCAGTACATCCGAGAAAAGACAAGAGTCAGGGACATCATAGAATCCATTAGAAATCTCAAATGGCGGTGGGCTGGCCATGTTGCATGAATGGCACACAACCGATGGACATCACGACTCACGACATGGATCCCTCGAGATCACATGCGAAACCGAGGCCGGCAGAATATTAGATGGAGAGACGAGCTAGACGCCCACGATAGAGAAGTGTGGCAAATCCTGGGGAAGGTCGATGTCCAATGAAGGACGTTAAAAGACTGATGATGATGATGATGATGATGATATGCTACCTGGGGTACATGGTGTTGCTCAGAAGAAAAATCTTCAAATACTAATGGTGCTCCCCCATCTAAGTCGGACCAGCACACACCAAAAAAGGCTCCAAATCTAACAGCAAAGGGGAAAATACTTTACAGAGATGTCATAGAATTAAGTAAATGTCGGGCCTGCACACATAAAAAAATATCAAGTGCCACCAACCACTGTAGATCTCAAATTTTGCATGAGTTTTTCGCTTCACTTTTGACTACTGGTGGTTTTTACTTTGGAAACACTGTTTGTGGTCGGATTGTTTTCAAATATGGATGCATTTTCATCAAAAAACGCAGAAAAATATATGAAATCCTTTTGTAAAAAAATCCCTGGTTTTTTCTTTAGAATAGTGATTGTAGAAGATTCTGATAAAAAGATTATTTGTGTCCAATGCTTCGAACCGAATGTAGATAGATAGATAGATAGATAGATTGCACTTTCCTGTTTTCATTTTGCCGCGGAGAAGGGAGACTTGCTGCATAGGCCAGCTATTTCGAAAGTAGGTTCCGCCAGGTAATGGCCAGGGAATATAGAAATTAATACCATGAATTTAAAATTAGGGTAACTGAGGTAGAGCAAATACTGAACCCTACATTGCAAACCTTGTATTAGATGAACATCATCAACTATCGGACAGCAATCGAAAAACAAAAATATTTCACATGTATCTGTACCTCGCATCAACGAATCACCATGGCCTGGGCGTGTGCTAGAACTAATATTCTAAAAATTACCTAGAATTACTCAACAAAAGTTGCTCTTTTATCCAAAATTATCTTTAAAAAAATGATCTTCCAGCTAAAATTATCTAAAAAAGAAATACCAGCACGAAAGTTGGGCACTGTTGATCTAAAATGACCATAGAGACGAGAAAGAGTGGCCCAAAGAATAAACAGACAAAAATCAGGGCTACTGCGAAGATATATTCCGAAAATATATTTTGCCCCCCCCCCCACTGGAAATGTATCTTTTTGACCCGCCTCCTGGAAAAGTGTCAGCAGACGTTCATGCTTATCTGATTATATATATATATATATATATATATATATATATATATATATATTGTGTCATCCGCAGACAGCTTTTTCGATGTATTACATCTCTTCTGGAACTGGGCGGTCATGGAGGCTGAATTTATGCGATATAATTATTTACACATAAATCCCCCATCCACCAGAATGCTCTATTCCTATGGAAGAGCATTGCATAAGCTTACAATGGATGAGTTACCTCACTTAAAGAATGCTCAACCCTGAGTAGAGGAGCATTAATTATTGTGTCATCCACAGACAGCTGTTTCGATGTATTACATCTCTTCAGTGTGGCTATAGACTTTCCATTAACCCATCCACGAGGCAGGATCGAAACCTTTGCTTCAGATCTGGAGACCGATATATATATATATATATATATATATATATTTATATATACTAGCATAGTACACGCAGAAATGTGATTTATTTACGTACAGATAGATTATACAGTTATATTTTAGTATGAATGTATTTGTTGCGCACAAAAAGCGTATGTTAGTTTTATTCATCGGTTCGATTAAAAATGAAGGGACAGACTATGAGTTTACTCCCCTAAATCAGGCTAATGTTGTTCTTGTTACGGGAGAAAAACAAAGACTTGGACTGGAATTTGACAATATATTTGAGGGACTGAGGGGGAGGTTGTTTAATCTATCAATTTATTTAAAGGTTGACTCAGTTGCTGAATTAGTTTCCACTTTGCTTATGATGTCCTGGTATTAGGATTTCAAATGCAGAATTGGAAGGACTCCTTATTCGGAAGATTGGCGTAACGCGATCGTCTCATTTCATCGTAGTCAGTACGCTTGTATGATTATGACATCTGCTTCGTCCATATATATATATATATATATATATATATATATATATATATATGTGTGTGTGTGTGTGTGTGTGTGTGTGTGTGTGTGTTTATATACATATATATATACAAAGAGAGAGATAAATGGAGAAATGCATGCAGTAGATGTCATGATCATGACAAATGTATGATTATGACATCTGCTGCATCTATTTCTGCACACACACACACACATATATATATATATATATATATATAAAGAAATAGATACAGCAGATGTCATATATATATCTTCTCACATCAATGCAGTGAATTAAAAATAAGCTCTTATGATGATAGGATGATGGATAGATAGAAAGATATGAACAGACTGAGATAGATTTAGAGCAATGTATAAGTTGTTTTTCATCATTCTTCTTATGTAGGCCATTTTTTCCAAACAGGTAACCATTCTTGATTCGTATGTTCAAAGTAAAACATTTGCGATTGTCATAAAGGAAAAGAAAAACTCAATTCTACGCTTTCATAGTGTCCCTGGGGGAAGCCGAAAATGTTGCCATCAACAGAACGGGTGTGCACATATGCAGGCTCATGAGATTAGGTAAGCTGCGTGCATTAACTCTGCACTGATACTCTTGTGGGAAATATGAATACAATCCTCCTCCAGATATTGGTAAATAGCAGGGCCGTTTGGCCCTAAAGCCCTGTAAGGCAGTCCAACTCAAGATCAGGTGCAAGGAAGATATTAATTGCAAGCCTTGAAAAACGGTCAAGAGCTCCAATTAACCCAAACTCTCTGATGAACAAGATGTCGTTTTAGCACTAATGCTCTTGTGGGAAATGTGAATACACTTCTCTCCCGGCTATTGGTAAATGGTAGGGCCGTTGGGGCCCTTAATACCTGTAAAGCAGTCCAACTTAAGATCAGGTGCAAGGAATATTTTAAATGCGAGCCTTGAAGAACGGTCAAGAGCTCTTACTGACCCACAACCCCTGAAGAACAAGATGTCATATTAACATTGTGAACCCCAACGCAAATGTGTGGGGCTGGAAAACCCTACAAAAAATTATATTCAGACATCGCAACACTAGTTGCTAGGCCATAAGATCACTTGATTTGATCACAGGGTGAACCCTGGCCTCACTGATCAAGACTACACAGGGCAATGCCAAGGACATCGCATCTACGTCCAGCGGGTCAGAAATGATTTTCCAAGTATAAATTTTGACCATCATCATCTGTCTTTTATCGTCTATCGTCGGACATAGACTTTCCCCAGGAGTCACTAGACCTATCTATCATAGGCGTCGTGAAGCCAATACTTTCTGAACTTGTCTAGTTTGTTTCTCTTTCTAGTATTCTATCGGACTCGGTTTCGCATGTGATCTCTGGAGATCCATACCGTGAGTTGTGATGTCAATCAGTTGTCTGCCATTTTTACAACATAGCCAGCCCATTGCCATTTGAGTTTTTCCAATGAATTCTATGACGTCTTAGACTCCCATTTTTTCCTTAATATATAGTGCTGTTTTGTGATCTCTCCATGAGAGGTTGAGCATGATTCTTTTATGTGCAAGCTGCATGAATTTCAGTTTGAGGGCCAGTCTCTTGGCTAGGTTAAATGTTTCAGCTCCATAGGTGACTATTGGGAAGTTGCATTCGTTGCATAATCTTCTTTTTAAAACTATTGGTATTTTCTTGATCTAGAGGGTTTAGCTTGCACTGCCGAAAGCTTACCATCCTAAAGAGATTCTTCGCTTGATTTCTTCTTTTGAGGATTTCATTGAGATTCGTTGTCCTATGTAGATGTAGTGGTCTACTTTCCCCAGTTTTGCGTCTTCGATTTTGATAGCTGTGTGTTTATTTCCGATGTGTATCTTGCACTTGACATTTGTTTCGCTGAAGTTCACGTGAAGGCTGATTTTCTTGCTTTCTTCATTCAGTTCATCTAGTACCAGTTGGAGGTCATGGAGGTTCTCTGCAAAACGACAATGTCGTCTGCTAATCTGGCGATGTCGTCAGCTAATCTGAGGTTGCTTAGGTAAACGCTGTCTATTCTAATCCCTTTATTTTCTTATTTTATTTTTTCAAGAGCTTAGTCTGACACACCACAGAATTGGGTTATCCAGGGACGATCGGACGCATCGCACAATTGAATAGTCTCCAAGACGAGACGTGATGTGCACCACTCCTGTTCGCTGTCTTTGTCTCGAAACAATAAGCATTCATGCATTATCCAATCAAACGATAATCAATCAATTTCAGTCAGTGAAAAAGTTAAATAATACCGTTTTACATAATGTTAAGTTGAACCTCAGAAATCTTCCACTATTTCAATTTCTTAATGGGAAAATCGAATCTAATTTAACCAAAAGCAACGAAACGGTTCTATAAACTTTTGATAATATTCGGAAGTGCAAGAGGCGAAACGGTTAACTCTGTGAACGATTGAATGGGCGAGACTGTTCATGTTCACTTAGTATTGATGCCCTAGGGAAGACAATGAATCCATCTCTTTTCCGCCCCCTTTCAGCTATGGGTAAAACGGCAGGATAAACTGGATTCTCTGATCTTTGGAGACAACCAGTCTAGAAGAATGACAATTCTTTATTCAAAACCGTGGCAGGGGAAAAAGGAAAGCACTCCACTATTCTTCTCAAGAACAATCTTGTCAATGCACAGTTTTAAGCTGTGGAGAATCATGATCAACGACGCCCTGAAGGGGATAGGGCACTAAGAGAGAGAGAGAGAGAAACAGATATTTCGTACCCCTTAGTCTCAATTTCATTTTTTAAATAACAACTCCACTTTTAGATTTCTCATCGTTAACCAAAAATATTTTATCGAAAAAGTTCAAAAAGCATGTCTATATGATATAAGGTTGAACCTCACCATTCCAATGTCTCATGGGAAAAATCGAAGCTGACTTGATAACAGAAACATAACTGCCTTATAAATGTCTACTTGTATTAGGTTATAATTGTTTCTAATTAAAATTAATTGATGAAAAATAATAGTTTGTCGAAATTCGAATGATACTTAATTGCAAATTTTAATCAGTTCCTGACTGGTTTTCTCAATTCAAAACCAAGTAATTACTTCCTTTACAGCATGTAATGTTTATTTGACACTAAAATAGAAAATAAAATTAATGATGAGGCCCAATGAATTGCGGCCAATATCTGTTATTTGTGCAACCGAAAACAACTGCTTTTTTAGTATCAGGGATGGATTCAGGAATTAGAGTTGGGGTAGGGGATCCAATTTTTTTCTTTCTTTCTGTCGATTTAGACGTTAAATATAATGAAAGTTAGTTTTCATGTTTACTTAGGATTATTTGGGTTTTTTATATAAAATTTCTCTATCTACATACGTAATTGAAAAAGGAAATTAATTTAGTTCTACCCAAACAGGGGAGGGTCTGAGTGCAGTGCGGATTGTATATGATACAAAACTGGGTCATAAATTTTAGTGCCGTATTTATTCAGTATATTAAACTTTTGTATCACGCACGAACGATTTTAGAAAAGAAAAACAAGACCCGGGGTTATAAAGGGTGACGATGATGTACAAGGCAGAAGTTGCCTAGTATTCATGGCTCCCAATGCATTAGACGCAAGAGACCTCCACTTTGGGGAATAAACTGCATCGAAAAATGTTTCTCCTAATATTAACTTTACTCAGCTTGTAATTAACTAAAAACTGATCGTCATTACTGATTTTATCAGAAATCGTCAACTTCAGCTTTTATTTTTACTCTGCTCCAATTCTTTTTAGGGAGGGTCAGTTTGCAATTTAAGTTTATGCTAAATTGGTCCCTTTGATCTGTTTTATGAAAATTCAGACATTTAAATGATCACTGCATAACATGAGGTGAGGGAAGTAGCTTACTTTTTGATCACTCCCTTTGCCTATTTTCTTTATGCTTTACTCCCAACACGGCATGTTGCTAAAAGACTTTGGTTATGTGACCGTTTGTTCATTTGGAGATATAATAAAATAATAAGAATAACACGAGTAATAATAGTAACAATAATGATAATAATACGAGTAATAATTGTAAAAATAATAGTAACAATTATGATAATACGAGTAATAATAGTAACAATAATGATAATAATGATACGAGTAATAATAGTAACAATAATAATACGAGTAATAATAATAACAATGATGATGATACGAGTAATAATAGTAAAAATAATAGTAACAATTATAATAATACGAGTAATAATAGTAACAATAATGATAATAATGATACTAGTAATAATAGTAAGAATAATAGTAACAATAATAATACGAGCAATAATAGTAACAATGATGATAATAATACGAGTAATAATAGTAAGAATAGTAGTAACAATTATAATAATACGAGAAATAATAGTAACAATAATGATAATAATAATACGAGTAAGAATAGTAAGAATAATAGTAACAATAATAATAATACGAGTAGTAATAGTGAGAATAATAGTGACACTTATAATAATACGAATTATAATAGTAAGAATAATAGTAATAATAATAATAATAACGACGAAATTAAGTTCTTTTATGCAAAACTAATGTCTGATAGAATGTGCTTTTTATCTGAATATTTGGATGGTACCTTTGTGTATGAATTGAACAGGCTCTTTCGAATTCCTGCGTGGTTAGAAAGTTGCAGGGTGGGAATAGGAATCGCTGGCCGGCCTCGGTCCCAACCAGATAGTGTTCTCTTACTAAGTGAAAACTTTTCAAGTCAAGAAACAAGGGGGGTATGAACTTATTATTTGTATTTGACTTGCTAAGGGACCAAGCTTAGTGCTTTAGGTATTGAGTCAGTGGTGAAGGACAAACATTTTGCTAAACTTAGATGTTGCGCACACCCATATGGCCCCTCCTGGTGAGAATATACCCAGGGTGCTAAGAGTTAGTGGTGCACTGGGGTTACTTCTGAGCCACATCAGTTCTAACCAATCTACCAAGGTCTGGGACTACCTTAAAGAACCCTAAAAAACAATCTTAACAGTACAACTAAATCAAGATGAAGCACAAATCCAAGATTTGTGTGTCATAACCGGCAGGCGCTTCCTTAATAGCCGCCAGAAGGGACCTGGTCGTCCTTCTGTGACTGCTGGCCAAAATCCCGGTTCATGTACCCTTAATGGCCTTCAGGAGGAACACAGTCGTTACCAAGCTATTTCTGGCCAAAACTCCAGCTTATGCTCCACTAATGACATCCAGAAAGAGCACAGCCACCATCGAGTGGCAAATAGCCAGAACAAGAAGAGCAAATGGTCAAGAGAGGAGAACAGGTTAGTATTGTGTTGCTTCTTCAAGAGTCAACCGTCGGTGCGGTGTTATAGGGAACGCATGTTCAAAATATGGAGGGAAAAATCCACTGTGGAGGTATCAAGCCAGCGTCTGGCTGATCAAGTAAAACAAACTCTGAAAAACAAATGGCCATCAGAGACTGAACTACGACAGATTCGCAATGAATTAGAGGAGGAGGAAGATGACCTACCTGAGGAAAAACCTTTCGACACAACCGACATAGTAAATGACAAAATTGAAAGAAACTCGAGCAAAAAGAAAACCAATGAAGAAAGGTATACAGAGAGAGAGAGAGAGAGAGAGAGAGAGACCGACACCCTAACGGAGGAAGAGAAAGCTCGGATACTAACTTTGAAAGAAATCATGCGGAAAGAAAAAAGCGACACACCCAACTCTTTGAGGAAAAGGATAGAAAAAAAACTAAAAGAAGCTACTGAACACGTCAACTGCTTCCTACAGAAACGAACAGCTTATCGGAGTTCAACAACCTAATCTATGCTGGAGCGAAAATGGTAACGAAGCTTTTCACAACACAAGAAAGAACCTCAAATAATTATCGGAGGGGGAAACCCAACTAGGAAAGAAGATTAGAAAGACAAATCTCACAGCTCCAGAGAGATGAAGTACAACTGAGAAATGCATCACATATTAACAGACCACGTGTAAGACTGTGGGACAAATACAAGATAAGACAAAAAGGTATCCCAGTGGCAGTGGGAGAGATTCATCAGAGGAGACTATCCAAAGAGGCAAGGCAGAAGAGATACAGGCAAAGAACTACCCTATACACACAGAAACGCACATTCCGAAACAACGAGAGAAAATTTTATCGAGATCTGAATGGGAAAAGAAGACAGAATATGAAGCTAGATACCACAGAGACAAAGAAGTACTGGAACACCATATAGGGACACTTGAAAAGACACAACGAAACCCTGGAATGTTTAGAGAACATAAAAAGAGAAGTCAAATACATAGACAATGGAGAACCAATAGAATTGAACGAAATCACATTGAAGCACGCTCTCAGAAAAATAGCCAACAGGAGAGCGCCAGTACCCGACGGGATCCACGGATATTGGCATAAGAAATTCACCAAAATACACGACAGGCTCACCTACCAACTCCAACGTTGCCTAAATGAAGGCGAGGTTTTAGAATGGATGACCAGAGTCAGAACCATCCTCAACCCGAAAGATCCTGAAAAAGGGAACAGGGCAAACAATTATAGGCCAATCATGTGCTTACCACTCATATGGAAAGTCCTACCAGGTCAAATAATGGAGAGAATGTATATATCCATGGAAAGAAGGGGACTATAACCACAATAACAGAAAGGATGCTGGAGAGGAACCGGGGGGGGGGGCGAATGACTTGCTCTACATCGACCAGATAATCTTAAAAGAGGTAAGAAAAAGGAAGAAGAACAATGCAATGATGAGACTGTAAACCACATAACTAGTGAATGTAGTCAACTCGCCCAGAAGGAGTATAAACAAGGACATGATAAAGTAGCAACAGTGATACACTGGGAACTGGGATTTTACCATACGGAAAAGTGGTTTCAGCACAAACCGGAGACAGCCCTAGAGAATGGAAACTACAAATTACTTCGGGACTCTGACATTCAAACAGACCTTTCCATCCAAGCGAGAGGACCAGACCTAATAACTGTAGACAAGAAAACTGGAAAAATACCAGGATCTGGCAAGAGAACTAAAGAAGGTGTGGAAGATGAAAGTCAGGGTAGTACCAGTAATGATAGGCACACTCAGAACCGTGCCCCGAGACACTGGAAGTTAGATTTGAGGAACTTGGGATGAAAAGAAGGGTCAAGACTGTACAGATCACGGCACTGCTCGGAACTGCACGAATATAGAGGAAAGTGTTGTAAGTATAAGATGCACGACTCGAGCTGTTAGCAATGGCCTAACAGGAGAGGGAGGAAAAAACCCAAATAGTAATGGAGGCACGAACCACAGCACTGCTGTGATAGGCGAGGGAGAGATAAGATGAGAGGAGGGCTGAAGACCTGGAGAGACTTACTATCACTCAGCCTTTAGCGATAACTACCGGGCAACTGGTGTGAAACTGTAAACCACAGTGCTGCTATGAGAGTTTGGAGAGGAGGGCTGGAGACTTGAGGAGACTTGTTGTCACTCAACCTCTAGTGGTAACCATCAGGCAACTGGTGTGAAATTGATGATGATGATGATGATAATAATAGTAATGGTTGACAATGCTTCATCTAATAAAGATAATGAATAGAAATAAAATCGCTGCTACGAATGCTACCAGTGTAAAAACGATAACAAATATGGCTCTGAGAGAGATTGAAGAAGGGTAGGTTTAATGGTTATACTTGATCTTCTGCCAAGCCGTTGAGTTCTCGCAGCCCATGTGGTTAAAGCATTTGATGCGTTCAGCCAAGCTCCCCTGTGGCAAAAGAGACGTCAATTCGAGTCTCACCGAGAGCTTATAATTGATTTTCCAATCTGTACTGCTTAGTCGCTGCTGTAGATTAATGACCTGAGTTGAATTGCGTTGAAAAACAACTAAAAATCAAGATGAAAGAAAATACTAGTACAAAATTAACTAAAATGGTCGTCAATAATTCTAGATGATGAAATGAAATAAAATTAGTAAGTTTTATGGACTGAACGCAATTTTTAATTTTTCTTTAATGGGATAAAATAATCCGTATTTTTTCCTCAAATCGCCGATAGAAAGAAATAATTGAAATAATAACTTTCTAAATCAGAGAGTTTAAAAACAAGGAAAGTTCGTTCGAATGAGTTATCTGTGGATCAACATTGAATATTAGCTGAAAAAAATCTGCCTGCCTTGAAACAAAACATGTGATATCCTGGCTTTTATCAGGGAATCCTTTGTCTATTAAAACTCTTGTAAGCATCAAGACAGACTGCAGAGTCATCAAATGGCAATGAGTTGGCTATGTTGCAAGAATGTCACACAACCGCTGGACATCAGGCTTTGAAACTTTAATCTCCAGAGATCAAATGCGAAATCGTGGCCGACAAAAAATAAGATGGCGTAACGAATTAGACAAGTTCGAGAGATACTGGCATCGGGACTACCACAATCTGGTGGATCTAGTGGAAGGTATATGTCCAATGGTGGACGTTAAAAAGCTGGAGATGAGGTAATAAGATTCCATGTTACCATCCGACTTTAAAGACAGGCAGCTAAACCCTTTTCCTAATGGTCGGATTAGGTTAATCTTGATTTCTATCTATCATGTAAGATGGATCTATTTTAATCGAAACAAATCCCAGTTGCCTGATGACTCTGTTGGGTAACTCGGTCAAATTCACAAAGGCAGTAAAAGACTAGAGAAAGAATTTGAACGGAATTCAAACGCAGTCCGCTAATTGGATATTATTGCACATTGCAAGAGATCAAGAAAGAATGAAGAGGAGGTTTAAGGCTCAACGGTTAAATTTGATCTTCTGTCAAGCCGCCGAGTCATCGTAGATGGTTCGAGCAGCTATGCATTCAATCAAGCTTCCTTGAGGCAAAAAAGACACGAATTTCAAATCTTACCGAGAGCTTATCCTTTATTTTCCAATCCTTGCTATTCAGTCGCCGTCATAGATTAGTGGCTTGAGTAAAGTTGCGTAACAATGAAAAGCAACTAAATAATTACGATAAAAAAAAAACAGTAAAAAATCATTAGAACGGTCGTCAATAATTCTAGATATGAAATAAACTCTGAATGAGGACTCAGATTAAGTAAATCTTGATTCGGTCAAATTTTCAAAAGCAGTAAAAGAGATAAATTCATATGGGGTTCAAATGAGGTGCATGAATCGGATGTAGTTGCACAATGTGCCAGTCAGCTACGTGTGGCTTTTTTCTGGTGTTTGCATGTAGGGGATTTTTGTGATGACTGATGGAAAAGAACTGAGTGAGTGTGCGTAAAGTTTTATTTTCTTTTGGGGAATATTGTGATTGAAACCGTTGTAATACTTCGAGAAACTTTTAAGGTGAAACAAGTGTACGAATGGTATTCGTATTTCTAACGTACTAAAATGTCATTTGCAGACCAATCACGATTTAGCCAACCTTCAATAAGCCGAACTGACCAAAATATTGAAAGAGATCGCAACAAAACATTCATTGATGAAATGTATCAAGTGACTGGTTCGTCTTGGAGTTCATGCCAGTAAATGTCAACAGAAGATTTTAGAATGAAACACATTTCCACAAAACTCGTGCCTTGTTTTCTCACGGAGGACTTTGAAAAAAAAAACAATCGTTTGATTATGAGTCACAATATTAGGGAAGAGGTTCGAAATGACCCAAAGTTACTTTCCAAAATTGAGACCTGGGATGAGGCTATAAACCTGTTATTTTGGATTACCCCCTTGTATTTTGAGTTACATGTGATCAGAGTCAAATGGCAATGGGCATACTTTGTAGCAAGAATATCAGACAACCGTTGGGCATCACGATTCACAACGTGGATCCCCAGAGATCATATGCGAAATTTTACCCGGCAAAAAAAAAGATAGCGTAGCGATTTAGACAAGTTCAGGAGATACTGGTGCCACTCGAGGGGTTTGGCGATTCTTGGAGAAGATCTATGCCAAACAAGGACGTGCACTAAAATGATGATGATGATGATGTGTTAGAAATGTGTTTGTCTAAACTGAACACAGTTCAGTTAGTCCACCGGCATCTCATAAGCTTGGTCGAGTCAGATAAATAGTTATGGACAGAAGGTACCTAACTGCATAAAAAGTTTCATCATTCTTATGTTACGAAGAACCATTTGTTTATCTTGGGAACAGAGAATTGATTCCTTTGGCTTTAGACTGAAATTCACCAACCAAATTATTACTGACGCCTCTAATAGCATTATTATGATATGCTGATGGCCTGTCTCGACATAATAAGATTAGATGTATATGATATGCTCGCTTATGAGGGTATTAGGAAATAGAAACTCTTGTGAAAGTAAGGTCGTTTCTAATGGGTAAGTAACGTACGATACAATGAAAGGACAAACAGTATGAACAATAATGAAGGATTTAATAACATGACATTTAGATAAGTGTTTGAAAGGACAAAGCTCTGTCTGAAACAACAAAAAAATAGAGTTGGGAGCTCATAGTTACGATTTCTCTCATTGAAAATGTTCTTATATTAAGTTGAAGATAAAGTTGAACCTTAGCATTCGACAAGCGCATTTTTTTCAAGAGAAAAATCGAATCTGATTTAATCAAAGAATTGAAACTGTTTTATAATTCTTTTTAATTATACAAGGTTATAAGTGTTTCTAATTGAAATGAATTGATCAAAAATAACTTATCGATTGGTCAAAGATAAAATATTGTTTAATAGCAAATTCTTTTTTTTCTCTAATCGATAAGAATTCATGTCTTCACCAATCAGTCGATAAACAGTCGATATCAGTCGGTGAAAAAGTAAAATAATCCGATGTTACATAATATAAAGTCGAACGTCACCAACCTTCCACTATTTCAATTTTTTAAGGAAAAGAACGAATGAGATGTAATTAGAGAATCAAAACTGCTTCATAGACTTCGAATTTTATCAAGTTATCATTGTATTTTATAAAAACAAATTGAAATAGAAATATCTTTCGTTGGCATTGACAATGATCATATGTTATAATAAGAGCCGTGTCTGTCACACTGACATTTTCATTATCAGCCATCAGATGCTGTTCCTCCATACCCTCTTATTAAACTATCTAACCTTCTTTTATTCTCTCTCGCTTCCTACACTCTTATCAAATCACCCAACTTTTTCTCCCCTTTCCCTTCCTTATGTATGTCACACTTATAGTATCCGTAGCACTCGTTAGTATATCCTGTTATTATACACATAAAAACCATGGACTAAATAAATGAATCTGGCAGCAATGCCGAAACTGATCCCAAATTCTGATGTATAGGGACAATATTTATTTTCTGAATTCCATGTTCCTATTTCACCGGACCAACTGTTTTTATGTGTATTTGATTCTGTTGCTTTATCTTTCTTCTTTTTTTTTTTTTTTTTTGTTGTTCTTTTAATTCAAAAGCTGGATGGAATTTGAATATTTTATTTCTTCATATCATTAACTGCTGACAAATCGAAATATCTTGACTACAAAATGCAGGACAAATAAGACTCTGGTAAAGGTCAATTGTTCAGTTTTTTTCAACATTTCCGACTTCTATTCAGTCAATACGTCCCCAGGGCCGTCTTATCGCATGGATATACTGGGCTGTTCCCCGGGTGCACTCACGATTTTAAAGGCCACAAATTCAATTTAAAAGATTACAAGTAAGGTTCATATTATTAAATAGCAGACATAGAGAATATTTTCTAAACCTATATTTACATTCATATTTAAATCATTTCTTGACTCTTTATTGAATGCCTGTATTAAACTGTAAAGTACACACAGAGCGTATATCTCTGTCAACGCCATTGCCAGGGGGAGTGATTGTGTATGGTTCCGCCTCAAAATTTAATCAGTTCTTCCATAGACATTCCATTTTGTCCACTCTTCCATGAACCGTCATTGAAATTCATTGGTAACTCTTGGAGAAAACGTGTACGCAGTCATAAGTGTATACATAAATGTATTTGACCAAAGATGAAACAGAAAAATATCTCTCAATTAGGAAAAGTTCCTGGATCCACCGAAGATTTTAACACCACGTTCTTGCTCTATTGTCCAATCTTCTACAAAATTTCATTGAAATTTGGTACTTTCAGGTATATCGTGTGGACAGAGGAACGAACATAGGAACACTCACGACCAAACACATGTACCTCTTTTCGACTTCATTGACAGAGTTGAATGAGGGTCAGCATTTCGACCCACAGGTCAAGTCCAGAACATTGCTTTGCCCGGGGGGCTCAAATATTCTTAATATGGCGCTTTGAGTTCCCGATTATCCTTGTACACCACTCGAAATTCATCAGTAAGGCCTGTGTACCCCTTGACATTTGTATAGATCTCAAAAACACACACGCACAGGGAGTTCAGTTTCCGATGATACTTGTATGTATATATATATATATATCAAAAGTCATCACTGGAGTCCCCGGTGACATTTATACAACCCTCAGAAGTCATCAATGGGATTTGTTCATCTTTCATGGGCCACGACTAAGGTTAAATATAAACAGAATAAGCGAAATATCTCAAAAATAGGGAAAATGTTTTTGTTTTTGTTTTTCTCCTTTTTTCCTTTTCCTTCTGTTCTTACCAAATATGTCTGGAGGCTGGGGAAATGCCGGTTGCTTGAATGCCGGGGGAGAAAAGTAATATTTTTTTTCCAATATTGAGTGTTTTGTATGAAAGACTAAAGAAAAATGTTGCTGCCAATGTTTCCCAGCGGATATTTATTGAGTCATAACGTCATTTATGAAAAAGATTCTCAAGTATCCGGAAACACAGTTAGTTAATTGTTCAATACGTGGAAATTTCCCAGATGACAAATAATTGTATTAATTATTCAGATCATACATTTACGATATTTGAATGCATATAAACAGGGTCTCTGAAAGGGAGGTGCAATCAGTGCATCCCGGACCCGGACAGACAAGGAGGGGCCCGAGAATTCTTTGAGTTGGGTAGCGTATCGAAACTTCGAAGTCGATACAATATGTCCATTAAAAAAAATTAATTGACTATTGTCTGATAACGAGCGGATATAAAACGACATGTTGAAAGGGTTTTAGCGGATGGAAATGAGATGGCTAAATGACGAGAGCGTTCGTGGAGGGGATGGTCTCCGAAAATAGCTTCGCTCCGACTTCTAAAATCCCTCTCGGAGACCCTCTCCTTATTTCGGGGGGGGGGGTGTATAAAAAAACAAAAACGTTTATCATCAAGTTTTCAGAAACCGTAAACCAAAACAGACATAAAAACTATCAACATAGGTTTCTACAGGTTTTTAGCCGGTCTAGCTGGTTGGCTATGTATTTGTATATCATGAGTGCAGGTCATTAGAGAGCAGAACATTTAAACATATACTCCTTATTCTATCTGGAGAAAACGATTTCGGTCTTTTTTAAAACCCCCTTCAAATAGGTTTTTAGTCGGGGTTCAAATTGCAATGCAAAGTTATGTCAAATTGATCCCTACTTTGTCTCCAGCAATATTCGCACTAATTTTTTTTTAAATTCAAACTTTTTTTTAGTGATCACTACTGAATAAAAGACGAGAGAAGTAATTTATTCATTGATCACCCCTATTTCCAATGTTTTAATTGATCTTCCCAAACACTGTATGTTGCCAAAAGACGTTAATCACATGACGGTTTTCTATTGATTGGCTAACCCTTTTTTTATCTCCTTCAAGTTCTAGCCAATGTAGGCGGGATAATGGTTACGCTGACCTTTTGGATCATTCTTTTAGAAAAAGGGGAGATCGTATACACCATCGGATACGGTGAGTCTCCATTCATTTTAAATTTTCACTTATAATGTCCAACATTCAAATCAGAAAGAAAGAAAAGAAAAAGAAGTATCTCTGTAGCAGGGTAAAATCCACTCTTTCTTTCATTCCGATCGAAGATGATAACTGCAACTTTTGTATAGTATAATAATTCTAGTGTATAATAAAGGCTTGTAACTTTAGCTCAGTCGGTAATAGAGGCGGCTGCCAATCACTTAGTCATAATTTCAAATCACGGTAGGGGAATGTTAATTTTACATATAGGTTTGGTTTAACGCGACGGCACATAAAAACAGGGATGAGTTTATTGCCCTTAATTTGGTGAGGATTGTTCTCGTTCTTGTTGCTGCTGTTACGGTAGAAAAACTAAGTCAACTCCATACTTGGACTGGAGTTTATCAAAAAATCGATGGAAAAGAAACGTACCCAGTAAAATAGCCAATGACAAATTGGAAGCCATTCGATAAAGTTTTTTTCTTCTCTAAATTAAACTCTTGATAGAAAAATAACCACTTTGCAGAGTCCCTATCAAATATTATATTAAAAATCTGTGTATATAATAAACAGTGTGACTTTTTCTTTTTGTTTCTCTGTACGTAACAATAGATTCTTCCATTTAAAAATAAGTGATTTACTGATGAAAATATCGCTTACCCACGATTCTAAATAATGAACTTTTCCACAGAACGAGTTGGTTTACCTTTTTAATAGAACTATAACAAATATATTCCCGTAGGTGGTGCAAAAAGATATATTCACAATATATCTAAGCGACAACCCTGTTACCAACGAAGAATAATACCATCTTTTTATACGGGTCCATCAGGTTGGGATTACATAAAATAATTGTAGAGTACCGTTATCATTTATTGGTTATAAGTTTCACCACTATGAAAGCCCCATACCCTCGGTGACGAGGCCTGATTGAGGTGTGTGAGAAGAGGGGTTAAATGCCCAATTTGTCAACCCCTCCATACCCAACGGACGCCCATGCTATTAAATCTTGAAGTAAGTAAGAGGGTGTGAAGAAACAGCTGGAACTCTCAAGGAAACACTTACACGTTAAACGGTTTCATTTCTTTGAATACTGTTTGTAAAGAAGGGGCAGACTGATCAGCAGAACCTTTGAAGACAAAACGATCAGTTGAGTTAAGAGAAGGGCAGTACGTGTTGACCTTCGCGGAATCGTGCAAGCGACACTGACGTAAAAGAAGTTTGTAGCAGACATATTTCAGCCGGGGGCGAATTGAAAAGAGTGAACTAAACTATCGTAATAGGCATGTGTGCTCTTGAACCGGAAGTATATTAAACAAAAAAAAAAACTCGAATGGAAATGGGGCACTGAAATATCATCGTTTAAGATTTTTTTTTTAAAAAGTTACCACGTGCCGATTAAGTATTGCCAAGTTTTTCTTCCTTTTTCTTCTCTTTCTTTACAGACTGAAGGAGTTTTTCTCTCCTACTTCGTGCTATCCAATTGGAAATATATCTTACAGATATCATGATGATGGCTTTAGTATCCATGTAATAAGCGCTAATGTTTGTTTGATTATCTTGAAACAACGTGATCATTTCTCGAAGAACCTTTACCAATTTTTGCAAAGAGGCCCTGATGCATCCTAGAATAATGTATGAATAAAGAAAACCGAGTCTGGGTCCCCTCCGGAGTAATACTTAATATAACATCCATTTCCGAATACGTTATGTCTTATAATAGTTGTTACTTTTCTATAAGCAAATGTAAGAACTATTACGAGACAGAGGTAAGACAGCATGCCTCAAGTAATTCTAGGTTTGGAGGTGAGTGAAAAAACTCAATCTTTCTACCAACATGAGAGATATACTAAACTGAGATGTTTCAGTTGACTAGTTTGCAAAGGTTTTGCTCCAATTGGACAACGGCCAGCTATCAGTAGATACTGAGAATAGAGAGATCAAAATATCAGAAAAAATCACAAGAAATGCTATCAAAGGTTTACTGTGGCTTCTCACACGCGCAGGCACAGGAAGTTGATGAATTATGAGACTGACAACTCGGAAATGCTCAACTCCAACGCCCTGACACTTGTAGGTATTTAATTCTAACGCCCGACCACTGGAAGAGGCTGAATTCTAACATCTGGTAAATGAAAGATCCTGAATTTTAATATTGGATCATATAAGTATGGTAAACTTGCAGGGATATCCGGTGTTATGAAATAACTCCTTGCACACCTCAGGTAGGGCCATGCACATATCCACATACAGTTTAGCATTGTTCCTTCGCTCATGTTTTTCCACAAATCAATACCCAGGATCCCCTGTTAGTATAAAAACATATGGATAAAAGTGATGACGGAGGGGGCTTGGTTCCTCTAACATTTTGTGATGTTTGATAAAAAAGGAAAATTAGCCATAAATAGACATACACTTCTGCTTTATACGTGAAAAGCAACCCCAGAAGCCCAATTATTATTCATGCAATTCATGTATGTACATATATATATATGTTATTGTATAATGTAGAAATCATCATCATTATCAGTCTTTTAACGTCCGTCGTTGGACATAAACCTTCCCCAGGATCTGCCACATTTCTCTATCATGATTTAAAATGTGCCTCAGTTGGTAAAATCGTTGAAGAACAGACTCTGTTTGAAACCTGCAACATTGTTTATGTAAATTTTAACAGCATTTGGCAACATTTGTTTCTGTAATCAAACTATATGTTTCCGATTGATTTTCCAAGCTGATCCCGCTAAAATGTTAGTCACAAAAAAATTATCATAGCATAAAAAAAAAAAAAAATAAAAAATGCAATATAGTTCATCGGGAAATCGAAAAGTTTTAGATATTTATGTGAAGTGTATACATTAGTTGTAAACTCTGTTTGGACTTTCTGACACTTTCGACTTATTTATTTCTAGAATTGATTTGGAAAAAAAAGGAATGATTCGACGTAGTGTGATGTGAAAAACAGAAAAAAAATATTCCTTTTTTTTTTTTCTTTTTTTCCGCCCATTCTCTCTTCCCTTCCTTTTTTTTATGAACGCTTTGAATCTTTTCAAATTTGGTCTGAAAGAAAAATGTTTTTGGCATTCACTGACCTGTTGCATTCGTCGCAGGTATAAAAAAAGGATACTTGAGAAATACAGCAACAAAAATGTCTATGATTAATAAGGCATCTCTCATTGACTGCTAGGAAGTAATTCATGGAATCATCAAGGAAAAAAATCAAAATATCTATTCTCTACAAAAGATTGTATTGTGTAAGAAGTCGCTGTTATTAGTAGCATACCTGATACAAAATACGGATTGTCTTTTTTTTATGAAACAGTATTTACAAGCGTTGATTTCTTCAGAAACAAGTTCACTTATAACCAAATTCACTGCCGATTACTGATATCTACCTATATAATGAACGTTTTTTTTTTTTCTGTTTGTTTTCTCTTTTCCGAGGCAATAGACTCTCTGATTTAAAGGTAACGATTTCGCTAATAGGAATATCTCTTACCCATGATTTGAAACAATTGACTCTCCCACTTGAACGAGTTCTGTATTTTCTTTTCTTGGAAAAAAATATCCCATTGAAATTCAAATGTATCCGTGTGTCTTTCAACGGGATTAACTAATTTGTGAACATTTTTATCCATTCAAAAATTCTTCCGTTGAAGATTTAAAAGTAAATGATCCTGAACAGAACCTTTTCGATTTCTCTTCGGAGCACGAAAAAGTTATATCAATTTGAATTGTAACTAGAGCAGGTCTGGTTAGTCACTTAATAGAAACCGTAACATGACCAACGTATTTTGGCATCCTGCCGTGTTTGTGGTAATCAATTAAAAGATTGGAAAAGTGGTGATCAACGAATAAGTTACTTCTCTTGCCTGTTGGGCAGCAATCAGTGAGAAAATTTTCGAAAGAAAAAGCAGACACAAGCCAAGGCATCAATTTAACATAAGCCTACGTTGTAAATTGAACCCCTAACTAAAAACCTGGGGGGGGGGTAAAAAAATGTTCTCCCGATACACAATAAAGAGTAAATGTTTTGATTTTCAGCTCTCTAGTTCCATTAATGCGATTTGTACGCGTGACACATACATATACATTGCCAGCCAGCCAAACCAACTTAAAAACTGCCGAATCAAGACCACAATGGTCCCTACACCATCCATAATTTTGAGGTCCACCAATACATATATATCATAATTTTTTTTAGAAAATTAAGATTGATAACTAAATGAATTCAAATTTCTAATTTTGAATAAATGAGATATTGTTGAAGTAACGCAGACATTTTAAAATGTAAGAGAAAAAATATCTTAACATTTTTAAAAGAACATTGACAATGTAAAACATTTAAGAATTGTACAAATCATAACGATGGTAAATACAGTTGTTTACAAATGTTCAAATAAGAAGTATCATTGTATAAACTGATAAGTGTGTATCTTACCTGTAGAGTAATATCATATTCACGCTAAATGTATCAAGTAATTATTTTATTGATGATTGACCCTTTTCCCAAGGGAATAGTGATAAAGTTCTTTGTTGCTATTTATTTGTAGATCCCTTTAGCGCATTGGGACCAACGCCATCACGTAATTCAGCCCTGCTGATAGGAATCAGTTACCCAAAAGGTATTGTATTCTTGAAGACGGTAGACGCAGAGAGATGTTGCTGTTTGGGCTGAAGGCTTTTCTTCGATTTTGTCTGGGAAAACTAATTTTGGCCCTTCTGGATGAAACAACCATTGGGTATTCTTCTGCAATATAGTGACAGAGACAAATTTTAGATTTCGCATGACTCATCTCCCTTGCTTGCTTCGACCAAGAAATCGAACTAACTTTCAGAGACAAAAATAAAAATGGCACTCGAAATGAAATATATTCTAATTCACCAATATTAGATAACAACTACTTTACTCCAATGACATATTAAGAAGAGTGCATAGTTTGAAACGGCGGGTGGTAAGTATTTTCATCTGCAAAATTTACCACCCCCACACATGAACTGTTCATTAGTAGAGTAGATATAAATGAATTAAAATGTATTATATTTCGGACGCTATTTTTATCTTTATCTTTATATCTGAAATAAGTTCTAAACTTTTCAGTCCGATTGGTCCGTTATATCAAACAGGAGATTAGTCTGATTTTGGCCCTTCTTAATGAAATAAACCTAGGGTATCCTTTGGTTTAGCGTCGGAAACAAATTTTTGAGCCCCTACGTACAAAAATATGATGATCAAAAAATAGTCTTAATGAGAAGTAAATTAATGATTATCCGTTTTTTTTATTTCATTATAACGTCTTCAATTATTTTTTGATAAATCATTAAAATTATAGCTTGCAATTTAGATCTACAGTAATTGTAGTATGTGAACACTAAAAAAACTTCTTGGAGTTTTGCTAACAAGTAATTAGCAGTATTTACTACAGACATATAACTCGTTTAACCTTTCAATGAATGTATAACTTGTCAGTTCCGATTACATGCAATAAACAGACTTTAATGTGTAAATTTTGTGGTTTGCCGTGTATTTCGATTTCTGTGCAGGAGGGGTGCCCCAAACCTGGAGTATCCAGGCCCCCTAAGTCTAAACCAAGACCTGCCCTCTACCTTCCCATTGCACTACAAGAAGGAGGATCAGGACATTCTCAGACATCTTCTGTTTTATCGAAGTACCACGTGCACAAGGTTAAACATGTGTTTAACGTCCTCTCCATCAAATGTAGATCAAGATAACATAACTTGGCAAAGAGCTTATTCACTCTGCCAACGAAGCTGTAATGGGTATCTATATTCAGTTCCGTCTCTCTGTCTGTCTGACTTTCCCCACAATATTTCCAAAAGTTCTCAATGAACTTCAACTGAATTTTCTGAAAGTAAGGCCTTGTGGCAAGGGAGAATTGCTCAAATTTTGGGGCCGATCCAAGATTTTCTTTTTAAAAAAAATATCATTTCCCTTTTTTTCATACATTTATATATCTACTCATGTTTATCCACACAATATTCAAAAAGGGGGATTAGTCCGATTTTGGCCCTTCTTAATGAAACAATCTTTGAGCATCCTGTAGTTCAGCGTCGGAAACAAATTTTTGAGTCCTTACGTACAAAAATATAATAATTAAAAAAATAGTCTTAATGAGAAATGAATTGATAATTACTGTTTTTTGATTGAAGTCGTTATAATGAAATGAATAAAAAAAATAATTGATTCGAGAATAAATCATTAAAATTACAGCTTGAAAATAGGATCTACAGTTATTGTTGTATGGGAACAGTAAAAAAAAACTTCTCAGAGATTTTCTTTTTCTCGTTGGGGAAATATCATTTCCCTTTTCTTCATACTTTTATATATCTATTCATGTTTATCCAAACAATATTTCAAAAAGGTATAAATGAATTCCAATGAAGTTTTGTGGACAGATTGGCCATGGGCCAAAAAAGAATAGATTGAATATTTGGGCGGAATCTTTGCTTGAAATTCTTACAGTTGCTTCCCCTTCATCGTAGCTATATATAAATTTAATGCAGTTTGATAGGGTCAATAGGTAGGCAGTGGTATGTGCTATTCGAGTGCTTTCTAGTTCCAGTCGTTTACATTAGCGGCCAAAATCAGAAGAAAACTGAGTCTTCAAGGAAGGGATGGTTATATCAATTTCATTATGGTGTACTTGTTTCCCAACTCTGCTCGTAGATTTGGTTTTGTCGGGGTCTTCCCAACAATCAAGTTCTAGTAGTTGATTGGATGAGGTTCGCAAAGATGATTTGAAACCAACCAAGTTTTTGCTTCTTATTTACATGAGAACGGGTGGAGAAATATTGTTAGAAATGACAAAGAAAATCTAGTTAATCATTTTATGAATTCTCTTTGAACTGTTACAGATATGAAAAAATATCTTACTTTTATAGTCAATTTCAATCCCAACCTTTATCATTAACACTAACCCTAAATTATATGCATCCTCGTAAAATTTGATGAAATACAGTTTCCAATGGTCAGGTTTTCTACTGTCATTTGTTCCGTGATAAGTAAGCAACAATAACCTAAATCATTGTGTCAATAGTAATTACCTCCTTTTATATGCAAATCTCATCCGAGCAATTAACCAAGTACCCATGTCACTGAGACGAGCAAGTCTAGAAGCCAGAAACTTCACTGAAACTGTTACAGCCACCAAAAAGCCGAGCAACCGATTAAGAAAATTAGCCTCAAACCTTCAGAGAATTAATTTTTCAAACTCGGCCCGGTACGGGACGTCACTCACTTCCACATTGCACACACAAAAAAGGTAGATCAAGGCTTTGATTGACATTTACCGCTTTATCAAAGTGCCACATGTAAACAGTTTAACATGTGTAACCAACTCGCGATCAAATGCTGAGTAAGATTAGATAACTTGGTAAGATTATTCCATCTGTTTGCATAAACCAGAGCCAGCCCAATGCATACGCGAACTAAACGACTGCTTATGGCCTTGTGACCACCAGAAGGACCCAACACCTCTTCAATGTTTAAAGGTGGTGGGCCCCAAATATTATTCTGCCTAGGGTTCCATAAAGGCCTGGGTCAAGCTTGAAATTAACAACCAAAATCATTGCAAACTATACCTTTTCCCGAGCAAATTAAACCATCGGTTCAGTTTTTAATTTGCTCGCTTTAATTATTAACTTCCTTTAGAAAAGATACATTGTGGAAAAATGCAACTTGCTGGTGGGTAGTGATATATTATCTAGCAAAAATAGCATATTCCATGTGCCCTCAATTTGCAAGGGCACTGTGTTAAATGCTTGCTCACTATCAAAACCGACTCAGTTTTCCGGCAAGTGTTCTATCACTAGTGCAATACGGCTTTCAACTCATATGAAAGACTTGTTGTCTAAGGTAAGTGATTTTAGCTAATTATCACCTTTAATTGGGGTTATTATTTTGACACAGAAATTGGTAGGAGTTTGGTATCTATGCAATACATATACGACGCATATGAAGGTGTTCGAAACTGGAGTCATAGCCACTGCATAAAGATCGAAACGGAAATGGAAACGTGCATTAGCTGAACAGAGGAAATGTGCCTTTTTTGAGTTGTTTAAGCCTAGCGAACACGATCTGATGAATTTCAACAACCGTGGTTTTTTCCCCGATTATAGACTTCGGTTATTTCAAAAGTGCAGATTTCTTCCGGTTTTTCAAGATTCGAGCTTGCTCAAATGTATTCCGCTAACTCTCGCAGACTCTCGTAGATTACTCCCGTGACTCAAACAGTGCATCACAATTTTTAGCTCTGGTCACGTCACCATATTATGGCAGCCTGTCACACGATGTAAACAATTGCGACCTTTCGTTCACTAGTCTTCATTTATACCGCTATATACATTTGGTCTTTTCTTGCCGCTTGTCAAATCATACCATTCCATTTCCTGAAGATCGTGTTTATTTTTTTATAATGAGCAGTAGTGTCGAATGTGTGAATGTCATTATTCTTCTGGAAATCCAAAACTTAAAGAGGCGGAAGAAAAGGGAAGAAAAGACTGACTTGTAATATCAAAAGTATTTAAGTTGACAGAAAATGTTCATGTTCGTGGTGATAGTGTTATAACGGCTGAAGCAGAAAATATAGGTACAACTAGTGTTAGTGTAACAGCAACAATCGGCATCCATATTAGAGGACAAATCAAAAGAACAAATATTCTAACGATATCGTTGAATGGCAATACATTTCAGATAATTGCCATCGTCATAGCTAGATGTGTCTAAAAATTGCTAGAAAATAGATACAAACGATTCAGGTTGTTGAAAAATTGCGCTGAAAATCGAATTTTCGCACTGCCCAAACAAGAAACGCGCCCAATTGACAACGCTGTCTTTGAGATTGTATGACAATGAAAAGAAACCTGAGTACTGTCAGAAGTGTTATTTCCTAAATGTTCATGAACATCTAAAGAGTTGCTTGTCGTTTGTATAGTTGACACAACGTTTTGATCGGTCCATTCTTTAGCCTTCTTCAGGTGTACTATCTGCATATGATAGTGGTATACAGAAATTTTTTTCTCTGCAATAGTGGAAACGCTTATAACGTAGGATTCGGGAGTTCTTCCCTCCACTCCCTATTAGGCCTGGCTTTCCACATCCCATCCCCGTTGGGTAGCAGAAGCCACACCGAATTGTTCGGAACCTGTCGACATGTTGATGTACGCTGCTTCCCCGATTCCTCTAAACCTTCAACGGCGCTCCCCGTTTACAATCCGGACCCCTCTCAGAAAGGATGGTGCTCGCCCTCCTCCATCTCTAGCTGTAGCCACCCAAACCCAGATTTTTCTATCTCGTCTTTGATTTCGGCCTTTTTATGATCCGAGAGACTGACCTTGACAGGCCTGTCTGTCTCTCCTTTATAATTTTTCTCTCATCCACATAGAATACCATGAACGCATGTATTGTCCGGGCCCTATCTCGTGGTGGACTCACTATTGTGGGTAAGTTCATAAACCTACAAACAAGCAACTTTCAAGAAATTGTTTATGCTATTCCAAAGCAAAGGAAGGCAATTCTGTTTCCCATGCAAAGCTTTGACTTCAGGACGTTCACCAAAATTTATAGAAGAGGGGTTTGATGACCGAAAAATGATAGCATTCTGTTTCATCGACATAAAGAATTTTCCTCTCATAGATAAGATTTAGTTTCGATTTTTATACGCAAAACCAAAGGTTCACGTGCCGATTCCTAACTCCAATAAATGGAGACAGAAAAAAAAGCAATGACGCAAACTGTATGAGTTTTATCAGAACGATACCTTTCAATTCGTTGTAGTGATGTAAGTGTTGGCTCTCATCATAATGGAAATTACTTGTGTTCGTTAAAATAATGGCCAAGATTGACCCTCTTCTGATAAAGAGTATGAAAACACTCACGCAGACAAAGGAAGGGACATAAATCATACAAATCTTTTAAAAAGAAGCAAAAACAAAACAAAATAAAGAAACATTTGAGAGATTCATTAATCTGATTGGACTCGGCATTTTGAACTACATAATTTGTGAAGAGAAAAAAAATACGAATACAAATGATTCCGATTTATTTGATTCTACTTCAGATATAACTAATGCAGACCAAATGAGTGTGCACTACGTTTGGCTGCCTGGACCAGTTGGAAAAATGTGTGAAATTCTTGGAAATAGAAGGTCATGGCGCTGAACAACTCGCTTACCCGTTTAACTGTTTTGTAAAAGAAAATCACCATTGATATGAACATTACGATAGTCAGAGTTATGCAAATGCTAGTCATCTGAGTGGTAAATACAAGTGGCTTAAAAGCACGGGTTAAAGAGTTGAATGAGTTTTGAGATTACATTCCATGATTTACACATTCACTAAATTTGGTTGGAAAATGTGCCAATGTTTTCAAGGAGCATTAATTTTCTTTGAACAGATTTTTCTGCTTCTACCCATCGGCGGGATACCCTTTCTGCTACATTGTTTGATGAAAGTACTCTTCGCCAATTATGAAAAGAATGTCTGATAATGAGTCGTTAACTCGTGCAGGTGCACTTTAAGCACTTTTGCATATTTTTTTTTTCTACTACTGTAGTTTCGGATGACGTTTCAAATAACAATGATTGGAAGTCAGAGTGTTGACACCGGGCAAATGGACTATTCACAACCAATATGAAGTTGAAAACGGGCGTTGCACTTTAACTTTCAAAACGGTTAATCTTGCCATTTAAAAAATATAACACTGAATGATTTTACCGCCAAAACAACTGAAAAGTTCTGACGTCATAATCTCTCCTATATAAGGAGAAAACACACATTACCGATATTGACATCACAGAAGACCCTCTTTTTCCCCCCCGAAATGGCTCAATGATAAACGTAACTTTTGTTTTCCATCTCCACAACGCCCGACTTCGTGTGGTACAAATGATCCAGCAAAATTTAAACGAATTAAGCTGCGAAACTCTATCTCACCCGGCTCACTCACCAGAACTCTCTTTAGTTGATAAATCTGTAACCAGAAGAATGGAGCCGAGTTTTAAAAAGTTCTTTCAAAACAAAAATTCATCTTTAATTTGATTCAGAAATTAAAGTCAATCTAATGATCAATTGACTTGAATCGGCGAAAATACTTCTTACTTTTCACTGAAAACTTCGCATTTATTTACCAGGGGAGGTCGTTTACGGGTGGAAATAGTTCAAAGGTCAAATTGTAGAATTCCTACCCACCCCCACCAAATCTACTGTCAGCGTGGTGTTTGTTTTTAATAGTCTGTCAACACCTACCCATGAATGCCAGGGGAGGTAAATGTCATTTCTGAATTGCGTGCTACCATACTTAGTAAAATGTATTGTACGTCGTTCAACAAGATAATCAAATTTCCTTTAAAGAAATAAACAAAAGATAGGTACATTGAAATTTGATAAACTTCAAATTTATCGATGAGTAAAAATCATTCTTTCTGATGTTTCATGATATTTTAAGTAGGTGCAATGAGCGTAACCATTAATGATTTTTAAAATACTACACTGAAAAAAAGCTGGTATTTTTTCCTTTTTAAAGGCAGAATGTGAGTACTGTATTTCATTATTTAAAAAATGAAAAACTTTCTGAACAGAAAGTATGGATCAAATCGAAGAATCTGAAATATACATCCACATCGAATGTAAATCGGACATCCACTGTGAGAAATACAGACGCAAAGTAAGGATCTAGTTTTGCATTTCAAGTACGTTGTAAACCGAATTCTCACTTCAGAACCAACTCACTCGTTTGCACTTTGAAAGTTACTTTTTTTTCCCAAGAATAAGAACAGTCTGGGATGAAGGTCAGATTCAGTCTAAGTAGATCAAATACTTCCAGCCCACCAACGAAAAAAAAAAAAAAAACTAAATCCTAACCCGGATGAGTTATGGTCAGGTGATGCAACACTGTTCTCACATACCACATCACCACGCACTGCACACACACCCTAGTCCTTTAGTCATCCTGCTCTCATCTACTGTAACTATGTTAGCATTCTATACTATAGTCATTCAGCGGTAAACGATGCTTAGCTTATTTTATTAATAGATATATTGTATCGACTTGGAAGTTCCGATATACAGCTCTGTCCCAGAAAATCTCGGCCGCGGGGCCCGAGAATTTCTCGACCCCATGGGTATCTCCTTTGGCCTCCGGGCCTTCATGCGACGCACCGGCTGCACCCCCTCTCTGAGACTCGTTTGCTCATGTGGTCCAGAGGATCCATGTCGTGAGTCGCGATGTCCATCGGTTGTCCACCGTTCTTGCAACATGGCCAGCCCACTGCCATTTGAGATTTTTAATGGACTCTATGATGTCCTTGACTTTTGTCTTTTTCTGGATGTACTATGCTGTCTTGTGGTCTCTCCATGTGAGGCCCAACATAATTCTTTCATTTGCACGTTAAGAAAAACTTGAAAAATGGTATTTAATGCTTTCCCGCTAAGCACTCACCACAAAGACTAGGATTAAGGTGACGGCCAAATTAGGTTCTCGTAACAAACCTGAAGTTGAGGTTCAGTTACAAGTTACAATTCAGTTCATTTTTTTTTAAATGCAATTTCTGCTGGCAAAGCAATGGAATTGGATCTTATTAACGATTGCCATGTGTGTCCTAACCCTGCGACACTTCCGGTGAGGGTATGAGTGGATAACGGTGATTCATACAAAAGGTGGTTCGATTTTCTTTTAGTTCTGGGTCGTCTTCTTTTGAGACCCATTCATTCATACCCCATCCCAGGGGCGGATCCAGGATATTGAGCTGGAGTGGTTTAAAAATGGAAAAGAAAAATTTTTTTTTTACAAATAAATGTACGTGAATGTACATGCATTGGTCACCCCATATTTTGAACAGCAAAACCTTTCATCAATAATTCGATTCACATGTAACATTCATATACGACGATCAATTTAATAACTGCCTACTAGTTTAAATAGTTCACGATTAATTGTTCAGTCCTTATTTATTAATTTATTTCAAAATTGTGCCTTGCTCAAGTAGGATGGGGCGTAGGTCCGCCCCCTCCTGAAACCGCACTTGAAATTATTTCTCTTACTACATGCGCACTTCCACTTGATATCATCATTGATATTACATCACTAGTTGATTCTCGTTAAAAAACAAAAACAAAAACGGAGATGTATTTGAATTACTATCATTCCATTTTTAATTACTTTTTCAGGAGACCAACTACTGAACTCATTTGAGTGAAGGACTTCATTGTTTCAGATATTGGGTAGGGAGATATTTTTACGGGAAAATTTGTTACCTTCCAGAGGAATACTTCATAGTTACATACAGAGAAACAGAGAAAGTCACACCGTTCGTTTAATAAGTAGACCGTTGCAAATGATGAGAGTAGTAGTAGTGGTGGTTAGTGAGATTGGTGTTATTAAATACAGCTGCTTTATTTGGGAAAAAGTAAGCGTGCCTAATTAATACTGAACAACTCGAATGAGAAAATATCAAGCAATATTGATATGTTGACTTGGTGAAGAGTTGGGATAAGGGTGACGCGTAGTAATGAACGAGTTGAGAAAAAGGGTTAGAGTTTTTGGGGAGGTCTGTATTTTATCAGTCTGTACGTTTGCTTTAGTGCGGAGAAAAAATAGGGGGGGAGAGAAATACGAGAAAAGAGGGAGTGAGAGAGGAATACATGATAGGAGAAAAGAGAGAGAGAGAGTGAGAAGAAAATACGTGAAAAAGAGAAATAAGAGAGAGAGAGAGAAAAAAATACATGAAAAGAGACAGAGTGGGAGAGAAATACGCAAAAAGTGAGGGTGAGAGAGAAATACGCGAAAAGAGAGGGTGAGAGAGGAATACATGGAAATGAAGAGGGAGAGAGAAATACATGCAAAGAGAAAATAGAGCTAGAAAGAGAGAGAGAGAGAGACGGTGGAGAGACATAAATGAAAAGAGAAAAGGAGAATAAGGAGAATAGGGGGAGAGAAAACGAAAACAGAAAAGGACAGAGATAAAGATTGCAATAGAAAGAGAGAAAGAATGAGAAAAAAAAAACGATAGTAAGATCTATGAGAGAGAAAGAGGGAGAAAGAAAGTAAAGCCTCAACTTAGCTTAGCATTAACGTCATCAACCCTTGCTTTCGACGTCCGAGCAATAATATTTCTAATATTAAAGTGGGAAGTAAAAGTAAGTAAAAAAGAAAGAAAGCCGTCAAGAATTTTTTCGTCCGTGTGCGTCATCAAACCGTGTTCGTCAGTGAAAGGCAAAAACATTTCTCCATCCACAAGATTTCTCTTCAGTCTTCAATATTTTCTCCTTTAACAAAGTGACTATAAAACACACCAGAGAGAGAGATTATTACGCCTCTTTCTTCAATTTAACTACTTTTTAATTTTACTCTTATCAGCAGGAGCTGCTCTCTCTGTATCACAGCAAAAAGGAGAGAGTAAGTCATCAAGGTTAGAAGAGAGAAAGAGATGTGTGTGAGTCTCTCTCGCTCGGTTTAGGTGTCATCTATTAATTTACAAAAACAACTACGACACCATATTCAAGTAAGCACAGACTGCGTATATAAAAACACACATAATCCATCCTCGCGTTTTTAAGACAAAAAAGCTTCTCACAAAACAATCGTTTGATACAAAAAAAGCACCCACCTCTCCAATTACTGTACTTTCTGTTATTTAGTTTCCAAAAATAGACACTTGTGTTGTAAATTTCTAAATCTGTCTCGTTTTTTTTTTTTTCAAAAACTAATTTTAGAAATAAGACAAAAAAATGTATAGAAATCGTTCCTACTAGATTTAAGAAGTTCTTCTGTCGAATCTGGTTAATATTAATTTGAATTTTTGAAGACTTGAGATTGAAAAGAGGGAAAAAAATATAATAAAACGGAAAAAGAAAGAGGAGAAACGGCGGACGAAGATAGATCTTTTTTTTTTTTCATAAAGGCAAGAGAAAAGTTTAAAATCAAGGCTGAGGAGACAAGGGCTTGCTTTCTAGATTTCAGAATTCGTAGTTTGTTTTTTTGAACGAGTCATTTAATTCTGCGCGACATAATACTTATAAAGCACATGCAGAGAATCAGAATGAATATCACCAGTCTGTGTTCGTTTCTCTTTCCGTAAGTTGAGAATGAATTATATAATAAGAGAGATTTGATTTTTAAATGACAACAACGCAATGCAATATTACGCACGTTGTTGATAATGTTCAGTCTTTTTCTTCTTTCTTTAGTAGCGGCAAACTGAAGAGGGTAAGTAAGTAAGTAAGAAAGGAAGGAAGGAAGGAAAAGTGTAAGGGAAGAAGGGCGAGCAATAATACGTGTGTAGTAAAACTCTCTACGTAAGAAGAAGAATGATGCCTGCTTTCACTCTCTGAAAGTAACAGTCGTGACTCGTGCGTGTGTGCGTGTGTTATTCTGTTTTGTAGCCTAGACATTGGAGTTGTTGGACGAAGGCCCTTACGTAAGGTCATGGCCAACTTCTGTCAACATCGGATACTATCTTCTTCTTACTTTCAACATTGAGCACACATTTATAGATCTATTTTTAAACAAAGCAAGGACGTTTTATGGATATTCGAGGCCTTCACCGGTGGATATTATCAAACAATGTAAGTAGAATTTATTTTAATTTCTCTCTCTTTCTCTCTCTATCAACCCATTTTCGTTCGTGAAATTTTACCTTCTCTTCTTGCTTGCGTGTAAAAACAAGTGCGTGTACGACTTTATTGAGTAAATGTGCAATGAATATTTTGTCAATTTATACTTTTTCTTATGTTTTCTTTATTTTGAGGCTCGTATTTAATTTCGATTCTGCTCATTTATATTTTTAAAAAACCTTTCTCTTATTCTGAATTGTCTGTAAAACTGGTTTTATCGATAAAACGTATTTATTTCGGATGGGAGTCGGTGCTTTCGTCTCATTCTTATCTATTGTTTACACCCCTTTTTTTTCCTCTCTTGAAACAGAATTCATTCCATTTTTTTAAAACCTGGTTGTAACATTTATCCCTTGTATAGTTTATTGAGAATCTATGTAGTAAGTAAAATAATTCTACTACTGTAAATGTAAAACCACCGATGACTTTGAAATGAATCATTATTTACTTCCGGGGTTCCTTTCTTCCTCCTCGTGCCCCCCCCCTTTTTTGTCTATATTTTTGCTTACGTCTTCTAAAAAAAGTCTGATATTTCGCATTTTCCTTTGTTAAAATAAAGTCTTTCCAAGAATTGATGATAATTGCACATTTCATGTCTATAAAGAGAGAATCATTTCTGAAAATCGTGTAAAATTACTAAAAAAAAAATGTTCAAGTCTTTCTTTTAATAGAACATGAAATTAACTACTACTGTCATTTTTTTTGTTTATCTTCTCTTAATCAATTCGTCGTTCATTTTATTTTTGCAAATTTATCAACGAATTTAAATTAACCTTTATTTTTTCGAGCCTGGGATAACCTTCAGATTCCTATTCCTCCTCCACCATCATAAGGTGGTGTGCAATAAAAACCCTTGTTAGGTTGGGAGTCTTGAATCATTACAGAATAAAAATGAGGATCGTCTTAGTTATGTAATTAATCAAACACCAGGGTCTTTATTTTGTTTATTTACATTTCGACTTTTACCACAAAATTGTGTAGTTTGTTTATTTTTTTCTCTCTGAATTCTGAGATTACGTTTCATCTTATTCCTTTAAAATATATTGTTCATTTAATCTAAAACCATCCCTTTTCGGTCAAAAACCACCAACGAGTCGAAAATACTTCTGATTAAAGTTTTTGGCTAAGTGTTAATAAAACCAACCCACTCTGGTAGTTTTATCGTTAAATAAATAATGTCAGAATAAGTGAATGGATAGACAGAAGAAAAAAGCTCTTTTTTCCTTCTTTTAAACTATTTTTTTTAGTTTTTAGGTCAGCCTTAAAAAAGGATTGAACAGTGATAATTGGCCTATTTTTTCGATTTTTCCCTGAATTTGTCTAATTTTATTCAGGGATTCAATTTTTTCCCCTTATCTCTCTCATCTTTCAATTGTATGAAAAAGGGCATTGGTAGAAAAAAAATAATAGCCGTAAGTTTGGTTTATGACTTGAAAGGTCATTGAAAAAATTTGAAAAATATACCAAGTTCAATTCATTTAATTTTTAGTAAAATGAAAAAAAAAAACGACATTGCATTTATAGCGATAAGATATTTTTTTAATCAGATAAGTATTTTTGATAAAAGAAAAAATTTTAAAATCGAAAGTATTTTATTGCTATGAATAAAATTTTCCTAGCCAGAAACGAAAGTTATGACTTTTTTTGCTCCCGGTCACCCGTTTTTAGTGTTAGCCCTTATCAAACTAATGTGGGTATTGAGATAGGAATGAAGAGGATCCCTTCTGTGACGGTAGGGACCACAACTACTAAAAATCCATTTCAATGTCAAAAGGCCCTCAACATTCAACAACATATGGCCAGGATCACATTTCTCCCGCGGTTTTTATTTTGCTCCTTTTCAAAGGTAAAAAAAAGGTTTCTTACTGACTCTCTATCAATTACTTTCTATTCCTTCTTACTTGAAATTCATTTCTCCCTTTTTTGCAACCAACTTTACAGCACAATTTGCATTTTTCCTTTTCTAAAAAGTGTGGTTTTTGAAAACCAGTTCAAAATTTATCTTCGTGGCATGTGTGAGAATCAGTTTGTTGGCTCATAGGGTAAAGACGTCGTCCTCGAAGTCTTTTCAATGATGAAATATATCCTTTTTATTCGTTGAGTTGTAGCTTATGAATCGGTATTTGAAATTCAAGCTACTGTTTAATGGATATTTAATGTGAGTGGTACATTTATGTACTACTAAAATCTCTGATGCTTCTTCTTCATAGCAGTTCAGTTCACAATTAGGCCATGGTGTCCTGACTCTTTTTGGTGTAAACGTTTTTCTTTTTGTTTATAATTCTTTTGGATCGTGTTGTTGGCCTATGAACGGGTATCTGCACGCAACCGAGGAAGTATTATTACTCATTTTTTCATCTACGGGTGGCTTTAATTGTAGAACTTGCAATATTTTTTATCTGACGATTTTAACATAACTTAAATTTTTCTACTTTCGCTTATCAATTATTTACCTTCAGCAAAAAATTGTTTATTAATTCATTGTTTGAAAATTTAGATAAATAAATGGACTTTCACCCCAAATGAAATGCTTTCTCAACCTGAAATCAAAAATAACTTTCTAATCAGCTAAGGTTTTGTTTGTTTGTTTGTTTTTTTTTCAAGTTAAATTGAATTTTTATAAAATTGAAAACTTATTTTTTAAAAATATAGTTTTTCTGTCATTTTCTTGAAATGAAATATGGAGAAAATTATCCTGATTATCAATTGAAATCACCGACTTAAATCTTCGTATAAAACATTTTCTCTGGTAAACGAAAGAGATTTTATTGTATAGTTTTTCTTGGTTTTGTCGTTGAAGAAAAACAATGAAGTTTCTATTTCGACGAACTTTGAACTCGTGTCAATACTTCGTCTCTCGTAGCGCAAGAAATCCCAATGTGAAGCCGGTCTGATTTTTATTATTGAGTCGATAGTGTAGGAATTTAGGGGAAACAAATTAAGATTTAAGAAAAATAGTTTAGATTTTTATTTCTCGACCACAAAGAAAAAAAAAATGTCCTTAATTGAATGATAAAAAAGCAGATAATTTACAATGTCCCCGTGACCCCCTCCTCTCCGTGACCCTGACAGGCTTTTCATATCCAACGTTTTTCTCTAATTTTCAATTTGACCCTTTCCAAAAAACGACCTTCACGTGTCCTTGACATTTTATAAGTTTTTCTTCCTTTTTTGTTAGCTACACATGTTATTGTTGAATAACTTTATAACGAGCGAGTTGTACAGCTAAGAAAGAGAAAGAGAATCCTTCAAGTAAATAACTGACTTTTTTTCACTTATATATTGTTTTTTTAGTTTGTCAATTTTTCCTTTTTTTTAAAAACTTGATAAAAAAAAAGATAACTTTCTATGGCATTTGAATTTACTTGGTCGATTTTTTTTCAAGTTGGTAGCGAACACGTGTTTTTAAAAAATTCTTTCTGGTAGAAATTTTTTGTAAGTCATTAAAATAAAAGTAAGCTACTTGTAAACAAAAATTGTTTACGATGATAAATCTGTTCATTACATTATTTATTAGTCACGTTGCTGAATATAACCAACTTCCTAAATTTGAAAATAACTGCCATAAAAGGTCCGGTAGATCTTTTTACGATGAAATACTCGATTATATAACATAAATTAAATGAAATAATCAATGTTATTGTCTATTTAAACCTGCTTCTTATTCTGTTTTTTCTTGCTTTTTTTCTACTGAATTAAAACAAAAAAAATGACCAATTTTATGACCACCTGAAAACTTGCTTTTTTTTCATTCAGTTACTAAAATGAATGCATTTATTTCTATCTGGAATATATTTTCAAATTTTTTTATTCCGTCCAAAAAAAATATTGATATTCGTGACAAATTTCGCCTTTTAGTACAGAATTTTCTTCGTGAAATTATCCCAGTTGAACAATAAACATGAAATTGGTTCATTCATTTATCATAGAAGAAGGGCGTGCTACTCGGCCAAGGAGGAATTAATTGTAATAATCACGATCACCACGTGTCATACAAAATAAGACTATAATACGTTTCTATTCGTGCTACGAGTTTACCTGTCGATTTTTAGCCGGCTTTTTCATCGCGTAGATTTTTCTAAATGATATCAAATGTTTGTTGAACATCTTTCCCTCTGACTAAACATTTTCGAAAACCTAAAACGTAATGGAATTAATAATCTTAGAATTTTTCTCCTCTATTTCATCTTTTTTTTCTTACAAGTTGGTCACCTGACTGAGTTTCCGAGCCCCATTACAGGTAGATAGACAGACACATTTATGGCCAAAAACATACAAAAATGGCCAAATACGAAATTGTAGTGATCTTCGGTTTGGCACGCATACATCGATGACGATGATGATCAACGAACATACAAAGGTTCCAATAAATGAAATATTTCATTAAAAACTCTAATTAAACAACGTATTCATGAGAAAATATCTCAACAATCGAATTAAACAGTTCTCTTTTGATCTTTATCAGAATGCGTATCATGAATTCGTCAGTGTACTAGCATTAACCCATTAACTGCGACAGGTGGTAAAGAGTAGTTATCTATTACAAGTAAATCCTTTTATGGTGATTTTTAGTGAAAGTATTTGGAAATTAGAATTTGACCTCGGAGGTCATTTGAGGTCACCTGATGTCATTCCCAGCCTATGCTCGTTGTTGCTGGCCACAATTTTGCACCAAGGATACTGAAATTTGGCATAGGCTACATTTTCGCACGGTGAAGGTCATATGCAGTGTGAGGTCGATGGAATTCATTCGAGGTCATTTCTGGTAATTTTTAACCAACTAAAGCAATTTATAGCATAATGTGTATTGAGTTTGCTATGAAGTGGCGAAGTATTTTCCAACTCACAAATGGTTAATTGGATAAGGTCAAATTTCGATTGAGTTGGTGGTGCTGGTCTCTAAGGTTATTGAAGGTCACCAGAGGTCAATTTTGAATTGACTAATTTTTTTTCATCCATATTGCAGCCTAACAATTATATTCTTGGGGGTAAATTGAAACGTCAGCTTACCTCAGGCAGAAAAAGGTGATAGAATAAATGGTGCTAACGTAAGATCATTAGAGGCCAGCACATGTCGATTCTGGAATGAAATAGCTTTTTTTCAGTCTCAACTGAACAGAACTTTGGGCACTGGAGCACTGACGGGTGGGGGGCAGACGTGACAACATGTTTTGGCAACAACATTTACTGCTACTTTTTTCAGCGATTTTAGCAAATCTTTAGCTGTTTTTAGCCATGTCAACTAATAAAAAATAGCCATAAAACGGCTAACATTTTGTTTTTTTGGCTTCTTTTGACGTTTTTGTTTTTTTTCCCCATTTGAGGTTGGAAAGTTTTTCTGTTTTTTTTTTTCGAGTTGGCCACACTGGGGGTGACATCCTGATTTACCGCCCTGGCTGACACCAATACTAGGAATGCCACTGCGTTAGGGGCTGAAAGATTTTGGGTTTTGCTAAACAGTTGTGCAACCCTGAAAAACATTTTTGGAGAAAAATTCTAAAATTGTAGCAAGGCACAAGGACACTCTCTGAAGGTCACTCTATATTTGTTGTTCTCAGGCTTAATACCCTGAACAATTTTTTCCATACTGACATCCTATGGGAGAACCACTATTGTTGTGTTTTTACAGGAGACTTATAAAACTAAAGAATAGCATCAGTTGTTTTATTTTGTGCATCAGAATTTACTTTCCAAAACTGCCTCTTTTCTATGTTTACATGGTGTAAATAATGTTTATTTTTATTTTTCATGTATAATATATATTACTGATCCCTCATTGTTGAATACGTTTTTGGGGTAACCTACATAAGAAAGCCCTGTTTGAAAAAAGATTAAATGTGCTGTATAAAATAACATCCATATACAGTACATTATGATACCACCCTATATAAACAACAACGAACTACATGTATGACATGAGCTATATATTAAAATCATAGCTGAAAGGGAGGTAGTGTTTCAACACTGCTGAGGCGCTATGTTAATATGATTGTTTTGTTTTTAGAATCGCTAAATGGTTACGTGATAAACGACTGACGATCCCAACAAAAAATTCACACAGAGTACCATAATAAGTATATGAACAGGAAAAAACGCTGAAGAAAATTATCTAAATTACATAAACAGATATTTGGAAATAAGTGACTGAAGTAAGACCAAAAAAAATTTCAAGTTTTTTAGTGTTTAAAGCTGTGAAGCTTTCTAGAATATAAATATATATATATGTGTGTGTGTATGTATAATTTTTTTTTTTTTTTTTTTGAAACATAAACATGTTTCTAGCAAACCTTTTACTTCATCATACATACACACACCACTACAACTGTCTCTCCACCAAGTACAATGCCGTTCAGATTCAACTCTTCCAAACCCTAATTCTTTCATGTACTCAATTTTAAGACAATCAGATTGCATTCCCATGAGTCAATTGACCTTTCACTTCAGAACTCCTATAAATTGACTGATTAGGAAGCACACCAGTTATCTTGTCTCATAGTCACCTTCAGCCATCTTGTAACCCAGTACAAGATCATGGGGAGCGCCACAGATGATTTTCATCATGGCTGTGCTGAGGGTGCGATAGCGTTATATCTGTTCAAACTGGTTTTGAATCAAAATTGTCTCCTAGACTGGTTGTCAACCATAGCTAGATGGACTCACCCAAGGGCTTTAGTGCAAATTGAACATTAACTCAGCTGGAGTTTGAAACTTGGCTCGCCAATTCCATTCTCAGTGCCGTGAACCATTTGGCCATACTGCACCTCTAGAGGTTCTTTTATAATCAAAAAATTTTAATGTCAATGATGTAAGATGGTTAACAGATCAACCAACACCATCAAATCTGTGACATATGACAGAAGGCAATTTGTGTTGCTATTAGAAACTGTCAACATGCGTTTCGCCAGTTTTTGGTTCTGGCTTGCTCATTACCTATTTACATGTCACATATACAGGCTGCCCCTATATGATCTAGGGGTCTGAAAATCTAAAAATTCGCACCTTATGTCTAGAAAAGAATACTCCTTTGTTTTTTTTTGTTTTTTTTTTTAAATTTTTGTTTTGTTTTGTTTTGTTTTTGTAAATTCACCCAAAAATAGGTTTTTAGGGAGGGTTCAATTTACAATCCTAGTTAATGCTGAACTGGTCTCTTAGTTTGTATCCGGCAGTATTCACACTTTCTTTTCTTTTTTTTTTTTTTTTTTAATTCGATCATTAGTGATCACTGCCCAACAAAAGGTGAATGAATTGAATTATTCATTGATCACCCCTTTTTTCCAATTTTTCAATTGATCCTTCCCAGTATGCTGATAAAAGGCGTTTATTACATGATGGTTTCTATTGAGTAACTAACCAGACCTGTTTTGAGAAAGGTCATTTACATTCAAAGAGTTTCTGACACAATTGAGGTCCTTCTGGTTGCCCATGTTGTTCATACCATATTTTGGCTGATACATTCTCTGGCCTTCTTCGGGCATAATCTCATATGCAATACCAATGTTTGATAGCATTTTATACTTAGCATTACCGAAGTAAGAGACCAAAAATAAACTCTTTCCTTATGTATGATACAGGTTACACTTGAAGGAAACCAAAGAATGGATAACGCGAAACACAGAGCAAACTATTTCAACATCAAAGGGTTCAATTGTCAAAAAAACTCTGACGTTTTCTTCTTGCATTTCATTGTTAATGAAAATTTGTTGGATGATCTTAGAAACGAGTCGTTGATCTTTCGGACACAGGAATAGTGGTCTTCAACTTTTTCATTTACAAGGATGGACTACAGGCCCATTGAAATGTGTTGTATGCATACAAATACAGTAAAGACCGCTAATCTGATACTGTAAAGACCGCTAATGTTTGTTTAGACTTCTGAACAGTTGCACTCCAAAATGGTCCACCTACTCAACAAGCTCATGGAACCACTGTATAAGAACTTATAAATCACAAAACAAACCAATGAGTTACATCTTGGATAGGCTGTAACCCGGAGAGTTTTAGTTTTTATTCTTAAAAATTCCTTTGATTCAAACAATACATGCCATTGTTTTTTTTCTCTCCTTCTTTGTATCTATTTCCTTCCTTTTCTCCTTCTTTGTATCTATTTCCTTCCTTTTCTCCTTCTTTGTATCTATTTCCTTCCTTTTCTCCTTCTTTGTATCTATTTCCTTCCTTTTCTCCTTCTTTGTATCTATTTCCTTCCTTTTCTCCTTCTTTGTATCTATTTCCTTCCTTTTCTCCTTCTTTGTATCTATTTCCTTCGTTCTGTCTCTCTCTATCATTTCCTCCTCCCTTCCATCCTTCCATTTCCTCCTTCCTTCTCTCCTTCCATTTCCTCCTTCCTTCTCTCCTTCCATTTCCTCCTCCCTTCTCTCCTTCCATTTCCTCCTCCCTTCCATCCTTCCATTTCCTCCTCCCTTCCATCCTTCCATTTCCTCCTCCCTTCTCTCCTTCCATTTCCACCTCCCTTCTCCCCTTCCATTTCCTCCTCCTTTCTCTCCTTCCATTTCCTCCTCCTTTCTCTCCTTCCATTTCCTCCTCCTTTCTCTCCTTCCATTTCCTCCTCCTTTCTCTCCTTCCATTTCCTTCTCCTTTCTCTCCTTCCATTTCCTCCTCCTTTCTCTCCTTCCATTTTCTCCTCCTTTCTCTCCTTCCATTTCCTCCTCCTTTCTCTCCTTCCATTTCCTCCTCCTTTCTCTCCTTCCATTTCCTCCTCCTTTCTCTCCTTCCATTTCCTCCTCCCTTCTCTCCTTCCATTTTCTCCTCCTTTCTCTCCTTCCATTTCCTCCTCCCTTCTCTCCTTCCATTTCCTCCTCCCTTCTCTCCTTCCATTTCCTCCTCCCTTCTCCCCTTCCATATCCTCCTCCCTTCTCTCCTTCCATTTCCTCGTCCTTTCTCTCCTTCCATTTCCTCCTCCTTTCTCCCCTTCCATTTCCTCCTCCTTTCTCTCCTTCCATTTCCTCCTCCTTTCTCTCCTTCCATTTCCTCCTCCTTTCTCTCCTTCCATTTCCTCCTCCTTTCTCTCCTTCCATTTCCTCCTCCTTTCTCTCCTTCCATTTCCTCCTCCTTTCTCCCCTTCCATTTCCTCCTCCCTTCTCTCCTTCCATTTCCTCCTCCTTTCTCTCTATAATGTTCGTCAATCATTTCAGGCTGTGACTGTAATGTCATTTCAATCATTTCTTCATTCGATGTTGTCAAAGAAATCAATGTGTCAGTGAGTGCCAGAGAATTCTCAGGAGGTCAGTGAGAAGAGATGAATATTTTAACCGACTTTCTCGTTTCACAAAGTATCTATGCTTACTCATTAGGAAAAATAGACTCACTTGAGGGGTAAATGCTCTATTTTTAGATTTTAGTAAATATGCCGGTATGAAAATGCTGATAACATTATTTTGTTTCAAGGGACAAAAACTTGAATAAATATGACCAAGTTTTTATCGAGATTACATAATTTGTCATACTGAGTGTGTGTGTATGTATGTATATATATATATATATATATATATATATATATATATATATATATATATATATATATATATATATATTGCCTAGCTGAGGCACATGGTGTTACTAAGGGGGAAAAAATAATCAATACTAAAAGATCAGGTTGTAAGGTCTATGTAGTAGTCAGCACGGAGCCTCTCAAAGTAGGGCTTACAACCCTTCAGATGGATCAAGAATTCCAAAATTAATGTGATCGCGAGTTGATCTTCTGTGGTTAGTGGAGACCAATGTCACCTATCAAACATTCATCCTGGGCTACCCTATACTAAGCGTGTGTTTAATGCATATGTCATATATATGATGAACTAGCTGAGACACCCATGTATACTATTTGGCTACCTGTATGGACACTACACTCTGATCCTAGATAACATTGCCGTGGAGTAGTACTTTGATCTTAGGCAGTACTCACAGATACTACACTCTGATTCTAGGCAGTACTCATAGATACTACACTCTGATTCTAGGCAGTACTCACAGATACTACACTCTGATTCTAAACATTTCTGCATTGTGGTTCATTTTCAGCTGTCAATTTTTTTTGTTCTGAGTTGTAATTTATCTCTGGATTAAAAATTCCCAATAATGAAGTGGGTCAAAATATGAATTTTTCATTCGTTCTCCCATGTTCATGTGTATGTGTGCACACGCACATGCATTCTATCATTTCGTAACCTTTCCACATTGAACAATTCTTTCTCTACAGGTTCAACCTGACAGTTTGTTTATTTTGAAACATCTGCAGTTTGTGGTAACCCCTCACAATGTGCCAGACGTTTTTTATTTATTTATTCTCAAATAATTCATTGATTCTTTATTAGATAGTCAAAATTTTATGATCTTTTGAAAGAGGTTCGATCTATTCATTACTGATATTAGTTTGAGAAAAAAAATCCAGTTCAAGGTTAATGGAACACTGCTGATGATTTTATCATGGTTGTGTTGAGGTCAAGATAACCTGATGGAGCCCATCCTGCTGCTTCAGGCTGGTTTGAAATCAGAGCTGTCTGACTCATAAATGGGTTGCCAACCATGGCTAAAGAGCTTGGTTTACCTTTCTATTTACCAATAGATTGTGGGAGGGAAGATGGATTCATGCCTTTCCCAAGGGTGTTAGTGTGAAGAGATCACCAGTGGCAGTTTGAACATGGTTCAATGACATCCTTCACCATCTACTCAACATTTCAGCTACTCCACACCTTCAGTGTTTGCAAAAATATGTTTTTTCTGTAGTATCCTGAACTTGATTCTTTAAAAAAAAAAAAAAAATTATGAATTCCCGTAACAAGCAGGGGGTTGGAAAAATAAATTTTGCTACGGAGTAAATATGATTTGATGATGTCTGTCTGCCAGTCATGCCATAAAACCCTCCAAATAAGAGCGCAGCCCAACCAATATGGCATGCATACTCGGTGGACCTTGGGGTAGGTTTTAATGTAAAAGGTTTTTGAAAATTCCAATTGGAAATTATAGTGTGGAGTCTGCATTCACACTTAACCCATTAATGATAATCTGATTTCTATCAATCTATGTTATATTGAATGTCTAATTTTCTTTATCTGTATTTCTCTGAATCGGTGCATTGTTGCTAGATGTCTTGATTTAAAGTACCCCTAAAATGCAATAACTTGAAGAATGCCAAAAAAAAAAGGCCGAATGATTTGCTACTATTTAATAATAGAGTGGGATCTACTTTCATGTTAATGATGATCTGATTAGCATCTAACTGTATAATTTACTAGAAGTCTGATTCTGTTTGTGTATATGATCTCTAAGTAGCTGAAAATGGTGCATTGTAGCCAAAGGTATTGAATCATCATCATCATCAGTCGTCCGTCGTTGGACATAGACCTTCCTCGGGATTCGCCATAATTCTCTATCATGGGTGTTGTGGAGCCAGTATTTTCTGAATTTGTCTAGTTCATCTCTCCATCTTGTATTCTGTTGGCCTTGTTTTGCATGTGATCTCTGGGGATCCATGTTGTGAGTCATGATGTCCATCAGTTGTCTTTCATTCTTGTAACATGGCCTGCCCATTGCCATTTGAGTTTTTTAATAGTTTCTATGATGTCATGGACTCTCGTTTTCTTCCTTTTATACTGTGCTGTCTTGTGATCTCTCCATGTGAGGTTGAGCATGATTCTCTCATGCACACGCTGCATGCTTCTCAGTTTGTAGGTTTGTCTCTTGGTTAGGTTCCATGTTTCAGCTCCATAGGTGACTATAGGGAGGATGCATTGGTTGAATACTCTTCTAAGGGTCATTGGAATCTTCCTATTTTTGAAGGTTGAGCTTGCTCTGCCGAAGGCTTGCCATGCCAGGGTAATTCTTAGTTTAATTTTCTCTTCTTTCGAGGATCTCATGGAGATTCGTTGTCCGAGGTAGATGTAGTAGTCCACCTTTCCCAGTTTTGCATCTTCAATCTTGACAATTATGTCCTTATTCTCAATGTGATTGTTGCACATGATTTTCATTTTACTGAAGTTCGTGTGCAGGCCGACTTTTTTGCTTTCTTTGTGTAGTTCATCTAGCATTGGTTGGAGGTTGTGTAGGCACAGTAAACCTTAAAAGTTTTAATCAATATAGGCCTCCTACCTGAACTGGCATATAATACCTCCTATATGGGCGTGTTTCAACTAGTAGAGCAGGGGTGGCAAACCTATGGCATGTGTAAACATTGCATTGGCATGCAGGAGATATAATTTTTTGTTATTAAAAAAAATGAATTCAAAATGGCAACCTTGAATTCATCTGCTGTCAGCTCAGTTATTGATTGTCTAAACAGACTTCTTTGAGAATGTTTTGAAGCATTTTGTTCCTTTTTCCCCGTAAAATAATTTGTGAAAAACAAATATAATAAAAATTTCAAACTGCTGCTCCAAAATTCAGTTTAGCATGAGAGGCCATTTTTTAAAGATCATTGCCAAAATGGGTAAGCGCTCACAAAGAGGTTTGCTACTTCTATACTAGAGTAAAAGCAAGCTAGCCTCAAATTTGATTAATGGAGGTCAATTATTCTGGAAGAGAAAAGTAGCTTCTCTTTTCATTTCCTTCATTTGTCAGCATGGAATTGTTAGTTTAACTCCTTCTGTCTGCAGGAGACTTGTCTGACGTAGTCTATAAATAAAACTGAAAATTTGTTTGTTTGTTGATACACCCACAAGCTTTATTTTTTTTTGACTTCTTTTCTTTGTTTTCTGCTTTTCTCAGAAAAAAGTGTCCAGCTATCGTGGCGGTTCCGTGGGTTTTGTACAACAAACCATGGGATAAAAAAAATCATGAAGAGAGTGTGTTGTAGTTTTGGGAGGAATCTTTCTCCAACTTCACTTGCCCCTCTCTCTCATCAAATTCACTTCTTGATAACAATTGTTGCATATGTGTGCACCAATGTTCTCGCTAATATTTTCATGACCTGCATCGGACCAAAAAGCTTGCAAGTAACTAAAGAATTGGTGTGTGCAAAAAATATTCATACATATTTTTTTTTTTTTTTGTCTGAAGTTTATCTAACAAAAGTCAGTTACTTCTTTTAACTAAGAGAACTCAACTTGAACAAATCGTCTGTTCAATGCATTGATTTTTCTTATTTTATTCAATCCTTTATCATAAGAGGCGTTAAAATTCTACTGCGCGGCATGATTTTTTTCTTGTGTGCTGCATTGCAGCTACCTAGCTTAGGGGGGACACTGTTGTGCACCTAAAAATCAAGATGTCTACCTGTCCCCCTGTATAACCTGATAGCCTAATTAGAAAAACATTGCGGTCAATTTCAACCAAGAGACGTCTTCATTAGTCCATGGACTGATGTTTAATTCTTTATTATGTACATCAGCACGAGTTTGTCTTGTGTTCAAGTCTCTATAGAAGCCAGAAATAATGTATAAGACGTTGATTAACTTGACCCATTCATTGCCATGTATTATATTATTTAATCTTGTAATTCCTATGCCGGGTTTTTCCGATAAAAAATTGATGGAGAGTGAAAGTCTTCAGACATTTGTTGTCATACCACCAAAGTGAATATTCAAATTTTCTCGGTTTGTGTCAAGGAAATGTTGTCCTGTAGAGAAAGAATCGTACACTATTGTAAGTGTTATCTCGTCCCTGGCACTGAACTGACAAATTGCCTAGATGAGTTTTCTTGTCTGCAGCAGCAAACAGGTTGAATTATTCAGTGTCTAAATTTTGAAAAATGCTAAAGCCATAAAACATATTTTTCTCATAGACGGAGAATTATATGTTGTCTTCATGTGAACACACACACATGTACGTACGCACATAGACACACACGTAATCGGAAACAAACTCACGCATGTGCGTATTGCCTGAATTTCGCAGCTCCCTCTTCATCCTTGTTCTATGAATTATTAATTTTTTATTGGGTTTTTTTTCTCCTTTTCATCACTACATTTCTGGTGAATTCTTCAACCTTTGCGATTTGTATTTTACATTTGTAAATTTTCTTCTCCTATTTATACCATCATTTTCAAGTATGAGCAACAAAGGTCCGTGCTACACTTAGAGAAAAAAACTGGATAAACAGATGAGATATAAATCTGGGAAAAGTTGGGAAAATGCCTTGGATGAAGTGTAATGATCAAAACAATAAAAGATGAGGATATTAGACTGAATAATTCATAGAACAATGGCATGACTGCATTTCCGAACTTCTTTCTGTATCGCTTGGAGAAAAAAAAAATGGAGTTGTTTTATTTTTGTCTGAAATGAGGAATTATCATCCCTAGTGCTGAGCATGTGTTTGTTTTAAATATCTCTTATTTATGGGTTATGGAAAATGTCAAGTTGCAATAAAACTTTCAAAAGCTACTTATGAATTCAAGGGTGGTAATTAAAATTAAATCCTGATATGCTCTCATACATACAATATGGTACCGTCTGTATGTTGGAAAAAAAAATCAGAATTCTTTAAAAAAAAAAGATGTCTGTTAAATTTGAAACTTTACAATTCTTGATTATTAAAACACTGCTATTACTTATGTTTCAGAATTGTCTGAGTAGCATAAATAATTTGATTGTACACAAAATTACTTGGACTAGTGTCCTCATCTTGGTTGTGAGTCACAATGTCATGATTACGACAACCAAAGAAAACACTAGTCAAGAGTAAATCCGTGTATAATAAGGTTGTTTTTATGTTGGATTTGGGAATTAATCACATGTCTGAGAGAAATATATGAAACCAAGTAGGTTTAACCTTGACTGAACAGATTAAAATATGTTATGGATTAGCTAAATATAATAATCCTTGTTTATAAGGTTGCCTTCACACCCATAGACACAATAATCCATCTCTGAATTCTAAGCAATACAAACATACTAACATGACTATTTACCGCCATAAAGGTATTGTACTGACATATTTCTCAAATTTGGTTTAATTGATGGTCGTTGTTAAAACGTATAGTTTTTAATTATGTGTGTGCACGTGCGTGTGTACGTATATAGTGGTATAGGTACCTGTCTCTCATATATGTTTATAGAATCTATATGTACATACAGAAGAACATGTTTACTTGGATTACACTGGGACAGGGGCTTTTAGATGACAATAACCAGTTGATAACATTAGGAAAAGGATATGACAATTGGAACCATTTACATTCATTATGTTATTAAATCCATTGTTATAAATAACTTCAAATTATAAAAAAAATTGATATGAATCATGGATAATTCTCAATTCATTTTCAAAAAGTTGCTTGGGGCCGACTGATTTTGATAACATTATGCATGATTAAAATAAAGGGCTTTCTAGAAGAAATATATAATTACATCTTTTCTGTTGTCTTATACAAAGAACAAATTGAGGATAGCTACATCAGTGATTTTTCTCTTTTTCTTTCTTTGTTTTTCTCTTTCTGTATCTGTTTTTCTTTTTCTGTTTCTGTTTTTCTTTTTCTGTATCTGTTTTTCTGTTTTTCTCTTTTATTTTAAACCTTTATTGTTCCATGCCACACATCAACAACTCGAAAATTTTGATCTGCACTTTACTGAAAGAGACAGAAAAGGAGGATAATATTACATATCATGTGGCAAATAAAAAAAAAAAAATAAATAAATAATATTGATTTATTAACTTACTAAACCTTTTTTTGTAATTTTTTTGTCTGAAATTTAGTAACGACTATACAGTTACCTCACCACTTATATATCTTGCAAAGTTGATGAGTTCAGAATTTGTTACTTGGGCTCTTATAGTAAAATTAGTAATTAATATTATGTAATCAGGAAATGATAGTTATGTTATAATTAAGAATTGTTCAGTTAACCCTTTACACAACTTACACTTGAACCATGGAACATATTTCAGTTTTCACACCCTAATTCCCAAATGGCGTCTATTTATTCAAATTGATCCCTTTTGGAGTTAGGTACTTGAGAGTTTTATAGATGATAGTTAACCTACTAAATTTCTACTGATATGGTACAGTAAGGATATATTACTAAGTACATGAATTGCATATATTACATGAATAATAATTCACCCTTTGGGGTTGTTTTTTACCAATTAAGCAGTAGTGCATGTCTATTTATTGCAAATTTTCCTTGTTCAGCAAACCTCACTAAATCTATTTAGGCCCCCTCCCCCTGATCCCCACATCTCTAGCTACGACACTCTTTTGAACCAAAATCTACTAATGTATGAATTTTGCATGTGGCTACGATTAGATGAGATGTTATCTCCATGTGTTCATAGGAAGTGAAGGTTTTTGCTCTTTAAAAAAGAAAACTGTATCACCCTGTGGTTGGTTTCTGTTCGGGGCTCTTCTCTATTCAGCCGTAATGAAGCCTGCGTGCACACCTACAAACAGATGTACGGACAGATGCCGGGTCAGCGAAAGCAAAAACAAACAAACTCTAATCTATTATGTTAATCTGCTGGTTCCTACCTTCTTGTATTTGAATGCTATTCTTCAATTTCGATGTGAGGGTAGGAAGAGGAAGGGAGAGAAGAAAGCTAGGTAGTTTGCTGAGGAGGTAGGAAGAGAGAGGGGAGAGAAGGTTGGGTAGTTTAATAAAAATGTAGGAAGTGGAGAATCCCTGATGGCTGCGATTGATACTATTCACGACAAACATAGCTCTTATATTTGTACCAATTGGTAAAATTGTCTACTTGGCGAAATTTACTTATTTTTTGTAAGTTTGATTTCACTTTGATTACATCAGATTTTGATAGTAGAAAAATAGTTGTTTTCTATCTTTGTTTTGATTAAATGAATTTTTGATCAAGTTGAACTACGTGTCTATTTTTTGTTGAAATAAAATTCAAAATAGTTAAAATTTCACCATTTAGACTATATCACCGATTCAATGTAACATATTGTGTTAGTCAATCGGACTTGGGGTCCTAAATTATGGCTACATTACAATATACGTATCTCTTGACTGGTCACCCTGTTGCCCATTTTTTTTTTTTTTTTTTTTTGTTTTTGCTTTTGCTTTTGCTTTATTGGGGTTTGGATTTTTGGTACATCATGGAAATAGGTACGTCTTGGTTTCGGCTCTGAAAATATAGTAGATCTGCTTAGGTGTGGAGTGGCACAATGGTTACTGTCACAGAAAACAGAATTGGTGACTTGAGTTTAACTTCTCTACAATGCGCTTGAGAAAGGCATGAATCCACTTCTACCCCCAGTAAATAGCAGGGCAGTTGGATTCCTTCCACCCTGGTTGGTTTATATAAAACGTATTGTTCATAAATATTTGAACAAGTGCCAGATTGCTGGGACAAATTGTGATTTTGGGGAGGTGCTGGGGATCCAAATTAACTGATCAAGATTTTAAAAACTTCTTTTTTTTTTTTCTTTTTTTTTTGTTTTATTTTTTCATTCAAAAATTTAATTATATTGAAAACATTTTCTTGAAATTTAGCATTAAGAATCACAAAACATGATGAATGGCTTGTTATTTTGAAAAAAAAATTTGGTTCAGGTGTAAAATTCCTGTTAACTCTCAAAACTATGCAATCAAAAGCAATCTGTATGTTAAAATACTTATCGCAAGCACTATATACATATATATATATGGATGTGTGTTATTAAAAAAATATATGTATGATTTGAAAATGATTATGAATTGCATTATATTGTATTGAAACTCTTATTCAAAATGATTTTCCATATTTACATACTGAAAGTATCATTTGGCCTAGACAATATAAATGGAATAAACAATTAAAAAAGAAAATGGGGCTGTTGCCAGAATCAAATCTGCGACTGATAGGGTAGCCACTTCAACACAGTGTTGCTCTCACCATTGAGCTAAACAGCTGCCGGTAAGGCCCAAATAACTATTTCAACTCTTAATTCTCATTTTTTGCTTATTCATGTTATCAAGAAATGGGTAGCAGCCCCATTACCTTCAATTGTTTATTCTATTTACATTGTCTTGGCCAAATAATTCTTCCTCCGTGTAATAACTGAAGATCATTTCAATCTATTTGTGTGTGTGTGTGTGTGTATGTATATATGTATGTGTGTGTGTGTGTGTATGTATGTATATATGCATATGTATGTGTGTATGTGTATGTATATATGTATATGTGTGTATATATGTATATGTATATGTATATATATATATATATATATATATATATATATATATATTAAAATGTGGATTGTTATCTGATGCTTTGTTGGTGATACAGCTGTTGTTGTTTTGTCACAGAATATGTCTGGAATTATATTTAATAGTTGAATTTGATTTGACTTAAATAATTGTATATAATAACAACAATGAATTGGATGATAATGTAAAATATTTGTTCTTTGCTCTAAGAATAAAAATCTGTAACAGTTATTCCTATCGGCTTTAGATTCGCCCAAATTACAGATGAGCTTTGAGATTGCTTGGTACTACAACTTTTTATTGAACATATCATCGAAAATGCAAAATACATACACGCCGCATGCACACTTGCCACATACCCTATACTCACATCTGCATGTGTACACAGAAGCTCATTGTGTATGCACTCACGTACACTTATGCACACGTACTCCATATACACATACCACATACACGTTTGAGTAAGTAGCATTTTTGACGAAACTTCATTGAATGAAAGTCATGCCACAAGATTGTTTACATACATGATGGCCTTGTGTGTGTCCTTCCCCTCCGGTGGAAGCATGGGGGGGGGGCAGCAGCTGCAAGCACCTGCCCGTCTAATTAGAAAACTGGCTCAAACTAACTTTGTTCTCACTTGCTAAACAAATCATCTGTCTGTTAATCAAGCTTTAATACTATGGCTTTTTGTGTAAGGATTAACTCAATCACTCCCACAAGATTTCATGTCATTACGACTGAGAGGCTTAACCTAACCACTGCGGATGACGGGAATTTCAGTAATTGCTGTCCTATTGCTCAACAGCATATGACGAGGATTCCAGATAAGGTGGATGACGGGAATTTTGATGACGGCAGTTCTATGGCTCAACAGTGGAAGATGGAGATTTGAGTCATTGCAGCTCTTTGGCTTGACTGCGGATGACTGATTTCAGTTGCTCTATTTCTCTGGCTCAACTCCAGAACCCAATGCCACTAACAAAGATTTCTGTTTTATTAAGATTGATGGCATCTCAGTTCTATCAAAATCCAGGCATCAAATAGGCACTCTTTCATCCCACTAATCGGTGCCCAGAACCAATTTACAGTATGCTTCAAATTTTTACTCTCTACTGAAAAATGGCTAAGTCAGTTGTTATTGAGGAAGAGTTTTGTGAATATCTTTGTAAAAGTGATCAATCAAGCTTAGATTCATCATCTGATAGTGAAGAATAATTCGCTGATGAGGTCACAATAGTTGATTTATCTGCAAACTAACCAACAAATTCACCAAGTACTTAAGTAGTGGTCAGTCATCGGAAGCAAAAGAAATTGATTTACTCTTATTGGCTCTTTGGTCGTCAAAATGAAGGAAAACCGATCCTGATAAAGTTTTATTCACTCTATTTAAAACGATATTCAAGTAAGAAAAATTACAAGAAAAAAAAAATATTAAAAATGGTTCACTTATTGACCTGAAAAACAAAGTTTCTGCTAAGAGGTAGATTCTGATTTTTGGTGTCAGAGTCAGAAATAATTATTAGGTTACTAGAATCCAAGTTAATGAAAATGTTCTGATTCCGACAAAATGGAAACTTTCAAATAATACACTAAAACATCTGATTTCACTGATACTAATTCAATTAATCCGTTTTTTTCTTTTTTGAGGATCCATTTTTTTTATTCCAAAACCTTACTTATATATGGACTTTATATCCCTTGCACAAATTCCCAATAATTTTTTTTTCTTCTCTCCCCCCCCCCTGAAGATTGGGACAGTAGCTTCGTTTTATTGAGTGGGGGGAGGGAGACGCAAATAGTCTTCAAATCCACGTTTCAAGCTTGTAAGATTGGAGAGACTACTGTACTTGATACATTAATCTTATGTCATTTTCCTCCTGTATAATACCTGCTTGCAACCCCACCCCCAGTAACTCATTTCCAATATTTTTTTTTCTGAAAATTGATTAATCTAACTAGGATAGTGCCCATTCCAGAGGTGCATGTTTGTAAGGGGTAGGACTTTATAGTGTGTGGAGTAGCCTGCCATAATTGTCATGTAAAATGATTTTCTATCCGTCTTGGGAAACTACTTCAGTGTTGTCAATTTGGGTATGAAATATCTAAACTTAGATGATTCTAAAGAGCTTATCAAGCGAGATAATTTATAAAAGCTATAAAGAAAGATCTATAATTAATTTTCTTTATTTTTATCATATTTCTCAAGAACCACTGATCCGAATAACTTCAAACTTGACACTGCACTGCCTGTGTGCTGACTAATATATCTGGTGATTGTCAGCTTTGTAATGTCTGTTGCTGAGAAATCATGGTGATCTCACTCTGACACATTGATTTCTTCAATTGTAGTGAGATAACAAATGTTTGAGTTGGAGGCACCCCGTAAATTGAGGAGCCAGATTTTGAGGTTTCGTCTATCAACTCAGCAGCTCTGGTCACCACCACATTAGGAGAATGGCAACGGAGTTACTCCTGCCACAGTAAATAGGTTAATTCTTATGATCCATCGCGGTCTGTCTTCTAAGAAAACTGGGCGTGCCTCTCAGAACATGAGAAACACGGCACATCAAAGATTTCATTTTCTCTTCATCCTGTGTCACCCTCTATTGCAATTGCTCTGCTGTAAGCGACAGTCTGCTTCCCATATGTCACTCGACTTCAAAAACTTCCAAAAGATCTGATATCGGTTAGTGCCAGTTGTTTACATAGAGGATGCATTCAATCCGTTCTTGGTTACAAACTGATATGGTTTCAATCATCTACAAAGAATAATTTGCAGGATGATTTCCATAACACTTATCTCATATTTTATAAATACTTTGATTTGTGCTCTTGATTAATTCCCAAACTTTCTGTGCCGTTCAAAACTGCACTGTTCAAGAAGTTATCGTTTAATTTTTTTGTTTTTCATCATCTTCTGCTTAGTTACATTAATTTGTACAGCAATACCTCAATCATACTACTTCAAAACCCGCACCAATCAAAATCTCACTATCCAAGGTATCCCTGTGTATAAATCACTTCAGTAAGCGTAGGAACTCTAAGATCTGATGCAATCCTCATATTGGATTTTGAATGCAGGTGTTATAAAATCTGTTTGATCAAAACCAAGCTTAAGCCTTGTGTAAGCCTCAAGACTAATTCAGTTTTTCTCATTGAAAGAAATTTTGGGACTCTTCCATTAATTCATACTGAAAGCTAATGTTCATAGTTTCAAAGTACATAAACCTAAGAAGTCTGTGATGATAATTGTTAGCATGTCTGTTTCACTGATAAGTAGGTTCAATTCCCGGTATGAGCAAAGAGTGTGGATAACTCATCAATGACATAAATTTCCTTTTGCACTCAGCAGCTAATTGAGTACACCCTAAGCTGCGCAATTAATGTGGAGGTATCCCTTTGACGGGCTTGCATCTTAACAAGGATGTGGTCATAAAACTTGTAGATATAAATCCTGGTCTCAACCAACCTTGAAACTTGCAAAGATCGTGAATCTTACACATGCAACAGGAACTGGGACTTTGTTGCCAGCCGTCACAGGATGCTTTAACTTGAACTTAAAAAGAAAAAAAAAAGATGAAGTCGCATTTTTGTTTTCTTGGTGACTAGAAACTCAATATATGGTTTTTAGTTTCAGGTCAAATTCTAACAACAATTTGATCTTGGAGATCAAGTGTTTTTGGCTTTAGTATGAGTATTTGAGAGATAAATGCAGACGTTTTGACCCCTGTGCAGCTGTTATAAAAACTATTTAGTCAGAACTGAAATCTAGCCTTATGTAAGCCATGAGACTAATTCAATTTTCACATCTAAAAACTCGGTCAGTTGGAGTTTGGATCAGCTGATATATTCAATTTTTCATACTGAGACTATGAACGTTAAGTTTTGGTTAGAACTAATGAAAATGTCCCCAAATTTCTCTGAATGTGAAAAACTGAATTAGTCTTGAGGCTCACGCAAAACTGTTAGGCTACCTGCACCTGCACTTTGAAAATAAATGTGAATCTCATCTCTCTTGTAATAAAATATAACATCACCGTTTCGTCATTTTAGAATCAAATAACGGGCAAATTTTTCCATTTCTTGCACTTGTCTTTAATTAAAATGTGCTCATAATTTGTCACTTCACGAAGCAAGTGATTATCTCTCTTGTAATCAATAGATATTGATTACAATTTTGGTTGGCCCATAAATGAGAGATATTTTAAAGACCTTTGGGAACTTTTCTTGAAGGTTTCTTCAGTTTTCAAGTAGAGCTGGTTTGTATGTATCACGCATTCAGACTACATCAATGGAGCTAGAGGGTTGAAAGTTTGAACATTTACTCCTTATGTCTAGAAAAAACTTCTTTTTTTTTTCCCTCTAAATTCCCTTCCAAAATAGGGTTCTAATGGATGGTTCAGTTTCCAATGTACATTTATGCTAAATTGGTCCCTCATTTGTGCCCAGCAGCATTCATACTTATTTTGAAAAAATATACTTTGTTGTGATCCAACTTGAGAAGTAACTTCTTCATTGATCAACCGTATTTCCAATATTTTAATTGATCACTCCCAGCATAGCATGTTGCCAAAAGACAATGGTCATATGATGGTATCTGTTGAGTGACTAACCAGACCTGTTTTGTTTTCATTTGTTCCTCCTTATTTAGCATTGACCTTTAGCTCTGCTACAGTTTCATTAACAAGGTTTATAGATTGGAGTTGATAGCCCCATGTCTCCTTTATCCATGCTTGGGACCAGCTATGGCAACTGCCAAGCTATTGGTTTTTTTTCTGTCAGAGTAACCATCTCTTAGATGAACTGTCTTATTGGACTGGAGGGCCCCAACTGCCCTGTTTTTTACCCATTGCTTGGGGTAGATGTGGATCCATGCCTTTCCAAAGGGATTTATTGCAAAACCTCAGACTATATCTGCTGATTCTGTTGTCGGCTTTCAGTACCAGTTACTGTTACACCACTTTGCACCCCGACATCTTCATGTTAAATTGAGAAAGATTATTGAAATTACATGACTGACAGATCAGTCAAGGATTTTGCTGCCCTGTAGATCAAAGATCTCTTTTTTTTCCTCGTTGAAATTTGCTCTTTTGGTCTTCCATATTTTCTGCCTCATTTGCAACCTATCTTTGCATACATATGACATTCTTTACTTTATCGCATTTGCAGGTGTATATTACGTCTTTCAATTAACTTTCTTGACAGAACTCTATTAACAAATACATTAATGATTTTCCCAAACACTCATCAATTTTTATTATCACTATTGCGTCATATTTACTTGCTGAAAGGTCGCGTTCGGCAGCCATCAAATTAGTTGTCAAATCACTTCCTATTTATATGATTTCAGCATAGTACCCGTCAAAAATTCATTTAAGGATCGGTATTTCTGTCTAGATTGTAGTATATGTGGGCTTATCAAAAACTATCACACGCATCAAAGATATACATAAATAGGTACGTATAGAATTTTATGTATGAGGATTATTTGCTAATAAATTGAGGAGATTATTCTATAATTAGCATTTAATATACCTAGTGTTATCTCCCTTGAGAAATCAGATACTGATAATGTAAATGGGGTGAGCACAAATACAGACCCTACACTAACTGAAGAATCACCCTAGGATGGCAAGCCTTTAGCACAGCAAGCTCAACCCTCAAAAACAAGAAGATCCCATTAATCCTAAAAAGAAGAGTATACAACCAATGCATCCTCCCAATAGTCACTTATGGAGCTGAAACATGGAACCTAACAAAGAGACAGATCCGCAAATTGAGAACCATGCAACATGCACATAAAAGAATTATGCTGGGCCCCACATGGAGAGAGTACAAGACAGCACAGTACATCCAGATGAAAACAGGAATCGGGGACGTCATAGTCCATTAAAAATCTCAAATGGCAGTGGGCTGGCCATTTTGCAAGAATGGCTGACAACCGATGGACATTGCAACCCACAATATGAATCCCCTGAGATCACATGCGCAATCAAGGCCAGCAGAATATTAGATTGAGAGACGAGCTAGATAAATTCAGAAAGTACTGGCTCTGCGAAGCCCACGATAGAGAAGTGTTGCAAATCCTGGGAAGGTCTATGTCCAACAATGGATGTTGAAAGACTGATGGTGATGAATTTGACTTATAATTGCTTTATTCTCCAAGCTAGAGCATGTTAACAGTATTTCACTTACAAAAATCTCGTCATTTTTGGTGTTATGGTAAGATACTTACAAGCAAACATACAGAAATCAGATCATTTTTTGAGTATCTTCATCAATTTTAAAAGGATCTGGCATCTTGTGAAAAGTAGGTTATTCCAGTATTAGAAATGTTGGTAATTTTCTAACCCCATGTGATTCCCAAGTTGGGCACTACTCCCCGACTTGGGGGGCACTGGAAGACGAGCAATGGTGAGAGGTATAAGGGAAATCAATTACAAATTGATATTGCTTACTGATTGTGAATAGTCAACCTTTTAATGTCTGTCCCAAGACCATCCCCAAGAATCTCCAGACTTCTTGATTGTAGGCATTTCAGAGACAGTGGTTTCTGAAAAGGTCTAGCTTGTCACACCAGTTTTGCTTATAATTGCAGGGGATTCACATCAGAAAGCATGATTATATTTTTGGTTATCAAATGATTAAACCACTGCTCTTACCGATTATCTTCACCTGCAAGTACCACTATTTCTGAATGTCTCCAAAATCACCTTTTTTTTTTTTGTTGTTTTTTTGACAAACTCCAGCCAAAACCTGATGTTGAATTCAATTTTTTTTTCCCATAACAAAATATACAAGGACGATCCTCACTAAATTTTGGAGAATAAGAATTAACATTCCCTAAGTGTGATTTGAAATGACAACCAACTGATTGGCTGTCATTACTCTTATCAACTGCACTAAATTGACAAGTCTTATATATGTATAAAAGTATATATTGTTGATAAAAAGAGAAAAACTCAAGAGAAAGTAGGTGTTACACCTTAAAAATTGCTATTATTCTGTGGGCATGTTTTGATGCATTTCAGCGGGTGCCAGCCAACTTTTTCACAGAAAATTTTGCTATTTACATGTTTGAGGCTGAGGTAAGAAATGGGTAAACAGCAAAATCATCTGTGAACCACTGTAAATATTTTCTCTAAAATTTGAGATGTAACACCTACTTTCTCTTTAGTTTTTCTCTTCACCTTCCAATACTTACTTTCATAAATATTGTCTGATCATTTCAAATCAATAATACAAACAAATTTTATATTAGAAATATACAAGGGCTTATCTCATTCCAATAAATAGATGCCCTTGAACTGAACAAATATATTTTTTATATTTTTTCATTCATTAGAACCCTAAGCCTAACTAGTTTTATATTTGAAATATGCAATATTCATTCCAATAAATAAATTCCCTCAAACTAAACGAATATATTTTTTATAATTTTTCATTCATTATCCAGTACAAAAGTTGGAGTAATTATTTTCTGACTAATTGAAGTAAGAGTGGAGTCTGACCCTTGAATTTGTGGAATATAAAGGTGTGATCCGTTGTATTCTCCTGTTTTTTTTAAAATTCCAAATAAAATTCAATATGGAACTGTGAATGTTTGTACATCTCCTTTTCAAGTTTATCATTAATGAAAACTATTGCTGAATTATTTATTCATCTGGCTTCCTCAAGTACTTGAAAACTGAAATTACCAGAAAACCGGCTATCTCTGAAACTGACTAGTAAGCTTTGTAATAGTTTTCAAGTCGGCTGCTTTGTAGGGATGACCATAGAATTGTAGCAAAATTGACTATTGACCAAAAAAAATATTCAATCACATGTAAGGATTTTATCAATTTCCATAATAAGAATAAGAGATAAATTTTATATAAAACTTATTTCTTGTATCATATAGAAATGGGGTTGTTTGAACTTTGGGGTTCTTTTATGTAAATGTAAACACATTGAAAAATCGATTGGAAAACCTTTGTTCTTTTTAGTTATTTTTATTTGCTTTTTATTGTATATTCTATTTTTTATATTCTATGTTGAAAAAGTTTAAAGAGAATCAATAAAGATCTAACAGCCCCCATTTTAAAAATGTTCAATTTGCATGTGTTGAATACTATTTTGTTCTTTAATTTAAATTGTTCATTATATACTCTGAAGCCCTGGTCCAGAAATCTGAGTCACTTCTGGTGCTAAGCTTTCTGAATGAATGATCTGCTGCCTGAATTAATTGAATCTTGACTTCGACAGTTTTTCATTTGTGACTGAGCAGTCAGAATATTGCGTGCCTAACAGAGAAATAATGTCAGATATTTTGACCTGGCATAACACAGTTGTCCACAAGAACATGTCCCCCTTTTCCTCTTGACCCCTTCCTAGACTTGCCCCCCACCCTTTTCTTTATCCTGACCAGAATAAGATTTATTGATTTTTCTCCCCATCATCCTAACTGTTGCTTCAAAGGTCACTGCGTTACCTCCTCCAGCAGCAGCTGCCGGCATTTCATGCTTGTACACTGAAGCCGGCATCTGTTTGCCTAACAATTTCAGGTGCTACTATAGCGTGCAGGCTACTGGGCATATCCTTTGGTCCAGGTAGATGGCGGCTTCCCTGTCTTCTGGTTGAGAATTTTGTGTAGTCTGTTCTCATCAGTTTTTCTATCAGATACACCCTAATGTGGGGACTTCAATATTAAACTGATCGGTACTACTGTAGTATACTTCTTGTCCGTAACCCCAAACCCTTCATGTGTTGTCTGGTTAGAAATATATTGGTATCTACTTTAGCACAGGTTAGGGTTCTCAGCCCTAGAATATATTAGATAATGTTGTTAATCACCGCTATCCACAACAGACCAGTTTAATCACTGTTGCTGGGTTTTTAATCATTGCCACCCACAAGAGATGGGTTTATCACTCTTGTTTGGTTAGGTTATTCATATATTCTGACATTTATATGTATATATCTATCTGGACATCATCCGGCACTAACTGTTCATGGTAGAAACTTGAAATTCTGCACATATAACCATCCCAATTTTTTTTTTTTTTTTTTTTTTTTCCGAAAAATTTCTCCCAAAATAGGTTTTTATTGGGGGTTCAATGTTTAATGAAAGTTTATACCGAATTAGTCATTTAGCTTGTGTTAATGTTTCGAAGAAAGAAAAATCATAAATTTATGATTCAAACAATACTGGTGGTTTTTTCCTCAAGGTAATTTGATCTTACCTGCACCGTTGCTTAATTTATGGGGTAAAAAGCTGCATATATTAGGTGGGGGTAATTCATAATTTCTCTGGGAATGCTTGTTTATTCTTCTGCTTAAATTTTTTTTTTTTTCCCCACGCAATAACTGTGGTTGAAGTTGTTGAACATCGGTGATGTATATAAGCTTCCAATTTCATCTTGATCGGAAAACTTGATAGTTTTCAACTTTTCCATCTTGCATTTGCCTCTACTTTTTTAATTTGAATTTTTTTTTTATTAATATGTTTAGTTTTGATACTATTTAAATAGAGCATTTCGTTTCATCATCAGGGAATAAAATTCTATTTTACTACGTCACTTGTGCCTCCTAGCATGACCGACAAATGTACATTGCCAATAATCATTTGTGTAGATTCCTTGGGATACACTTTCGGAAAAGGGAAGAATGGCATCCTGGTGGGAAGGGTGCGTGGATAGAAAAGGTTGAGAACCGCTACTAATGGTTGAAAAGCTCATCTCATAAGCTATTGCAATTATAGTGAGTTTGATTCACACCAGGTGCCCCACTATCTACTCACCTGTTGGTTACACCTCCTACCACTTATTCGACGGAATGCAAAGTCCTACTTGAGTGTAAGTCTTGTGTTTGTGGGAAGCCATATTGTAAACAGCGAGTGAAAGACGCAAGTCATTCACTGAGCAACAGACCGTTAACTGAGTTACGGTTCAAGTAACCAGAAGCGTTTTATTATCTTGTGTGATCAGACATCGAGGACACAAAATCAAGAAATCTGGATTATGCTGATGTAAAAATAGAGCTAACATAGAAACCAGCCAATAGAACATGGCTGACTCAGTAATTGGTGATATAATATTACTAGCTGAGCTAATCTTCGTCTCGAGTATTGGCTGGTCAGCACAAAGATGATTTGGATATTTGAAGCTGGAGTCAGATTTGAGTTTTAACCCATTTTTATTTCCTTTCTTACTCTGTCAACATAGTTTTCAAGTCGGTCTGGCTGGCTACACTGAAAAAAGTGTTATGTTGTCAAACTTGGAAAGATTTATTGCTATGTTATTAGTTTATCTCAAAAGAATATCTATCATATTTGATCATAAATTTTCTTCGAGACAAATTATTAAATTTGGGTTAACAAATTTGCGTAATTTTTTCCGATTGGTCCAAAGAAACACTTTTTCTGGTGTACGTATGTATATATGCATGTATATATCATGCATACAGGCTGCATCAATGGAGCTAGACGGCTGAAAATTTAAACATTTACTCTTTGTTATGTTCAGAAAAATTCCCCTTCAAATAGATTTTTAGTGGTATGGGATCAATTTACAATGTACGTTTATGCTAAACTGATCCCTTAGTTTGTGTCTGGTAGCATTCACACATTTTGTTTTCTTTTGAAAATTCCTCCCAAAATAGGTTTTTATTGGGGGTTCAATGTACAATGAAAGTTTATACCAAATTGGTCCCTTGGCTTGTGTCAGTGTTTTTTCTAACAAATAGTCACAAATTTATGATTCAAACCATACTGGTAGTATTTTCATTCGGGTAATTTGATTTTACAACCCACACTGCTGGCAGCGGGTGGTGATTCATAATTTCCTTCAGAATAATTTTGTTTTCATACAACTGCATAAATAGGCTTTTAGTGGTGGTAGGAGGATCAATTTACTATGTAAGTTTATACCAAATTGATCCCTTAGTTTTTGTCCGGCAGCATTCACACATTTTTTTGAGAATTCAGATTTTTTTGTGATCACTACCTAACAAAAGGCAAGAAAAGTTACTTATCCCTTGATTAACCCTTTTATTTTAACCAATTTAATTTTTTTTAATTACTTACCTCTGCCAATGATTTTTGAAGAGGTATGTATTCACTCATGTCTGTTTGTCAATGCAATATCCCCAATAGTTCTTCCTGAATTTTGATGGAATTTTGTGACAGGGTGGACTATGGGTTAAGGAAAAATTGGTTGAATTCTTGGATGGATCCAAGAATATTTCAGATACCTCCTCTTCATCGTAGCTATATATGGACCGATTAATAATTCAGTTTTCTGTGAAAATGGCGTTGGCAGAGATATGAGCTCTCTGAATGCCTTCTAACTTGTTGATATGTGGAAGGAATTATTGCTGTATTTGCAGACACCAGTTTTGGCACAAATCCTCATAACTCCAACCAGAGTTTCTAGGCTTAGACTAAACTTATTTTTCTGCTTACAAATGTTTTTTTTTTTTTTTTCTAATGTTTCATTATTCTTTAGAAACTGTCAATCAAAACTGTCAAACAAGGTTTCTTTAGTTTTCAAATTGGTCTGGCTAGCTGTTAATGTAAAAAAAAAAAATCAAACTCCTTTGTTTAAACTTCAGTTGATCTTTAGTATGAAGTTATGTGGGGAATTTATTTCATGAATTCTAAATCATTTGAATGATGGTCCTACATGTTATTGAACTTTCTGGCTTTTTTTTTTGGTGTTGGCTAACCCTAACCCTAGCCCTGAGCGGATCCCTAACCCTAACCCTAGCCCTAATCCTAACCCTTGAATCCGGTGATATTTTCAATTTCTTTTATTGAATCTTCAACCATTCAGATTGAAGCTGCAAATAAAAAAAAAAATTTTGTATTCCTGCAAATTCTTGCAGATTTTATTTTGGGTCTATGTAGGCTCCGACTCGAGCAAAGGGGTTGTGTTACGGTTCCGGTCGCAATTAGGATTCACGAGGTATAGTTGCTAGTACTACACCCAGGATGGACAGCCTCAAAACAGTAAAGGACTCCAACTACCCTACTATTTACTAATAGCTGTCGGGAGAAGAAGATTCATGCCTTTCCCTGTAGCATTATGCAAAGTGAATGTAAGCAGCCTTGACCAAAACTCAAACTGGTGACCGCTATATAGTGCTGCACCTCCCCGTTCACCAATTCTGTTTTCTGTAGTGATAACTTTTTGACCTCTCTGCACATCTAAATTCTATATCTAAAGAAACAATTTGAAGCCAGAAAGTTCAAAGGTTCTGTTCAATATTTCACTGAGTAAAGACTTATGGATCTCTTGGTTGATTCTGCACCCAGTAACCCCAATCAGTGGATTCTAATTAGTATGAATAAATTGATGCCCCATGTGCTCGAATCAGACACACATCATCTGTAAATCTGGAATTTATTTCACCAATACTTTTATTGAAACAAAAAGGAAGAAAAACTGAAAATAACAACCATCATCTTGCATCTCTCTACCGGTTTTCACTTCCATATTGAAAGATAAACGTCTGCCTAATTCAATTATTGCTCAGAGACTTTTTTTCCAACTCTTAAATGGTTTCGTCATCGACTTGCATAAGACGGATGTGGTGAGGGGATTGAAAGTTTTTCCAAATTGTTTACCTTTTTAAGAACTCTGAATTCCCACTGCATGTTTGCTTTTCTCTCTGTCCCCCTGGCTCAGATGGAACTAAGCACATTTAATCACCTGGTTTGTCTTAAGTGTTTTTGCAATTGGCTGATATCGGTCCGTTGTCTTTTTCTTTCTTTTCCATCTTTATTTTTCACCATTACTAGTGAATCTTGGAATTTTTATTTCGGAATTCCTTTTTCTAACCTCGGTTGATATGTGGAAGGAATTGTTGCAGAATGAGCAGACATGACTTCTGGCACTAAGCCGAAAAATGGTTTCTAAGCTTAGACTGAATTTTTTCTTTTTTTTTTTTTTTCTTTATCTTTCTGCTTGCAAGAGATTTTTTAATATCTCGTCATTTATTTATTTACTAGTTCACACGTGCATTAAAAAAAATGTGGCATTACACATTGCATTTTATATACGTGGATAATAGAGATTTGCATCGCTCTGAGCTCTGAGGATAATGTTCTTTTGACCACAAACACATTTTTGAAAGTTTTATTTCTTTTACCTTTTATACTTCCATTATTTAAATTCAGCATTTTTATGACATCATCATGTGATAACCTACAGAATGTTAATATATATAGTTGAGTCTTTTTTTACCTGACAAAATAGAAACAAATAAGTAAAAATGTCCGGTCTGTCACTTGATAGAAACTGTCATAACCAACTTCTTTTGGAAGCATGTCATGTTGGGGGATCAATTAAAAATTTGGAAAGCTCCATTTGTTGGGCAGAGATCATTAAGGAAGTCTGAATTGAGAAAAAAAAACAGACAAGTGTGTATGTTGCTGGACTCAAATTAGGGATTATTTTCGAAAAAAAAAAAAAAACCCAGTGAATTTAGCTTCCAACTAAAAACCTTTTTGGTAGGGGTATAAAAAAAATGGTGAAACAAAATGTTTTTTCCAGACCTAGTGAGAAGTAAATGTTCAAATATTTAACCTTCTAACTCCATTGGTGCAGGGTGTATGCATAATACGTTCATTACATGTATATATACACTGAAAAAAGTCTCCCTTTGGACCAACTTGGGGAAAAATTACTCTAATTTGTTAAGCTAAATTTATTGCATATATATATGCATACGTAGCTAGTCAGCCTGCCAGGCCAACTTGAAACCAGAAGAAAGCTATGTTGACTTTTTTGATAAATACACATAGTGTATTATTATAGTTAAATTTTCTTACATTTTACTGAATGGTGAGAAATGTTTATTAGATGCAAATTTGATCTTGGATGCTGTTTATTAGTGAAACCATGTAGAATCAAGAATTGTGTGTCCACAATAAATTCTGGAATTCTGTTATTTCCTATCATAAAAAAAAAAAAAAGAAAGAACAATCCTGGCATTCTTCAAACTCATTTCCTGTGGCATATTTAAATTGTGGCGGAAGTTTTTCCTCTTCAGGTTGTTTGAACACGATACATGACTTCCTGTTAATGTCCTGCAGTCATCAGGACTGTCTGTACTTGATTTACCTCTGCCAACAGAGTTGGAAGAAATATGTATTCACTCATTTTTGTTTATCTTACAGTCAGATGAATGCTGCTCCGAAAGAAAATTCTTTGATCTCTGTCTATAGTTTTGAGAACAGTCATTAAAATTCAAAGAGTTTCTCGGGCGATTGAACTTCCATGTTGTTAGTATGGCTGACACAACTTTTCGGTCAATCCTCCTTCTTGTGTACTATGTGAATGTTGTAAAGTAAAAGTCTTCTCTCTAATGGTAGTAATGCTTATGATGGAGTATACAGGTTTTTCCTTTCCTCTTCATGTTAGGCCTCAATTTCTATACCTTATTCCTGTTGAGTAGTGCAAGTCATAGACAAGAACAGAGTTCAACTCAATGTGACTTCCGCTACTCAACAGCAAAGAGAATCCAGGCCTAACAAGGATAAGAAAACACCCAAATCCTACATTATAAGCGTTGCTAACATTGTGAGAGGAAAATTTCTGTTTACCTCCATCATATTCAGATAGTACACCTGAAAAAGGCCGTAGAATTGATGGTTTGAATATTGTGTTTCAGAAGAAGTAACAAGGAGTTGAATCATCGGTAAAATCTCTGTGGGTCTGAACCAGAATGTTGAGCGAAAAAATCTTGAGGTTGACGTTTGCTAGCTCAGCTTGTATGCTGTGATTTATGGTACGCTGAACCAATGCTAGATGATTTTTGTACAAAGAAAAATAAATAGTTCTATTTTTCATTGGAGATTTTTGTTTTTGAAAATTTTTTTTTCGTTTTCTGCTCTATGCAGTGTTTCTAAGTATGGTTATTTATAGCTAAAACTCTTTTTGAAAAAATGGTTATAGATGACTGAAATTTTTCATTTATAGCTAAAAATAGTGTGTGTACACACACACATATATATATATATATATATATATATGTGTGTGTGTGTGTATATATATGTGCGCGCGCGCGTGTGTGTGTGTATATATGCGTGTGTGTGCATGTGTGTATATATGCGTGTGTGTGTGTGTATATATATATATTGTATGCATTATATATATATTGTATGCATTATATATATATTGTATGCATTATATATATATTGTATGCATTATATATATATTGTATGCATTATATATATATTGTATGCATTATATATATATTGTATGCATTATATATATATTGTATGCATATTATTTATATATTGTATGCGTATTATTTATATATTGTATGCGTATTATTTTTATATATATATATATATATATATATATATATATATATATATATTTGTTGTGCGAATGTGAGATGTTCTGACAGAATGTTGATGGAAATGACAGTTGGAAGGTGGAGAGAAACATTCAAAAGAAAAGCAGGTGTTACACCTCAAATATGTTTATCATGTGGACATGCTTTGATGTATTTCGATGATTGCCAGCCGTCTTATTTGGAGAAACTTGTAGCGGTGCAGAGAAAATTGTATGCTCTCTATATGTTTGAGATTGAGGAAGGAAATGGGGATATTTCTGTGTTGTGGGTTGTTTAGTAGGAGTGTGTGTTACTTGAAGCTCACTTATTAAAATAAAATAACTATGAGACTTTGACTCCAGATAGATGTTTATTTACAAAAACAGTACATTTACTTTTCATTAACTTACTAATCATTTTTTTGAATAGCCAAAAATTTTGCTGTATTGTATGGGAGGGGGGGCATGATTGGAAAAAAAATCAGCCAAATAATGCAAAAAAAATAGCTAGTTTGGCAATTCTAGCACTATGACATTCTTATCGATTTGCTCTCAAAGTTTTTCACAGCTGCTGCTGCTTAGTGACCTGAAATTCTGAAAATACTTGACATATTTTTGAAGGCCTGGAATTAGGTTACATGGTAGTAATGTATAGAAGTGTCAATGTAGAGGCATGTTTGACATTATTCGTTAGCAACTCTCTCAGCTCAGTTGCTCCTGTTTTATGTGACATATGAAGCAAGCAATGATTTTATCTCCATTTCTGAAATGATCCACAGAGACCCAATGACTTTTTCTGCAGTAATTATGAGTTTTTAAAGGGAGCCAGCATATTAGCCTGACACTCAAGATAGAAAGTTGAAAGGGCCCTAATCAGTGGGCCATTTACTTATAGCTTAGAGAAGTGGATCCATGCCTTTCCCAATGGCTTAAGTGTTAAGTAAAGTCTGAGCCAGAGTTTGATCAGTTTTTACAATTCCATCCTCTTTGCTGTGAACAGTTAGGCTACCCACACTCTCTCTTCTTTACTAACTGCAAGCGATAAAAACCCAGTATACTGAATTTTTGAAATTGCCCAATAGGCAAAATTTACTTATTTAGCAGATATGAAAAAAAGTTTGATTTCACTTCGATTGCGTAAACTTTTGATTATAAAAAAATTGTTGTTTTCTCTCCTGGTTTTGAGTAATTTTGATCAAATTAAAATTCCACATTTATTTTCTGTGAAGAAAGTTGACATTTTGCCAATTAGTCAGTTCCACCGATTCAACGTTATATGTTTGAACACGGTAGTGATAGATCTATCTTGTAGGTAAAACCTAAGGTTCACCAATTGCTGTTTCATGTACACTGTATTCTGTCTTCCCTGACTGTACTTACTAATTACATGTGACCGACTTTTTGAAGTTGATGATGTAACAGATTCATCCCATAACCCATGAATATATATCTGCATCTATGTATGTTAAGTTCCTGAGCTTTGTCAAGTCTGGCAGAAGGCTACCAGAATGGGGCATACTTTTTGGAGCCAATTTCATCAGCGATGACCCAGAGTTTGCATGGGGGTATATACTTATGTGTGCTGATATGTGGTTGTGTGTGCATGTATATAAAATGAATCTTTCACTTCTTGGAGAATTTCTAATCTCAAGCTGTCAGGTTTCTCTCTATATCTTTCGCTCTCTCTCTCTCTTTCGCTCTCTCTCTCTCTCTCTCTCTCTCTTGCTCTCTCTCTCTCTTTTGCTCTCTCTCTCTTTTGCTCTCTTTCTCTTTCGCTCTCTCTTTCTCTTTCACTCTCTCTTTCTCTTTCACTCTCTCTTTCTCTTTCACTCTCTCTTTCTCTTTCACTCTCTCTTTCTTTTTCACTCTCTCTCTTTCACTATCTCTCTCTTTCACTATCTCTCTCTTTCACTATCTCTCTCTCTCACTCTCTCTCACTCTCTCTCTCACTCTCTCTCACTCTCTCTCACTCACTCTCTCTCTCACTCTCTCTCTCACTCTCTCTCACTCACTCTCTCACTCACTCACTCTCTCTGTCTTTCACTCACTCTCTCTGTCTTTCACTCACTCTCTCTGTCTTTCACTCACTCTCTCTCTCTTTCACTCACTCACTCTCTCTCTCTCTTTCACTCACTCACTCTCTCTCTCTCTTTCACTCACTCACTCTCTCTCTCTCTTTCACTCACTCACTCTCTCTCTCTTTCACTCACTCACTCTCTCTCTCTCTTTCACTCACTCACTCTCTCTCTCTCTTTCACTCACTCACTCACTCTCTCTCTCTTTCACTCACTCTCTCTCTCTCTTTCACTCACTCTCTCTCTCTCTTTCACTCACTCTCTCTCTCTCTTTCACTCACTCTCTCTCTCTCTTTCACTCACTCTCTCTCTCTTTCACTCACTCTCTCTCTCTTTCACTCACTCTCTCTCTCTTTCACTCACTCTCTCTCTCTTTCACTCACTCACTCTCTCTCTCTTTCACTCACTCACTCTCTCTCTCTTTCACTCACTCACTCTCTCTCTCTTTCACTCACTCACTCTCTTTCACTCACTCACTCTCTTTCACTCACTCACTCTCTCTCTCTTTCACTCACTCACTCTCTCTCTCTTTCACTCACTCACTCTCTCTCTCTCTCACTCTCTCTCTCTCACTCTCTCTTTCACTCACTCTCTCTCTCTTTCACTCACTCTCTCTCTCTTTCACACTCTCTCTCTCTCTTTCACTCTCTCTCTCTCTTTCACTCACTCTCTCTCTCTCTTTCACTCTCTCTCTCTCTCTCTTTCACTCACTCTCTCTTTCACTCACTCACTCTCTCTCTTTCACTCACTCACTCTCTCTCTTTCACTCACTCTCTCTCTTTCACTCACTCTCTCTCTTTCACTCTCTCTCTCTCTTTCACTCTCTCTCTCTCTCACTCTCTCTCTCTCTTTCACTCTCTCTCACTCTCTCTCTCTCTTTCACTCTCTCTCACTCTCTCTCTCTCTTTCACTCTCTCTCTCTCTCATTTTCACTCTCTCTCTCTCTTTCACTCACTCTCTCTCTCTCTTTCACTCTCTCTCTCTCTCTCTCTTTCACTCACTCTCTCTTTCACTCACTCACTCTCTCTCTTTCACTCACTCACTCTCTCTCTTTCACTCACTCTCTCTCTTTCACTCACTCTCTCTCTTTCACTCTCTCTCTCTCTTTCACTCTCTCTCTCTCTCACTCTCTCTCTCTCTTTCACTCTCTCTCACTCTCTCTCTCTCTTTCACTCTCTCTCTCTCTCATTTTCACTCTCTCTCTCTCTTTCACTCTCTCTCTCTCTTTCACTCTCTCTCTCTCTCTTTCACTCTCTCTCACTCCCTTCTTAGTTGACTGAGGTGACCTGTGAATCCAATGCAGTCAGTGACATTAGAAAGAGCAATGCTGACCTGACACTTGCATCTTGTTAACCACCCTCTGCCAGATCACCTGTTCACTACTGGTTTAGACACACACACTGATGAATAAGGATTGCTTTCCAATCAATGAGAATAATCATCTTTTTGATTCACACTCTTCGATCTTACAATCAAGTAAGTAGCACTGAATACTGCCCTTACGCTGGCTATAGCTTCTACTCGACCCTGGTTAATGATATGATAAAGCAACTAGCACCCCAAGTGGCATCCTTCACTTCATCCAGCGCTATTTCACCCATAGCTGGGGAAGAGATGGATTCATGCCTTTCTCCCAGGACATTTGTGCATAGCAAACATAAATTGTCCCAGTCAGAGTTTTAGGGCTAGAAATTTAAATGTTCACTCCTTATGCCTTTTCATCTTTTCTCCTTTTATCTAAGCCCCTCCCACACATAGGTTTTCAGAGAGGGAGGGTTCAATTTACAATGTAAGTTTTTGCTAAATTGGTCCATTTGTGTCTGGTAGCATTTTTGAACATTCAGACTTTTAGTAATCAGCGCCCAACGAGAAACACGAGAAGTAACTTGTTCATCGATCACCCCTTTTTTCCAATTTTTTTAATGCTGCCAGAAGACATTGGTCCTGAGACGGTTTCTATTGAGATGCATCATTATTTTGCTTCATCCTCAGAATAAATCAATATCTGATTAATATTCTGATTTATCCTTAGAATAAATCGACGTCTGATTATTATTCCACTTTATCCTTAGAATAAATCAACGTCTGACAACCACAATTGCTCATGCCCGTTCTGAAAGAATTTTAGGACATTATCACTTCTCTTTTTGAGCCCTCGAAATGAGATGACAAAATAATTTATCTTTTACAATTCTTTCCCCTGGCCTACGCGGGGTAAAGAAAACCTTTGAGTAACTGAAGGAGTGGAGAGTGTAGGAAGTATTTTTACTTTTAAGACCATCATGGATCTTTTTTTTCCATTTGCCTTAAGTTTATGAAACAAAGATCAGTCACTTTTAACAAAAAGTATAAGATAAAAGAAATTTATTCAGTGTATTGATTCTTCTTTATTATTCATTCATTATTATTGAATCCTATATTTTTCTTTATTACATAAATTAGAAGTATGTTGAGTCAAAATGAAAAGATTGTTGAACATATGTATAAATAAATTTTTAAAAATAGAATTCATTCGATGAAATATCAAATGTTTATTTAAAATTTTTATGACTACTTTTTACCTTCAACTTGATTTGTAAGCTGCTTTTTATTGCAATGATCTAAAAATTGAAGGTGGAGGTAATAATTCGTCATAAAATTAAGAATAATATCTAATATAGTTGACATGAAAATTATCCCGCAGTAAATGTCTTTGTTCATTGTTTCGAAAAGGTTCAGTTGTATTTGTCAAAATGAACAGAGCTAAGATGAGTTCTTGGTAGACAGCTTAATGACAGAATTTATGCACCAATTTTTACGCATTATAATCTTTGCATAAACCTGCTATCAAATGCTACTTAAAGCAGGAGTAAAATAACAATTACTTGTTCAGCTACAGGGTTTTATTATTAAACCTTTTTTCCTTATCTGAAGCTGCGCATCTTAAGAGAGAACCGTGCCCCCCCCCTCCCAAGTATTTGATATCCATAAATCTGTTCTTTTATTTATTTATCTATTTTTTTCTGATCTTTTGGTTTATTCCTGTAGACCCCATGTGAAGCATAAGGGTGGCAACCACACTGTGTTTTCAGTTGCAGGATGTTTTTTTTATGGGGCGCAGTTGTTAGCCCCACTCCTAACTATCCCCCCTTTCACCAAGCTGTTGTTTTTTTTCTCTGTCAGAGTAACCTCCTCTTTGATGAACTACCCTGCTATTTTACCCATAGCTGGTAGAAGTGGATTCATGCCTTTCCAAATGGCTTGAGGGCAAAATTGATGTCAACAGCCTCGGCCAAAACTTTTTATCAAACATATTTTTTCTTATTGCCATTTTGAGTATTAGTTATAAGAATTAATAAATCAATATTTAGATTTTATTGATTTATCGAATGTTATCAAATTGCTTGGACCAGAACTCTCCAAACTTTTTGCATTGGCTACACTGAAAAAATAGAGTATTTTGTGATAAATTAACTGAGTTTTTTTTTTTCTTTTCCTTCGGTCAAACCAGATGTATAATGTCTTCTCAGCAGTTCAGCTGACTCGGGGGAAAAGTATCTTTTTGAAATATACACAGAATTATTTTTAATATTGCGATACACCAAGATCATCAGTGACACGCTAAAGCAGTGGTTTCAAAACTTGGAAAGTTCGGGACCCCTTTTATAAAGGAAATATTCTTGCAGACCCTTATTTTTGCTATTCAGTTTTCAAACTGGAATCAATGAACTACAATTTTTTACTTTTTTAAAAATCACATTTCTTGTAGATTGATTACATTTATTTGAATTCTTATATATGGTATAGACCTGTGTATAACAATAATATTTTCTGATAGCTGTACAATGGATGTTGCTCCTCTGTCACAAGATTTGCAATGTCAGTTTTTAAGGGAACACTGTTGCAGACCCCCAAGCATTATTTATTAGAACCCCGAAATAGTTTTATTCAGTTCTAAATTGACCCAATTTTTGCCTTAAAAAGGTTTAGAAACCACTGCACTAGAGTGCCACGATGCACAGTTTAAAAGCTCTGACTTAGATATTAATATTTTATTCTGGTATATCTTGGCTTAGGTTAGCAATATTTTCTGGAACAGATTTTATGGTAAAAGCTCTTCTCCAGAATCATTTTATATTGACTTCCAAATTTTATTGTGGATTTGTAGTTGTATAGAATCTCCTGTGTATCCCAGTGTTTATCAAGTCTGCTCTTGAAAGAATTTGTAATTTTGGCACATGCTATTTCATTAAGTAGACTATTCTATATCTGCACTGTGTGGAGATTGAAACTATATTTTCGTATATCCAGCCTGGCCCTTTGTCCAATTCAAAACATAAGTTTGGTTTGATGAAATTTTGTTGCTATTGTAGACTCACTGAGTCTCAGAAATCATGGTTGTAACCTTTGTGATATATAAAAAATCAAATCTCATTACCACTGCTGGGCTGGTTGGGTTTCTTATTGCATGTTAGCTGGTAATATTATTTTTACTCTGGGTACTCTTCATTTGAATCTTAATTCACTGGGTATGTATTTTGTTGTGTAAATAGGAAATTTCTAATCAATCGAGCATGACTATCATGTTGAGCATTGGTGGGGAAGAAGTGAATGTTTCTCCTCTCACGTATAAATTCACTTTGGTGGAAGGTGTACCTTGATCAGTGAGGTCGATTTGTTCAAAAATTTTTTGTACTCAAGACTGCACTGTTCAAGGTCTTATAATTCAATGTGCTTTTTCCTTTCAGCTTATGCTTACTTACACTAATTTGTACAACAATACTTTAACCACTAAAACCTGCTCTAATCCAAACTATTCCTGTACATGTATTAACTCTTGTCTGTCTGTTTGTCCACACAGTATCTCTAAGTCCTCAATGAATTTTATGAAAGGTTAGGTCATTGGCTAAGGAACGATTAATTATGATTAAATTCTAGGGTGGATTCAGGAGTTATTTTTATTTTATTAGTTACTCCTTTGCATTGTAGCTATATATAAACTGATTTCCATTCAATTGTTAGGTAGCGTATGGCCTTGGCAGACGTATGCGCTCTCTGAGTGCTTTCAAGTTAGGGATCTGATTCGATTCTCTTGACTGATTTTTATGATTTGTGCTAGACTCTCTCTCTCTCGCCAACACCAGTGGAAAAATATAAAATCGATAGATGGTGGCGAGGTGTGTTTGCTGCTACAATTCTATTTAATGTCCATTTCCCAGCCGCTGCAGCTGCTGCTGTCATCGGTACATGTGGGTGAGGGTAGGGGGGGTGCTTCAGTTGTAGTGGTGGCCGGCTTGAGAAAGTGTTGCCCGATTATTAAGGTTTCAGTACTTGTAAATAAATTATTTTTCTGACTTCAAAAAGAATTTAGAAACTTGTTTTTTTTTCCTGTTCACTTTCTTTTACTCTCTCTTTCCTCTGTTGTATATGTATTTAGTCATTTGATTTTCTGTCACAGAATATCTTTAAAAGTTCTCAATGTATTCGAAGAATTTGGTTTTGTGAAAGGGTAGGCCGCGGGCTAGGGTAGAATTGACTAAATTTCAAAGCGGATCCTTGAATTTCTTTGGGTTGCCTCCCTTGCATTCTAACTATTTGGGAATTGATTTTTTTAATGTCCCTTTGTGGAAGAATGGGTCATGAGCTAAGAGACAAATTTTGGGATAGGTTGAGGAATTTTTTTTTTTTTTTTTCCCTTGATTGAGAGGTCAATGTAGACATTGTGGGAAATCACTTGTGCGTACATACCATGATATACTTATATATTATGTACGTGCTTATTTATACCTTAGTGAATTGAAGAACATCCAAAATGATTGATTGGAAAATGAAGAACTTTATCTCTTTGTGGTTTTTTATACAAAATCCAATACAAATTCAGAAAACAAATTTGGTGCTACAAATCAATACTGATCTTCTGGAAACTGGACAATGCGTGACTGTCAGTGCTTTGGGGAATGTCCCGGAATGATTTCCACATCGGATAAACTGAAGATCTTTGCATAGATTGGAAATTGTAAGGTTATTTATTCTATGCAGGAAAACTGATAGACATGTCATTATAAATTAAAAAAAATATCAAAATTGTACAAATTGAGATTGGACATCAAATCCCTTGGCTTTTAGGCAAATTAATTTTTCAGCTTACCGAAAATGAATAACGGTTGCCTTGTATGTTGTTATATAAGATGAACATTTAATTTGAAAGAAAAAGAAATGTATTATGTCTTGGGGGTCATCTGCTGAAGGTCAATATGACCATTTACAGGTCTTGGATGAGTTGCAGTGAGCAGTAATTTTCCTCCTTTTGAACCATTTGTCTTAAAGTTCAGCATAAAAGAAATAAACTTTCTCAGTTTTGTTCAGTAAGACCACTTGGCATCATCAGACGCAATGTTCTGCTGTAATATCGGAATCCCTGTCGCTCCACAAATGGTCCGTTCGACCAACCAGACAAGTGTGTTGCAGAATCTTTTGGATTTGATTGTCTCTGTCTCTGAGAGTACTCCTGATCACATTTCTGGGAGTACAATGTTGGAAATTTGCATGAGTACACAATTGGGAACCATCTAAAAATTTTTTTTTTACACACACATACACACACACACACACACACACACACAAAAAGTGCTTCTTGGGGTCTCTATGGTCGTTTTGAATCAACAGGGCCCAAATCTTATGCTTGCATTTTTTTCTGTCCTGTTTTTTTTTTTTTTTTTTTTTTTTTTGTGCGCCATTTTTTTTCTGTCGTTTTTTTTTCTGTCCTGTTTTTTTGTCCTTTTCATTTTTCTTTTCCTTCTTTCTTTCCCTGATAATTTTAGATGAAAGATCTATTGTTTTTAGTTCTGGTGCATGCTCAGGCTATAGGGATTCATTTATGTGAAGTATAGATTTCTAATTTCTCTTTATTTGGTAAAAACAGCAGAAAATCAATGCAGAAATGCATTTCAAAATCAGGAAATGGCAGCAAAAGAATCATTTTATCGCATTAAGTGAGATGATGGATTTAAGGTAAATATCCTATTTATATTCATTGGAAATATGACCCGTAAAGGAGATATGCAATATTTTTCAACAATTTTTGTCTCTGAACAATTTTTGTGTATGATACACAAAAGAAAAAAAAAATTCCATTTGAACTAAAAGATGTTAACAAGATATGATCGATCCCTCAGTTTGTGTCCAGCAGCATTCATGCTTGTTTTTTGAAAATTCAGACTTTTTCTTTAGTTGCAACGAAAGGCGAGAGAAGAAACTCATTCACTGATCGGTCCTTTTTTTTAATGTTTTGATTGATCACCCCAAACACTGCATGCTGCCAAAAGACGTTGGTCACGTGACGGTTTCTATTGAGTGACTAACCAGTTTTTCAATAATTTGAATGACCAATGTGAAGAGCGGGAGAGATTCTATTGGATAGCTATTTTGATAGACTGGGTGATATTACTTTCCAACTTGTACAGTTGTGAATTTTTTTTTCTTAGGTTTCCTGTTTTGCGACTCTTTTAGGTTTGAGAACTTCGCACCCGAGAGAAACCAGGATGGAACACATCTCATGTAAAGTTGAAAAAGTAAAGTGTTCCATCTCTTTAGACACGATTTCCATCAGAGCATTTACGCTGATGCCAAAGTCCCAGTTTCCGTTGCATCCTTCAGCTTAGTGATACTTGCGAGTTTCAAGTCTGTTTGAGACCAGGACTTTATTCCTACAAGTTTTTATGACCACCTTTTTGGCAGCATGTAAGTTTGCTGGAGGGATACCTCCAACCGAAGTGCACAGGGAAATGTGTCCTAATGAAGAGTTTTTTTACACACTTCACTTATACCAGGAAATGTACCGAGGACTTTCTCTGTGTGTGTATGGTGCTGACTGGCTTATCATTACACTATGAAGCCGACCGTAAAGTTAGCATACTACTTAATATAAGCACAAACTTGGCTGCTCTAAGGGCAAACTCCCTTGCTTCATTGAAATCTGTAAGGTTAACAAAACAGAATTTATTTCTTCTTACAATATTATTCCAGAACTATGCGTCTCATTTCATTTTTTACATTAATAGTTACTGTAAATTTTTATTTTCGTTTAATGGTTCAATTATCGTATTAACTGTTTTAATAACCTTTTCAGTAGCGAGGTTATTTTCACCAAAGAGAAAAATAGACTATATGTAAATGATATTTTTCATAGCAGAAATTCAATGTTTACAAAAAGGAAAAAAAGTTGACACAACATGACATCACCGAATCACACTTTTTCTTTACTACTCTTATTTATGTCTGAAATTCACACATCTTAAATTCCAGATCTGACTAATTATGATATAATAAAGTCTACTTTGTTTGACAATAGTGAAGGTTTCTCAAGCTGCTGGAATGTGTAAGTGTTTACTCCTACAGTTGAGATAATCAGAAGAAATCACCATATATATATATATATATATATATATATATATGTATATGTATAAAATTGTTTAGACAATTTACAGATAGAAAATTGTTAAAAATGCCAGAATGGACTCTTTTGCTCTTGTGTCAGGTGACAGGAGGGCCAATGATTTTGTTTCTATTTCCCGAATGATCCACTCCCTCTGAGGAGAGCAAGGCTACCAGTTTTGGTGTTCAGTACTTCACATGGTTGACTAGGGGTCATTTTAAGCGTAACTTATCTAGGCCTGTTTGACGTCTTAATTCTCTTCTGTCCCCAGATTCCATAAAACAGTGCCAACAGATAGACCACTTGTAGGTGTCTCTCGTCTAATCTTCCCGGTGTATCTGAAGTGTGATTATTAACCCAGAATTATTATTCAGGGTAGACTGAAACGCATTGCTTATTCCAGCTGACCAATGGCTATTTGCTGTCCAGTTTTGACCACTGACCTTTGAATGACATCAATATATTTTCCCCACCCTGCAGGGCAGTCAAGTGTCTTGTTTGCATTTCTCACCTGTCAATGACGACTACTTACCTACAGCCAGGTAGATGAATGGGTTGGGTCCACACTACAGCTGACTAGTCTTATTGTAAGTTGGTCACCAATGTCAACTCGGTAGATGGGGGAGCTGTGTGTGGGAAGGAAAAAACAGCTACAAAAAGTGTGAAAATCATGTCTTCTCTACTGCTTTCTTTGAAAACCTATAATTGACCATTATGTAAGTACACGTACAGGGTGTAAGGCAGGAATTAGATTATCCAAACGTTTTCATAGAATTTGGGAGTTTCCCGAGGTCTGCATATTTGTATTTGCATCAAAATAGCCCCAAACCAGAAAAAAAATGGCCATATATGTGCTAAACCTAATTAGGAAATAGGATTTAGGTTTCTGTTGGGAATTAGCTGTTAAACGGCTTGTGAGAACACTGGCTACCACCCTCATGTATACATACATTCGTTTATACGCTGTGCAAAAAGTTTTCAATACATTTCAGAAAGTCTATTTTAACCCACTCAACAAGACCCTATGAAATTTTCCTCTGATAATCCTGTGAACCCTAGGCAGATTTTTAGCAAGTTAGATTTTGAATATTACACTGAAAATGTTTTCAGTGGGTATTGATCGATTCATGATAGACTTATATTGAAACCGGCACAATTTTTTTTGATATATGAAAATCATTTTTGAAAAATCTCCCAAAAGTTCGATTAATTTACTTTTTCTTTTATAGTTTTTAGATATAACCAACCTTTATGATAGTAAGATTTCACACCCTTGTTCAATCAATAATAATGTCTCATAAATAATAATAATGATATGATTTAAATCGATGTATTTATTTCTGTCAGTAATTCTCTTTTTTGAATTAAATGCAATCTGATTTCCATCTATTGTTTTTTGGACATCAGTTTATTCTGCCTGTAAGGGTGGGTATTCAGTTTAGTGCCTTCGAAATTGGCGAAAGGTTTTGAAGTAAAGATTTTTGAGTTTTGGGGGGCAAAAATTTGAGGAAGGGGGTCCATGTATGATTTTTTTCCTTCTATTTCTATTTAAAACAAGGAGTTTGATTCCGTATTCCTTCATGAGGAACTAGCTGAAAATCCTAGCTTACGGGCAAATTTTGAGCTAGTATAATAACGTAGTGTTGTGGTCACTGTCTAGTTTATGTTTCATGCCTAGCTTCGTGCTCTTTGCAAATTTGCACTCATTCGTGTCTCTCACCTGCAGTTGAAGCGGAGACTGGGTATTTGTGGCATGTGTTTTTTTTATTCTGCTGTTTAGAATGTAAATAGAAAGAGAAAGAATATGCCACACCTAAACTGCCCCCTCTGTACCTGCAGGTGAGAGAAGCAGTTGAGTGCATATCAGCTATGTACCTGGAATCTTGCAGATGCACTTTCTGCATCAGCTGATGGTATTTGTATGGAGCACGAAGCCAAGCAGAAGGCACTGAACATGGCAAAAAAAAAAGTCCGGGTGGTTTGCAGTAGAAGGATAATATTGTGGGGTCCGTGTTCACGATAATAATGATCTGATTCCCCTTGATCTGTCACTAAAAATCTTATTCTATTTATCCGTACGTGTCTTTTAAGTAGCTGAAATTAAGCTTTGTCATTGGAGGTATTGAATTGATGTACACTTGAACTAAAATTTAAAAAAAAAACAGGTTTGAGCTCCCACTTATGTCTTCTGCAGGAACTAGCTGAAAATCCTATCTTATGGGTGGATTTTCTGCTCGTATATTAACGGAGTGTTGCAGTCATTGCCTGCTTTGTGTCCGATTCCTGGCTTCGTGCTCCTTGCAAATGTGCACTCATTCGTTTCTCTCACCTGCAGTTAAAGAAGACACCTGGTATTTGTGGCATGTGTTTTTTTTATTGTTTAGAATATAAATAGAAAAAGAACACGTGGAACACCTATGATACCCCGCTGTACCCACAGATGAGTGCATATCAGTAATGTACCTGGATTCTTGCAGATGCAGGTGCACTTTTTGCATCAGCTGATGACATTTACAACAAGCAGAATGTAAAATGGCACTTGACATGGCATTTGCTGACTACCAAAAAAAAACACTGAGTTTAGACAAACCTTAGATTATAGATATTGGGTATAGTTTTCTCTAAGCTGTGTACGCTTGAGTGCACTCCTGTTTTGCAACCAGTGCACAAAGAATATTGATGTGCGTATTAAAGGTTAGTTACCTGAAATAGTTTTTGTTCAGCTTTTTTCCAGTAATTTTGATAATAATAATCTATAAATTGATTGGTGTTAATTCATTGTGATACTGCATTGCATAAAAGTAATTAGTCATTAATGTCTTATTTAATGGAAAAACCTGAAAAAAGTAGTTCAAAGTATAGAATAAAATCTCATACTTGTATCGGATCAAGACTTGCCAATACAGTTTTATTAACCATGGCTGAGCCAAAATAATCTTGAAACAATTTCAAGTTTACGTCTGCACAAAAGCATTCATTGTGCACATTTATTTGTCTCGGGGAAAAATTTGCACTGCTTGGATTTTTACTTCTAAAGACTAAGAAAAAATCAGAGGGAATATTAATGGAGTCGTATAATCTTTCTCTCTCTCAATGCATACACGACAGAAATTGTGTATTTATCATTTTGCATACTTGCTTAAAAAAAGTTGTGCAAATATACATTAACCCATTTACTGCGAGTGATTGAAATTTCAGTCATTGCAGTAATAGTTATAACTGTTACTCTTGGCCACCTGCCGCATTGAGTGGGTTAATGAAATGTTGCAGTCATTGGCAGCATTGTGTTCAATTCTTGGCGTAGTGCTTGTCTACAAATGCCAGCGAGAGTCTGTGCAGTAGCCAGATTACAGATAGTCGATCATCAGACGGATTGACAGAATGCTGATATCAAAATCAAGACAGAAAATAAAGATGGTGTGTCTAGACATAGTTTTCCAAAACCTTTTGCAATGATGACACACTTTTTTAAAAATAAGATTTTTTTGCTCGCATTACTCAAGTTGTGACAGTCAAGCCAAATACATAATGTCATCCCTGCAGTCAAACTGACTCAGAAAAAGTCATTTGAAAGATATACAAAATTATACGTATTCGCGACATGCTGGAGATTATCAACAACACACCAAAGTTTTGCAACGTGGTGTGGAAAGCTTTGGTCTAGACTTACCTTTGAGTGTACATCGGGGATTATATAGCCTTCCTCATTCTCCCACCCCTCTCTCAGAATATGCACACATACAATTTATGTGGTATATCATCATCAGTCTGTTAGCGTCTGTTGTTGGACATAGACCTCAAAGATTCGTCACACCTCTCTATCATGGGCGTCACGGTGCCAGTGGTTTCTAAACCTATCTAGAGGGTGTGCAAATCCTTCCTTCTTTCTCATAATGATTTTAAGGTGAGTATATATAACCAAAACTGCTGCTGATATGTGATTAAACCATGTCTGGTGTTTCAATGACGAACATTTCATATACACGAATTGATGTTTTGTCAAAAATCTGTTTTTTTTTTTTTTTTCTTTTGATCATTAATTAGCCAACAGAATGACAATCAGTTGGGTTTTTTGAGTAAATAATTAAATTTTCAGCCCCCTAGCTTGCGACTTGTGTATGTGACGCCTACATAGCAAGTTACCCAGAATCACTGAAAAAAACCTGTCATCAGTTTCTAACTAGCCAAAAAATCCATCCGTAGAACTGATAATCGGCTAGTATATATTGATGTTGTGTTACAGTTAATGCGGGCATAGTGTTCAATTCTTGGCGGCCAGCGCATCTGCATCCAGGATTCCAGGTGCATTGCAGATATGCACTTATCTGTTTCATTCACCTGCAATTAAAGAGGAAATCAAGTGTGTGGGTGGGGGCTTGTGGGTTGGGTTTTTTATTTTTTATTTTTTTATTTATTGAAGATGATGGAGATGTGTACTGGGGTGGGGAACTGGTATCACAATTGAGGAAGCCTAAACAAGTGGCTGACCTATCTGTGCTCTCTTTTGACATCAGAATCATTATCTCTTTTCCTACCTATCTTCTCTCACTTCATATTTTATGTCTCTCCCTCTCTTTTTTCTCAAGTTTTTTTCTGCTTCTCTTTCCCTCTCTTTCCATCTAGTATTTTTTGTTTCTCTCTCTTACTTTTCCAATATTTTCTTCTTCTCTCTCTCTTCCAGTATTTTCTTCTGTCTCTCTTCCAGTATTTTCTTCTGTCTCTCTTCCGGTATTTTCTTCTTCTGTCTCTCTTCCGGTATTTTCTTCTTCTGTCTCTCTTCCGGTATTTTCTTCTTCTCTCTCTCTCTCTCTTCTGGTATTTTCTGCTTCTCTCTCTCTCTTCTGGTATTTTCTGCTTCTCTCTCTCTCTTTCCGGTATTTTCTGCTTCTCTCTCTCTCTTTCCGGTATTTTCTGCTTCTCTCTCTCTCTTTCCGGTATTTTCTGCTTCTCTCTCTCTCTTTCCGGTATTTTCTGCTTCTCTCTCTCTCTTTCCGGTATTTTCTGCTTCTCTCTCTCTCTTTCCGGTATTTTCTGCTTCTCTCTCTCTCTTTCCGGTATTTTCTGCTTCTCTCTCTCTCTTTCCGGTATTTTCTGCTTCTCTCTCTCTCTTTCCGGTATTTTCTGCTTCTCTCTCTCTCTTTCCGGTATTTTCTGCTTCTCTCTCTCTCTTTCCGGTATTTTCTGCTTCTCTCTCTCTCTTGTCTCAATATAAATGCCCAACGATTATATTTTTCTCACCTACTTTTATCATTTCCAAATGGGACTCCAATAAAATTGATTTATTCACACTGTTATCCTCAACATCACTCTCTCTCTCTCTCTCTCTCTCTCTCTCTCTTTTTTCTCCATTTGTCTCTCTTTGTGTATTCTGATCAGAAATTTCTTCGATCTTGTTCAAGCCTTGGAATTGGAGTTTCAAAAATCAATATTATTTTCGTTCTCCGAACAACGCAATTACTTTTGCAACAAAGCCGCTACGTTATCTCTCAGTCTATCTTTCTAAATATCATTTATGAGGCTTCTATTCAAACTTGAGCAAATGTTAAGAAAATCGACTGGCGTGAGGAAGGATGTCTTATTATACAATAACGCCTGAAGAGAAACTGCTTGTCCGACTGAATTTTTACTTTTTTATTCAGAAGTGCTGTTCATGTATATTTAGATAATTTTTTTTTTTTTTTTTTTAAATCCTAAATTACAGAATGAAAATAAAATTTATTAAAATATGATCAACCTGTAATATCTATTTTGTTCCAGTTGAAAGGATTCAACTAGAATCTGATTCTGTGACTCTGAACAATTCAAGTTTTCTGTTTGAAATGAAATGGTTATTGCTCTCCTCTTTCTTGCACGTAGTATGTAACATATACGTCAGTATATAAGATTGGCATTTCACGCAAGCAAAAAACCTATGCAGATATTACACTACCTCCAATGCGCTGGTATCATGATTGGGGGGTGGGGAGCATCTACTGTGGGACTAGGATGATTTGCTGTGAAGGATATTCCTCCAAATATCCTTGTAAACCATTTGTCTTATAAGTTGGGCATACATGGTTTGTAAAAATTGAAGACAAACATTCCTGAACAAAAAGCAGAAATCCAAATAAAAGCAACAAAAATTTGCCATCACAACCAATAATTAAACAATTGTGGTATCAAAATTTGAAATTGTGTATTAAAAGAGAAAAATTCATCAAAGAATAATTCCGCTCAGAATAAATACCATTTTTGATATTACTAGCATTTTCCGGCGGAAAACCTCTAAAATAGAGTTAAAAAAAAGATATCTAGATTCTGGAGATTGTAGATTTTATAAATAAACCTGTCAAAATATCGATCAAAAAAGTTTTTTCAAAAAACCAAAAAACATTTTTAGTGGGGGTTTGGTGGAGTACTGATGCCAATTTTCAAGTCTGTACAGCCAGGAGTGCTGGAATTCACTAACACGCAAAAAGGATAGAAGCTTTTGCCATCTTTGGTGGCTACGGTTGTTCTATATGACAATCAAATAAAAAAAAACTTACTATTTCACTTACATTCTTGTATACCATGTTCTACATGTCTCCGACCAGAGATATAGGTAATTAGCTGGAGATTTGGAACCCTTTTGCCCTATGAAACAGTCCGTCTTGGGTGTGGGGCTAGCAACTCCATCCCATGAAACCTGCTTGCTACTGAATTCCCAATACGGCTTTATGCTCTTCTTAAAGTCTACAGAGGGGGGGAAAAAATGCTTATTTTCTTGCTGACTGTTCACTTCCTCACTTGTGTTCCATATCTCTACATAAGGGCTGTCATCATGTATTTTGTCAGACACCAATACACCAATACAATTTATCTGTAGATTCCAATCTGGCTTCCTTCCAAGAATCGAGTCTGTCAGAGGCAATTCGGCCAGAAATATTGAGTTATGTTTCTCTATTTATTTGAAACAGTAAAATAATCATTTTCTGATCTTTAGGGATATTTTTCTCTTTTTTTTGTCCCTCATTGTGATTTATTAGCATTTTGGTTGTCAAAAATGATGAGGAATAAATTATTGCTGATGTGTTGACATTGTTCACGGCCTGAAATGAAGTTTCTAATCTTGAGGTCACTTCTTGGTTATCTGCATGTCAGTCATTGCACCTCTTTTCTCCATTTCATCAGACTGTTCCTGAGTCAATGGGAGATTTAGCCAAGGTTCAAGCTCAACCTAGATGCCTGTTAATGGGTTGGCTGAAAAGACCCAGTAAGAACTCATGATTGAAGTAACTGAGAAATTGGAAATCTAAACATGATACACACACACACATGTATATACTACACACTTGTATACACTGCAAACACACACACACACACACACACACATATATATATATGTATATATATATGTATATAATTTGACAGGATTATGCTATTAATGGAGACTTGCGTACGTAAACCAACATGTGTTTTTGTATGTATATGTGATAAATGTATGTTTGTTGCCTCTCTAGAATATTGGCACATGGCAGTGTTTTTTGAGCATCCAATAAGTAATGAATTATCTACAAATTGTTTTTATGAAGAATCCTCTGAATTGATGGAATTGCTTTACTTGCACAATTTTATTTTTTGTGTAGAAAAATAATTGATTTTTTTTAATCATAAAATAAAATAAAAAATAGTTGTTTCTAGATCCTTATTTTGATTGAAATAAATTTTTGATCCAATTAAACTACATTTTTACGCATCATAAAAGTTAACTTTGTTGGATAGATTATTTCATTGATTCGGTGTAACATATGTAGACACGCTCACAAAATCTCAAAATATATGCAAAATCTTTCATCCTATCAATACTGCTTGCTTGAGATTGCCTCTTCTTTCCACTGTTATAAAACCCTGAATTACAGAGACCCTCTGCAAACACAACTCTACCATTGGTTTTATCCAGATGTTCCCATTAAATCAATAATGACATCCAATGTTATCTTTACTTTAAACATGCCCAGTCTCTTGTTTTTCTTTTCTTTTTTTTTCTCCCTCCCCATTCAGGGGTTGGGATGGGAGGGCTTCTCTATCTAGCTGTCTGGTTTACTCTTCTGTATCAGCGATTTTGAGCAATTGCCACTCTTACACCCATGGGTGGCTCTAGGCGGTGGGGTGGCATTTGCTCAGGCCTTCTCACCTTGGGTGAGGGGTTGGAAAGTTAGAACGATATAGTCAATAGGGATAATGGTGCAGTAAGGTTCTTTCATATAAGCCCAACTTGATGTTCCTTACCACAAGACTACTACTGCTTTTCACTGGTAACAGGCTGGCTACTAAGGTATATCCTGAATATATCCCTTCACGCCCCAACTCCTCCTGGGGAAGGGGCAGCGGATATCCATGCTTGTACCATTAGAATAATTCTTGCAGCTGTAATCGGTTCTTTCAAATCTTCTTACAGAAACTTTTGCAGTGTCAAAACAATTCCTGCAAAACATACAAGAGTTAGAAATAGCAGAAACAAATCATTCAGTTGCCAGAAATGGAAGGCTTGATTTATATATATATATATATATATATATATATATATATATATATATATATATATATATATATATATTATTCAAGAAAAATCCTTATAGAAATTCAAATACTCATAAATTTATTCATGTGGATTAACCAGTGAAGGATGAATATGAAAATTAAATATCAATTTATAATAGTTAACATTTGCTTCAGCTGGAAGTGATTGATGATGACAGGTTTTCAATTGAAGACTTCTGCAGCTGGCTGTGAAATGCTCAATTTTTTTCTTCTTCATGAAAATAATCAGAGCATTGAGTGCAATTTTCCAGATGACTTCTCTAAAAGATTTGACAGCATTTATATAATTGCTTATAAATGATATCCTGGCAGCAACAGCCTTTCGGAATTTTCAATTTATAATCGATTGACTTCATCAAACCTACTGCTTGGACAAAACTTGGTAAACAAAATGTGACTGAAAAACACTTTTTTTTTTTTCTTCCCCCATTTTTATGATTTAGACTAAAACTATTGAAATCAGGATTATGAATTATTCAAATTTATTCAACACAGGTGTGAATAAAACTGAGGGAGGTGATTATTTCATAATTGTATTTTCCTTGGTATAATGTCTTTGAACCAAAGAAAACTCTATTATATTACCATCTAAAAGTGTCACGAAAGGCTGGTGGGTATGTATGTACCATGATTATTACTTATGTCTAGAGAGGAGAAAATTCCCCCCCCTCCCCGATTTTTTTTTTCTTTCCTTAAATTCCCCCCTAAATAGGTTTATGATGTAAGTTCATGCTGAACTAGGTCTTCAGTGATCACAGCCCAACAAAAAAGCGAGAGAAGTAACTTATTCATTGATCGCCTCTTTCTCTGATTTTTCAACTGATCACTTCCAAACATGGCATGCTGCCAAAAGAAATTGGTCATGTGATGGTTTCTATTGAGTGATTAATGAGACTCGTTGAACATTTTTTGATGAATTTTTATTAGCTTTTGAAAATACAGTGGTCGATCCACTTTTTATAACCCATATCAGACGGTGATGCAACATTGATTTGATAGAGAAAAGGTCCAACCTAGCGGTGTAAAGACTCTCCCTCCTCCAAACATTCCCCTTCATTAAATGTGTAAGGGGAAAAACAAAGGTTGCATTTTATTTTTCTTGTTGAATTTAGTTTCCATTGTTTTAAACGAGTTGGACACAGTATTTAAGAAAAAAAAAAGAAAATAACTCGTTCAAGTAATTCATCATCTTAGCATCTGTTGGACGTGGACCTTCTTCCGTATTTGCCAGGCCTCTCTCTCATGAGAGTCACGGTGTCAATACTTTCTGAACTTATCTAATTCGTCATGCCATATCTTAATTTGCCGGCCACAGATTCACATTGGATCTTTGTTGTGAGTTGTCATGTCCACTGATAGTCTTGTCGTTCTTGCAACATGACCAGCCCATTGCCATTTGAGTTTTCTAATGGGCTCTATGATATCCCTGACTCCTGTCTTTTCTCTGATATACAGTGCTGTTTTGTGATCTCTCCATGTGATGTCGAGCATGATTCTCTCTTTAGCACGTTGCATGGTTCTCAATTTGAGGGTCCGTCTTTTGATTAGGTGCTATATTTCAACAAACAAATAATAATTGCTGTAGTATTTGTAAATTAATTTCTTCCTACATTCCAGTGGCTCCACTGACCGTGATCTAACAGATATAGACATTCAAATGAATGCTGGATTCACTCAGTGTTGTATGTATCTGAGTTGAGCATGACCTAAAACCAACCAACAAACAAACATGTGAAAAGTGACCTGAGGTTTTATATAATGAGAGATATATTTGTATAATCATTCCATACATAAATAATTCCATCATTTTTGGCGGATACTATATATTCTGTCTCCCCGTTTATGTGTGTATGAATGTATGTATTTCTGGTTTCTGTTTAATTAATTCCCTTTTTTTCCCTTTTCATTTTTAATCTTTTCTATCTTTTTCGGTGACGCTTCTTTGCCTCAGGCAATGCTTGATGAAGACAGTGTATAATTATTTCTAATCTTTTTTTTCTTTCTCTCTGTTAATAGCCTGTGTAGACTCATCGCTTCAAATGTTGACAACTGGCTTTAGCCTAATCTGCTGTGTTTTTGTGAAAGAGAAATCAGAAACCATCTTTTAGCGTGGGTGGCTTTTTCAAACCGAAGATAATTTACATAGATAACTAAGATAATTTTTTTCTCCTCCCGGTGCCACTTGCCTTTCTTGGGATTTTGTGTGCTTGCAGATTAGGGGTGGGGAAGTTTTTGTTCTATTAGCTGCTCTCATAAATAACATACTTTTTAAAAAGGAAGTTAAATATAATTTTCAGTCCCTATGAATAATTCATATCCATTATATATATCGAATTTGTGACATATTCTTCATGCAACTCTACTTTACTTTTAATGTGTTTCGGTTGAATGTTTTGTATAGCTTGTTTGATTGTGGGAAGTGTTTATCAATCAGACTAAGGAATATCTGGCCTATATTTATTTTGATGTGTGGATAAGAATCAACTTGCTGTTACAAGGATATTGTTCTTTTATCGACCAATAAATAATAGTTATTACCAGCCAATAGGCTGTTTCTTTTTACCCATCCTACTGGTCCATAAAAAAAAAATGAAAGACAAAACACTCCATCCACTAGCTGTTGATAACTCTCATCAGTTAGAAACATAGTGTTTTTTATTTCAGCGCTCGGATTAGCATAAAAATATTGTTTCATTACAGTCATTTGCAAAGTGCAAAATGGAAAGGTCTCAGTTGCAAGTCAGCCTTGAACAATACTGAATCAAAATTGTGAAGATAGGTACTCACGATGTATATGGACAAAATTTAATGAACTACGAGCCATCCAGGCTGCTGCAGGGTCAAACTCCACTTCTACTTCTATCCCTATTTGTTCTTTTTTTGATGATATTTTAATATTGGAAATGCGATTAGTGAAGAGTTGCCTCCTCTAAATTTGGTGAGGATTGTTCTTGTTGTTATGGTGGAAAGACAAAATTAATTCCAGCCTCTTACTTGGATTGGAATTTGACAACAGTTGGTCAATAGTGGCCAGGAACCTTCTTTGTTGTAGTTTGAATGTACCATGTGTTGCTTAGAACAAACTATTATTGACGGAATATCTCAGGAAATGTGTTTAGATTATTTGATCTTTATGTATACTTTGAAGTTTTGGGCATACCTAAGCATTTTATAGAATGCCGTAAGCTTCAAGTCTAGATATACAGCATAAAGTATTTTGCTGCTACTGGTTGCCGCACAGGTATGATGTTATGGTTGTAAGAAAGAAACCCAAACTTCTTAAACCAGTACCGGAAGGATATACTTCTGTTTAGCTTCATGTGGTCGACAGTGAGCTGTCTGAAGTATTTCTTAAAACAAACATATCAATTGGCCAAGGCAGTTGTAAGCAGTTAATTAAAGCACTCTCAACCGAGTACAGAAATATTACTTGTCATAATATGGTTTCAATCCTGTGATGGAGTGTCCAACCCCGGTTTATTTTCCCTTCAAAAAAAAAATGCTTGGCGTTCTATTGGAATCCTTACATCAAGTATGTAAGGCCGGAATGAAATAAGCTTACTGCAAACTTTGCCTAAAAAATGCTAGATATTCTATACTAAACTGGGTCACGAATTGAAAAGTTTGAAGAATCCAGTTTTTAGCAAAATCTCAGTTTCACACTTAGCGTGTAACATATATAAGTGCCCAACACATCATTTTAAAAAAGTTATTTTATTTTTAGTACTCAAATTTTAAAGCTAGAACCCTGCATATTATGATTAATAGTGTTCAAGTTTCAAAATGGAAAGAATCCTGACTCTTGTAGCTCTAGAAATGATGACAATTACATCTTAGATTTAAAAAAAAAAAAAATGACACGTTGGGTACTTATCATGTGCAGATTCTCATAGATAGATTTACTCGCACAATGTCTATAGGGAATGATATTCTTCATGAATATGAAAATGTATATTCATTACTTTTTTCCACTGTACAAACAGGTTTTATTACTCCGATACTATGAAGATGTGTTCTGACTTTAGTCCAAGGGGAAATAACATATTGTGGAAGGCATGACTTGGGTTATAAAGACCATAATAATTAAAAAACGAGACCCCATCTTGTTTCTAATTTGCAATTTCAGTACTTAAGAGCTCTATTTAGAATTGAGTTCATTTGGTCACTGATTTGACTTGTATTCTTTTTTCGTGTTTTGCCTGAACTAATTGCTTGTTATTAATGATATCTTCCTTTTTTTCCTTTGTTTCAATTTTTGGTTGCATTTTATCACAACTTCTCTTGAGCTGTTGACCGACTGCAGTGTGGATCAAAAATGAATAATAAGCTCTCTGTTCGATTCAAACTCGTGTCTCTTATGCCCATTCAACTGGTAGTTCAGAAACAAACACAAACATGGCGCTGGAGAGATTGTGAATGGAGGGTAGACAATAGGATCAGATTTGATCTTCTGCCAAGCAATAGAATGTAGTTCAGACTTCCGAAGACAAAAGAGACATGAATTCCAACTTCATGTCTTTTATTTCTAATCTATGCTGTTTACTCACTGTCATAAGTCGATAGCTCAAGTTGAGTTGTGATAAAAAGTAACTGAAAATTAAGATGAAGGAAAATAGTAGTTAAAATTAATAATGATGGCTCATAATACTTGATCTAATAATCAGATATTATTGCATGTTAATCATTGTGTATGGTACGGTTGGACTGTTTTCCTGTCTATTCGTTCATTTATTTGTAACATTTCATTCTAGAACATTGAATGTTACATTAGATCAAAGAACACCGCAATGTACATGGCTAAAGCATTGTGAATAAATGAATATAGAGATAAAGAAAATAGTCTGACCCTTACCATACAATACACAATGATCAATACACCTGTCTAACGAAGTTCAAAAGAATTATTGCATGTTACTTTAATTCTGTCAAGGTGTATTTAATTTTAGGGTTACCATGTCTTGTTATTGTGCAAATGAAGTTGATAGGACTGTAATGAAAATTGTAATATGAATTAATCTATTATTTCACTACAGCTCTCTGCACTTCTCCAACTAAACACAGAAATTAAACATTAACTTCAAAACAAATACATAATTCATAAAAACATGTACATAGATACAAACATCTATAATTTAAAACAATTCTCATTAATATTGCATCAGACAGATTCCAGATTCTTAACTCGTCTAAATTATTTCTGAAACTCTGTACACTATTTCCATTTTTGGCATGACTGGGAACTTTATTCCAAAAATATATTGCACTTTTAGAGAAAAAATCTAATTGTGTAGTAGACTTGGCTTTTGAAATTTGTCTTGTCGCTAGATTTCTAGTTCAAAGAGAGATATTAAAGAACGGTGTGCCATATTTAGAAAAATCCATTAATCATTTTGAATGTCTCAATTAAATCCCCCCTCGTTCTTCTCTTTAGCAGAGTTGTTAAGCCTGAAGACTCCAATCTTTCTTTATGACCAAGATCTTTTATTCTAATAATTAGTTAGGTTACTTTCATTGTACTCTTTCTAGTTTTAAGATTTAATTCCAGTCACCGGCGCCCAAGCCTGAGTACAGTATTCTACATAAGGTCTAATTAATGTCCTGTATATTCTACTCATGACATATGCATACCTTGAGAGAATATTTCCAATCATTTAACTAATTTTCTGAATGCTTGTCAACGAACGTGTTTCTTTTGTTCTTGATTTTGTTAAGGATTTTTTTTCCTTTTTTCTTGTTTTTGCCACCAAGCCTGCAGAACTTGTCAAGGTTGAGTGCTGGTATTTTAATTGGATCCGCCCTTTTTTTATGGGACAATCAGGTCAGCTTGTTATTATGGAGGAGAAATATTTTAGCAGGTCAAATTACATTAATTTAAACTTTATAGTTTATTCCTGTCTTTACTAATGAGAGTTCAGAAATAGTTTTTAAAAAAAAATCATTTTACCTTTGCCAACTAAGTTGCAAGAGGTATATTTATTCACTTATGTTTGTCCATACAGTATCTCCAAAAGTTCTCAATGAATTTTGATAAAATATTGTGCAATGGTTAGCCATTGGCTGAGATAAGCAAGAATTAAATCAATTTTTGGGGTGGATCCAGTATTTATTTATTTTTTTTTCTATTGTGATATTCCATCATATATAATGACAGTCCGAAGTATGGAAAATTGAAATTTAGACGGATATCTGTCCTGCTTCGTAGCTATATACTAACAGATTTTCATTCAGCTTTTAGTTAGCACATGGCATTGACAGAGGTATGTGCTTTCTGCTCTCTAGTCATTCATGTTACTCACAAGAAGAGATTTTACAAGTATAAAAGTATTTCAACTGCAGTTGAGAAGATCCCATTGTTTTCTGTAATGTTGAAAGTTGATCTGATTCTGCAATAATCACCAAGTCAGTGAGGTTTTTGAAGATCAATTGTTGCTGAGGTTGTGTTGCTAGTAGTGAATATACTAACCAAAATTATTCCTGTCATCTATTCTTTTTTTTTTACCTTATCATTTAAGGGCATTGCAGGGTTATTTCACATGAGCTTTTATCATGATCTACTCCTGGCTTGCTAGGCCCATAGAAGCTCTGCCAGCATCCCATTAATTGTCCGTTTTGGAAACAGGTTTCCAACTCTGTCCATTTCCAGCTCCCCACGGCACTGGACTCTCCCAGTTCTGTTATTTTGCCCATAGTTGCGGTGTGTGGAAGAAGAGATGGATTCATGCCTTTCCAAAGGGCATCAGTGCAAAGTAAACCCTGATTATCTCACCTAGAGCTTGAACTTGGTTTGTTGCTTCCATTTTCCATGCTGCCAACCGCTTGGCCACCTGCACCTCCTAATCAAGCTAATGTTGATAAATACTACGATGTTGTTCAAGGTCTTCTCTGTATGAGTCATCCTCCACATTTTGATTTCTCTTGTTGTTATGGCAATTGAACTGGATTTCCTCGGATCTTCCCATTGTGGAGCAGCAGTTGACCCAGATCCGTACATTGAGTCAGAGTTCAAAGCGCCGGATTGATTTTTTTTTTTCTTTTTTTTTTCTTTTTCCTTTCCCCAATGCATATTATGGAGTGCTGGGTGGATAAAGATCTGTATATGCAACTGTGAACAAGGAATAAATTCTTAGAATTAATATAGAAATTGATTTGCTGCCTATGGAAGGTAACCAAGTTTTTTTTTTCTTATCTCCCAATGAGTGGAATATGTTTTCTTTGTTCATAATCGGCTTGTTTTCATTTTGTTCGACTCATCTTTGCTTTTTTTGTTCACCTTCTCTCCCCATCTCTCTCCCCTTCCTTTCTCTCTTGCTCTCTCCCTTTCCCTCTCTCTTTCGCTTTCTCTCTCATGCTTTCTCCTCTTCCCTCTCTCTTTCACTTTCTCTCTCTTGCTTTCTCTCCTTCCCTATCTCTTTCTGTTAGTTTCTCCCCTACAGGCCAAAAGTTACTTTCAGTTTGAGTCCTTGAGGATAGTCTCCTTGACACCAGAGTGAGAAGTGAATATGATACATAGTTTTTTTTTTCATTTACTCTCTTGAATTTTTCTTTCTCTCTCTCTCATTTGGTTCATTCTCTCTCTCATTTGGTTCATTCTCTCTCTCATTTGGTTCATTCTCTCTCTCATTTGGTTCATTCTCTCTCTCTCGTTTGGTTCATTCTCTCTCTCTCTCTTTTGGTTAATTCTCTCTCTCTCTCTTTTGGTTCATTCTCTCTCTCTCTCTCGTTTGGTTCATTCTGTCTCTCTCTCTCTCTTTTGGTTCATTCTCTCTCTCTCTCTCTCGTTTGGTTCATTCTCTCTCTCTCTCTCTCTCTCTCTCTCGTTTGGTTCATTCTCTCTCTCTCTCTCTCTCTCTCGTTTGGTTCATTCTCTCTCTCGTTTGGTTCATTCTCTCTCTCTCTCTCTCGTTTGGTTCATTCTCTCTCTCTCTCTCTCGTTTGGTTCATTCTCTCTCTCTCTCTCTCGTTTGGTTCATTCTCTCTCTCTCTCTCTCGTTTGGTTCATTCTCTCTCTCTCTCTCTCAGTTCATTCTCTCTCTCTCTCTCTCATTTGGTTCATTCTCTCTCTCTCTCTCTCTCGTTTGGTTCATTCTCTCTCTCGTTTGGTTCATTCTCTCTCTCTCTCTCTCTTTTGGTTCATTCTCTCTCTCTCTCTCTTTTGGTTCATTCTCTCTCTCTGTCTAGTTTAGTTCGCGCTCTTTCTCTCTTGTGTTTCGTTCATTCTCTGTCTCTCTGTCTGTCTTGTTTGGTTCTCTCCACCCTCCCTTTCTTTTTCCCCCATCTCTCTTTCTGCCTCACTCTCATTCTTTCTGCCTCCCCCTTTTTTCAAGTCTCTTTTTGCCTCCCCTTCTTTCCCATGCTTAAAAGCAAAGTTTTAGTGTCAAGTTTCCAATCAAAAGAACAGTTGATACGTAACTTACTTTTTATATGAATTTTGAGATATCAGCTTTCTTCAAAGTCAGCCAAAGGACAAATTCAACAAAAGAACAAATAAATAGAATTACTTCATAAGCATCAAAAACACTAAAAAAACATTGTTGGCCATTTAATGGCCATTATCAATTGCTGAAAATGGCTCGAATAGCCTCTGTTTTTGTTGGAGATCACTAAAAATAGCTGGAAAATACCGCGAAAATAATGCTAAATATTGATTTTTTTTTTTTTTTTTTTTTTTTTTTTTTTTTCGAGACAAAACAAATGTGCTAAATTAAATGTGAAAAGTGTTCAATTGGGCTGTGGAGGCAGGAGTGATGGATTCACATCTTTCCCAAGGGCATCAGTATGTGAAGTGAACACCAACTGTCCTAACTGTAATATGAACTCATTCACGGCACCATTACCTGTTTGGCCAACCCGCATCTCCAATCATATCATAGATATTGATTTTTGTTTTAAGATCTGCTCCTATATAAACGAAACCGTTTGCTTGGTTTTAGGTGGAATGATTTGTCCCAGGAAAATGGCCAACATTTTATTTCATTTTTCTGTTGTCTAATAAACCCCAGTGTTGGGGGGCAAACCTTTGTTCAGTTGAAATGAGGGCCAAAGTATTGGCAAACTGTTACAAATGGTAACAGGCTTTATATCATTGCTATTCATCATTTCTTTTTATATTGCTGGAATAGAGCTGACAAGACCAACTTTTTATTTTCCTTATGAATTTGAGGTGGCCTAAAAAGGGTTTTCAGGCCCAGGGGGGGGGGTTAGTTGCACAATATCCTAGTGAGGGGTATGATTATTGTTTAACATGCATTATAGGCCCGAGATGATTTGGCGCCTGTTCACACCCAGGCCTGAAGGTGGGGATGAGACCGTAATTTCTTGCAACCTACTTGCTACGCCCCTGATCAGGGGACTAGACAGATGATACATTCTTATCAGCTTAGCTGAAAAAACTTGAAAGCTGTAATTGAAGAAGTAGGGCCTTTTGATTTCACTGTTTAATAAAGACTCTTTTGTTATTTCGGACTTCAGTATTTGTTGCATCCTAAATAGTTCAGTTCAAGGTTTTTATTCTACAAAATGTCTTTTACTTAGTGTTAATATCAGACAGGAAGGGTGATCGAGAGAAGTCTGAGTATTAGTTTGGATTTGGTGGCATGCATCAGTCTCTCAAGACTCTTGATCTACCCTAAGAAGGTTTTGCTCTCAGTCCCTCCAGGGGTGCATGTCAGGGTTGGATTTTATGGAAGACTGGCGGTTACCCATGCAAGAAATATTTAGTGGTTGCTTCTATTTACAATGTAGGTTTATGCAAAATTGGTCTCTTTGTTCGTGCCTGGCAGCATTCACACTCGTTTTCTACAAAATCATTGATCAACCCACCCCCCTTTTTTTCATTTCTTAGTTGATCACCCCCTACACTGCATCTTGCCTAAAGACATTAGTCATGTGACGGTTCCTATTGAGTGACTAACCAGAATGAAATGTGTCACCAAATTATTTTGGGGACTTGGCAACATTTTAATTATTGACTTGGTCGTTGTCAATGGGATGGTCAAACGGTACACAAGCTCACTCAGTGGTATCTCACTGCCAACTGAGAAACCCCCATGGGAGAGTTTCTATTCACATGTATGCATTAAGGTCTCCTCAGATGGGTTGCCAAATTATGAACAAGGCAGCGCGACTATTCTTGAGATATTCAAAACGTCTGGATACTTTCCAGAAAGACCTCATAAAAATCAAGCATTGAAAGAAACCCTCCCTCTGCAGATTTTTGGAAGTGTCTCTCCATTAACCCTGTCACAGCCGATAGCATCTCTTTGCCACTGAATGTTATTACCAATTTAACTTGCTCAGCTGAGAGAGTGGTCCGTGAAGCCCTCCTGCGGTAATCAGATTAGTTGTTTATCACAAACGTTACTTCCACCCAACCTTGCCGCATTCTTAGCGCGTTCACCGCTACCTTGTTAATGCAACAATGCATCTGTTTTGCACAGTGTTGCAACGCAGAAGCTGAGCCTAGCATGTTACCCCCAACTATTTATATTGCCTTGAAACTGTTGAATTGGATGCCTGTATGACAAACTCCACACTTTCTATTCCGATGGAAGATGATAACCGCAACTTTTCTATCGTATATACAATGAATAAAAAAATTTTTTGTGTGAATGTATATATTAGAATGAAATAAGCTTGTGCGTATCTGTGATAAATTTTAATTAACATCTAAGATTTGTTGATTTAGCCCAGTCAGTAAGACAGCTTCCCAGCAATCAGTTACACAGGAGGGGGATATGAATTTAATATGTTGGTTCACACCCTTAATTTTTCATTTTTTTTTTCTTTCTGTTATAATTATGGTGGAAAAAACAAGTTGATTCTAGCTATGGATATTTACCGCAAAATAGTCACTCCCATTACAAATGATTTACAGAGTATGTTCGAATTACTTTCAATTTTAAGTAATGATGTTAATCATGATCTGAATAACAAATGCCCTTACGCTGGCTATGGCATCAGCCATCTCTGTCCAGACATCCCATTTCACAAATTTCTTGTCTGTGATATATGAAATATATTTGGAAGCAGCTGGCATCCTTCACCATTCTTGCTTAAAGCACCTAGTATTCCTAAGATTACCCATCTAGTTATTGATCAGGTTCAACATTGCTTAACTGTGGTGATCATATGAGAGCCTGTGTAGTGACTTTACTTTGTACACAACCCAACTCCATATTCATTGGTTGTCAAAATGGATCCATCCAATTTTCATAATTCTGTCCTCCATTTTAACTCCTGGTTTCCATTCTGTGAAGATGAAAGGGCTTATCTGAATCTATGAGCAATAAAAAATGGTGAGCCGGGATCTTTGTTGTTTTTGTGCTCTGCAACTGTTAATCAGTAAATAGAAGATAAGCTTTTTTTTATACGCAGACTCAAAGCACTTGCTGCTTGAAGTTGTCTGTTTGGCTGAACTGGAGATCTAAACTAACCAATCCTATCAGCAGAAATTTTATCAAGAAATTTCCGAGATTTGTGATGAATAAGATTTCTTTTTATTACTGTATTTTTTGTGTTTTTTTATTTTTTTAATCTCTGCAAACGAATTAAGGAAAGGTATATGTATCTACTCACAACATGTATTTACTTGTGTCTCTCTACACAATACCTCCAAAAGTTCTCCATCAATTTCAATAAAATTTTCTGCAAGAGTGGACCATGGGGTGAGGAAGAATTGTTTGAATTTTTGGATGTATCCAATTTTTTTTTTAGTCGCCTCCCTGCTTTTATTCAGAACATGGCGTTGGCAGACAGATACACCCTGTGGATGTTTTCTAGTTTTTGTTACAGTTTTTCTGTTTCTCTCCCTTCCTCATTTTTTGCTGGGAGAGGGGAGGTCACCACAAATGAATGAAGCAAAAAAATTTATTTATATGAAACAAGTGTTGGTATGTCTGTGTGCACAAACACATTAAACGAAATCAGATTGTTTGATGTAATGGAGACTTCATAAATCTATTTGACAGCACTAGTGTTTGTAGTAACATCTCAATTTCTTGTTTGTTTTGGTGTATTTATTCATTTTATTCATACTTACCAAATCCGCAGCAGGCAATCATCTACACACTTGATGATTAGCAATATGCAGATGTCTTCTATCATGCTAAGGGATGCAACGGTCGTAGTAAAATAGAATTTCATGCATGCAACTGAGTTAGTTGAATAGAGTTTCATTGATCTTCAAATGGTGTAATAAAAATGCTTGCATGGATAAACTAGTCCTAAGCATTTGTGACCCATGAACGGGTGCAAAAAAAAAAATCTGATTCTTTGTCAGCCTCTTCTGTAATACTTTTATATCTTGATTAGTGTGGTTAATTCATTCCCAAATTTTCCATACTGTTCGATACCACATTGTACAAAACCTTACGATAATTCAATGTGTTTTTTCTTTGTTTTTTTTCCCCAGCTTGTGATTAGTTGGGTTAATCTGTACAGTGATACCATGACAATATTACATTAAAAGCATACTAATCCTTATAGTACTTTAAAAGAATTCCTTTACACAGACCTCGTATATGAAACTCATATCATATATTTTGTGTGCATTCCCTACATACTGCATGTATTTGTATGTCTTGGGGATTGATGTCGGCAAATGATAGGCAGGGGTTGGGGATACATTGACTTTACTTTTTACCTATCCCAATAAGTTGGAAGAAGCTTATGCATTTACTTATGCTCGTCTGTTTGTCTGTCTGTCCTCTCAATGAATTTCATTGAAATTTTGTAGAACGTTGGGCCATAGACTGAAGAAGGATCGATTAAAAATTAGAGCTGGTTGAGGAATTTTTTTATGAATGAGAGATTTATTTCACGTATTATGACAATAATCCAAAATATTGAAAATTGGGACTTACACAGTTACCTCTCCTGCATTGTTGATATATATGAACTGATTATCATTTAATTTTAGTTAGTGTACAGCATTGGCCAAGGTATGCACTCTAGTTGTTTGCTATAATTCCTCTATTCTCAAGCCATCGTCCTTTCTCACCCCGCTGCACTCACTTCCACTGCCTCAATATCCCTCTTTTTCACTTTATCATCAACCCTACTTTGCTGATTCCTTATTCATTAGCAACCCTTAATGAGCTTAACTAATTGCCCCCACCCTGTTGCTGCCCAATTCTCTCTTTGTAACCAAGACAACTAGGCTCCTCTTATTTTGTTAAATTCATAGTTATTTCTGGTAGCCATGTTAGAAGAGGTATATCTTCATTCATGTTTTTCTCGCAATATCTCTGAAAGTTCTCAATGATATTTTCCAAGCTATGAAGAACTGATCAAATTTCGGTGTGGATTTACCATTATTATTTTTGTTTCCTTTTTTCTTTTCTTCAGTTGAAAAAAAATTTTCTTGGGTTACTTTGAGTGCATGGTGTGTCACACGTAAATAAGTATTGTCGCAGTGGAAAAAACATTGTTTTTTGCAGATCCAGTGAAGTTGATGTCAAGACTACAAGCAGTAATAGGAAATAAAGGCTGTCACACCAGATACTGATATCAAATAAACATGTTTTGTTGTTTTGTCAGAGTGTAATTATTTTGGTACGGCAATATATTCATATTTCTTACAAAAAAGTTTAGATGCTGTTGAGTTTGGTCATTGGTAGGGGTGTTGTCACTCATAGGTGACACTATATATATATATATATATATATATATATATATATATATAATACCCATGCTGCTGCAAAAAACAACAGCTGTGCCACCAGCAAAGCTGTCATCAATTATGGTGTGCCCGATATTTCATCCTTGTGTCATCTGGGTATCAATTCTGAAGCACAAGGGTGTGTGGGTACCTGTCATCTCAGCCTAGAAGTGAACCCAGGCATGACTTTTCTTGTATAATACAGTTATCTCTTTTATAAGCAAAATTTTAAAGAAAAATGAGCATTAGATGATGAGGAAAAAGCATGCGTGTGTGCACCTGTCTGTCTGTCAATCATATATCACCAACTCGGCATATAAAACATCTCGCATTGAGCTATAATTGCAACTGTTCAACTTTTGCTGTAGAAAAATTTTAGACAATCTTTTGTTTCTTGGAAAACTTATTAAAAGGACAAAAAAACTCTTTTCATTAGGCCCAGTAAATTGCTTAATATATTAGTGAAGCATGTCTTGGATTTCCTGTCATGTTAAACTACGAGATGTGGCTTTCAAAAAACAAGACTTGGCTTATGTAAGCTGGAAGAAAATGTCTGTGCATAACTCAAATATACATTGACCTATGGTCAAGCATGAAGAACCCCTAAAAGTTTAAAACCACTTGAGTCTCCAGTTCACTATTGCACACCCCTTGAAGTAGATATTTTTTCCTGATGTGGTCTGTTCGAAAATTGAGCAACACATCAATTTGAAATTCTCGTGGAAATCAAACGAAATGGCTACCGGACCTTTTTGTATGCTGAATGAATTTTTTTCGGTTGAATGCATGTCGTATACACATGTATAGTTTAGTGGCACACAAGATTTTAAGAAGGTTGAGGATGGCAACCGTTGTGGACACCCACCCACGCACGTGAAGAACCATCTATTGATTGATAGAGACCATTTCTGCAACCATTTTCTTTTTCTTAAGCCTTCTTGCCAGTTCTTGAAACATTCAGGGATGGTTTGTTCTTGCCAATTGGTCAATGTATACTGTGTGGTTTGCGTAAGCATGCCGTGATTTGACTTACATACGCCCATTTTTGTTATATAATAACCACACCTCACATGGTGACGGAGACATGGCAAAGAAATCATATGCCGAGATTTCTATGTGTGGCATTTTATTACTTAATTTTCTCGATGCCTGCTTCTTTACATCTATGCACTAAGAAGAATTTAAACTACGCAAAAATTTCCATTTTGGTAAGTTAATCTGCTGGGCAGGGTCACCAGATGTCTCCAGACTAAATTTGTTTGCTCTTGAGACCAAATTTAGTTGCTTAAGTACAAAAATAATCAAATAACTTGAATTCATCATCAGATCAAATTGTATAGTCTTGCAACTGAATTAAGTATTTTCTATTGCAGAATAATCAAATAAGTAGAAATCTGTCATCAGACTAAGCTTGCAGGAAAAATGGATTAAAATACATTTTCATCTATTGCTTATGTATATTTGTTTTTATCATGTCATTTGTGTATGAAGAATTGTTATCTTCTGTTTTTTTTTTCCTTCTGTACCAAATCATTATTTTTAGAACCAAATATACTTTGTTCGGTACCAAATTTGCTCAGTTTTGGTCTAAAAAAAAAGTACTGAATTTTGACCCTGCAGCTGGGTCATTTGTTGCAAAAGCTGTTTTGATACATTGAGTCTCATAAAAAATAAATCCGAAATTTAAAAAAAAAACTAGCAGTTGCAGCAGCAAGAGCATATTACTGAAAATTGGACAATCTTATGCATAATAATCTGATATGCCACACTTATAGTATTAATAGCAGCCATCAGTGCCCCCCTTCCTATCTGCCTACTGAACTTTTTCTTCCCTCCCCTCTCTCATCTTGAATTACCTAACATTCTTCCTCTCCCCTCTCACCATGTCTGTCACACCTATAGTATCAGTAGCAGCCAGAGTGAGCCTGTTTTTATACACTTATAACCTGTCTGCAAAGTGATAGGTCATGGACTAGTTATAATCTAATCTGACAAAAATCGGAAGTAGGTTAGTCAGATTTATTTATTTGTTATCATTCACTTGTACTTACGGTGTTCTCTAGAGGTGAGGACAGCGGTCACGTTATTTTGTCTGTCCATTTCCCCAAAAAGTCCTCCTTTATTCTTTTTGAGCAATTTATTACTATCAACTTCCGGCTTGCTAGGCCCATCTAAGCCTCACCAGTGCCCTGTTAATCCTGCATTTTAAGAATATGTTCAGTAATCTGTTCTTTGCCTGCTTCTCGCAACACTGGATGGAGGTTAGTAAAATTGTTCTTTTTAAGGTGAAGATTAGTTGTGCGTCTCCTAGACTGGAGAGCCCAGTCTGTGCTGCTATTTACCTATAGCTAAGGGTGGGTTGGATTCATGCTTTTCTCGAAGGCATTATCTGCAAAGCTTGCTTGGCTTGTCAAAGCTTCACCAGTGCCCTATTACGTGTACATTTTCCTCAATCTTTCTTTCTCATAAGCTGGATGAAGGTTAGTACATTTCTAGTTGGGCGTCTTCTAGACTGGTGACAAACCAAGGTCAAAGATCCCAGTCTGCCTGCTATTAACCTATTGTTTGGATGGGGAAGAGATTGAATCCTGTTTTACTCAGGGGGATCATGTAAGGAAACAGCCAGGGTTTGAAGCTTTGCCGATTTCATTCTCTGTACTGTTCACTGTTAATCACCCGCACCTTCATTCCATACAAAGATTTTGAGAAAGATATGAACTGTGAAAGTCTGAAGTTGGCTTACCGCTAAGATGTTTGATGTTGCAGAAACATTTACTGTCAGGAGATGAATAATGGTGACACTTTACCTCTCTTGGATCAAAGCTACGTAGCAGCATGCTTTTTGCAATTTAGCTGTATAATGCTGGGTTTTTCTTTCAACAGTTAAAACAGTCAAGACGTTGATTTTCAATTTTCAATGAAAAATGCACTATCCTATGTGTACGGTTATGTATAATAATAATGATTCTGTAGTTAATATCCACATAGATTTTGTAGCTCAAAATTTTCGGGGGGAAAAATGGGGATTGAAAATAGTGGAAATACAATATTTATTTATATTCTGTTTACTGAAACATACTAGTTGGTATAACAACCCCTTTTAAGAGACTACAGGAAGTTGGTGCTTCAGTGTCAAAAAATTCATGTAAAGCAGGGTGTGGTATGCAGTTTACACACACTGATGCATAATTACTATTTATTGAACATGCCTTGGAATCAAGGATCCTGTGGAAGGATAGCTGGTTTGAAAAGTTTGAAGACCCCCAAGTTGTAATAGACTGTATATAACAGACAATGGTTTACAAGGGTATTTGGAGGATTATGCTCATTGCAACTCCTCCGAGCCCCATAACTGTTCATATAGAGTGTTGGTAGAAAGCTCCTTAGTCATAATACTGAAACTTGCATATTTTTTTTTTTTCCTTCAAATTAAATGCTCATTGTATATACTCGCATGTATCGTAGACCTATTGATCACATGTATGTATTTGCTGCTGCATGTGTCTTGATAAAGAGTTGATGAATCCAATACCTTTTCTATTTAATTATTCATTGAATTGATGAATAATAACCTGAACTTGTATTTTTAGTTTAATGGAGATCAACATTTCATGTGCTGTTCGTGGCTTTTTCACAAGATAGCCGGAGAAGATTCTTCATGAAAGATGAACTTGAGAACTCCACCCTTTTGGGGTATCAGTTGAAACTTGTGCCTAATTTCTCAAGTCTCTATCTCTTATTTTTTTGTCTCCGGTGGGTTCTCATGTTTTGATTGTGCCGTGTGTGCATTAAGTTGAAATAGAGCGATTCAAAACTACTGACCTACGCTAAAAGCTTTTGTTTACCACTAACAACGAGTCGGAAGATATATATGTGTTTGCTTGTGCATGTCTGTCCTCACAATATCTGCGAAAGTACTCCAATGAATTTCAACAAGATTTGGGGGGATGGTGAGAGGTATGGGTTAAGAGAATCGACTAATTTTCAGCAGGCTTAGGAATTTTATTTTTTACAGTTATCTCCCCTGCGTTATAGCTATATATAAATTGATCTTTATTCAGTTTTCCATAACAATGTTGTTGGCTGAGGTGTGCAGTCTCTGAGTGCTTTCTTATTATTTGTTCGTGCTGTCTATATCAGATTGAAATAAAAGCCAATTGACACCGTTAGTCGACGCTGGGTTTCATTTCTCCGGAGACTCTATTGTTCAATGAGTAGAATGTTTTTCTTTTCATATTTCTTTGTTTGTTTTTTTTTCTCTTTCTATCAGAAATAATCAACCAAAAGATAGGTTTCTTCAGTGTTTTAGTTGGTCTAGCTGGCTTGATATGTATTATTTGTACAAGTCACACCAATGGACTGGAATTTTCAAAATTAACTCCGTATGTTTTGAAAAGACTTCTTTTTTCTTCCCTTTTTATTGAGCGTGGGCTACTGCTCACTGCAACGTATACAAGCCTGACAACTGTCCATAACAGGTTTTTAGTGGACGGTTCAATTTGCAACGTAAATTTATGTATTCATTCTTGTTTTTTGTTTTTTTTTTGTTTTATTGAAAATTCAGGCTATTTAGTGATCTAACAAAGGGCGAAACAAGCAAATTAATTATTGAACACTGCCAACGTGGCATGCTGCCAAGAGACATCTGTCAGGTGATGGTTTCTATCAAGTGATTAACCAGGCCTTTTTCCTTTCCCTTAAAAAAAAAAAAAATCGTTGTTTCTCTTTATTATTCTTTGTACGTGACATACTCTCCATGCTGTACAGCAACAACAGCGGCATTTCTACTTAGATGTAAATTGTAAAGACATATGTCTACATTCAATGATATCATAACAGTGAATAACACCTACCTTCAGTCCTAACCCTCCAGCAAACACCATTCCACATTATATATCCAGTCTGTTATAGATCCCAGTCTAAGTCTTTTTTTGTCACTCGATTCAAAGGCAGTCTCTGGTGGCCATTCAGCACAATGTCAAGTCACTCCCCATTTATAGAATTTATAAACAATTTTTTGAAAGCCAACCAAAATGTTGTGACTATGACAAACTAAGATGGGGAGACTAGTCAAAGTAGATCATTATATAATGATAATTCCCCGTCTCAGAAATTCAGACTAAAATCTAATTACCATAGCCCCACAAATAGCCTGCATGATACCAGCCTGGTGGACTACATGTTCTTTTCTCTTTTCTCTTTGCTCTTATGTGTGTGAATGTGTCTTAGAAATATGTGTGTCGTAGATCAATACATCTCAAAACTATGGACAGTTGTAGGGCTTGGATGCATTGCAGTGAACAGTAGTCCTCTAAATATCCTTATAAGCCATTCGTCTTACGATCCGGCATATACAGTATATTGATAACTTCTCTTAAAAATCTTGTGTATGTGTCTTTCTTTCATAGATCAATACAGCTGATCAGTTAATTATTACTAGTCATTGCAGTCAGGCAAAAGTGTTTGTATATCTGCTGGATAGCCAGACCTCCCAATTACCTTTGTAAACCATTCATCAAAGTTAGGCATGTATGGTTGATGTTTACTTTTACAAATCTTGTCTCTGTCTCCGTCTTTGTATGTGTGTATGTATCTGTCTCGGCTGATGTCTACTCTTACAAATCGTTGCATGTCTGTGTCTTTCAGCGTTTCTCTGTCTGTCTGCCTCACATAGATCAATAGAGCTGATTAGTCAATGGGTCGGTTACTAATCAATTCTCCTTTTAATATCAAAGCAAATAATTTCCATAAATCTATGAAATGTCTCAATTTTCAGTTGTCGTGTGACTCTTTTCTTGTTCCTGCTCAACAGAGACATTTATTGACCATTGCTTGAAACACAACAGACTGATTGACTCAGTAATGATGTTGTAGGGGACAAGTACAAAAAGGACATTAATCCGTTGGAATCTTTTTTGAAAAATGAGAGAAATGGCTTTCTTTTGCGAGCCATTCGTCTCGTATCTTGTTGAATATTGTTATCTAGTTGATTTTACCGTGTCGCAAATGTTTCTGTGTCAGCTTTATTTTTATATCAGCTGTTTTTTTCATTTGTAATTCTTTCCAACTGATTTTTGTTTATGTGTTCTTGACTCTACTTACACCAAGTAATAAGATAACTTCATTTGGTTATTCAAACCATAACTTGATTCACAATCTGTCGCTCAATAGATGACCTGCTTCTTGACTCGATATTTGCCAGATGGCTTTTCACTTGTTGTTCACAAAATGAGGTTGTGTCACAAAAATGTGCTTCTCGCAAAGACCAGAATTATGCTCTGACAAGGCTTGGTATTCTGTTGTAGTGGGGAGGAGATGAGATCATAGAAGTAATGGGCTTATCCAACACTTCTTTATAAGGCTTTGATTGTTCTACTTAATCCACTGTTCATTCTATTGTATTGATTCCATTGAGTACTGGTTCTAACAGATCTCAATGCAAAATAATCCTAGTTTTAAAAACTTTTCATTCTTCAAATGTATTGCAAACAGTATTATTTTGATAGATTTTGTAACATAATAAAAACAAATAATCCATTACCATTTTGATTCATCTGTGAGAGAGTGTAGATCAGAAATAGAGAATAAGTTGTAGGGGAGACTCGGACTTGCCTCGCTTTTGTTCAGGAAGTCTGACCATATACTGTAACTGCTTTACTGACTGAGCTACCAGAACACTTATAAATGGCAGAAGATCAAATATAACCCCTAAAACCCAACCTTCAGTGCTTCATCTGATAGAAAATAAATCAAGATAATGTTACTACAACTGGTGCATGTAAAAACAATAACAAATATGCTGTTAGGAGAGGAGAAATAAAGAATGGGTTTGAGAGTCAAGTTTGATCTTCTGCCAACCTTAAGAGTTCTGATAGCTCAGTTGGTAGAGCAGTTGCTGTACATTGGCAGATTTCCCTAAATAAAAAGGACATGAGTTCAAGCCTAACTTGGAACTTGTTCTTAATTCTAAATTTCTAATGAGCGCTGTTTACTCACTGCTGTAAACTAATGGTCTGAGTAGTTGCGATAAAAGAAATACTAGTCAAAAATTTTCTAGGGGGTAGATAGTTTTCTACCAGAAAATTTTTCAATGATTGTGATATTAGAAACCATCAACATATGTTTCTTCGGTCCTCAAGTTGGTCTGGCTGGCAATTGTAATTAGGCCACATCAATGGAGTATTCACTCACTGTGTGTGGAATAAACTTTTTCTTAATAGTTCAATTTACAATGCAAGTTTATGCTAAATCAATCTTTAGTTCGTGAAGTAAATTCATTGATCACCCCTTTTTCCAGGTTTTTAATTGATCACCTGCCAACAGACATTGGTCATGTGACACTTTCTATTGAGTAACTAACCAGACCTGTTTGATGATTTTTACGTATAATTTCACTGTTTAAACATTTTTGTGGTTAAATACCATGTGGGTTTTTCTTTTTTTTCTAAGAGTAGCAATTCTGATTCTCTTCATGAAAAATGTTATTGATTAATCTATTAAGATCTTGATTAAGGTGTGAAATTTAAAGAAAATAATTTTTAGTGGCTTAAATGGTTGATTGTTGGAATTTGAATGTATTCAGAAACTAACAAACTCCTAGAGGTGTATAACCAATGCATCCTCCCAATATTCACTTATGGAGCTGAAACATGGAACCTAACAAAGAGACAGACCCGTAAATTGAGAACCATGCAAGAATTATGCTGGGCCTCACATGGAGAGACCACAAGACAGCACAGTACACCCGAGAAAAGACAAGAGTCAGGGACATCACAGAATCCATTAAAAATCTTGGTTGGCCATGTTGCAAGAATGGCAGACAACCGATGGACATCATGATTCACGACATGGATCCCCCGAGATCACATGCGCAACCGAGGCCTGCAGAATATTAGATGGAGAGACGTACTAGACAAATCCAGAAAGTACTGGCTCTGCGATGCCCATGATAGAGAAGTGTGGCAAATCCTGGGGAAGGTCTATGTCCAAAGACGAACATTAAAAGACTGATGATGATGATGATGATGAGAGAGTTGACTCTATTATCGCAGTTAGTCAGACATGAGAGAGAGGAAAAAAAAAGACTGATTCTGTCACATGGTGTGATGTCAACTCTCATTTTACTTTTCCTTTTTTTTTTTCATACTTCTTCCTTTCTTCTCTACTCAGCCTTAACCGTCCATAGTAGAAACTGGGGACATAGCCCACATGCTCCTCACAATAAGTTAGGGGAAAACATTTTTTTCTAAAAATTCATCTCAGTAGCTGAAATAATTACGTTCAGAGTGGAGTTTGACCCTGGCACAGTCAGGCTTATTATTATTTCTTATTGTCAATTCACAAGCGGAAGTTTAAGAACTTTTCTTTTTTTTTTCCAGTGTCACTCCAGTGAATTGTAACCGCATTTTGGGACATTTTATGGATTACAGTTGTTGCAGGTTAGTAAAGTCTTTTTTTTTCCTTTTTTTTTTTCTATGGAATTCAGACAAAATGATCGAAAAGTTATGATTGCTTTTCAACGAACAATGTTTCTGTGAAAATGCAAAATATACGCATACATATTTATGAATGTGGTATATCATTTGAAATGACACCCCCCCCTCGTTACACCAGGAATCAGTCACTGGGCCTAAGCAGTGTAAATAGAATAAACAAAAAAAATGATGCTGCAGGAATCAAACTGGTGATTGATTTAACTTAGTGTCTCTTTGAACCATTGAGTTGAATAGACTGATGGAAAGGTGAAGGCCCAAATAACCACTTTATCCCGACTCTTCTCAGTTTGTTTATTCACTGTCCATGCCTGTGCTTGTAGTTTCTAATGCGGACAATTGTATTATTAAGAAATGGATGTATAAAACCGGCAGAACATTCATGAATACATTATATCATTTGAAACTCTATTTGAAATGACCTCCCGTTGATACACAGAGATTGAGTCACTCAGCCTAGACTGCATAAATGTATCCATTTATTGATGATATAATCATCCACGTTAGAAACAACAGTGCGGATATAGATTGTGAGTGAACAAGTTGAGATGAGTAGGGATAAAGTGGTCATCCAAGACTTCAACTCTCCATCGGGTAGTTTAGCTCAATAGTTTTGAGTGACACTATGTTGAAGTGACTACCTTTATTGGTTGCAGGTTCGATTTTTATAGCAGCCCCATTTTTCTTTAATTGTCTATTTGATTTTCACTGTCTAGGCCGAGTGACTCATTCTTCATGTAACAACAGGAGATCATATCAAATAGTTTAAAAAAAATATGATGCATTCATGAATATTCTGTCAGATCATATTTCCACCCGTCCGTAATAACACATTCAAATACAAGCCACACTGGGCATCCAAGAATCTCCATACACTTTGCCCAGGCATGTGCCCTGGAGAAGACACTCCAGTGTCTATGAAGATAGAATAAAGATATCCACATCAAATGCATGCATACCACATACACACGCACACACACACACACACACACACACACACACATTCTACATATACACGTGTGTATCACATCTGAAAGTACACACACATACACATGTGTTTATGGCGTGTTATGTATGTGTATTCTGCATTTTTTATAAAACATCGTGCCGTGGAAAAGAAAATCTTTGGAGGAATTAATGGAAGCCATCAAACTAATTCTTTTGTCTTGCTAAGATCAGATATTGAACTTTCTTGAAGGAAAAATGTCAAAGCTTCAATCAATAAGTCTGCTCAGATAATGTAATGGTTGACACATCTGCCTCACACGCAGAAGATCCTGGGTTCGATTCCCGGTATTAGCAAGAAGAGTGTAAAGCATGATATCCCTGGGGACTCAGCAGTTAATTGTGTACAGTCTAAGCTGCGTGATCAGAGTGAGGGGATCCTCCAACTTATCGGAATAATTTCCTGATCTTAACCATCAGTTTTGAGCCTTGTACGGATCGCTAAGCTGACACGTGCAACAGAAAGCAGGACATTGTCATCAGCCTTCATACTCCATTTGGAGTTGTCCTCTAAGTGACCGTGTGTTTTACCTTTCAATCAATGAGTCTTGAATCTTATAAAACTGGGGTCGGTAATCTTTTTGTCTTATTGCTTATTAATGAGTGAATGGTAGACCAAATGAATACCATACATTTTGTTATATTTCACTTCGAATCAACATATATTGCATGCTAGGAAATCATATTTATTTTAATTTACACCATCAAGCAATTACCTTTGAAACTGTTTGATGACCTAATACAGGGTTTTTCAATCATACTGCTAATCATTTGGCCATATGCACCGCTAAATAATAAGTGTGATTAAATCCTTATTGCTCGTGTTGTTGTGAGATTTTCTTAGTTTTTTATTACCTATTTTCAAAGAATGACACAAAAAATATAAAAAATGTTATTCGTCATGTTAACTTCTTTCAGACAGATGTTTGAAAATGTTTTTTCTCCCTCCCTCCCTTTTTCTTTCTCTTTCCTCCCCTCCCCTTTCCTTTCTCTTTCATCCCTTTTCCTTACTCCTTTTCTCTTCTCGTTCCTTACTCCTTTGCTCTTCTCTTTCCTTTCTCCTTTTCTCTTCTCTTTCCTTTCTCCTTTTCTCTTCTCTCTCCTTACTCCTTTTCTCTTCTCTCTCCTTACTCCTTTTCTCTTCTCTCTCCTTACTCCTTTTCTCTTCTCTCTCCTTACTCCTTTTCTCTTCTCTCTCCTTACTCCTTTTCTCTTCTCTCTCCTTACTCCTTTTCTCTTCTCTTTCCTTACTCCTTTTCTCTTCTCTCTCCTTTCTCCTTTTCTCTTCTCTCTCCTTTCTCCTTTTCTCTTCTCTCTCCTTTCTCCTTTTCTCTTCTCTCTCCTTTCTCCTTTTCTCTTCTCTCTCCTTTCTCCTTTTCTCTTCTCTCTCCTTTCTCCTTTTCTCTTTCTCTCTCCTTTCTCCTTTTCTCTTTCTCTCTCCTTTCTCCTTTTCTCTTTCTCTCTCCTTTCTCCTTTTCTCTTTCTCTCTCCTTTCTCCTTTTCTCTTTCTCTCTCCTTTCTCCTTTTCTCTTTCTCTCTCCTTTCTCCTTTTCTCTTTCTCTCTCCTTTCTCCTTTTCTCTTTCTCTCTCCTTTCTCCTTTTCTCTTTCTCTCTCCTTTCTCCTTTTCTCTTTCTCTCTCCTTTCTCCTTTTCTCTTTCTCTCTCCTTTCTCCTTTTCTCTTTCTCTCTCCTTTCTCCTTTTCTCTTTCTCTCTCCTTTCTCCTTTTCTCTTTCTCCCTCGGTTTAACCTTGAAACAATTGAGATTTTACTGCAACTGATGATGACATACGACAGACTAAAGCAATTACATTCCTTCGTGCAATGAACACCAAAAAGAAAAAGCAAACAATGACTACTAAGATTTACTAATAACAGCTCGGTCCTCATTTGCAACCAACCATGAAATAGTTTATATTTACTTTTAGCCAACGTCAGCTTCAAAGTAGATACGGTTACTCTGAAGCCACTTAACATTATTGTTTTTGATTTGCTCTGTTTACTCACTGCCTTAGACTGTCTAAGTTGTGATGAAAACCAACTGAACGATTAAGATGAAAGACAATAGCCAAAAAATTAATCATAATTGTTTTTCCTTTTGAAATAATTTCTACCTTCGCAGTTTGAGCTTTGATTTACACTTTTTACGTTACCAATAACAATAGTGGTACTAAGTCTGACTTTGTAAATTCATTTCAGATTATTTTTTAGGTTTTTTCCCAAATTTCCTCAAATATATCATGCTTCCATTCGGGGGCAGTAGGTGCCACATGCTGCCTCTGCCAATAATTATTGTTTGTAATTTCATATTTTGGATTTGTCTTGACTGTTGAATTCATAGATAGCTCGAAACCTCTTATAATCAACAGTGGTACTCTTCGATGGATAGCATAATGAATAGTGGAACTCTTCACTGAATTGAATTTTTTTAGAATTATAAAATTTACCAAAGGGTCTATTAAGAATTTTTTCCTTTGAAATTGACATTCTATCCTTTTAAGAGTTGAAGACATGTTGCTTGAATTTTTAGGGAAGAAAGTATGTTTTAAAATCATTTGGATAATTTAAAAGAGCTGTTGCAACCTGTAACATGACTAGCCTCTCTGTAAACACCAAGGTGTTCAAACAGTCAACAATGGGCAGAATGGATTTTGCTGAGACAGTTTGCGTTCACTTTGCACTGATTCCCTTGGGAAAAGTATGAATCCATTTCTCTTCTCAACAAGCTATGGGTAGAGATGAGGGCAGACTGGACTCTCTAGATATTAGTAACCAGTCTGGGAGATGGACAACTCAGATTCCAAACCATTTTGAACGGGGATTAGCTCCTTTCAAGCTCTTTTATGTTTGACTCAGGTATTGAAAATTCAAAGAAGACAAAACCTTTATATAAAATCTCTTTCTCTTTATTTTTACATGCTTGGAATAATAGACTCTCAGGGAATTATGAATTAGTTTTTCTGAACTCTAGATACAGGTAACATTGTTGTTGACTGACTCATTACATATGTCCATATTGTAGCTGTGCATAGATTTGCACCCAGTGCATAAAGGTTTCTTTTAAAGCTGGATGGTTGTTACACAGGGTTAATCCCACTATCTTGGTTTCCATGGTTGTTTTCCTGTGGTATAATGAGAAGTCACAACTGGCTGCCATTTTTCTTTGTCAGAAAAGAGGTACTTCACCAACAGTTTGCTCCAATGGGCTCCACTTCTGGTTCGTTTTTCTGTAAGAGTAACCTTCTCTTAGACGGCCTTACAGGGATGGAGAGCTACCACTGCCCTGATATTTGACCATAGCTATCAGCTTTGGCCATAAATTTGACTCTCAACTCTGTTTGCTAATACCATTTTCCATGTTGGCAACCATGATAGCAACCTGCTCCTCTACCGTGTCCAAATGATACAACCATGTACTGGTGAGATTACTTATTTTACTAATTGGGTGATCAATCAAATGAATTATCTCACTTGTAAACAAACTGGGTTAATAAGACTGTTTATTTTCGATTTTTATTTTTTATTTATCACGAGCTATAAATAGAAATAACAAAAAAAAATAACAAAATTCTTTAACTCACCAAACCAAATCAAACAAAATCATTGGATATTTTGTCAAAATCCGGAAAAGTTTCAAGCTGAGGAATTTCTCAATCATAGAGAGATGGAGTGAAATCTCTTCTCACTTTAAATTTGCTCTCAATTTTGGTCCTAAAGTAAGGAGTTAAAACCCCTGAATCTGCTCTGGGCCCTTTAGAGTCTGTGCCTCAATTGCCATATGGCATTGCGAGGTTGTCAGACGTCCTGTGCCACACATGACCATATCTGTACGATATTGGGACTAAATTAAGTTGCTGCAAAATAATCAAATTGAAATCCAAGATCAGACTAATCTTGTGGGAGAAAATGGATTGAAATACATGTTTTTAAAAAATCTTTTGATCATGTATATTTATACCACATCCGATCATGTATGGGATTATCTTCTTTTTTCTTTCTTTCTTTTCCTTTTTTTTCTTTTTCTTTTTCTTTTTTTCTTTCTTTCTCTTTTTCTTTTTTTCTCTTTTTGTTTCTCTTTTTCTTTTGTTTCTCTTTTTCTTTTGTTTCTCTTTTTCTTTTGTTTCTCTCTTTCTTTTGTTTCTCTTTTTCTTTTGTTTCTCTTTTTCTTTTGTTTCTCTTTTTCTTTTGTTTCTCTTTTTCTTCTGTTTCTTTTTTCTCTTTTTCTTTTTTCTCTCTTTCTTTTTTCTCTCTTTCTTTTTTCTCTCTTTCTTTTTTCTCTCTTTCTTTTTTCTCTCTTTCTTTTTTCTCTCTTTCTTTTTTCTCTCTTTCTTTTTTCTCTCTTTCTTTTTTCTCTCTTTCTTTTTTCTCTTTCTTTTTTCTCTTTCTTTTTTCTCTCTTTCTTTTTCCTTTTTCTTTCTTTTTTCTCTCTTTCTTTTTCCTTTTTCTTTCTTTTTTCTCTCTTTCTTTTTCCTTTTTCTTTCTTTTTTCTCTCTTTCTTTTTCCTTTTTCTTTCTTTTTTCTCTGTTTCTTTTTCCTTTTTCTTTCTTTTTTCTCTTTCTTTTTCCTTTTTCTTTTTTTTTTCTCTTTCTTTTTCCTTTTTCTTTCTCTTTTTCTCTTTTTCATTTTCGTTTTTTTTTTTCTTTTTTCCCTCCAGTACCAAATCTTTATTTTTGGAACCAGTACCAAATTTGCTCAATTTTGATCTAGAATTATACCAAATGGCAAACCTGCTATAATTAGTGAAGTTTGCTCTGCCCCCCTCCCCCACCAAAAAAAACCCAGCCTAAAAATTTCTTTCCAGCTCTCTCTATTTTTGTCAGGATCTGTTTTCCCCCCCCCACATACACACACGCTCATTGTACCCCTAAATAATTACTTTTCCATTTCTCTACCAGATGGCCCTAATTACCAAAAATTGTTACTATCAACCCTTCGCCCCCCCCCCTTCATCCATAAACTCTGCTGCTAGCAAACCTTATGGGAATATCTTCCATTGTTAATCCCTCCCCCCTCCCCCATTACAAATTATCCTCTTTCCCACTACTTTTCTTTTACTCTCTTAAACCTACATTGATTATCTATCTTTAGCCTACTTACTGAGTTGGAGTGTGTCATACTATACTTAGTCTTTGAGCTTTATTTTCAATAAGTGTAGGGTTGCCAAATTAGCCATTTTCGGCTAGATCTGGCTGATTTATTTCTTTTAAAAAATACGGTTAGTTAGATAAAAATAAATGTTCAAATTCCTTCGATAATTTTTTTCTGGAGACCTTGTGTTATAGATATCATATTTCATAAGTAGGTTTTAAAAGAGTGTGTGTATGTGTGTTCATCATTTTCAAGCTATAATGGAAAGATTTAACCATTTCAAAAAATCAGTTTCAACTATAAATGAATGATTGAAAAAACTATACCTGGCAACAGTGCCATCAATGAGTGTATGTACTTTCAATAGCGCTATCCAGCTCTATTATATATATATATATATATATATATATATATATATATATATATGCACACACACACTCTCAATGTGTGTCTAGAAATTTCTTTCAAATTCATGTGTTTGTGTGTTTTCTTCCAATCAATGTTACATAATCCAATTATTTGAGAAAGGTAAGACATGTAGTTGACCTTGAAAACATGACCTGGTTATGAAGTGTGTTAACCTGCTTCCCCTTCTCTCTTTTTCCCCCTTTCTCCCCCTCTTTTTCCCCCTTACTCCCTCTCTTTTTCCCCCTTTCTCCCTCTCTTTTTCCCCCTTTCTCCCTCTCTTTTTCCCCCTTTCTCCCTCTCTTTTTCCCCCTTTCTCCCTCTCTTTTTCCCCCTTTCTCCCTCTCTTTTTCCCCCTTTCTCCCTCTCTTTTTCCCCCTTTCTCCCTCTCTTTTTCCCCCTTTCTCCCTCTCTTTTTCCCCCTTTCTCCCTCTCTTTTTCCCCCTTTCTCCCTCTCTTTTTCCCCTTTCTCCCTCTCTTTTTCCCCCTTTCTCCCTCTCTTTTCCCCCTTTCTCCCTCTCTTTTTCCCCCTCTCTTTTTCCCCCTTTCTCCCTCTCTTTTCCCCCCTTTCTCCCTCTCTTTTCCCCCCTTTCTCCCTCTCTTTTTCCCCCTTTCTCCCTCTCTTTTTCCCCCTTTCTCCCTCTCTTTTTCCCCCTTTCTCCCTCTCTTTTTCCCCCTTTCTCCCTCTCTTTTTCCCCCTTTCTCCCTCTCTTTTTCCCCCTTTCTCCCTCTCTTTTTCCCCCCTTTCTCCCTCTCTTTATTCCCCTTTCTCTCTCTCTCTTTATTCCCCTTTCTCTCTCTCTCTCTCCCTTTTTATTCCCCTTTCTCTCTCCCTCTCTCTCCCTCTCTTTATTCCCCTTTCTCCCTCTCTTTATTCCCCTTTCACCCTCTCTTTATTCCCCTCTCTCCCTCTCTTTATCCCCCTTTCTCCCTCTCTTTATCCCCCTTTCTCCCTCTCTTTATCCCCCTTTCTCCCTCTCTTTATCCCCCTTTCTCCCTCTCTTTATCCCCCTTTCTCCCTCTCTTTATTCCCCTTTCTCCCTCTCTCTGTCCCTCTCTTTATTCCCCTTTCTCTCCCTCTCTTTATTCCCCTTTCTCTCCCTCTCTTTATTCCCCTTTTTCTCTCACTCTTTATTCCCCTTTTTCTCTCACTCTTTATTCCCCTTTTTCTCTCTCTCTTTATTCCCCTTTTTCTCTCACTCTTTATTCCCCTTTTTCTCTCACTCTTTATTCCCCTTTTTCTCTCTCTCTTTATTCCCCTTTCTCTCTCTCTTTATTCCCCTTTCTCTCTCTCTCTCTCCCTCTTTATTCCCCTTTCTCTCTCCCTCTCTCTCCCTCTCTTTATTCCCCTTTCTCCCTCTCTTTATTCCCCTTTCTCCCTCTCTTTATTCCCCTTTCTCCCTCTCTTTATTCCCCTTTCACCCTCTCTTTATTCCCCTCTCTCCCTCTCTTTATTCCCCTCTCTCTCTCTCTTTATTCCCCTTTTCTCTCCCTCTCTCTCCCTCTCTTTATTCCCCTTTCTCTCTCCTTCTCTCTCCCTCTCTTTATTCCCCTTTCTCTCTCCCTCTCTCTCCCTCTCTTTATTCCCCTTTCTCTCTCCCTCTCTCTCCCTCTCTTTATTCCCCTTTCTCTCTCCCTTTCTCTCTCTCTCTCTTTATTCCCCTTTCTCTCTCTCTCTCTTTATTCCCCCCTCTCTCTCTCTCTCTTTATTCCCCTTTCTCTCTCTCTCTCTCTTTATTCCCCTTTCTCTCTCTCTTTATTCCCCTTTCTCTCTCTCTTTATTCCCCTTTCTCTCTCTCTCTCTTTATTCCCCTTTCTCTCTCTCTCTCTCTCTCTTTATTCCCCTTCCTCTCCCTCTTTCTCTTTCTCTCTTTCTTTATTCCCCTTTCTCCCTCTCTTTATTCCCCCTTTCTCCCCCTCTCTCTCTTTATTCCCCTTCCTCCCTCTCTCTCTCTTTATTCCCCTTTCTCCCTCTCTCTCTCTTTATTCCCCTTTCTCTCTCTCTCTTTATTTCCCTTTCTCTCTCTCTTTCTCTTTCTCTTTATTCCCCTTTCTCTCTAATAAAACCTTAATAAAATCATAATAAAACGACAGATAAATTGGTATGTAAACATATTTACAGTATTATTAGTTTTTAAGTTGTGAACTATTAAGTAAGAAAATGTGAAGAATCTGGTCAAACTCCACTGAAAGATAGGCTTTTTCGCCACGTGCATTCCAGGCTCCTGTATGTTGGTATTGGTGAAACCCTCTCTTTCCAGCTAGTATGTATATAGAATGGAAGGGTTCAGTTGAGCATTATAATTAGCTATTTGACTAATCTCACATAAGAACAGTGTAACACAAGTTCAGTTTAATGTGATGATACCATGCACACAAACGTGTGAGTGGGCTGTCAGCAAAAAAAATCTTCCGTCCTTGCAACTATTGTCACAACGACAAAAGGGCACTTGTCTCTAGGTCTTGGGGTGAATCCTTAGCCCTTTGGACTTGAACACACTGAGTGACACCACGCCTCACAAGGTAAAATCCTAATTAGCCATGACACCACATCTGGGTCTGTCTCATATTCAATCATGTAAACAACACAATTAACATTATAGTCACATTGTAAAATTGTAAAAAGAATCCCATTTTAAAACCTTTTTAAAAGAATTGTTTCTCATAATTGTTCTCTCTCTCTCTCTCTCTCTCTCTCTCTCTCTCTCTCTCTCTCTCTATATATATATATATATATATATATATATATATATATATATAGTTCTCTTAAAAATATCAAATGTATCAATGAATTTTTTTCTCCGGGAATGGCTAGAATCCTGAATGAACGTGAGTGTCATTGTTATTGTCTGTTTAGTAAAAGGTTTCCATGGATTATGACACTTACTTTGTTGGAGTGCGTTATAGTCTTTGGGCTTTATTTTCAATAAGTGCCAGGTTGTAGAAGTGACATTTTTCCGGCTAGATCTGGCTGAAGTAGCTGATAAAAATCTATGATTGTCAAATCTTTTAGAAAAAGGGAAAAAAATGTAAGTTTGATAAAAATAAGTGTTCAAATTCCATTAATAATCTGTTCTGGAGTCTTTGTTATGGTTATTTCATTTCGTAACTGGATTTTGAATGGATGTTTGTGTATGTATATGCTAGTGTGTATACATGTATTATATTTTTAGCTAATAAGTTCAGTGAAAATTTAGCCGATTTCAGCCATTTCAAAAAAGTTTTAGCTTTGAATGACTAACCATTCCAGGCAACATTGATTTCAATCTGTGTATTTTCATTTTTGCTTTTTTCAACTTCCTCTATTTCTTAGATATGGAGAGTAAACTCAACGTGAATAATTCTCTGAAAAGCTTAATTTTCAGCCTTAGGAAAAAAAAAAGAAATTCCCCATTATTTCAAGGTGACCCTTTGTTGGGTACTTTCACTACTATTGTGACATCTCCTCTAACAAATTATCCGACTGATTGCCAAATCTCTTTTTGAGCATGTCTTGTCTTGAGAAGTGCATTTGGGACAGACTCATTTTGAAAACAAGAGGTTGGGGGAATGGGCATCCGCCGGGGGACGGAGGGGGGCAAACATGTAATTTATCCTCCCAGGTTCAGACTTTCTTTTCAGACAAAATGGTTCGAAAGTTAGAATCTTATTGTCAATAAAAGGCAATAGTGTACTAAAATTGTTTTATGTAACCCCAACTTAGTTCCCATACAAAAAAAATTGTATCATTATTTGCTGGTAACGGTTGCCACTGAGATATGTTCTGAATATGTGAACTGAGATATGGTCCAAGTAACTAGAAGTTATTTTATTGCGTGACAACCAAGACACAAATACGATAATCAGGCCAGTCAGGTTTCATTATCATTATCAGTCGTTAATCGGCCATTGTTGGACATAGACCTTCCCTAAGATTTGCCACACGTGCATAAAGATAGAGCTTACACAAAGACCATCCAATCCAAAATTGGTAATACAGTAAATTGGCCATAAGAAAAAGAAAAATAGAAGTCAAAATTAATAAGAAAGTATATATATATATATATATATATATATATATATATTTGAATAAGCTTTCATTGGTTGTTCTTCAACTATCTTGGTTCATCGACATCCATTTTTGTTTTTTTTTCACAAGGAAACTTCTTAGTAACCAAATTAGTACTCTCAGAATTTTTCAAATGGCTTGATATCAAAAATGTGAGAATGGCCAATATGGGATAAAAACAACAAAGATAAAGATTCTAGTTCCCCCTCTTCCAATGTATAAAAACAAAATCTAAAACAAAACCAGAAGGGTACCTTTGGATTAAACTTGATTTTTATTTTTGGGTTCTTCAATGTCTGTGACATATAACCTTCACAGGGATCGGATTCAACCTTAGAGATAAATATAAATCTCTGGTACAAGGAGGAGGTGGGGGATAACTCCAAGATTTGGCCTAAAAGAGGATGGAAGGGGGGTAGCATCTGAAATTTCTTGATTTCCTCTTCCTTTAAGGATGAGTTGGCAGAAAATGGGATTGCTATGGCTTGGTATTTTTTCTTTTTCTTTTTTTTCTTCTTAAATGAAGCAGATCTATCATTTTCCATTCCTTGTTTTTCGTCTCTTTCTCTTCCACTCTTTCCCCCACTCACTCCCTGTCTCCCACTTTTCCTCTATTCTCTCCCAATAACTTGTGGGAAGAAGTTATGCGTGCATGTGTGTGTGTGCGCGCGCATATGTGTGTGTGTGTTTGAAAAGAAAAAAAAATTTTCTTTTTTTTTTTATCCTTCAGAATGGCTAGCAAAGATCTGTCATTTTCCCTCTCTTTCTCCCACTCTCTCCCCTTCACGGTCTCCCTTTCTCTCTCTTCTCTCCCAATGACTTTGAAGAAGTTGAGTGTGTGTGTATGTAAAAGAAAGTTTTTTTTTTGTTTTTTTTTCAAAATGGCTTACAAGATTTGTGCATTTGGGTGTGAATGAGAGTGAAAAGTAGAAGGGAACTTTTTCTAGGTGTAGTAGTTTCTTGCTTGGGAAATTTTTTCAGAATCCTGTATTTTCTCCAGTCCCACCCTTTGGCCCATGTTTATCATTCATATCATTTCATTTTTTCATCCCAAATCTTTTTCGAATGCAGATGTTGATCCATGCACTGGCTATTCACGAGAATTGCTTTCAAGAAGGCTTTCCATTTACAGGAACCAATTCAGAATTCAGAATTGGCTTTTACTTGCTGAATTCCCACCGTGAGGGTGGGTTAGTCAGCCAGTATACGTAACGGACATTGTAATTTTTCTTGTTAATTTCTCTGTCCGTAAAAATGGATTCTTCCACTTAAATGTAACAGTTTTGCTGATGAAAGTATCTCTTACCCTCAACTTGAAACCATGCATCTACCTCATCTGAATCTACCCCTAGCCTGAACAAAATATACAGGTAGAGTATCGACCACTATTTTGATTTCCCCTCAGTATATAGAATTGGAAAGTTTTCTGGTATTAGCATTTCTGTTTTAAAAAAAACACCTACATGGCCAAAAATCACAGAAACTGGCAAAAATTTCCAAAATTACCAGAACGGAGCTCAGTTCTATTGAGAAATTTGAATTAAGTTTCTATTGGGAATTAACCGTTGAATGGCTTTTGAGAATGCTGGCTAACACAATGGGGTACACCCTGATTAACACAGTTTCCCATCCCGTAAGATTCTATATTGTTCAGAACTGGAATGTTCAAGGTTTTAGTATAATTTGATGTATTTTTTGCTTTCAGCCTATGCTTAGTTACAATAATTTGTACAGAAATACTTAGATGGTACTGCATTAAAACCATACTAAACAAGGTATACTTGTATAAATTCAATTTTAATAGTAATGATTAAAAAATGAGGTTTTGTTTTTAAAAGCCCCTATGAAATATGTGTATCCCAACCGAAATTCCACTGGAATTAAGCAGTGAAAGAAGCATATTCATGATTTGCCATAAAATTTATGAAATGTAGAATAAGGCAAAAGAACGAAAATAGTGTTTATCGTTGGTGTTACGTGTTGTTACAGAGGCAGCGCACACCCTCTCCATCTTTCTCCTAAACGCACGTCTCCTGTACCTTGCACAACTCAACCTCTGATGACTTGTTCTAATATACCATCATCACTTTTTTTTTGTCTGGGAACGCTCAAAAAAACTTTTCCAATATAAGTAATGGTAATTACTCCTCGCTTTATGCCAATTCAGCTCACAAAAGATTTTGATAGGAATGATCTATTTTCAGATAGTGGGAGAGACCTGTATTGATATGAATGTATTAGCATTATCATTTGGTACTTTTTAAGATCAAGATTTGGTACTGAATAATCTGTTTGGTCCTGGGAATGAAGATTTGTTACAATAAAAAATAACAATCACTTACACACGAATGATATGGTATAACATGGATGTATATGAGTTTTGAAAAAAATGTATTTTAAACCATTTTTCCCAATGATGGATTTTAAGTTATTTGATCATTTTGGTGCTGGAGCTACTTGAATTAGTCCCAAGATTGGGACCACATAAATTTGGTTTTGTGATGGAAAAGATGTCTAGCAATCCTGATATGTATGTGTTTGTGTTCGTGTCCAGGTAAGACATACTTTATAACCCTTGATATGCCTGTAAGACACATTTTTATTTTCTTCTGTTTCTGTCTGTCTCTTGTTTCTTATTACACTTGACTTATGATTTGTATTGTTTTAGTTTTGTTGTGTCATTCTTGTGTACATTTTAAACATTCCTCTATTTTCTGCACAACAACCAATTGAGTGTTGGGAGAGGGTAGTTTGACAGTTTCCTCTCCCAACCCAGACACTGGGGGACACTTTCTCATGACAAGAAAGCTGTTATGGGTGGAATTCTGGTGAGAATTGTTGGTCTCAAGTTGCTATCTTTACCAAGTTGCCTAGCTTGAGATAGCTACAGATTTTTTGCTCCTTGGAGCAGGCCCTGCCAACATTTTGTGAGATCTGATGAAAAGTGAAAATTTGCAATAAATAGACATGTACTATCACATAATGGGTGCAAAATAAATGCAGTTGGTGAACTACTATTTATAAAGCTTTAGGGTGCCCGGGGGGGGGTAAGTCTTTGAATAGCCCCTCCCTCAGCCACAAGCCTGTCCTCCGTAGTACATTCTTTTCCAATCTAATCATTAAACTATAAAATGGTACCGTTTGTAATAGGGAATTTGAACTGAGAATTCGATCCAGGTCAAAATATACAACCTAAATCGGCCATTCTCAACAGGGGACACAGGGCCCTCTTAGTTTTTTTTAACGGTTTGTGTGCGCACACTCTTGATCACAGTACCAGGCAAACCACAACAAGATCTTCGTATGTTGAGTGCTTACTCCTCTATGAATGAAATTATCTAAGAATAGGTGTATTGTAAAAAAAGTTGTGGACATATTTTCATGTCAATATTCCCCTGGGGTTGGAGGATGGGGGTAATGCCGTGTATCGCTACTTGTCTTAGATAAATACACTTATTCAGCTAATGGTGCATCATAGATAAATAGATTATGTCATCTGATAAGACTGTCTTCTTTAACTGCAATGAATTTTTGTGATTGTATTTTTAAAATTTGTTTATGATACTTTTGTTTATTTACTATTTCATACTAAGCATAATTTATGCACTCCATTTAAAGGTCATATACACGAGTTCAGATTACTGTCTAGAATAGTTTACCTTCCTCTGGAGTTAGGATAGGCCAGGCTGCAGATTAAATTTTCAAGATATATATCTTCCAGCCCTGGGGAGATATGGTAAGTACCTCTTAACCTTGGATTACTTATAGAAAAAAAAAAAAAAAAAGCTTAGAATCTGGCAGATTTGAATTCCAAGTTCTTTAAAGACAAAACTCAGATAAGTGAGTTATTTGGTGGGGAAAATAACGAATTTTGTTATCAGCAAAACCTTAACTATAAATCCAGAGCTGTGAAGTCAGTACACAAAACCTTTCGACTCTAACTTCTCAAAGTTGGCAGACACATTTTTACCAACTGATTTCAGTAATCAAATAATTGCTTCCAATTCCACTGTGCTGGCTGTGGAGTTGGTAGAGAAAACTTTTTGACTCCGACTCAAATTGTCAGCCCATTTTTACCAACTCTAACTCCAGTAACCCAATAATTACTTATGACTCTACCTCCACAGTCCTGTGTGAAATCCATGAAAGATTAAAATAACTATGACTGAATAAAAGACGAAACCAAATCATACCCTAATTCTTTTTTATTTCCATGTATTCATTATCCAAATTTTACGTCTCGGGTTTTTTTACTCTTTATGAAATAAATTAATCGACTTTTTTTAAAACTTATTTATTTTAAGTTCTGAACAAATTATAAATAAATTTGGTAGAATTCGATATCTTGAAGAATAGCATTCACACTTAACTTATATGATCTTATGTTACATAATGTAATTTTCATATATATATATATATATATATATATATATATATATATATATATATATTAAAGGTGGCTATTAAGTAACGAGACTGAAATCTTATAAGTGGCACATACACGCGTACACTTGGCACACATACGTAAGCCATATGGTATACATTGACTAATGGTTTAGAATTTAAAAAAAACTCAAAAGTTTCTCTCTGCTATTACTCATAGCTTGAAGTAGAAATATTTTTCTGATGTTGTGAAAATGGTCAGTTCAAAAATCAATGCACCGATTCGAAATTTTTGGTGAAATTAGAAAAAAAGAACTAGAAAACGGCTACTGAATCTTTTCAGATGCCAACTGAAGCTTACGGAGAAATAGCTCTAGAGGTTACTTGATTTTTGAACTAACCATTCTAGCGACTTGTGAAAGAAACGTCTCTCTCAAGTAATCAATTGCAGCCTATTGAAGATACAAGCTGATTGAAACTTCCAGGGATTTCTCATTGGTTAATATAAACCCTATGATCCATTCATACACAGTATGGTTCACAACATCAGCTAAGAATCGTTATACAATAGCCACACCTTTAACATATATTAATATACATGTAGCTAGAGATTATAGGGCCCAGGGGGCTTAGCTTCTTGAGGGATCCCCTTTAGGGACCTCCACATTTTGTGAGATTTGTTACTGTATTCCTACTGACAGTATACAATAAGTGAACTATCATTTATGCAGTTTTGGGTGCTCATTCTCCATTGAGGGCCCAAGAGGCATTTTCAAATGGCCCCTTATCACAACCCACCCTTCAACTATGCCTCTAAATATACATAACACACAACCACTCCTTGTTTGGTGTTAAATTCTTTACCAAGATTATGTACATGTTTTCATCATTTATTATCTTGAATTGTTTTCGAGGAATTTGTCAAGTTTCAACCTTCTGAGATCAACAAAAAAATTCTCTTGTCTCCTAGAAGTTGGTGTGTGTGTGTGAGTGGGAGATTCTTTCTTTTTTTTCCTTAGTTTTGATCTTATCTCTATTACAAGTAATGACTGCTTCATGTTTGTTTGAGTTCTGAGGTCCTTGTCTTGGGGAATTAGTTCGAAATAATTCTAATAAGGCATCAGAATTGAAGAAATTTTGTGTGTAGCCTTTTTCCTTCACCCATGAATCATTTGTCATGACTGTGTTAGGACAGTTTTTTTTTTGTTTGTTTTTTTAATGTATCCTCCTACAAATTCCTGGATCCATTCAAAAATTTTATCAATTGCAACCTACCACCTCTCTAAAAATGCTATTGAAATTCACCAAGATCTTTTGGAGATATTGTGTGGACAAATGCACAATACATAACATCTTCCCAACTTAATTGGCAGAGGTAAAAATGGCTGCTTATATGGAAATTTCAATTTGGTTTGTTTCAAGTAGAGCTGGATAATTTGATTATCAGACCGCCTGAAGCAGACTTTAGATTTATTCAGCAATCAATTTGAGAAACAATGAGCTGCTATAATGCAAGGATGATTTTTCTATCAAATTAATGAAAAAACAAAAGATGTGATCTTGCTCATACCTCTTAGCAAGTTTAGTTTCTTTCTGTTTGTCATCATCTTGTTTGGGTTGTATCTCTTGAAATCTGTCATCTATAATCAATAAATCCACTTGTATGATATGCCTCACACATGACTGTATTTTTTGTCTGCGAGATCTTTCAAGGGAGATAACTAGTAAGTGCTAATTATACCGTAGTCTCCCTTGTTAATTTCTTGTAAATGCATATAAAAGATAAATGGGTTTATTCTGGTTGGAAAAAAAATGTGGAAATGTTTTTGATTATCTATAGGTATAACAGTATTGCGAAATTACTTGAATATTGTCAGTGTAGGCAAACTAGTAAAGGAACTAAAGACCATGCTTGTGTGTCATTAGTATCACATCCTAGTTATTAGAAACCATCAATCAAAACTGTCAACACAGGTTTCTCTGGTTTTCAAGTTGGTCTGGCTAGCTGGCTAGTTAATGTGTGTATCACATGTACAGGCTACATCAATGGAGCTAGAGGCCTGAAAATTTGGATGCTCATCTTTTATGATACCTAGAAAAAAAGTTTTTTTTTTGTTTGTTTGTTTGTTCTTAAAAATTTCCTCCCCAGAATAGTTCTTTATGGAGGGTACAATTTGCAATGTAGGTTTTTGCTAAATTATTAGATTGTGTCTGGTCACATTCCTGCTTTTGTTCTTTTTAATTCAGACTTTTTCTGTGATCAGTACCCAACAAAAGGCAAGAAAAGTAATTTCATTGATCACCTGTTTTTCAGTTTTTGAATTGATCACCCCACCCCAACATGGCATGCTGTCAGGAGATGTTGGTCATGTGATGGTTTCTATTGAGTTAGTAACGCAACCTGTTTTAGTTTGATTTTCAAATTAATAAGAATTTCGGTCTTTTTTTATTTTTCTCTCTAACCTGCGAGGCATTTCAAACAGATTAAAGAAATCTGCTTTCAACATTTGAGCAGGTTTTGATTTTTCATTTTCTTTGAATTATCAAATTTGCCATTTACAAAAGGGATAATGCAAACAGCTTAAAAATAGGCCTGATCAAAAGCATCTCTTGTTTGCTTTAATAACTTTTTTCCATCGGGCTTCAATTGTAAAGATCCCTCCTTTTATAGAAATGTGTCTTTTGGAATTAAAAATTGTTCAAATGCTGTCATAAGTTGACATACTTTTTATCGCCAAAAAATCCTCACGGAGGCAGAATAGGAGATGAACTGTTGGAGATAAGTCTTTAGAATACTGATATAAGATTTCATAATTGGGTTGCAGAAACTTTTTGATCGGATTGCCAATATGGGTTCTGGGATTGTTGTGCGATAAAATGAACCATTTCTGTTCACTTGTGCAGAATGTTTTATGGACAATTGTGAATGCATTTCATCATTTTGCTGGCAGTATGATTGAGCATCCAAAAGTAAAATTGATATTGTTGAGAGCTTGAACAGTATTTTCACTGGGTTTGGACTCAGATAAGAACAAGAGTCTGATTTTTTTTTACTGCTTCTCCAAGAGTCAGGAATCATCTTATTAAATCAGATATGATGAATCTTGAGTTGAAAATTCAAAAGGAAGCCATTGTTGTATAATCAGTTAAATATGTATAGCTACATTTTTGGCTTCATGAAGACAAATGCCGCAAAAAGGCTATTCTACAGACAACTTGATAGAACAAAATTTCTGGACAAAACTTATTGCTAATGGTAGTAAATGTTCAGTTTTATCTGTCTAGTTAAGGGATTTGCAAAGAGGTGGTGAAAGGATAATGTTTTACTTGCATAAACGCTTTCAACACCATCCTTTTCTTTGCTGGAGCATTGAGGCCATGAACAATATGATGGGGCTACTCAGAGATTAAATAGCATCTCTGGAAAGAAGGTGATAGTCACGATGGTGTGCAGAGGACAAAAATGAAGACATGGCTCAAATCTTGAAGGGTGCCATTATGTGACAAACATTGTTTGGCGCCTGATAAATAACTAGTGAAAAAGTTATTTAATGTTGTTTGGTACTGAATGTGTAGAGATTATTTTACACTTACTCCTCCAACAGAGGCATAACTGAGGAGGGAGAGGGGCTACATATTGGGATTAGTGTACATTTACTCTTTCCTTTATAGAGGGGACTAACTGATTAAAGTTACTTTCCCTCCGCTTTTAGTTGAATTTTTTTCTAATTTTTTGTTCTATTTGAAAAGGAGCTCCATTTTTTCATTCTATTAACAGAAATAGCTCTGCTGGTACATATAACTTTGTTTTGCTTCTTGTGTTTTACCACAACCCTTCTTTTTTAAACTAGTCTCTTCATCTCTAGAGCTTTCATTTTTGTCATAGTTATAGATATTTACTAAATTTTGCTTAGTTAGGCACAAGGCTCCAAAAGTTGAGCATCTGATGAGGATTGTACTAACTACTGTAGTAATGATTTACATAACTGGCCTTTTTGCTACAGTTCCATGTTGAGATGTTTCAGAAGGACAGAGAAATAAAACAGACTGTAGTTATAGAACTTTTGGGACAGTGATGTGACCATGATAATTGCATATTTCCCTCTGATGCCATTGGTTGGTGTTCAAGTCCAGGTAAAGACCAGAATGTCAAATGCCAGTTTTCTAAGCATTTTCTATTTGGAGGATTGGCACAATGTAATCTTTCTCTCTATTTTTACTTCTCCTATTTGTGCCAGATTAAGCTAATCTCTATGAATATTCTGAGGGTGCCTTGCTATGATTACTAGTTTTTTTTTACATTTTAACATTTACTTGGTTAATAGGTAATGACTTGTGTGTCACTACTTTGCAATCTCCAGTTTGAAAGTATCAAGAGAAAATGCACAAATTGTTGCTTCAAGTAGAATGGTCCAGTCATCCACCACACTGTTTGAAAAGAACATTTTTTCCTATCAACGTTCTTGAAAACTGTTTCTGAGGCTTCTTGCTGTGTGCACAAAGCTGCCATAAGGCTTCAGTAAAAATGTAATTGACGGAGTTATGTAACTACCTACAATGAGTTTGTATGCTTCCTTAAGATCTGCTTGCTTTATTCTTTCGGCTGAAGTTCAGAGAACAACTTCAGATGTACAAAGTTTCAGACTTGAACTGATTCCAATTTATCAATATCTTGGTTACGATAAAGGCTCCCAATAGGAGAACAATATTCCAGTGAAGTCACTATCATTACAGTGTATAACTAATCTACTCTGGTGAATGTCATACCAGTAAAGCATCTATTATTCATATTAGCAAAGTAGGCTCACAAATAATGCTACTGTAATGTGTTCAATTTTCAGGTACCCAGCACTAGTAGCCTTGTGCCAGACTAAGCCAGGCCGCAATGTCTCATTCATTGCATTTGTATCTTTAGATAAATCTTGACCTGCCTGGGGTTACTAATTGGCCCTTTGACTAATCTCATTTCATTTGATTAAATAAAAAAACAAAAATCCCAAGCAAATTTAATGAAGATAAAACATCATGGAAAAATGTTGCCATAATTCAGTCTCCAAAATTCCAAATTGTTAAAGAATATAAAATCTTTCGAAGAAAATCTTTTTATAAATTTTGTTTTTTTTATGCATAACTTTTGTTTCTAAGTACTTTTGATCTGGAATGTTTTGTGGGAATTTTCTTCTATTCTCTCTTTTTTTTTCTGAAACAGGAAATTCTTCAGAAGTAAAGATAATCAAATTAAAAATGCCAAACTAGAAAGAAATTGTACAGTACTAAATTGAGAAGCAGTAAATACTAAAGTATTAGCCTCCTTCAGGAGGATGTGGTCCCCTCAATATTGTAGACACCTGCCATCTGTTGAACTTGCTCTCCACCTTTTTCCTGACCTACATCCCCTATGATGACTAATAATTTTATCTTCAAAACTTGGAACTGATAAAGAATATGAAATCTCTCTGAAAGGAAATTTTTTCACAAATTTTGTTTTTGTGATAACTTTCGTTTCTGAATTCTTATGAACTAATTATAGTAGACATGATTTTCGTTTCTTTTTTTTTTCTTTTCTTCCTTTCTTGTTTTTCATTATTTCCTTATTTTTTTTTTTTTTTTTTTTATGCTGAAAATTCTTCAGAAATGAAAATGATTGAATTAAGAGATTAAATTGAATTTAAAAAAAGCCAAACTGGAAAGAGACAGATTTTTTTTCAGGTAAATTTCTTCAAAATTTCATCATCATTTTAGTTAGTGTCTGTTGTTGGATACTTTCTGAACTTGTCCAGTTTGTCACACCATCTTATATATTCCCTGCTACAGTTTTACATATGATCTCTGGGGATCCATGTTGTAAGTCATGATGTCGGTAAATAGCTGGGCATTTGGAACCTTTTTGCCCCGTAAGGCAATCCATCTTGTGGACTTCAACTGTTGAAACCTACTTCATTTTGGGGACTTCAACTGTTGAGACCTACTTCATTTTGGGGACATCAACTGTTGAAACCTACTTCATTTTGGGGACTTCAACTGTTGAGACCTACTTCATTTTGGGGACATCAACTGTTGAAACCTACTTCATTTTGGGGACTTCAACTGTTGAAACCTACTTCATCTTGGGGACTTCAACTGTTGAAACCTACTTCATCTTGGGGACTTCAACTGTTGAGACCTACTTCATCTTGGGGACTTCAACTGTTGAGACCTACTTCATCTTGGGGACTTCAACTGTTGAGACCTACTTCATCTTGGGGACTTCAACTGTTGAGACCTACTTCATCTTGGGGACTTCAACTGTTGAGACCTACTTCATCTTGGGGACTTCAACTGTTGAGACCTACTTCATCTTGGGGACTTCAACTGTTGAGACCTACTTCATCTTGGGGACTTCAACTGTTGAGACCTACTTCATCTTGGGGACTTCAACTGTTGAGACCTACTTCATCTTGGGGACTTCAACTGTTGAGACCTACTTCATCTTGGGGACTTCAACTGTTGAGACCTACTTCATCTTGGGGACTTCAACTGTTGAGACCTACTTCATCTTGGGGACTTGCTTCTGAATATGTGGGGGTTTGGTGGGGGGTCTGCAAATTTCTTGCCAAGTGTTCTCTACCATCCTTGTGTTCCATATTCTTCTAGATATTGGTTGTCATCATGTCTTTTGTCAGACTCCAATATAATTCTTGTGTAGATTCCAATTTGGCTTTATTCCAAGAATAGAGTCTTGTCGGAAGCAGTTTGACCACAAATTCTGCAATTTCTTTGATCAGTGTGAAAAACTTATCCATTTCCATTAGGTTATGTTTCCCTGATTCTGTTAAAATAATTTTCTTTTTATGATCTTTGGGGATCTAACAATTCCGACCTGTTGAACTTACTTGCTTCAGAATCCGCTATGCAGCTTCATGCTCCGCAAGATGTTTACAAAAAAAAGATGATTAATTGATCACTTTTGTTTCATCTTCGCAGAAATAAGGAAAAATTATATTGTTTGGTATTGCAGTTCTATTGAGGAATAGAGAGAATTCCTCAATCAAAGCCACAAGCCTCGTTATAAAAATATCCTGTTTGCATTGTGTTGTGTTGATAGACAAAGAAAATTCTAGATAACGATGAATTTTAGTCAATAAATTTTATTTTTAGATATTCGCTCTTTGTTGGACTTTGTTATTTCTGCTTTGTCTTTCCAGTTTTCATAACCTGAGGTAAAATTCATCTTTATAAATCTTCGTGGAATATTTGATGCAATGTTATTTTCAACAAAATCATTGGGGGGGGGGTCGACACTATCATAGTTTTGCAGTCCAGATTGGAATGCAGCATCAGCATTTCATTTCTTTTTTGACCTGATTTGAAAAATTTTTTATATTCACTAACAGTTATGAATTTTATCTATTGCCATCTCTAAACAATGTGACGTAGCATATATAGATAAATGTATAACTAAATGAAATAATTTGATCATGATAACATTTAAAAATGGAAACGGAAAATTAATGCTGTATGGAAATCACCAAAATACTAGATGATGCTAAATGAAAATCAATCTTGGGAACAAGCTGGCTTCAGAAGGTGCTACTCGACTATTGACCATCTCCATTCGATAAATCAGTTAAAACAGACTGGTGCACAATATAAAATGCCACTCACTGCAGCATTTATCGATTTTTAAGTAGGTCTTGAACTCAATGAAAGTTCCCAAGGTCGTTGTTGCCATCACTCTACAAGGTGTAGATACCATATATGACAGTAACATATATACCATCTCTGCAGCTCCTTTATCAGGCTAATTAAAGACTCGGAGCATTTTCAGCTCTAAAAAAGGGGTAAGACAAGGTGATACCAGCTCATCCAAACTCTTCAGTCAGCCTTGAGATGATCTTCCAAAACCTAGACGGGAGAAATAAAGGAATCAGAATAGATAACGAATGCGTAAGCAAACCCAGATTTGTAGACATCGTCTTTTTTGTCGAGCACCTTCAGGATCTCCAACTAATGCTATACAAACTGTATGAAGGAAGTTAGCCTTCTCATGAATGTTGGCAAAACAAGTCTTGCATAACAAACATGTCGAAAACAAGCACAACAATCAGAAAAAAATGCAGAGCTTGAGAAAGTAGACCTACAACAACAAATCTTTATGAAATCCTCAAAAGAAATCAGAGATTACACTAGGATGGCAAGCCTTCAGTAGAGCAAGTATAGCTTTGAAAAACAAGAAAAATACCATTTGTTCTAAAAAGGGTATACAACCAATGCATCCTGCTGATAGCCACCTATGGAGCTGAAACATGGAACCTAACCAAGAGACTGACCCTCAAACTGAGAAGCATGCCATGTGTACTTGAAAGAATCCTGCTCAACATCACATGGAGAGGTCACAAGACAGCACAATATATTAGGGAAAGAACAGGAGTCCAAGACATTATAGACTCCACTAGAAAACTCAAATGGCAATGGGCTGGTCATGTTGCAAGAGTGGCAGACACCGCTGGACATCACATGTGTAACTGAGGCCAAATGCAAGCTGGAGAGACGAACTAGACAAGTTCAGAAAGTACTGGCTCTGCAATGTCCATGATGGAGGTATGGCAGATTCTAGGAAAGGTCTATGTCCGACAACGGCCGATGACAACTAATGAAACCTGACTAGCCTGATTATTATATTTGTGTCTCACAACATGGATCCCCAGAGATCTGATGCAAAACCCTGGCCAGCAGAATATGAGATGGAGAGATAAACTAAATGAGTACTGAAAGTATTAGCTCTGCGACACTCATGATAGAGAGGTGTGGCGAATCCTGGGGAAGGTCTGTGTCCAACGGACAGACAAGAAAAGGCTGATAATGATTTGATGTTAGAGGGACAGATATTGCACTTTGACTAAATGCCAGAAAAGGCGTATTCCTATCTCGATGCAAATTTTTCCTGAAACAAATCTGTTTCATACTTTTCATGTACTTTTCTTGCGTTTTGTTCTTTTCAAAATTGTGTATCATCATCATCCTTTTAACGTCCGTTGTTGGACATAGACCTTCCCCAGGATTTGCCACAAGTCTCTATCATGGGTGTTGCAGAGCCAGTATTTCCTGAATTTGTCCAGTTCATCTCTCCATCTTGTATTTTGTCAGCTTCGGTGTCGCATGTGATCTCTGGGGATCCATATTGTGAGACGTGATGTCCATCGGTTGTCTTTCATTCTTGCAACATGGCCTGCCCATTGCCATTTAAGTTTTCTAATAGATTCTATGATGTCTCAGACTTCCGTTTTCTTCCTTATGTACTTTGCAGTCTTGTGATCTCTCCATATGAGGTTGAGCATGATTCTCTCGTGTGCGCGTTGCCTGCTCCTCAGTTTAGGGGTTTGCGGGTTTGCAGGTGCTTGGTTATTATTCATTCTCTTCACGTACCTAGCAGATGGCGCTGCTGAGTGGAATGATTAGCTTGTTGTATTTGTACCATTGATAGTTTCTGTTAAATAATGCTGTTGTTTAAAATCTATCATTTTTATATATTCTAATGTATATAATACCTTGAAATGGGTGTTTGTGTATATATATATATATATATATATATATATATATATATATATATATATAGTAGGTTGTGGATTCGCTACACATACTAGCTCATGTTTCAGCCCTCTCTGGGCTTCATCAGGCGAATGATTGTCTATGTTTTTTGGGGTCTATTTATTGGGAATTTGGTGAGAATGTTGTGAGAGTGGTAGTGGGTAGTGTGGGGATATTCATTTTGTCAAAGGGGTTTGAACTCCATATAGGGGTCACTCCTGATGAGGCCCAGAGAGGGCTGAAACATGAGCTAGTATGTGTAGCAAATCCACAACCTACTATCTATTTCCAGCTCTACTCTAAAACAAGTTGACTTTCATGGTATAAAGTTGAATATATCAAGCATTCTATGAAATAAATCCTATACATTTCAGAAGTGGCGTTATATTATTGATATATAATTATATTATGTTATACTGCTAGCCTGATTCATACCACATATACTGTGTATGTGTGTATATATATATATATATATATATATACATACACACCACTGATGATGGGAAAAATCCCGAAACATGTATGGACTATTGACATATAAGGATTAATAAACCTTACCACCAAAAACTTCACTCCCGAGTCTGTCTCACTCTCTACAGTACACATTATATATATATATATATATATATATATATATATATATATATATATATATATATATATATATATGTATATCACAAACATACATTTACAACATCTCATGCAGATATATATGCACAATTTGTCTATTTTTGATCAGTTGAATTTCTGACTCTCTGCAAATTAAAGAGAATGTTTTTCTCTGCCGAAATGGTTGTCCTGCCACTGGGGGGCGGGTGTTGTTCAATATCATTTGACATGAATGAAAAAAGTCTGCAACTCTTCATGTAGAAGGGGAAGACATAATCTCATTTGTTGATTCAGAATATATCTGCGTAGCTAATAGCAACCCTGACACGGTTAACTGTTCATGGATGATTCATTCCACCGATAGAAGATTGGGCTGAAAATGAACGGAAACAAAAATTGCGAAAAGAATGGATCCGATGTTGCCTTTAGAAATTGGTGATAACCACAAACATAGGACTCAGCGATGCTTACGAAAAATTGATTTGTTCAAATTGTTTATTGATGCTATTACCTGAGGGAAAAATCACTGCAACTACAACACTGTAAAAAATGGTCTTTGATGTATTTCTTCTTTCACAACCAAAAGAATGAGAAAAAAACATTCCTCTATTTCTTGGCGTATAACACGATTCTTGTATAATACAAGTACTAAATTTTAGGTTAAAATACATCTAAAATTGCGGCCTATTGTATAACACGGGTGCTTGATATAGCCTTAGTCTGGTAGTTCCTGATATTTTTCTGCTTCAATGTTCCAAATTTGTGCACCACCGTACAATAGTTATACAAAATGCCACTTTTTCATGTCGTATAGTGTTACAATGTTTTAGTATCCCCAAATAGAATACCAAAAGAAAAAATAACCTATCTGCGTACTATTGTGTATATTGTTGTTATTAAAAATTATAGTTAATTTTTTTCGACACTTTGCCCCTGCACTGATATCTGAGCTGACGAAGAGGAAAATGAATTGGATTGAGAAAGTTTTATTCATAGATTGCTGTAATTTTTTTTAACTCATTTCAATTTTGCATTTGGTTCACCACCGAAGTCAAGCGTATTTCTGACTAGTTTTGGGCGGGGAGGTGACTTGCATCATCCCTGTCATCAAATGGCTTTGATTTTTAGTAAAGTATGAAAACTTTTTCTCTGTACATTAGATCATAGCTCACTACCTTCCCTTTTTGTTCAGATTTGGATGCAAAATTTCTTGTTTCATGCACAAAAAATACAGTATTTACATATATTACAGTTATGTGTATTCTGGTGCATAAAACAGAACAAATGATGGGTACACACCGATAGTGCTTCTCCCAGTGGTTGCCAGTAGGAAAACATTTTTTTTTTTTCTAGAATATTGGTCGGAGAATGTTGAATATAGAATAAAACAATATTTCATTTGCCCTCTAAGTTCTTGTTCTTTTTTTCTTTTTTTTTCCAGCCTAAACAATTCTAATTTGAAATTGACCTCTGGTGATGACTTGCAATGACCTTCAAGGTCAGCACCATCTGTCCTATCATCCCGCATACCCATTTACCTTGAATATAAATATTTGGTTGCAATACTGATCATGAAAGTAATCTAACTGTACCTTCGAATGAACTCTAGTGACCTCAAATTTGACCTTATCAATCCTATCGTTCGTGAAGTCAAAAATATTTTTGCACTTGGCAGCAAACCCAATATCTATCATTCTATTTTGCTTGAAATTGCTTCAATTGGCTTGAAATGGCATGCTGTGCACTCTGATGGTGTCTGGTGAGTGACTTCCAAGATCAACCTTACATAGTCCAATATCACAATTAGATGTCAAGTCTTCATGTCAGGTTAAGTCAGGGCTTTGTCATTTTAACATGTTACTGGCATGGACACACAAAGACACCTAGAGAATCCTCCAATATCAGTGTAGATTCTCTATTAATTGCTTTCATGACTAACAACCCAACCCTTGCAGGTGCAGATCCAGGAAGGCTGGTTTACTGGAGTTCAGGCTCCACCCTACTTGGGTAGAGCACAATAAAGTAAATAAATAAATTTTTAAAAAAAGAGTCATAAATATGTAGATGAAGAAATTTTATGAATTCTAAAAAAAAATTAAAAATTAACATTAAAAGCAGAAATTCATACATACATTGTCTAATCACTGATGGAGTAAAAGTTCCTGAAAAGTATTCCCCCTGGATCCATCTCTACTCTGTTCTGCTTCATTGCAAGTGTCCCAAATAGATTATCAAATGAAATTGCCATGATAATTCATTTTAATTTTTTTTCTTATACAGTTGTCCATATTTTTTTAATTTTTTTTTTTTTATTAAGAAGCGAAATTAAGTTTCTTGAGAATAAAAACCAGAAGTTCAAAGTTTTGACCTTTGTCTCCCAATTTGTCTCCTTCAAATGAATTTAGTCAAAGTAATCCTTGCGCGATGATTGTGTAGGGGACTCAAGTCATTCATTTGTAAAGACATTGGCATATTTTGTAGAACTTCTCTCTTATTGATATTCTTTGCGCACCATGGCTCTGACGGGAACTTAGTGGGGCATATGTTACCTGTCTGGCAGAGATCATGATCTCCACACTTAAAACCAGCGCTGTTTTGAACTTTCAGGTACAGACACACACCTCTACCCAATTTGCTATATATATTTTTTTTTTTATATCTTTTTCAGAACTTTTACATTTTTATATTTTAAAAAAGTAATTCCCAATTCTTCATGATTTTTTTTCTTTGTTTTTTGGTGGTTTTTTTTTGTTTTTTTTCACACCAATCTGTCTCAGCCTCAGCTCCAGGGGGTTCTTCTGATGAAAAAAGTATTTTCTCTTTTCTTACACCCTTTGCATAAAATTGCGTAGGGTGTGACAGAAGTGATGTCATATAGTGCTTCGTTTCACATTGATCAAAGGGCCAAAAGCCTTCTACTGCTTACAATGTACACATTATATATATATAAGATAAATATATGACTGATATTTGTTCTTTGATATATCAGAGAAGTAGATCAAATGAGAGGAAGGGTGTGGTTTTCTTTTATAATTGATACGCTGGAGGGTCCCAATCTTTTCTTGGATCTCTCGTGGTATCAATCATTCTCTCTCTCTCTCTCTCTTCTCTTTTCATTACTCTCTATTTGTGACTGTCCCTCTTTCTCTATTTGTCACCGTCACTATTTCTCTTACCTCTACATTTTTCCATTGGTGAATCTGTGCCCCCTTTTTCTGTTACATCAGTCTACTTCAATCTTTCACATCCTTTTTTTTGTTGTTGTTCCTCCTCTATGTCTCTTTATTTTTTGTCTTTCTTTTTAGCAATAACTCGGCCTTCATTCCTCTTTCCTAAAATCTCTTCTTTCCCCCTCTCCTACTCTCTTCTTCCCCTTCCCTCACTCTCTTCTTCCCCTTCCCTCACTCTCTTCTTCCCCTTCCCTCACTCTCTTCTTCCCCTTCCCTCACTCTCTTCTTCCCCTTCCCTCACTCTCTTCTTTCCCCCTCTCTTACTCTCTTCTTTCCCCCTCTCTTACTCTCTTCTTTCCCCCTCTCTTACTCTCTTCTTTCCCCCTCTCTTACTCTCTTCTTTCCCCCTCTCTTACTCTCTTCTTTCCCCCTCTCTTACTCTCTTCTTTCCCCCTCTCTTACTCTCTTCTTCCCCCTTCCCTCACTCTCTTCTTCCCCCTTCCCTCACTCTCTTCTTCCCCCTTCCCTCACTCTCTTCTTCCCCCTTCCTTTACTTTCTTCTTTCCCCTTCCCTTACTTTCTACTACCCCTCTCTCTCTCTTTCACCTCACTCTCTCTCACCAGAGGTACTGTCACTTCCATTTAGGATAACAAAACTCATGATAAGGCTCTTTATTTTGAATTTGCGCAGTTGAGTTGACAAAATTAAGAATAAAATCCGTCTTTAGAACTTGTCCTTTCATTTCTACACTTTCATTCGAGCAAATATTTTGGACATTCTGGAACATTTATTTCTTCTCGTTAATTCAATCTAATTGATTCTTCAAATTGAAGTTGAAATATTCTTACCAATTCTTCTTTTATTTTTCTTCATCTTCAAAACGGATCTGACTAGATACTCCTCCAAATGTTTTTAACTTGACTCCAAAAGATGCTGTAGCTGCAAAAATATGTCATTTTCTGGAATACAGTTTCCGGTGACTCCATAATGAATTGGATTTTTCCACTTTTTATGACCCATCCATAGCATTTTTATTTTTATTGAAAATGCGAAATAGACATACATGCACAAGTGTGTTTATGTAGGTGCATTTCTGGCGTGTATATGTATTTTGCATTTCTGCAGAAACATTCTCTGAAAAGTAGTGATAGAGATCTGTGTTGAAAGTGGTGATGACCAGCAGTTGTCTGATAATATCCTTACAACATGGCCTGCCCACTGATATCCAAGTTTGCTAATGGCATCTGGGATACTTCTTATGACCCATAAAGCTACATAAACCACTTTTATGCATGAAGGCAATTTTGAAAATAGAGCATTGTCACTCTTAACTAATTTCACATAATATTCATGTTGTTAGAAGGTGCAAAGTGGCCGAATAGGGGACTGCGTGGAAAATTGACTTAGCAAGTCAAGTTCATGATCCAGTTGGGACAGCTTGTGTACACTTTGCTCTTATGTTCTTGAGAAAGGCATTTTGGGTGAAATGAGTGACACCACTTTGTCTTTCATATGTTACGAACAAGCCAAGTAACTAGTGATGTGATACATGGAGCCCCATCAAGGATTGCGGTAGTCATAGCCAGTGTAAGGGCACAACTCGCTCCACTCATGTTAGAATAATACAAATTTGAATAATGATAAAAAAAGAACCTACTTTTTATGTTTATACTATGAGAAAGTAATTTGTAGGTTGTTAATGATTAATTGATGTTTGAATAGATATATTCTGAGTTAAGTTACTAATTAATCCAAGTTTAATATGGATAAATGACAATCTGTTTTGCTACTGTTTTTTACCAGCTTTCATAATGTAAAAAAACTTTCGATAGTACAGTACATTCCAGTTGAAAAAAAACATAGGTTACAAGGAATAGCAAATGAGGAGGACCAATTGTATGAAAATAGAATTGAATATGATCACATGGGGAGGCCACAAGACAGCACAGTACATTGGGAAAGACAAGAGTCAAGGACATCATAGAATCCATTAAAAATCTCAAATGGCAGTGGGCTAGCTATGTTGCAAGAATGGCAGACAACTGATGGACATCGCGACTCATGTGGAACTCCGAGATCACATGCAGAACCAAGGCCGGCTGAATACTAGATAGAGAGACGAGCTAGACAAGTTGAGAAAGTACTGGCTCTGCGACGCCCATGATAGAGAAGTGTGGCGAATCCTGGGAAGGTCTATGTCCAACGACGGACATTGAAAGACTAATGATAATGCAAAACCATTTGAAAGGAATAACCACTTATGAGGACTAAAATTTATGGGATTCTATTGTAGAATCTAGACCCAATAGTGGATTCAAGTCTTGGGCACAAATTTTCAGATTTATTCCAATTTATTTAATAAGTTTTTGAATTTTATGATACCATTTCTTCACTGTATTCTTTTAAATTTTTGAAGGCCTTTGAATTTCACATTTCATCCTTGTTTTGATTAAATTGGATTTTGATCATGGTGTAATCAGAAAATGTGCGATTTGACTCAAATCAATTTTGGGATTCATTCCATGGTCTGTTTGCGGTTCCCAATGTGTTCCACTTGTGCAAATTCCAGTATATTAATAGGAGAGAAAGTAGATATTCTTAATGACTCACACCATGAGATTAGAGGTTAAAAGTTGCTCTACTTTGCCTCTGTTTAACCTAGAACTTCATCCAGTAGAAATTTCTTTGGAATTTGAGGTATTTTGCTTCTCCTCTTTCACAATGGGTGTGGAGTGGGTGAATGCGGGTATATTTGTTCAACAAACATTTTGCAATGCAAGGGACTTTGTTCTCTGCAATTTTAGCGAAAATGTATTTGAATTTTGCTGTTGGGTTGTCTTGTCAAATTCAGCAAAATGCACTGAATCTTAGCGCCCTTGAAAAAAAATGCAAACTACCGAAGGTGAATGCCACTTAGCCGGTACTAAGTTTTAAAACTTTTCCTCGAATGTTTCACTGGGTGGAGTTGCTTGTCCAGCACCAAACCATTTTCCTTTATCCAGGTTTGGGACCAACAAGATGACTCAATGAAAATCTTGGCAGAAAGAAAAAAAAAAGTCAACTATTAAAATGAAACATTGATTTTTGTTGATGCATTCAAATCTGTATTATAATTTGCAACATCTGTCTGTCTGTCAAAGCATCTAGGGTAGACAATCCCTGATGACTGTATTTATTTATGAAAAGGCCACTTTGAAGAAAAAACAAAACAGTGGAAATAATTTTTTTAGTGTAAGAACCTCTCTCTCCTCATTTCATTTCATGTATCTTGATGAAAAGCAAACTGAACTATTTACTCCATTCTTTATAGGAGACTATTTTTATCTCAGATCTTTCCTGATTGAGATTATGACCCAAACTCACTTAATGCAATCTAATGACAATTAGAGCCTAAGGCTGACCTGTGTCAAGCTTTTTAGTCGTTCCAAGTTTAGAACAAAATGGATGCAAGAATTTTAGCTAAAAATAACTTGTGTTAACCTTTTGAATTATTGTATAAACGTACTGTCGCTTAACCCAACTTCAAGTATACCGGTGGGTATTTACAAGTAATAATGAAGAAAGAAAGATCATGTTGTGTCTTTAGATCAGAACCCCCTCCTTGTTGCTGAAAGCTAATCTGAAAACCCAAAATGTTTTTCTCCAAGCCTTATATAAGAAATAGGTCATGTTGATTTGGACCTCCGGGGCCCCTACCTATCCACATACCCCCCCCTCCCATAGGCAATGATCTTACCCCTGACTATCAGCTATTTTTTGCCCTTGGTGTCTGACAGGATACTTTAAACCCAACATAAACATTAATCACTCATCTACTCTTCACCCCAATGAAGCAGGTGCTTGATCTCAATCTAGGAATAGAAAAATGTTTGTAATGTGTTTATGTGAGAGAGAGAGAGAGAGAGAGAGAGAGAGAATGTGTTTTTGTGAATGAGAGGCAGAGAATGGATACAGGAAGACTATTTGTAAGAGAGAATTTCTAGAAAATATGCTGAGCGAAAAATTGTCTTTACAAATGAATGAATATCTTCTCAAGAACGTTTGCCAATAAATACTTTGGGGAGGATAGTCGGAATAAATAAATGCAGGATTCCAATTATAGTAGGGAAGAGGAGATTACATCCCATTCGCAGAACCAATCAAAATATTCAATGCATTTGTTTCTCCGTAACTTATTGTTATTGAAGGTGTGTCTTGAGCAACTGCAGCCAATCCCAATCCAGGCTTTCTCAAACCTACTGCTTATGCCAAGGGCTTAGCAGAGAGGCATTTAATACCATTTTTAAGGTCTTTGGTATGACTTTGTGGAATATGGGTTGAACCTTCAATGGATCAAACTGGAGTGCTTATTAACTTAGAAGAAGATTCCACTGTTTTGTGTTTTTGTTTCACACCTATAAGAAAATCTCTTTGGGGTCCTATATTCAGGTGAGTCAAGTTTATTCTGGCTAGGTGTGTTAATTCCATATTTGCTTGATCATAAGATGAAAGGAATTGCAAAAGCTCATAAATATTTTTCTAAAATATCCCCCCATCCCCATAATCCAGTACGGGGGTTGTTGGGACAAAGTAGATGATGATTTCATTATAGATGTATCAAGGGTGAGGTATCCTGATGGAGCCCATCCCTCTTCAGGCTGGTTTTTGATTAGAGTTGTCTGACTCCTAAACTGGTTGCCAACCATGAATAGAGAGCTCAGTCTGCCTTTGTATTTACCAGTTGCTGGTAGGATGGGAGATGGATTTATACCTTTCCCAAAGGCATTTGAATGAAGTCAACATGGGCTGTCTCAGCCGCAATTTGAATTCTGCTCACTGACTCAATTCCATCTTTAAATATTGCTCCACTTAGTCTGGGTAAGATTGGCCTTGTCATAGCTGATAAACTCTCAACTTATTCCCTTCCTCTGTGTGTGCCCATTCACAACCATGAGATTAATTTCAGTTTTATTTATAGTTTGCTCATACAATTATAGATTTTCACTCCTATATAAATATTTTGATCTCTCGCTTAAGTATAAAACGCTTCAAAATAGATCTGCTGCTTCCCTTCATTTCATGTACAAACACAGATTGCTGCATCCCTTTTGTTGAGATTGGCTTTCTTTCAACTGAGCTCTGAATCTTTGAGCTTAGTTTTCTTTTAAAGTCTCAAAAGCTGTAGTTCAGTATCCCTATGTGTTAGTCTGTCAGGCTTTAGAAACCACCTAAACATGGGCACAGCTAAACCAAATTTGACATGCATAGCATTCTCAATGAGTCTGGAGAAAGTTTTCAAAATTGAAAGGTTTTGGATTTTTAGAACATTGAATAACATTGTGGGGTCTGCATTTGCACTCATGCCAATGATAATGATTTGATTTCTATCTTACTCAAATTCACCTGTCTTTTGTGAAATCCTTCCAGATGTTAGAATCAAATGTGATCCAAAAAATATGGCGATGATTTTGAAATAAAGTATGATTCAATGAATACACATTTAGACACAGTCCAAATCCATGATCTCTTATTGGAGCCAAAGGCCTCATTTAAGCTGTCTGCTGGAACAAACCAGAACTCCTGCCCTGAGGCAAACATAAGTGTTTGTAGCTCCCTGAGGCTGGGTTTCATGAAACAAACACAAGTGTTTGTAGCTCCCTGTCTGGTCAAGATTGACCTTTTTTCGACTGAGCTCTGAATCTTTGAACTTTTTCTTTTTGAATCTCAAGGACTGAATGAAGCTTGTTTTTGTTTTTTTTGTTTGTTTTTTTTTTGTTTTTTTCCCCTCTTAGTCTGAAACTCAGAATCTACAGAGTGTCATTGGCTTTTTTTTTTTTTTTTTTTTGCAAGGCATTTTTCCTCCTTTCTTTATGCAACAACTCCATACTATGTGCAAATGACAGGGTTGCTTACCCATCGAAGGGGAAAATACCAAATGACGAACTCCCAGTTTGTAGCTTTTCTGAATGCTAAGTGGCAAATAGATTGTTCTTTTGGATGATTGGTGTTATTGTTTGTTGCAGAAAATGTCAACCTCTGACAACCCTTTTCACATCATTTACTTGTAAGGAAAGGAATTTAGGGCAATCAGGATTAATTTCACACCTATTGACTCCAATGTCTTTTCTTTTTTTTTTTTTGCTTTTTTTTGAATTCATTCTTAACAGTGTTTTTCCCTTCCTTTATTCTATCTTACTCTACCTCTCGTTTCTCCTGTTATGTCTCCCTCTCTCTATCTTTTTGTTCCATTCCAGTATCTTAGTATTTTCTTATCTTCTGCCTTTGTAGTTTTCAGTTTGTAATATTGTGCTGTCAGTGTAAAATATCTTGTGCTTGTTTCAACAATACAAATGAAACTCAATCCTATTGAGGCATAAGACATTTCATCAGTTATATACAATCAATCTGTTGGACATATTTGTGCCTGTGGCTTGACTTTGTTGGAAGAACCCTTCATTAAAATGACTTTTCATAAAAAAAAACATTGATTTGTTGATGGGAGATTTTAAAAATTTAAAAACAAATTTATTCTATATTTTTTTGTCTTTAATTTTTCTTTACAAAAATGATCAAATCCTTGTCTGTAATCTAGAGCGCATAATTTCTAAAATTGGTAATTACTATTTCAAATGGGAATTTCATACTTGAATTATTTTAAAAAATTTTCAATTTTTTAATTATTTAGATTAACAATTTACGAAGTGTTTTCAATAAGTTGTTTCGATGAAAATCTATTTTTGCCAAGGGACTGCTGATCCTGCAATGGAGAGAAGGGGGGTGCAATATATCTGAGAAACCCTGAAAAATTATTTGAAAAATTTAATGAAAAGTTGTTGGGGGATGCAGTTGGACCTAGTGCAGCCATTGGTTTTGAGAAGTACCAGCTGTCATTTTTGTAGATTTACTGAGAAACAAGTCTAAACTCTATCAATGGGTTTACAGTTGAGACCTTTCTTTCTTAGCCTACATTATGACTGTTTTCCTACGACTGTTTATGCTGTGTTTTTAAAAAATCTCAATTCGAGTAATGATATCTTGCTTGACTTACATCCTGTGCCTTTCGAAACTTTTTCGCTCTCAGTTTCAATTGCAATGTTTTTCTCTCGACAGGTTTCATGCAAATTTCTAGACGGATTATTCATGTATGCATAAATGGGATATTAAGTTGAGAAAAGGAAAAGTCCAACCTGGCGGTAAGTATCACTATTTTTTTAGCTGTTGCCATGCACCATATGTGAAAACAAGTAATGGTAGTTATTTTCTCTTCGTCTTCTATGAAATTGAAATTCCAGTAAGAATGAAAGTAGTTATTACTCTGAGAAAAAAAAAGGTGATGAATTTTCCAAAGAAATTCAAGTGATAGCTGTTTGTAATAGATTTCCAAGAAAACATCAAATTTAGTTTTTTGTTGTCCTAGCTGAGTTTAACACATCATTATACTTTGGGGGGAAAAGAAATATAGATGACCAATTCAAGTAGTAAAAAACATTTTAAAACTATCATATTTATAAGAACTCAGTGAATAAATATACTTTGTAATTGTAGCTTCTGCCTTGTGTTATGTAAATAACTTCATTGACAAGTTGCAATTTCTTTAAATATTGACTTTAGTAGATATCTTCTTAGATAAGCCTTATATTTTTACTGCAATGATTGCAAAGATTTTCAGGCACTTATGTCCAGTGGGGGCTAGAGTATTTGAGGTTCCCTAGAATGGGCGCTTTCTGAAAATGCATATATGATTATCTGCAAGTTAATTTCACCTCATTTTCAAGCAGCAAACAGAGAAGATATTTGCATGCTTATCACCTGCTTGAAGGTTCAAATCATGGCAGGTTTCAGTTCCATCTATACATCTGTTGGCTTTAGTATGACCTCTGACAAAAAAAGGAAATGGGTTTTTATAAAATGAGATTGACTCTCAATCATTTGAAAATTCCCCTTATTTTTTCAATGAAGATTTGTAATCTGATGTTCTTGCTTTTTTTACTTTTTTTTTCTTCTTTTAAATTCCCACTCTTCTTAGAAAAAGCCAAAATGAATAACTTCTGCAGCAAGACAGCCAATTTGTGAATGTGAGCACAAATCACTTTGACTGTATCTGATTATTACTCTCCCTTGAGAACAGAGACAAATTACTGGAGATAGAAATACTGCCCCAGAGCACCAAGACTTTGGCTCATCAATTTCAATAAAGAAGATTGTTTGCCTTACAAGTTAACCCCAGAAAATATTGAGAAAGGGTTAGGGTTGAATTTGGGGGCGGATCCAGGAATTTTTTTTCAGTCACCTCTGATATTATAGCTGATATATTGACTGATTTTCATTCAGTTTCTACTGATAAGAGCATTGGCAGAGATATGAGCCCTCTGGGTGTTTTCTAGTTATCTAACCATATAATGAGCTAGTATGCTAATTTTTGTGTTCACTCATTTGTTTGATTGTTTGCGCTCCAATGGGATGATCTTACTGGTTGATTTACCTTCCTATTATGACAAGACGTAATGAAAATTACTGATCATTACTCATTAAAACAGCTTGAAATGAGTTGAGACTTTTTAATTATTAACAATTTAGAATTAGGAAATTTGAATTATTGAAAATTGATTACTTAATAAAGTAGCTTTAGGCTCCTTAGTGTTGATCCATACATAAATAGCCCCGTCATTTTTGACGGGTATATTCTAATTGACAAGGATCACTTTTAAAAAAAAATGTTCTCCTTCTGAGTTGCTATTAACCCTTTGAATGCAGACAGCTGCTTTTTCAGCCACTGACATATGTGTTTCTTTTACAAACGTTGATATGTTTCTCGGGGGGGGGGGGGGTTATGACTCCCCCTGGCCCTAACCTGACCTGGAGACATTGATCAGACACAGTTAAGTCTAAAATGTAATTAAATACGCATTGTTAGTATTTTGAGTGTTGGTTGTGTGGGCGCCTGGGTGTCAGTGTGAAGGAGTCATACATATAAGGGGGTCAGTGTTTAAAGGGTTAATAACAATTGGGATTGCCACAAACCAACTGTTCGTTAGCAATGAACAATGAAAGTTGGATTGAAGTCGATGAATGAAGTCATATTCTTTCTGTGATTTATAATCTTCATCAGAGTAATTACCATTAGTTGACAAAATAGACTATGTGTCCAGAGAAATCAAGTGGTCAACACAGACACAAAAAAATAGGTTGTTGTTGGGGGGGTAGGAAATTTACTATGTATATATATATGCTAAATTTTTGTCTTACAGTTTGTGTCCGCCAATGTTCATGTTTGAATTTTGAAAATTTGAACTCGATTAGTGAGCATGGCCCAACGAAGGGCAACCTTTTTGATATAACCGGTCACAGGAGACATTTTTCATCTTAATTCAGGCCACATATTCACTTGAAAAAATTTCTATCGCATCACAAAAAGTATAGTTAATTTCTATCTTAGACAAACATGAATTACAATTATTATATTACTGATTCGTGAACAGCGGTAGTTTCACAATATACATTATAAAATTGACTTTCTTGGAAAAATTATACATGATTTTTAAATGATGTATAGATTAGCTGCTAGCCATGAAAAATGGCCAAATTCTTTAGGAGAACTTTTTTTTTAAAGTGGTTGCTCGTATGTGGGTTAACACTAATATCTCAATGGAATTTTTTTTGACCAATTCTTCAACTGTAACAATGTTATTTTTATTGAGTTCAGACAAAAACATTGATTGTCATCAAACTGAACATTTCAAACTGTTAATGGTAAATCTCTTGAACTGAAGCCACCCTTTCTGAATCTTTTGAACCATCTTGGACATTTTCCTTTGTTTATCATATATATGTATCATTGTTCTTGGCCTCTACCCTCATTGAGGTTGTGACAGGGTTATGTACAGCTGATCAATTATTAGTAAGATCCACTTGCTAGGCCAGTCGAAGCTTCATTCTGCTTATGGCATCAGGGTTCCCCAATGGTCACCCACCTAGGTACTGACCAGGCTAGACATTGCTCAACTTTTCTCACATTACAATGGCAGTGTATCCAATGTGATATTGGCCATAACCCCTTAGTCTCGGGGAGAGTTTCCTCAATCTTGGTTCTGAGTGCTCAGCAGAGAGGTATTGAATACCATTTCAAAGTCTTTGTTATGACTTGGTGGGGGATTGAACCATGGTCTACCCGTCTAGAGGTGAACACTCTACCGCTAGGTCACAGTAATTGGTCTGCAGCATTATTGTCTTTTCTAAACTTAGAATCGTCTTGTATGGTCATATTTGTCCTCTGTAAGATCAAAAGTGTAACCTTGGGTGCTGTGCTTATTTTTTAGGTGCCGAAGCTGACAAAATACTTGCCACTTCCAATATCCTGTCTCTTTTATATATATATATATATATATATATATATATATATATATATATCATATCATTGTAATTGAAAGTGACAATTGTTAAGCAGCGGACTGAAAGAAGTTTGAAAATAGGTTTCATTTCGTTCATTCATTCTAGCTCTTTCTGAAAATTTTTTTTTTTTCTTACAGCAGTGTTAGAGTTCTAGTAGCATTGCACTTGTATAACTTAGTTGAATCTGGTACTGTATAAAACCATGTCTAAGATTGATTAATGAATGACTTCAATCTCTAAACACTTGGAAATTGTTTGTGGCGATTAGATGTGTCAGATCAATTGTTATTGACTTGAAAACCGATTTGGTTGTTGATATACGAATACAAATCAAATATTGACCCATATTGAATGTTCATGAAATCTTTGTTTGTTTTCCTTCTGAAGTTTTGAAATAGAATTGGTTTTATTTAATTATGTTTCTAAATTTCTAAATGGTTCATTACTCAAGAACTAATTTCTTTCTTTGAGTACCGAATTCCATCGTTCACCTTTTTTTCCTAAACTCCAAAACTCTCGTTTATCATCTCAAGTGGTGACCTTGCCGAACAAAAGCGAACTCTCCAAAAGTGAGAATACAATATGGAAAATACAATGTTTATTACCTTGTTATCATGTGACCTATTTTTTCACTTTGTCGTGTGACTTAATTCATTTTGTTGTTAGTTGACCTAATTTATCACCTTGTTGTTAGTTGACCCAATTTATCACCTTGTTGTTAGTTGACCCAATTTATCACCTTGTTGTTAGTTGACCCAATTTATCACCTTGTTGTTAGTTGACCTAATTTATCGCCTTGTTGTTAGTTGACCTAATTTATCGCCTTGTTGTTAGTTGACCTAATTTATCGCCTTGTTGTTAGTTGACCTAATTTATCGCCTTGTTCTCAGGTGACCTAATTTATCGCCTTGTTCTCAGGTGACCTAATTTATCGCCTTGTTCTCAGGTGACCTAATTTATCACCTTGTTCTCAGGTGACCTAATTTATCACCTTGTTCTCAGGTGACCTAATTTATCACCTTGTTCTCAGGTGACCTAATTTATCACCTTGTTCTCAGGTGACCTACTTAATCACCTTGTTGCTATATGGCCTGATAGGTCTGTTGCCATCCAATGCTGTCCTCTTAGCGAGGCGGATATCTTCAGCTGTGTCATTTTTAGGGTCATTTCTTCGAAGTATCGAGTATTTGAGCCATCCACCTAGCTGAGTGCATTGTATGATGCAACAGGGTAGCAAGAATAGGTTTCATAGCTGTGGGGTATTCAATAAGGTGTTGAATGGCTGAGCAGGTAAGAGCTTGGAAAATGGACTTAACGAGCCAAGAGCATTGTTTACTTACTTACTTTCAGAGGCATGGTTAAATATGATTTATTCAATTATTTCAATTTTTGATTTATTTTTTATCATTCTGAAAAAGGCAAAAAAATCTGTTTGGATTTCTTTTTTTAGAATATGAGGCTTGACAAAAAGTAAAGGAGCCTAACAGATGTTTCTCTCACCTACTGTAGTTAATCATGTTTTTTGTGAGCCCTGTATTTGGTTGACACCCAGATAGTCTCAAAAGAGATGCGGGGGGAACAGGTTGCCAGTCATTTGTGGCGCCTCCACGTTAGGCCAGACTGAGAGATAATGATACGATACAGCAGTTTTTTTATTTTAAAATTTAGGACACCAACAACAACAGCCAGTACACCCCCCCCCTCCTCTGGATTATTACTCGGGATAGGATGGGGATCCAGGCTGAGGTTTAGTGAGGCTCCCCTAAGCTTACCCCTCAGCCCCACCCCTTGTTGAATAGAATAAAGTTACAGTGTCAAAGGTACGTTGAATAACTTATATTATTGTACTATCTATGGTGTACTGTGTGTATAAATCAACTACAGAATTCCAAATACTTATGTGTACACTTGAGCCATTTTTTTTTTTACTCTTGGGACCCCTGGCTCCTGGGTCCCTAAACATCTAACTTGCTCAGCCTAATGGTTGATTTGTTGCTGCCACTGCCACCACCAGTAACCAAAATCATCTGCCCTTCTCCCTTTTCTCCTGTCAAAGCCATTTGAATATTATTTCTTGCAATGCCAACATACACAGTTCTCTATTACTTACAGGTCTGCTTGCTTATTTATGTGTTGTCCTCCCCCTCTCTTCTGCTTTTCACCTCTAAATTCCAGACCCCCCCTTCTCCGCTCCCTGCACCCCTCTCCCCCCACCAGCGTGACCCACCCGACTGGCACCCACTTGATGAATGATTGCTTGCACCCACATTCAATCCTTCTACTACTGTCTACTGGAGTCCTCTGTTGGGTATACAGATATAAAAGCAGGTTGTTTTTTTTTTTTTTTGGTTTGTTTTTTTTTGTTTTTTTTTATTGGCCCGGAGCGGAGGCGGGGGTAGCTTCATTTTATGGTCTGGGTGGAGCTTTTCATTCATGGTGTGGATGTCATCAGTACATGCTGTACCCTCCACCCTCTGCTCGGCTCGGCTGTGTACAGCCGTTTCCAACATCGATGAATGGCTTAAACTGGCCAGATGCCAAAATTGTTTATATAAGCAATTATATTATTTTTTTTTTCATTGGATGAAGTATTGTGAATCAGTATTAATTTTTTTTTTAATAATTAATTCTACTATTTACCTTCATCTCCATTTTTCTGTGGCTTTTTTTTTTACTACAACTTTTTGTAAATTGCTCAAGTATGAAGGTTGGGATTATTAAAAAAACTCTGAAAAATGTAGATGAAGTGGAATAGAAGTAATAAAAATTATTATAATGATTGTTTATAGAACATTGCAATATCGGAGTTCATGCCAAAAATAAGAATCTTGAAAATGCTGCTACGATGAAGTTGAAATGGACAAAAATTTGAATCAGGCGGAACCAAAATGTTCATGGCCAAATGTTTTCCAAAAAGGCCAGATTAGCCAAATTTGGCCTTAAAATTGCCAAAATAGCAACCTACAATCCTCTCTTTTCATTCTCTTTTTTCACTTCAACCACTCAGGTTGCTCGGTTTTGTTGCTAGTTTTGTACCCAGCATTTGTGTGTGTGGGTGCATGTGTATAAATTCAGCTCTCATATTCCAGCAATTTGATTGTCTGGTTAAAAAGTATGACATGATGCCTATCTCATTTTGGGGAGATTTTTAGCTGATTTTGTTTGCGTGTAATCCAAGCAATTGTTGAAGACGAACAAGATTTTATCCAGCTCGCAACAACTTGGAATATTTATAAATAATAGAACTAATTATAACCCTTCTTTTTTTTCCCCATCAACACTGTCAGTCAGTTGACATGTGTAGATAAATAACTGTTTATTTTGTCAGAGCATTGATTATATTTGACTTTTTTGGTCATTATGTTTTATTTCTCAATGTAAGCGTGGCATTGTTTCTTTTTCATAATTGCCACGTTTCTCTTTGGTTCTGAATTGTATCTTGCTGATTTCATAAAATATTAAAATAAAACTTATTCATTGATTTGAATTATATTCATTCATTCATAAAATTGTTTTTTTCCTTTGGTCTACGAAAATGTGTAGTTTATATGATGTAGACCTCATACTGAAAAGTTTGGAAACAGTTGGTAGTTCTGTCTTTAGGAAGAGTCCTCTCAGCAACTCCTGACAGATTTTATCAGGGGTAACAACGTTCTTTACGAGAGACTGCATTTCCTTCTGTATTATCTATTTTGTTTTTCTCCACTTCATTTATCCTGCCACGTGGTGGAATGGAATGCTCTGTGGATTTTCTGTACGTTTATCCTGCCATGTGGTAGGATGGAATGCTCAGTCAATTTTCTGTACGTTTATCCTGTCACGTGGTGGAATGGAATGCTCAGTCAATTTTCTGTACGTTTATCCTGCCACATGGTGGGATGGAATGCTCAGTCAATTTTCTGTACGTTTATCCTGCCATGTGGTGGGATGGAATGCTCAGTCGATTTTCTGTACGTTTATCCTGTCACGTGGTGGAATGGAATGCTGTGTGGATTTTCTGTACGTTTATCCTGTCACGTGGTGGAATGGAATGCTGTGTGGATTTTCTGTACGTTTATCCTGTCACGTGGTGGAATGGAATGCTGGGAAAAGTACCATCAGTCCTAAAAAAAAAGAGTATACAACCAATGAATCCTCCCGATGGTCACCTATGGAACCTAACCAAGAGACAGACCCTCAAAGTGAGAACCATGCAACGTGCACAGAAAAGAATCCTGCTCAACCTCACATGGACAGATCACAAGACAGCACAACATGTTAGAGAAAAAATAGGAGTCATAGACATCTAGATTCCATCAGAAAACTCAAATGGCAATAGGCTGGTCATGTTGCAAGAATGGCAGGCTACGGCTGGACATCACGACTCGCAACATGGATCCCCAGAGATCACGTGCGAAACCGAGGCCAGTAGGATACAAGATGGAGACACAAACTAAACAAGTTCGGAAAATATTGGCTCCGCAATGCCCACAATAGAGAGGTATGACAAATCTAGGGAAAGGTCTGTGTCCAACGACAGATGATAAAAGACTGATGTTGAATACTATCACCAAATCTATCATATTCTATGAATTCTTGTTGGTAGACCTAGAGTCATGTACACCTACAGCCATGCATCTCCTTGATTCTAGATTTTTGCATGTTCCAAAACAACCCTATAGTCAGTGAAAGCACTCCATCCAATGGATTCACAAGATTCATCAAACGATTTATGGCTTTTTGTTGAAGTCAAATACCATAAAAGTTTTTGAATAATCACTGCCCCTGCTGAAAGGGATCACTTGGGTATCCTCCTTAACTCCCTGAATCAGTCTAGGGAGAGGATGTTCAAGTGATCTTAAAATAATTTTTTAGTCTATTCAGTAAACCTATAACAACAACGTTAGTTGTTTTTAACACAGAAATTCTTTACAATTTCCCCCTTGAGTGACATGACAAATCTGGGGAAACACCCGAAAGTCCAATCTGATGTAAACCAAATCGATGATTGTTGTATAATGATCACTTTTAGCTGGAAAACAATTCTTGTTTGTTTGTTTGCATTGTTTTAAATGACCACTTGTGTCGGTGTCCAGGAAAATCGAAGAGGTGTTAAGTCGAGGGAGATTTATGAGTTGACATTAAGTGTTGCCTGATCTTTCTCCTTTCTCCTAATCTGTTGCTTGTGACATTTGCAACTTGTAGTGCGTTGCTTCACATTCACTATACAATGGCTTCTTCATACAGAGCTACATTTCTCCTCTAGGTGTGACTGTTGGATAACAGGACTAGGCTTATGTAAATCAAGAAGGTTGTCTATGGTTAGAGCAATGAACTGGAATCTTTTGAGATTTCATGTTTATTTGCTGTTGATTATATTCTAGCTTTATACACATACGCTCATATGTGTGTGTTATACACTCGTGTATTGGCCAACCAAATCAAATGCAACTGGATGTTTTAAGGCACTGTAATCTGGTTTCTCATGAAAATAATAGAATGTCATTATCAAGGGAAATAATCCCTGATTAAAATTATCTTGCTTTGATCATCAAGTGAGTTTTATTTCTCTACTCTATCCAGAGAAGAGTTACATTATTTTTAGTCTGTTCATTCAAGAGTTCCAATTGCAAGTGGTCCTTGAATTTGAGAGATGAACCTAATTTTCCGCAGAACGAACTCAAAGAATTGCAACTTTTGTTCAGACACTGAAATCCCTTTTCTCGTCCCTGGAGATATCAAGACAAAGTTTTGGATGATCAATTCTTCTGCCCTTATCAGGTATATGATTCAAAAGAGGCAAACCTTAACTTCTCCCTAGGAATGTTAGAAACTCATCTCAAAGTTATTGACTATTCAAACTCCAAGAAATGTTTCAAGAAGTTCTTGAATTGATGGAAGGATACAGAACAAAATATTGGGAATTTAAGGCCTTTGGCTTGTGATATCAATGCATTCGATCAGTTGCCATTAGGTATTTTTCAAGACCAAAATTGCGCAAATTTGGTAATGAACAAAACTATTAAAAAAGTAAAGGTTTGGTACTGGATGGAAAATTAACAAAAAAAACGTTCGCTCATACACAAACAATATGATACAACATGACTTACATTTGTCTGCATTCAAAAACTTTTTTCCTGTTGTTGGAAGTTTTCCAGCTGGAGATATACATATTCTGGCCAACCTTTTACGGTTAAAATTCTCAATTTTAGAAAGGTAAAGAAGTTATGAAGCTATAAAACTTTTAAATGATGAGTAAACATTGTAAATCAACAGAAATGTATACTAATGTGGGAAAAAAGGTCTTTACTAAGATTTACTGTTGTTTTTCATCAGGCATATCTCATTTGAAATACTGCGGTAACTGAGGACCTGACCTGATTATAAAAATACTGATTGCTGATTTGGATTCAGTTGTCACTGCATGTACTTTTGTCTGATGGTTAGATTGACTAAACTATAGTTGCACATTTTCAAATTTTAAGGATTGAAATAAGTTAGATTGAACTATAATTCAGTAGAGTTCAAACAATTTTTTTTGTCTATATTACTTCTTACACTTTCAAAGAGTACTTAAAATGTTATGTTTTTATTGTAAATGTCTGCCATTTCGATCAACAGGAGATTATTTAATGCTTTTAAACTCTGTTTCAATGTTTAACACAAGGCAATACCACAAATGAAATTGATGCAGTGGAATTTTTAATCTAATGTCCTTAGTTTCATTTGTGTGGCTTGTCAGAAAATAAGCAGATCCTCCCCCTAAAAATCCATTTCCCCCATTTTTAAGGACTCATAACTTTGTAGTCACATGGAATAGAAGTGAAATAAAGCCAGGTATAGTTTATCTAGATGGGAGACTACAAGGCTACTAAATTTCAACTATCTTCTTAAATACCAATGTTATAGAGTACCAAAGTTGACGAAACCATGCTTCTGGCTTACTACACGCAAATTTTGGCAAATTTATATTTGTCATGACTTCTGAACTGTTTGTTCAATAAGGCTGCAATTTTCAGAGTTGATGGCAGAAAGTATCACCAAGGGTCATAATTCTTCAATTTATTGATACGTAAGTACTCGGTTTGAGTTTTTCTGAAAAAAAGATTCTCTGGACTCTATCACTTTCTGTGGCAGTCTGGCCAACTTGGATATGTGTTGGAATTTATAAATTTTCTGGAATAAAAGAGGCTAGATTGAACTATAATTCAGCTAAATTTGAACAATTTTTTCCTAACAGACTGTTTCTTTCCGTGCTTCTGAAAAACACAAAATTTGGAGGGTTTTACAGTACTGATCCTATGTTTTAATCGACAGTAAAACATTAAACTCTGTTTCAATGTTTTACTCAAGGCAATACATCAGATGGATATAATCCAGTTGGACTTTCATTTCAATGCCCTCAGTTTAGTATATCTCTGAATTTTTAAGATGAGGTATCATTATTATTTTCATTATTATTCGGACCATCCTCATCTTGGTTGTTTTTCATACAACGTTTCGGCCGTTGTACTCTACGGCCTTCATCAGGTATCATCTGGTAGGTGTGGGAAGTAACGAACTAATGCTAAGAGGGGAGTGCGGTCAATATACCCCCGTCGGTTAAATAAAGGGTTCGGTTCGTTACTTCCCACACCTACCAGATGATACCTGATGGAGGCCATAGAGTACAACGGCTGAAACATTGTATGAAAAACAACCTTGATGAGGATGGTCCGAATAATAATAGTCCTTAGTTTAGTATCTATGGCTGGCCAAAAATTTGGCAACCTACTAAAAAAGACATTTTTTTTTCCCCATTTTGGTGGATCCATAACTCCTAGACCACATGAAGAGATGAAATAAAACCATCAAATGGCTTATTTGGGTGCTAAGCTACAGGGATACCAATTCCCACCTAGATATCTTCTTGAATATCATAGTTATGAAGTGATAGATATGGCAAAATCATGTTTGCAGCTTGTGATTGCGAATTTGAGCAAATCTAAATTTGTCATAAATTCTAAACCATTTCTCCAAACAGGCTGAAATGTTCAGGTTCGAATTTTCTCTAAGAAAGGTGTCACCTAATTTCATTAAAATCCAAAAGGATGTTCATGGGAACTTCGGAAATATTAGGTGATTTGATATGGAATGATTCATATATTTTAACACCTAAATTCATGTATTGCTTGTAACAACTTGTGATTGCCAGTGGAACTCTTCAATGGGTAGAATCAAAAAAAAGTGATGTAACTCTTCTGTGAAAAGAATTGAAAAAAATAGTAAAAATTTATCTAGGAGATAATTTTAATCAGGAGTTTTTTTCCTTGAAACTGACTTTCAATGTTTTTATATGAATTTAAAGGTCAACAGAAATGACTGTTCCCCCTCTGCAGTCCTACAGTAATCTATTCGCACATCTATGCCCAGAAACCAAATAAAGTCTCTTACAAACTGCTACATTTGCATTTGAACTGATTGCTCTTGTAATGATAATTTTGTTTACTTTGTAATTTGGCTATTTTTACTTTCACGGCTGCAATTAGTTAGGTAAGACCTTGAACCTGCACTTTGAATGATTGCGTGTATGTATGTACACATATGTCTCTCTCACCTGGTTATCAAACTTCTTTTTCCTCTGTGCTGCACTAAAATACTACCCACACCACACTGAACTTTGTTTTGTTTTGGTCACCTTAAGCAAGGCTTTTCAGTCATTTTTTTTTTAATCAAAAGGTTAATAAGTAGGGAATTAGTTATGCCACAGAATTAAGACCAGTGAAAAAAAAACAAAAAAAACTGTTAAAACAGCTTTTTGATGTTGAAATTGGAAAGTTTAAAATCCTAAAAATTTATGAGGAATAAGAGAATGAAAATAAAAAGGAGACCAAAAAGAAGACACTCTGGATTTAAAAATTGATTATACTGATATGAAATACATTGATTAACAAAAACAATTCCTGGCAGTGCTTGATTCATGACATACAACACAACTACTTCATAATATTATCATCGGGCATCCAAAGAGCATAGGACAATGCAGCTACATAAAAACATGATTTATTCCCAAAATATACTTACAGATGAACACCTTACATATGTAACATTAAGTAAGAAAGGTGCAAGCTTGTGTTTGTAGGGTAATCTCATTTATATTAGGTCTAATTTGGGACGAACAAAATCTCGCCTCCTCATCAATGCAAAGCCTCCTCTCTCTTCTGTGGTCTTTGATATTTGTCAGGGCTGAAAATACTTGTTCACAGCGATGTCAAAGAATAGGTATAATAACACACTATACTATACTACATTGCGCTTAGCATAGAGAAACCGAGGAACTTCTATGGTCTCTATACATCAATGTTTTTTTGATTGTCCTTAAATCTCATGGCCACACTTGCCTTCCTCTCTTACCCCACAGTGTTGTGTGACACACCACAGCCTTTGGGAATCACTCCTATAAACCATCCCCTACTCAACTGCCAATATCAACATCACAGCAATGTCAATTTGCAATAATTATCAAGCTCTTTAATAAAGTAGACTTCTTTAAATGTGGTAAATAATTAATTAGTTAAACATCATTTCTAATTAAGCCAACATTTTTCCCAAATATTTACATGTTATTTTGTATCCAATTATTTATAATACTATTAAAAACAGACATCTGAATTTGAATTCTTGGAGATATATCATATCACACTATCATGTCAAAAAAATGTTGGGTCAAATTGTTGTTTTGAGGGTGTGCCCATGTTGAATCTTCCTTTTTTTTGCATTGCTAGAGAAAAGGAATAGAAAAAGAGACTCCATCCTTCTTGAGGTTGTATATTACATCTAAAAAAGACTGTTGATTGAATTGGCCAAAACATAGTGTGAACAAAAAGTTCAAGAATCATGAAAATTCTTTGAATCTTCTTTCATATATTCATTTTTGTTGTGGTATGGAATAGACCGGTGGTCACCATCTGGTTTGTATGAACACAAAGGTTTCCCTAAAAAGAATTTCCGTCGCAGTTTGTCATCACAGTTAGACAGAGAATTTGAGTGATTTAAGCTTGGAAAATTCTCCAAGGGACAATTTCCTCCAAAACCCCTGTTGTGAAACCATGATCTTAAAAATCCCTTGAAGTTCCTGCCAAGATATTTGGCCCACACAGAAGGTCAGGCTAAATTAAGACCCCGATGACATAGGAGCATCTGGCACAGGGTTACACATTCTACAACGTAGCAGAAGACATGTTTAATAAGAATGAAAGACATGATTTGAAATCGCGCCAAGCAATTAGTACAAGGCTCTCTTACTGACTGAGCCAAACTGACAAGTCTTGCATGGCTATGAAAATTTATATACAATGCAAATTTTTCAGTAATTATCTTCAGTCGGAATAGAAGTAGGAGGATTGTTTCATTCCTTTTTCATTTTTTAATCATTATCATCTTCAAAGACTGATCGTCTTAGTTTGATATAATTTCTTGGCATTTCATTTATGTATTCACTTTTCTGTCTACCTGTCTGTTTATCAACTCAATATCTCCAAAGTTCTCGATGAATTTCAAAGACATTTTATAGAAGAGTTTTGGCCATGGGTTAAGGAAGAATTGATAAAATTTGGGGGTGGGTCCAGCAATTTTTTTTTCGCTGTAACCTTTCCTGCATCGTAGCTATATATGAACTGATTTTCATTCAGCTTTTAAGGAGTTGGAAGGGATATGCACTCTCTGAGAGCTTTCTAGTTTGATGTAATTTTTTAGCAATTCAATTATGCAAATGTAGGTTTTGCAGAGAAAGTTTGTGGATTTGTTGTGTCAATGTAATTGCAGTCCTGATGTAACCAAATAGTAAAATCCATTTTGTAGCTTGACTTTCAAAAATGTGAACAACATAGAAGATAATCTGAAAGCTCAAAACCTCCTGATGTATTATTTGCATGGAGTTCATTACTTCCTACATTTTTGGATCCGATTTCCTTTTTTGAATCGGCAAATAAATAGGAAACACCTACTTCGAATAAATATCAAGTGTTTATTTCTCACTCCACCCTCCTTAGTTTTTGTCCCGGGTTCATGCAACAATAGTCGTCTGTTTCCATAGACCAGCCAGTTGCATCTCACACATTTGTCCTTTTGTTTGGTCATATCGGAGATCTGAAAAAATAGTCACTGAAAAAAGTCATAATGTGGACTCGGAGGAAAAAGTTATAACTTTGGTTTCTGGCTCTGAGAAAAGTCATAGGGAAAAGATTTGTCTAATTTTTGATAATAGAATTACTTCATCAAGATATCTCTTACTCATTACTGTAAATCAATTAAATGAAGCAAAATATTATTATTTTGATATAGATTGAATGAATAAATTCTTATATGTCTCATCTTGGCCTAAGAGCAAAACTTTTTTTCCTTGTCTACATTATGACTTTTTTCCAACAACTGTCAGAACTGAGCTTTGGGTTTTTTTAGTCCTCAGAAGGTCAAATGATTTCATCCTGATTACTGTACCCCCTTTTACTTGTTTATATAGGAAAATTCAAAAATCTTTTGGTAAAAATAGTGAAGAATGAGTAAGAATTGGTTAAGAATAGTTAAGATGTTAGCCAGCGTTCTTACTAATCATATAATTTCCAATAGAAACCTAATTCCAATTTTCCAATTAAGCTAAGCTCTGTTTTGAACTTTTAGGATATTTTTGGCACTGTTTTGACCTTTTTCAGTGTCTTTTCGGACATTTCCAACTTTCTTGGAGTAATTTTAGTGACTTTTTGACATCTTTGGCTTTTTTCAATTATAAAATGTGGACCTTGGAAAATGTACCAATCTTATTAAAACAGTGGGGAAATAAAATTCCTAGCTAACACCCTAGTCACTCCTCTACCTATTTAGGTTTGGTTGTTTCTGATGATTCCTTATGGGAACATAAGGCTGAAACCACATTACACCATACCTGCAGACTCTGTTCTAGGCAACTTACCCACAGTCGGGCCGATGTCTGTCCTGCTGTTTGATCTTCCTCAGGTCTGCTTTGGCATCCCAACTCTTCCCCAGTGGATTCCAGGCCACCACTCTGGCTGATCTCCATCTCTAAAACAAGGTTCTAGAGTTCCAGGCCCCGACTGAGGTTTTTACCCTTTCATCTGTTTTTTTTTTTTTTTTTTTTTCCTGAAAGGCTCCCACCAGCTTGTGTCATGAACCTATCTTTTCAACCATGTTCTCAGTGTGTATGAATGTATTAATGGAGATCCTTTTGTCTATGAAATGATTAATCTCTTTATAAATTTTACAAATGAAATCAATACTAGTTAGCAAGTAAAGTAAAGAAGTGCCCCTATGCTGGTTAAGGCTTCAGGTGTTCCTACTTTGTCTTGACTAGGTTCATTGTGATTTATGCGATAGACTTGTGAGGTGATGAGCACCTGAATTGCTCTGGGTTTTTTTTTCCTAATACAATGCGCTGTCTTGTGATCTCTCCATATGATGTTGATCCCTTCTTGTGCACATTGCATTGTTCTCAGTTTTGGTTATGTTCCTTGCATTTCAGCTCCCGAAGTTATCATCAGGAGGTCGTATTAGTACCTGTCAAAAATGCAGGGATTATTTACATAAGAATTCGCACTTCTGCCTTGGATCAGTGTATCTGTCAGCTCTGCCTTGGTTTGAAATGTCGGCAGAGGTTTATACATATTTGTTTTTGAGTAACAAAGGAACACTGAAATATTTGGGTCTAGAGAGAGTAACTAGAATGAAAAAAAGAATAGAGAAAGAGAGAGAGAAAATAGTAAGTCTAGAGGGTATGACATTTATGCCACATTCCACATTGCCGGGAAGAATAGTGAAGTCTTGGTAGGCTGCAATTCTATGGTTCAATGAACCTCTGTGGAAATGGATTTTGTCACTGTTCCAAGGAATGTTATAAATGAATGGAAAATGGAAGAAATGTGTTTAGAGTGTGACAATGACATTGAGGTTAAAATTTGTATCCATCTTTATCACCTAGGTTCATATTTCTGTGAGGCTCTAAGATAGTGTCATTTTTCTACTCCCTCCATTTTATTATTTTCTCTTATCTCTCTCTCTCTCCGCCCTTGCACTTGTCTCTCTCTACCTCCCTCCCTCCCTCTCACACACACACACACACATATACACATGCACACACCCACACATACACACACACACACCCACACATACACACCCACCCACATACATACACACACACACACACACACACACACATATATATATATATATATATATATATATATATATATATATATATATATATATATATATATATATTAAAGCTTTACAGCTTTAAACACTGAACACTAAAAACTTTTTTAATGGATTTCTTTTGTGTCACTTCAGTCACCCATTTCCTAATATCTGTCAATACAATTTATGGAATCTTTAAAAGTGTTTTTTCCTTTTTCCTTTTGGTTTTCCCATACATGTATTGGTAATACAATTGCTTCTTTATTGTCCCAACCTGACAAAAACTTAAAACCAATACCAGTTTTTGCATCCTCTTGGATAACCTGATTAAAGCTACTTTTATTGCATGAAAATAATCTCAGGGTTGAAAGTTTTGAAAAAAAACAAGTCTGGTTTGACACTCAATAGAAACTGTTATGTGACCAATATCTTTTGACAGCATGCCTTGCTCGGGGTGATCAATTAAGAAAGTGGAAAAAGGATTGTTCAATGAATGTTACTTCACTCGTCTTTTTTTGGGCAGTGATCACTGAAATACAAATTCTAAAATAAATTTAAAAAAAGCATGAAAGCTGCCGGACACAAACTAAGAGACCAATTTAGCATAAACTTACATTGCAAATAGACCCCCCCAGCACACACTCTGAAAAATTTTTTTTGAAAACAAAACATTCATTTTAATAGTAAATTTTCAAATTTTCTGCCCCCTGGCTCCATTGATGTAGCCTGTGCATGTGATACATAAAAAGCCGGCCAGACCAGCTTGAAAACTGAAGAAACCTACATTGAAAGTTTTGGTTGACGATTCCTAATTAACTCTATTCAATTATAATTGGACATACGACTTTATACAATGATGGTGAATAAGAATTTATTTGTCTGCCTACAAGACGCATTCAAAAATATATCCCAATCTTCCTTGGTGTCCAATGTGTCGGTAGTTTTTATTTTAATACTCTAAAAAATACCCTTGTCATATAGAGACACTTCCTATAGGCTGCCAAATACAATAGAAACTGGTTTGTATTACTTTTTGCATTGTAAATTGGAGGTAATCGTAATCATGTGTCTCCCAGGTGTAAAATATGGTAGTTGAGCACAGCATACAAAGGATCCAGAAAGTGTAATTCTTCAAGGTATTGATTGGATATTAATGCAATAATGAAGTTGACAGAGAGTAATTTGCCCTTTATCACAAATTTTACACCATGAAATCCTGTAGGTGCTATGAAAACAATGTATCTGGCATACTAAAATGTCATTGTTATTTCTTTTGAAGCATGTCCAAAGATTTTTTAAACGCTTTGAGTATCTGATAAAGAACAAAGTAATAATTAATTAACAACGGTTGTAACTTCAGTTGCGGATGGGTGTTTTTTGGATTTTTCTTTTCAACTAATTTCTTTGTTAGATGAAACGTTGTGGGAGCAGCAAAAAATAACTAGAAGAATGAGTTAGATTGTCTGAAAATCTATTCTCAAAATCATAGACAATACAAGGACTTTTTCTCTTCAACTGTAATGTCAAGTGTATGTCAACAAGAATGGCTGGGTCTCTTTCTTTGAAGAAAAAGTACAAAATGGACAAGTTTCTCTGGTTACGCTCTCTATACAATTGCTTCATTGTTCCTTCCCGACAAAAACACCCACACCAGCGAATCTTGTTACTAAAAAATATTCGGTTTGTGTGTACTTAAGTGAGTAAACTAACTAGAGCTACTTTTAGAGCGTGGAAATAATATCAGGATCAACACTTTTTATGAAACGAATCGGTACTTGTCACGCATGATGGTTCCAATTTGAGTTTTGCTGAAATCACACAATCAACAGATTCATCTTTTTCTTTTTATTTACAATGTTAAAGAAGATATTATTCACCCAGATGAAAGCATAGATTTACATATAGGGTTTAATTAAGTGATTTATCTCACTTGTCACACTTGACTACAAACTTTAAAAGGCTGTTTTGTTGTAACCAGTGAACGGCTGGCAACGGGTCCACACAAGCAGGGGATGGAAAACATAATGGAATATGTCGTTAGCCGTAGATAACCGTCTGAAACTGGTTGTCAGCTTTAGGTTTTTCCCCCTTGGTTTTAGTAATTGAATACCCTCCCCCCAAACCAAAAGATCTTAAAGTTATCCCCTTTTACTGATTTAAAAGAATACTTACATATCCCTATTTTTGTATTTGAAAAGTAACGATTTTCATTTATTCAAATGGTAATAACTAGTGTTGTTACTCTGTCTATTGAAAAGATAATCAGAGCATAATCCTAAAATCCTGTGAATCAATGACTGGGTTTTCACTGAACTCTAATAAATATTTTATTACAGATGATCAACTTGGAAAATTGTGTCATATATAATTTAAAAGAATAACATTCACTTGATGTAGTGTAGAGAACAAACAGACCAAACTGTTTTGAGGAACATTGAAATGACAAATCTAACAAAAAAAAAAAACACTAAAAGCAATGCAGTAGAAAAAAGTATGTGATTTATTCAAATGAAACAAAAGTATTTGGCGAACGGGCTTTGTAAAAGGGGTGACTGAGGTGTTTGTGGCCTAACGCACATGGACGTGTTATACAGTTCCAACTAAATTGACTCAGTTCAACTCTTCGAATGATCACTCAAATGATTTGAAGTTCATAACTGTTTTCTATTTTTTGAGCCAGACAATTGAAGCTTGAGTCACTCATGTTGAAGAACTGGGCAATATTTCCTTAGGTGATGAGCTTTCAATACCAATGTATTGGATGACTGTATGATGGTCAGTATTATCCATTTTCTCAATGAATTTTTTGAGAATAGAAAAAATCAAACACTTATGATGAGCTGTCTAATTTGTTGACAGATTTTGTTTCTAATCTCTAAAAGGAGACTCTCTCTCTCTCTCTCGTTTTCTCTCTATCACTTCTGTTTTTTTCCCTCTTCTTCTCGCTTCCCCTATCCGCATTTCTATCTCTGCTTCCCCCCTTTGATCTCTGCCTTTCGCCTTCTCTTATTCCTCTTCCTTTCCTCTCGCCTCCATTTCCGCTCCCTACCTTCCTTCCTCCTCCTCTCTTTTTCACTTTGCCTTTCCTCCTCTTTTCGTCCTTTGTTTTCTTCTCTGCCTTCTCCCCTCTACCTTTCTTGCCCCATGTCTGATCTCCTCCTACTCCTCTTTTCTTTGCTCTCCTTCTTTTCCCCCTTCTCTCCTCCTCTTTGTTTCCCTTTCCTCTCTTCTTCATACTTAACTCGGTTGTAGAGTAATTTTCCTACTAGTCATTGTTAGTAAGTTGAATCAGCATTGGATACCCCCATTATGCAACGCTCTGCTTATATATATATATATATATATATATATATATATATATATATGCCTGCGTGTGCTTATCTTCTAACAACTGAACTTTTGCAAGGATAATTTTCTTTTGGCTGAATGTTTTACTCATTCATCTGTTTTTTCTTCTATTAAGTATTATATCTGTTTCAGAAAACAAATAATTATTCAATCATTGTTGGCAAGCGGTAATTATTTCGACACTTTGAGTATGAATCAAGTAAGCAATCTGCATTGAGGCTTTATTTAAGCAAGGTTGATAATGGATTTTACGCACCAATTAATTATCTGTATAATAACTGACCTCTGAACCCCAACTCTAAATATTTCTCTTTTCTATCCTCCTTTATCCATATGAGTCCTATTGACCGTCTGGATTCAGATTTTTTCATCTGTTAACACTGATCCCTACTAATGCTAAGGGAACTGTATTTGTCTATTTGTCCACTCAATATCTCCATAAGTTCTCAATGAATTTCAATGACATCAAGTGGAAGGGTAAACCATGGGATAAGGAAGAACTGATTAAATTTTGGAGTCGATCCGGGATTCGTTTGTTTTTTTTGGGGGGGGGTCTTGATTGATAGATAGTTTTTAATATATTGATACAATAATTTTCATCAGAAGTTACTCCCTTTGAATTTGTTAGGACGAATTGAAAAGGTGAAGTCTGAATAACTTGCAGTTCTCGGGGTCTCGTGCTTCTATTTACAGTTTTAGATTTAGGTCATTACTCTCCCTAATATTCAGCAAAAAAAAAGCCCCCAGCTATCAGATACCAGAAGAGTTGTTTCTACTTTTTGACAGCAGCAGTAAACACATGTATTTAATGATACTATTACCTATTTTGAATTGGTTCTCTGTGGTGATAAATTATAGAAGTATTTCACCAAAGGTTCTGGGTCTTTGCTTGTTTTTTGTTTTCCAATTGAGGTCAGAGTCCTCTCAATGCCCCCCCTCCGTCCTCAGGACACACACACACACACACAAGACACGCCCTATAAGACAAGGTTTATTGGTACACTGGGACCTTGTTGTTGACTGGTAGATGTGAATATGATAACAACAGCTTGACAACTAGATCTGTATGATAGCCAATACTGAAATGAAGCATTGGTGCTAGGCAGTGATGCCTAGTAGGGTTTGATATTAATAGCTAGACTGTCTCAAAAAATGGCTAAGTTTGGCTAGATCTCGAATTTCCAGCTGACTTTATAGCTAAAAGTTATCTATGTATAAAGTTGTAATGTATGTATGTATGTATATTTGTACTCTTATAACTTGAAGTATACATCCGAGACAAAAAAGTAAACTATAATTGAATTCAGTACGTTTCAATTTGCCAACAGTGCTAATCTTTAGGTCTATTTTTGAACTAATATTAATTCTAATAGATTTTTTCTGATGTTCAGTGATTTTTCTGTCCAAAACCAATCCAGTCAGCAGCCTGTCAGCAGTCAGTGGAAAGTAGATCATATATTTGTTCCTTGGGATAGGGAAAGAGGCCATGAACAAATAATATTCCCCTTCTCAGAATGTGATGGGGTCTTCCACAGGAACTTGCTGAAAACTGAGGTTAGGCTGTTTTTCACTTGAGTCATTTAAAACCCGCTTCATGAATTAGATAACTATGTATTAAGGCTCTAAAGAACAAATTATTCATAAAAATTTTATATTTACTATCATTGATTTCTATTGGCTAAATTGGGAAAAAATCAGCCAGATTGAGCCAAAAAATAGCTAATTTGGCAAACTTGGCTGTTGGGATTATAGAGATTAAGTGAAAAAATTTATTTTATTTGTAAATGCTGAATCAAAATAAAAGTACACCAAGTTATCTATTTGAGAAAAAAAAAAGAGCTCAACTAACATATATATATATATATATATATATATAATTATTAATAATTGTATCATCCACAGGCAGCTATTTTGTTGTATTACAATTCTTCATTGTGGCTATAGACTATCATATTTCTCATCCAGTACCACAAAGTAGGATCGAAACCTTTGTTTCAGACCCAGAGGCTGGCATTTTACCCCTGCCCTATGCAGAACTGGACATTCAGTAGCCTTGTTCTATGGTGACCCACCCCCACTACTGCATATATATTAATCATGTGACCAGTAATGATGTCTATGCATGATAAGGACAGACTCACTCTCATGGCAATTGAAAACAATGTTCTCAAGAACTCACAATGTACGGATTTTTGGAGAAATTCGTTTCCAGAGAACTAAGTAAGTCAAATGTGTGAATTTTGATTGTTGTTAGTGTTATGGAAATAGATTTAATTTTCCTTCAACTTTTTTTTACTTCTTGAAAACATCAGTGGGTGCCACAGTTCCCTCTAAGCGGTGCACGTGTGTATACGTGCACCATTTAGTAACTAGCACACAAAGGAAATTTATGTGTGCACAAAAGATCAGGTTTTGGTTGAAAGGGTTAACAAAATAGAAACATTATTTTGTCTGAAGAAATTTGCACAATGTTAGATTTTTGCACACATTGATTATTAAAAATTAGAGAGGACATGGCTTGGGGCCTCATAGCACTGGTAGCCCAGGAGTCTACAAAATCCTAATCCAGTGTTGATAACAGCCTTATCCAATAGGCACCTATCTATTCCTCCATTTATTTGCAACCTTCAAAGAAATCTGTCAACATGACTGTCTTCCATTTTCATGTTGGTCTAGCTAAATATAGAAGAATTGTGTGTACAGGCCACACCGGTGGAACTACATAGAGGGCTGAAAATTTTGTTTTTTTTGAAAATTCATCTGACTAAACGGAATTTATGATGGGTTCAATTTACAATGTGCATTCATACTAAATTGATCATTGATTGCTTGTTTTTTGTTTTTTTTTTTTGATTCAGACATTTTCAGTGATCACTGCCAAACAAAATGCAGAAGAAGGAACTCATTCACTGATCATTCCTTTTCCCAATAATTTTTTAGTTGATCACCTCCAGCAAAAGAGGTTGGTCACGTGACAGTTTCTATTGAGCGACTAACCAAACCTGTCTTCTCTTTGACCTTTTCAAGAAATACAGAATATTTGCCTATTCCATTCTCCATATTTATCATTTTTCCCTCGAACACCTACTTACACACACACACACACACTCAGGTACACATACATGCACACATACAAACGCATATATATGCACACACATAGATACACATGCTTACACATACCCCCCCCCCATACACACACACACAACAAATGACTTGGGGGAAAAAAGGTGATAAAAATGTCTACAAAAAAATTTTAAAAAAACATTGAAATCGTGTACCTTTGCCAAGTACAAACTGAATGATAATCAGTTCATATATAGTTACAATGTTGGGGAGGTAACTCAGTGAATTGAATTTCATATTTCAGAAATCATCTCATGATTGAGAAAGAATTCCTGGATCTACCCCGAAATTCAATCAACCCTTAAGCCCATGGCCCATGGAGATTATCATTGAAATTCATTGAGATATTGAGATGTGTGGACGTGAAGCTATGATGCTGGGGAGGTAAATGTAAAAGAAATCCTTGGATCTGCTTCTAGATTTAATCGATTCCCACTTGGTCTGTGGCTCACCTATCTGCCAAATGTCATTGACATTCATCGAGAAAAAACAGACTAACGGACAGATAGACATGAGTGAATACTTATACCCCTTCCTACTTTCGTTGACAAAGGTGAAAGAGTAGTGCTTACCATTTCAGCTATGAAAACAGATTCTAACTTCACAATGCATTTATAGAATTTTCAACTCTTTTTTTTTTTCCTGTATTTTTGTGGTCTTCTGCTAAGGCAGAAATGCTGAGACTGAGCTTTTCTGCCCTCTCAGAACGAATGAAAAATTCTTCAACTGAGGCTTCTCAATATATTTATCTTGGGCTCTTAAGAACGTTTATATCATTTATTTATTTATTCTTTTCAAATTTGTTTTTCAGGGAAGCCATGGAAATAAGTATTGGTTTAAGGGTTCACATATTTCCAGTTTTTTGGTGTTAGGAATTTGATCTTTTTTTTTTCCTTCTATTTTGAAAAGAATTTGTACAATGTTACCGGGTGTCTGATAGTTATATAGAAATTGCTTTTTCACAAAGAATTCTCCCAAAATATGAGTGGCATCTTACATATGTATTGATCTCAGTGTGTGACGTTATATGTTCCTCTAAATATTTGGAAGAAAAAAAAAGACCACAATCCTGAATTTTTTTCCTTGTTACAAATTTTTTGTTGGCTTTTGTCAATATTTGACCTCTTCCAATTAAGTAGGAAGCTTTATATGCATTCACTATTATCTGTCTGTTTGTCCACAGTATGTTTCCAAAGGTTCTTGCTAGATTTCCCTGACATTTTCTAGAAGCATTGGCCACAGGCTTAAGAAGAATTGATTAATTTTTGGGACAGATCCAAGAATTTGTTTTCAATTGAGAGATATTTTTCATACTCACCACCCCTGCATCATAGCTAAATATGAACTGATTTTCTGTTTTTAGTTATTGTATGATGTTGGCAGAAGAATGCGCTCTTTGAGTGCTTCCTTGTTTCTACTTTGTTTGACACCTGAAGATAATCATTCTTGATGTGCTTATCTAAAATTCATGCGACAAGTGTCTTGCTTGCTTACTAGTGAGTATGATCTTCACTCAATGCACCATATTTGTAGCCTTGTGGCAAAAACTAAGCTATTCAAGCCTGACTGCTGCAGAGTCAAATTCCGCTCCTACCTCTATTGGGACTAAGGATTATTTATGTAACTTTTGTATTGTATATAATGAATTTGTCGGTATATAATACTTTTCAATCTAGCTGAGTTGGTAAGAGCTGCCTTCCAATCACATAGTTGTGATTTCAAATGATGGCATGTTCATGTTAACTTTCTAAACAGGTTTGGTTTAATGTGATGTGATTGACAAGCAGTGTAGAGTTTCTCTTAAATTTAGTGAAGATTGTTCTTATTGTTACAGAGGAAAAACAGAGTCAACTCCAACTGGGACTGGAGTTTCCCAAAATGTCTCTTGAAAACATTTCTTCTCCTAACTGTACATAGAAATAATCAATTTTCATGGGTTCTTCATGTTGTTTAACAGTTGCAACACTTTGAGCAGAACCATTACAATGACATTTTGTGGTGTTGCTTTTCAAATCTAACCATTTGTATGGTTGACAGAAGTATAGTACACTGCAAGGTGTTGCTCTAATCAATGGAAAACCCTCACCCTAACTCTAAATTCTTTAATTAATCGACCTCTGTATATAAGCTTTTTTAAATTAAACTCTCTGCGCTTCTTATTGCTTCCTGTTGCTTCTTGTATTTTACCATCACTGCAAGTGATACGTCGCCCAAGTGAAGTGTTGGGATACGTGTAATGTTGTTTTTTCAAGTAGGAGTATTTACTACTTATATATCTTGAGTAAAATGATTTTAGATGCAGAAGCATCTCTCATAGTGATCACTGTCAGATATACCGAAACACTCCAACCATCTCTTATTTCCTCCCCCTCCTTCTGTGTACGTCTAAAAGTACAAGGGAGAGAAGTTGCGCATCTATCGTCTGACTTTCAAGCTCGATTTATTTTTCAGGCGTCCATCCTCAAGTCATGAGCAAAACACTCATGAACACACACGCACTCTTTTATATCATAAATCAGAGCTTTTCAAACTGTCATACCACTTAGGTGTGTAGCTAATGATCTCTGGACATGTTGCAAAATCAAGTGAAATTTGATTGTTTTTACAAATATTGTTTCATCTTTCTTACTGAGAGCAGCAATTTGAAATTTATATTTAGCATGGCTAGCAAATCTAGAGGAATATGTTGCCAAAACTTTAATTTTTAGAAAGTGTGTCACAAGTGAAGAAAGTTAGCAAAGCTTTGTCTTAGAAATTCATGTACAGAAAGTAATGGGTTTCTATATTTCATAGATGGAGAAAGAATCTTGCATGGTAATTCAGACATGAACTTACCCAAGCATGCATAGGTGCACCAATAAGTCAGCAACCTAATGATCAAAAAAGTATTAATCTAAAACACAACAAATGTTTATTTTTCAACATGATCTTCTTCCTGGTCAATACTCTTAATTAAGTGGTGAATATTATCGCAGATCAAACATTGGATACATACTCCTACTTCTTCTTATATGATCACCAAGGTTAAGCAACGTTGAGGCTGGCCAATATCTAGATCAGTGGTCTTGAAACTGGGGTTCTTTGACCTCTAGGGGTCTGCAGTTCAAATTTTAAATCAATACTATAAATTTTTAATAACTCTTCTGGTACTAAGTTAGTGAACTGCTTATGTATAATGCTTTCCAATACTGTACAAGTATTAACCTGATATTAGTTAACTCAGGTAATTAGCTAAAATGGACTCCTTTTTCCCACTATTAGTCCATTTTAATGAAGATTCACTGTGATGGTAAATGAATTTGTGTGTATCTATTCGAGTTGTATCTTCATTTGACTGGAAGCTTTGAAGCCTAAGATGAGTTCTTAAGAGGGTGCCATGCCCTGAACAGGTTGAGAATGGCTGCTTCAAGATGTACAGATACACACATGCTCTTTCTGTCTCTCTCTCTCTCTTCTCCATAAACTACCCATTCATCTTTAATGTTTAATTAGTGTAAATAGTCTGAAATAAAGATGAATATCTTGCATATGCTTCTTCCAATCATTCAGCAGTCAGATGTTAAGAGAGGTAATTAGTAATAAAGATAAGTAGAGACTCTTACTTGCTTGACTGTTTACAATATTTTATTTGGTATTAGTATCCGACTATGACTATGTGAATGAGGAAAAGACAGTTTTAGGAACTGAATTTTGCTCAAACCGAATTATTTAAGGTAGTGAGCAAAACAACTGTGATGATTGGAAAAATGATTTTGTCACTTCCGTAAATAATTCGCAAAATTTAGTTCCTGAAACTGTCTTCCCTTACTCGCAATATTTTATTCATTGACATAGAGGAATTCTGCTGGTATAGCTCAGTGGAGGAGCTGAGTGCAAACAGACAAAGAGTCTTTAATTCCTGCCTAGAGAAAGCATAGGAAGATTCTAGGATGCCCAATCTTCACAATGCTCCACTCGACCTTGCTGATGTATGCCAGTGTGAAGCAGAGAGCCATCTGCTCTGGCTGTTTTACTGAGAGCTCCGGGGGTAGGGATATCCATGCATTTCCTGGAGGACATATCCCTTGTTCATGGTCAATCTTGTATTTGTAAAGTCATGAGATTTTAGAATACACAGGATTATATGAGTTTAGTCCAAGTTGGCATATGTGACCCACAGACCATGCGACTGGGGTGGAGAATGAGTGAGCTGGGGGGGGGGGGTAACTGGAGAATCCTGAAGAATCTTTTTTTTTTTTTTTAATCTAAAAAGTATTTGAGGAGGGGATGCATTTGGACCTAGCGCCTGTGTAGGTTTAGTTCAATAAGGGTTAATTAATGCCCCCACAATATTATCCAAAGTAATGCTTTGCTTAGCAACTTTTTTTTTATTTTCTTCATTCAAAGATATTATAGATTCATGTTGTGTCAAGCCTTTTGTTGACAATTTACTTTATAAAGGTCAACCCGATTGTCTACCTTGGGTAATAACTCCCATGCCTGATATATATAAAGGATTAAACTAAGCTTATTAAAAGACTGTATATTATAAATATATAGACCAGTGTTGGACTAATTGTGAAGGAATTATGTCAAACCTCCAACAGACTTTCTTAATTTTCCACTTCTGACGAATAGTTTTCTTATATCGTATTTCAAACCCACATTCCTTTGTCTACCAAGCCATCCCCCCTCCGTCTCTTGTATTTATTCTGTCTGACTTGACCTTATTTACCAGTCTCACCCCCTCAGGACCGACTGCTTAATTGCTTAGGGGTCCAAGTCTGACTTGGGCCATGAAGCTATTATCTTAATTCAACAAATTTATCATATGGAACATAACTCTGCTTGTAACTCAATGAAAAACATTTCACCCTGGAGCTGTGATTACCAAGCTAGTCTTGCTGACTGTCATACTAACTGTGTTAAGTTTGATACTCACTGGATTCCCCACACTTGTGGCCTTGTGACAGACTTGGCTTCATTTAATGATTACCTATAATGTTCCAATCTTAGAAATGGTATCTTTACTATTCGTTAATGATTAGTCACTGTGATCAATGAAATAAGAAGCTATGGTAGTTCCATCTATCAATTGAGGTAAATACTGTTCCAGTTTTAATTGAAATTCTTACCTGTGGCCAGAAAGTTAATCATTTTCAATATTTTTCATAATTTATAAGATGATGATTATATCTGTCCACATCAACAGCAGAGATAGTTTTATCAATGTGTTTTCAAACTCAAGTTCAAGTTGGAGTTATCTTCATCTCACCCCTTACAAGAACAAGAACAATCCTCACCAAATTTAATGAAGTAAACTCTTCACTGTTCATCTATCACATGAAACAAACCTATTAAAAAAAAAAATTGACATTTCTGTGCCAGCTTAGCAATGCTCTTACCATTGAGCTAAACAGCTGCCGGTAAGAGCATCACTGCATTGAAGCGGCTATCCTATTGGTGGCAGGTGTGATTCCTACAGCAGCCCCATTTGCTTTAATTATTTATTCTATGTTGTCTCAAGTGATACAACTGTGTAACAACAGGAGATCATCTCAAATAAGATTCTACATGATATAATACAATTTATAGTTCATTCTGTCAAACAAAATATGTCCATTTCTTGACATATATATATATACAATTCAAAGTTGCAGTAATCATCCTCAGTCGGATTAGAAGTAGGTGTGGATTTTAACCTTTTTACAGCCTGGCTCATGTTCTTCTGTCTTCTATGACATGGGTTTACAAAAACAGGTACTCAGCAAGCATTGCTTTGACAAATAGATTTGCTGTGATAAGAGCCAAAAAACATATCTTAGAATTAAAACTTGGGGCAGGAAATTTGAATATTTACTCAAAAAATTGCTTCTTTTGTTTTCCTGTTTATTTGTTTTTAAATAATTCTCTTTCTAAATGTTTTAAATTTACAGTGTGAGTTTATGCTAAATTGGTCTCTTAGTTTGTGTCTGGCAGCATTCAGACTTGTTTTGTTTTTTTTAAAATTCGGTCTTTTTAGTGATGTGACAAAAAGCAAGAAAAGTGACTTATTCATTGATCACCCCTTTTTTTAAATTGATCATCCCCGATGCAACATGCTGCCAAAAGACATAAGTCAGATGAAGGTTTCCATTGAATGACTAATTGGACCTGTTCCTTCCTGAATAGACCAACTGTCAAAACCATATATCAATATGCGAACTAATCTAAGTGCAAGCAGTAAACACAAGTGGTGACTACTGCTTACTTATAAAATCCTGTACCTCAAGTAAAAACTGGATGAAGATCAGTTCATATATAACTGCAAAGCTGGGGAGGTAACTTCTTCCACAAAATGTCATTGAAATTGATTGGGAACCTTGGCAGATATGTGAACAGACAGACAAACATGAGTGAATGAATATACCTCTCTATTGGCTGAGGTAAAATACCAGGTCTCTATAATCATCATCATCAGCAGCCTTTTAGCATCCATTGCTGGACATACAGAGGTTTAGTGAATCTTGTGTAAGGTCTATCATGGGCGCTACAAAACCAATACTTTCTGGACTTGTCTATTTCATCACGCTGTCTTGTATTTTGCTAGCTACACTTTCGCACATGATTTCAGAGGATCTATGTCATGATGTCTATCAGTTGTGTGCCATTCTTGCCATTTGACCTGCTCATCGCATATGAGTTTTTCAATGGATTCCATATCCCTGACTCCTATTTTTTCTTTAATATACTGTGCTGTCTTGTGATCTGTCCATGTGAGGTTGAGCATGATTCTCTCATGTGCACGTTGCATGGTTCTCAGTTTGAGGGTCAATCTTTTGGTTTAATTCCATGATTCAGCTACAGAGATAACAGTTGAAAGGATACATTGGTTGAAGACCTTTTTAGAATAATGGGATTTTCTTGTTCTTAAACTTTGAGATTGCTCTACTGAAAGCTTGCCATCTTAGAGTGATTCTTCACTTGATTTCTTCTTTTGATGATTTCATGGAGATTCGTTGTCCTAGGTAGACGGAGTGGTTTACTTTTTTGCGGTCTGTGTTTTCAAAACGCCTACAAATACAAACGTTTGTGTGAGTTTCATGGATGATAATCGTGGGTGATATATAAATATCATTCAATACTTGAACTAAATTTAATTTTAGGTACAGATATGATTACCTTATTTGGTTGCCATAGATACAAATATCATGAATTTGGAACAGAAGGCAATTGACCTGTTTTCACTACCAAGTATATTTTCAACATGGTACCTACTCTGCTGGATTTTTCAAGTGAAAAAATTATGATAAAAATAGGTCTTCATTGGAAAATAGTTTTAAATTCTTACAGATCAACTGATATGTTGAACAAAATATGAAGTAAATTTCATATATGCATGAATGTATGATTATTAATTGCATTATATTACAAAAAAACGTATTTGAAATGATCTGTTCTTTCAACACAACAGTTATATGTTATGAAATGGATATATATGATCTGACAGAATGATTATAAATTGCACTATGTTATATAGAAACTTATAGAGTTTAGAAACTATCATCATTAAATGGTTAATGTATCATTCGTAAAAACGAATACACCAAGAATGAACGAGGTGAGAATTTGATGTGAAAACAGTCATTTGGGCTCTTGCATTACCGATAACTGTTTAGCTGAATGGTATGCCGATGGTGAGAGCATCACTACGTTGAAGCGGTTATCCTATCAGTGGCAGGTTCGATACCTATAGCAGCTCCATCTTCTTCTATTGTTAATTCTATTTATGTTGTCTCGGGCGAGTGATACATTAACCATGTAATGACAGGAGATCATTTCAAATAAGTTTCTATATAATATAACACAATTTATAATCATTCTTTTGGATCATAAATCCATTTTTCAATGCATATTGTTGGACAAGTCTTGTCTGTGGCACTGGATTGTCACTGGTTATCAGTTACTGTTAAAAAGGCATCAAGACAAAAGGACAACGGTGTAGTATGGATTACTGCAAGTAACAATTGTGTCCAGTGAAAAGGCATCAGTCAAAAGGAGGTATACATTGATAATTGATGTTAATTTGTTCCAACTCCCCCCCCCTTTTTTTTATCAGTTCAATTAAATTGAATCTTGAAAACTATGTGGAAAAAGTTGATCCCAATTTGAGCTTACACGTTTCAAATCTTCTTTCTAGTGTTATTGTCTTCAAGTAATAAAAGAAGCATTGCATTGTGGGTATTCAAGGCAAAGTGATTGACTTGAACTTGTATCCCTTAGTTACTGTCTTCGCCTCTGAAATGAGTTTTTAGCTCCCAAACTTTTTATCCTTTTGAGCCCATTTTATGTAAAGTGGCCAACCTTCAAGAGTATATGGCCAGTGACAGAAATCTCTGCTTAGTGATCCTTGCAAGCTTCGAGTCAGGTTGAGACCAGGACTTTATTCTTACAATTTTTTTGACTACCTACTCTCTTGGGAGGATAAAGGTCTACCGAAAGGATACTGCCACTCTAAATACACAGATTAGAGTGTACTCAATCAGCTGCTGAGTACTGTTCAACAGAGTTGGTTTTCCTCACTCTTTGCTTATACCACAAATTGAACCCACAACCTTTTGCATGTGATGTGCTAACTATTACTCTATCCATATGGCCTCTTGATTTTCGATCATATTTTAGTTGGCTGCTTCTGTTCTCCAGCCACAGAATCACATTCAATCTGCTACCATTGGTAGTGAAGCTATGGACCAAGAGTTATTCTTGTTATATAAGTGTTGTCATCATTATTCATTAGAAAAAAATTCTCATTTCAACTTCGCATTTTTATAAGTTAGTGATAAATACTCCGTTCTGAATTCTGTTAAAGCTGAAATCTGTTCATAATGTTTTAGTTTTCATTTTGGAAAAAAAAATTTTTCATTTAAATATTTATGAAGCAAGTTCAAGAAAAATTTGATAGATAAAAAAATTTGATAAATAAGATTAACAGGTCTGGTTAATCCTTCAATATAAAGCATCATGTGACCAATGTCTTTTGGCTGCCTGATCAATGAATAAGTTTCTTCTTTCGATATTTGTTGAGCAGTGATCATTCAAAATTTGGCAGAGTAAGCTCAACTTTCAAAAATAAGAAGATCCCATTTATCCTAAAAAGAAGGGTGTATAACCAATGCATCCTCCCAATTGTCACTTATGGAGCCGAAACATGGAACCTAACCAAGAGACAGATCCGCAAACTGAGATCCATGCAACGCGCACATGAAAGAATTATGCTGGGCCTTACATGGAGAGACCACGAAACAGCACAGTACGTCCGGGAAAAGAGTCAGGGACATCTTAAAATCCATTAAAAATCTCAAATGGCAGTGGGTTGGCCATGTTGCAAGATGGACATTGCGACTCATGACGTGGACCCCCAAGATCACATGTGCAACCGAGGCCGGCTGAATACAAGATGCAGAGACGAACTAGACGAATTCAGAAAGTACTGGGTCCACAACGCCTATGATAGAGAAGTGTGGTGAATCCTGGAGAAGGTCTATGTCTAACGAAGGACGTTTAAAAAACTGATGATCATCATCATTTAAAAAATCTGAATTTCAGAAAAACAAAAAAACAATTGTGAACATTACCGAACACTACCTAAGTGACCCACTTGGCATAAATTTATATTGTAAATTGGACCCCCTCAAGGGGGGGGGTAAAAAAAAAAAACAGATTGTCCTTTCTAAACATAAGGAGTAAATGTCTGAATTATCAGCCCTTTATATCCATTGGCGCCTTCCTAGATACATACATAGCCAGCCAGACTCCTGAAATCTGAAGAAACCTATGCTGACAGTTTTGCCGGTGGTTCTTAATAATTTTGAGATGGAGTTTTTTGTTTGAATTTTATTCCTTCTGCTTATATGTAAGAGATAGATATGAGAGAAAGGAGGCGAGAGACAAGGTATTGATTTTTATGGATTATGTCACCTCTCTATAATGACTAATGTCTGCTGCTCATAGATTATCTTGTCTTTGAGACATAATATTGGTAAATTTGCTGCTGCTAAAGTAAATGTCTGCTATAGATAGAATCTATAAAAGATGTGCAACAGTCATTGCTATGTAACCCTTGCTCGGTGAAACCAGCTGAGGTAACATTGACGACACATTAAATTGGTCGATAGAACAGTACGATAAGTGTTTCATTCCATTGTTTACCAAGTGGATTCAAAGAAAACATTGAGCAGAATTAGTTTTATTATCAAACTCAAGTCTAACGTTGATTTGGCTTCTCTACCATGACAACACCAACAATCCTCACCTAATTCAGGGGAGTGAGCTTTTCATTGTTTTTCTGTCTTGTCACATTAAACCAAGCCTATATATAGAATTGAAATTTCTCTACTATGATTTGATATTGTGATCAAGTAAGGTGACTCTCTTACTGACTGAGCCAACTGACAAGTCTTACATATCTTACACTGCAAATTTGCGAGGACTTGTTTCATTGTAATGAATATATTAGAATTTTTACAATGACCTTCCCTGCATCATAGTTATGTATGACATGATTTTCATTTAGTTTTTAGTGACAATAGTGTTAGGAGAGGCATGCATTCTCTCAGTGCTGTCTAGTTACCTCTTCCAATGAAGTTGGTAGAGATATATGTATTCACTCATGTTTGTCTGTGTGTAATATCTCCAAAAGTTCTCAATGAATTTCAATGACATTTTGAAATCACTACCATATTAATTGGTAGGAAGCTCCTTAGCGACTGAGCTCTTTTGCTGTTACAATTCACCAGTGTATCATGATATTTTTTACTTTGGCGATAATTGTTACACAAAATTTATTCAACGAAATTAACTATTTTTTTAGCTCATCTAAAATCTAATTTTTTTTTTTCCTGATAGAATGGAAAAAGACCGATTTTTCATCAGAAAAAGCAAATTTTTATAAATCATATCTCTACTGACTGCAAGAAGCATACACATAATAATATTTTTTAAATTTCTACTGTAGTCAGTAGAATCCTCTATCAGTGCTGGTGAGGGAGAGGGTGTAATGTTTCCAGTTATATATTTTGTAGACTAACCTGCTTCTTTTGGACATCCATACATTTTTTACTAGAGCTCATAATCTGATAACACTTTTTAGTGAGGGTTTTTTTTTCTCCTTACCTTATAGTTCAATAACATTATTTTACGTTGAATTTCTTCAACTCATCAATGCTTACTTTTTGGAAATTTTGTTTTACATGAGTTTATCTTATATTGTGATACTTATTATTTTTTATTGTATTGTGGAAAAACAATGTTGCAGCCTGAATTGACAAGTCTTGAAAAAATCATGTCATAAATATGCAAGGACTTATTTCATTCTAATAAATAAATAGATCTATTAAGATTAACACCTCCCTAGACCAAATGATTGGTAGTCAGTTCTCATACTGATTGAGCTAAACTGACAGGACATGTGCATCTCGGGAAATTTATCGTACAGATATGCAAGGGTTTATTTTCATTCTGATAAATAGGTACATTTACACTAAAAAATATCATATTTTATACTATATGTGCAAAGAAATATAGCAGTAACCCTCTTCGGTTGGAATAGCAGCAGTAGTTGAGTTTGGCCCTGCAGTAGCCAGGCTTGTATTTTAACCCTATTGTTTGAATGCAGATGTAAAACTGAGTCTCTCGACTAAGCTAATAACTTCTTCCTATTTATTGTATTCAGGCACTTGTAAAATCCCCAAGTGACGGAAATACCGAGAAAGCATTGAATTTTTTCTTTCCCATCCATTCATGAATATAAGATTGTGTTGTCTGGTATTAACAAGTAAGAGGTGAATAACCGAGATGAACAATGAACTCTTCTCGCCTCTTCGCTGGGTCATAATATCTTATGGAAACTGCGAATACATTACATTTTCCTGATTGTAGTGTAGCTGCATAATTCAAACAGACTAAGGCAGTTGCTTCAATGCAGTACAACCCACCTCAAGTTGCACTTGCTGCATCTTTGCAATTCCCTCTATTACATATTTTCTCTCTTTCCCCTTCTCTCTCTCTCTCTTTCCCCTTCTCTCTCTCTCTCTTTCCCCTTCTCTCTCTCTCTCTCTCTCTCTTTCCCCTTCTCTCTCTCTCTTTCCCCTTCTCTCTCTCTCTCTTTCCCCTTCTCTCTCTCTCTCTCTTTCCCCTTCTCTCTCTCTCTCTCTTTCCCCTTCTCTCTCTCTCTCTTTCCCCTTCTCTCTCTCTCTCTTTCCCCTTCTCTCTCTCTCTTTCCCCTTCTCTCTCTCTCTCTTTCCCCTTCTCTCTCTCTCTTTTTCCCCTTCTCTCTCTCTCTCTTTCCCCTTCTCTCTCTCTCTTTTTCCCCTTCTCTCTCTCTCTTCTTCCCATTCTTTCTCTCTCTTTTTCCCATTCTCTCTCTTTCTTCCCATTCATTCTCTCTCTTTTTCCCATTCTCTCTCTCTCTTCTTCCCATTCTCTATCTCTCTTTTTCCCCTTCTTCTTCTCTCTCTTCTTCCCCTTCTTCTTCTCTCTCTCTTTTTCCCCTTCTTCTTCTCTCTCTCTTTTTCCCCTTCTTCTTCTCTCTCTCTTTTTCCCCTTCTTCTTCTCTCTCTCTTTTTCCCCTTCTTCTTCTCTCTCTCTTTTTCCCCTTCTTCTTCTCTCTCTCTTTTTCCCCTTCTTCTTCTCTCTCTCTTTTTCCCCTTCTTCTGCTCTCTCTCTCTCTTTTCCCCCGCTCTCTCTCTCTCTCTTTTCCCCCGCTCTCTCTCTCTCTCTTTTCCCCCGCTCTCTCTCTCTCTCTTTCCCCCCGCTCTCTCTGTCTCTCTTTCCCCTCTCTCTCTCTCTTTCCCCCCCTCTCTCTCTCTTTCCCCCCGCTCTCTCTCTCTTTCCCCCCGCTCTCTTTCTCTTTCCCCGCTCTCTCTCTCTTTCCCCCCTCTCTCTCTCTTTCCCCGCTCTCTCTCTCTTTCCCCGCTCTCTCTCTCTTTCCCCGCTCTCTCTCTCTTTCCCCGCTCTCTCTCTCTCTTTCCCCGCTCTCTCTCTCTCTTTCCCCGCTCTCTCTCTGTCTCTTTCCCCCCGCTCTCTCTCTGTCTCTTTCCCCCCGCTCTCTCTCTGTCTCTTTCCCCCCGCTCTCTCTCTGTCTCTTTCCCCCCGCTCTCTCTCTGTCTCTTTCCCCCCGCTCTCTCTGTGTCTCTTTCCCCCCGCTCTCTTTCTCTCTCTTTCCCCCCCGCTCTCTCCCTCTCTTTCCCCCCGCTTTCTCTCCCCCCTGCTTTCTCTTTCCCTCTGCTCTTTCCTCCATGTGTCTCCCTTTAATCTTGCTTACCCTTAATAACACTGAGAAATTAACTTGGTTCTGTAGACTCAGATTCATTACAAATATCTAAAATCAATCAGTAGATCTTGACAAAGCAATGCACCCCCTCCAGACAGACACTTACTCCATATTGAGTACCAATTCTATACCAGTGATTCAGAACATTGGCTGCACATCCCATTATTAGTCAGTTCAAATAGTAAGAAGGAGCTCAGATTTTTCAAGCTGTCTAGGTGAGGCATGAACCCAGAGAGAATGTGGACCACTGAAAAAAAACCATTTCGAATTTCAGTATCGAATGTCACTTGATCTTTGAACTCAGTTTTCAAATCTTTTTTTCAGCAACTTTGCTTTGAATATTAGAATTCAAAAATTGTGGAGAGAATTCAGTTTTGCACCTGGAAACATCAAATCTTGGATCATTTTGCTCAAGAAAATCTATCATGCATTATTTTATTCGGACTAATATCATCATCTTGTTTATTATAGTCATTGCAATTCGGTGGATATACCCTTCAGCCTCCTACCAGTATCTGTTGTAGTTGGTAAAGCTTAGGGAATTTCAAACTGGACTCTTTATCCAATTTATTGGGGTATATTGTTCTCATTCTGCTACCCATGCCAGAGGATATCTTGTATTTAATTCTTTTACTTGATTTGTTCTTTTGATCTCTCTTGTATGTCTCTTCTATTGAACCAGAGTATATGATATTTTTGCACAACTCAACTCAACCCAACCCAGAGATAGAGCTCACAGACAACCAGGCAGTTTGCTGAATACACTTAACCAACACTTCCATCCATTAGGCTATTGTCTTGTTAGAAAATTTGTTTGCCCTGGGCAGAATTTGATATCCTTGCCAATATATTACAAATCTTGACAAATCATTATGTTTTTAATCTTTCTTTAAACAAGCTTGGAACTCGGACCATAGATGCATTAGTTTGTGTGGAGATCTAGTAAGGCAGTTTTGCGAATTTTATTTTCAAGTTTACCCCTAAAATAGAGTCAAAGAAGCATTTGAAAACACTTAAAAACTTCTAGATTCTTCGAATATATACCTAAAATCTAAGAAACATTTCATATTACTTATAACATGGAAATATTACTTAATTTCATCAAAAATCATCTAAATAGCAATTTCTAACTTATCTAGATGTAACCAAAAACATTTTAAGTGAAACCATCTAAATCTACAACGCTGAGCAAGGGATATAACTCTCGTTTCAGTATGTCAGTCAATGATGGCAATCATTGCTAGATAATGGCCTCGAATTTTTATTTCATTGATCCTCCCCAGATGCTAAGATTTAGTCTTTAATTTCCTGTTATCAACCTCACCATCATCGACTGTTGTACCAAACGCCAACCATAACTTTCCAGGGATTAGAACACAGTTAGTTTGGTTGTCATTTTAGTTTCTCCAGGTTTTGTCAGTTTTCAAGTGATTCTTGCTGGTAGCTGGCCATGTATGTGTCGTGTATAAAGGCAATATTGTTTATTCTTTGCCACCCCCACCTTCCCAAATAAGTTTTATGCGATTAAGATTCGATTCACATTGTAAGTCTATGCTAAATTGGTCCCTTAGTTTGTGTCCGGCAGTATTCACACTTTTATTCATTTATTTTTTTTTTTTGTTGAAAATTCAGATTTATATACTTAATGAAAGGCGGCAGAAGTAACCCCCTTTTTCCAATTTTTTAATTGATTATCCCCAACATGGCTTACTGCCAGAAGATGTTGGTCACATGCTGGTTTCTATTCAGTGACTCACCAGATCTTTTATGCGGACTTTTTTTTTTTTGCTAGTCACTTCTAACCTTTAGTACTCTGTAGGCGACTTTTTAAGCAGGCGGAAAGTTTTTCCTGCCACTGCAGGTAACTCTGATTGCTGGATAATGTGTTTGAACTTTGAGAATTGTATTGTCTCGTCAGTTTCAGTGAACGCACACACAAGTTACAGGGATGCAAAGTTACTAAGTGCACAAAATCTTGGCGCCCTTGAAAAAGAAGGCAGAGTGCTAAAGGTTAAGAGACTACATTGTTTCGGACTGACTAGATAATAATTTCAAATTACCACTTTTAAAGGTTGTGAGATCCTTGTCAGAATCGGATTAACTCCTCTTCTTAATTTACCGCTTTGAAAATTGTACTCTTTCTTTCTGGTTAAGATTGTGGTTTTCAGCTTCATCAACCGAACACGTAGAATACTGCTCTCCCTTCCTCTCTGCTCTACCAGTGAGTTTTAAACAACTGGTTAAGACAGGCATTTTGCGGAGATTGTTACCTTGGAAAGTGCAGCATACACATTTTCTTCTCGTTGCTGCAATGTAGAGACTCTACGAGTGCAGCCCATTGTTGTAGTTATTTATTCATATTGCCTTGAACAACGGGATAGATGCGTTTATGCGTCAGAGGCTGCAAACAACATGCCACAAGATGCACATTTTTGTTGCATTGCAGCGTGCGTATTAAAGAACTTTGCGGAAGAGAAATAGAAAGAAGCTCAAGAAACCATTTTTCAATAGTTGATATTTTTTTTGTTTTTAGAGCTAAAATGCTCAGGGTTTTTTGAAGCTTGAAGACTCTATGAAACAATGCAGAATGTTGAAGCTTCAAAATTTTTCTTATAAAAATCTCGGCATTGTAGCTCTAAAAAGGAAAAAAAGGAAAATCCCAACTTTAAAAGAATGGTTCTTTGGATACTCATGTGTGATCACACGTTAAATATAAAATACAATGCATAATATCTTTTTCCAAAAAGAATACAAGTTTTAAATACAAGAACACATCATATCAAATCAATGTTACACAATGTTAGAAGCCGTAAACATGTGTGGTGTTGTAATGAATATCCTTATCCATTTTAAAAGTATCTAGATCTGGTGAAAGCAGTGGAGTCTGGTAATTTAGTCCGCAGACCTACATCTGTATCACATTGTACTAGAGCTCCAAATTTGTTCGGAAGACCATTTCTGACCAGACAGACGCAGATGTGATGCCCTTGACACTGCTCTGCGTGGTCTAGACGGTTGGGTTCAGGGTTCACTCTGTGACCAAGTCAAGTGCTCTTATGTCCTCACAGCAACAGTTTCAAGGACTTGAGAGAATTTTTCGCATGTAAGGTTCCCCATGTTAAACCGACCTTGTGTCACATCCTGTTCACATGGGGGTTGAAGTAAATAGGGACCTACAACTCTGTTACTAAAAAAAAAGAATTTTCCGGTGTTTAGTTTACTTCTCTTTACTCCTACAATATGTTTGTAGCCTCTTAGCTCCATGAAAAACACTTTGGGTTTGACTAATTCTGAACCTAAGTGAAATAAACCAACAGAAGTGGTGTCTAATCAAGATAACAATTGAAAAAGAGAAAATGTCGAATGACCAAAGTCTTTTTGCAGCATGCCATGTTGGGGGTGATCAATTGAGAAATTGGGGAAAAAAGGGGGATCAACGAAAAGTTACTTCTCTCATCTGTTATTGGGTAGTGATCACTAAAAGTCTGATTTTCAACAAAAAAAAACAAAAAAATCCTAGCTCTGAATGCTGCAGGACACAAACTAGGGGATAAATTCAGCCTGAACATACTTTGCAAATTGAACCCCTCTCTAAAAACTTTTCTGGAGGGAAAATTTCCAAGTACAAAACATTTTCTAAACATCATCATCATCATCAGTCTTATAATGCTCGTCATTGGGCATAGACCTTACCCTGGATTCACCACACTTCTCTATTGTGGGCGTCGCAGAGCCAGTACTTTCTGAATTTTCTAAATGTAATAAGGAGTGAATGTTCAAATTTTCAGCTCTCTTGCTTCATAACCAGCTTGGAAACCTACATTGGCAGTTTTGTTGACTGTCTCTAATGAGCGAACAAGTCGAGTCAAATCAAGATAACAATTCAATATTAAATGACAAGGTTAGAAAAAAGGTTAAAAAAAGGTGAAAATCATTACAAACAAAAATGAGAAAACTAGTAAATTTCCCCGTTTCAAAATTGCTTTTCCTCTGTGACTGAAGAGGCGTTTGTTCTTCTGTTGTTGGGTAATTATTTGTACAATTGGCCCACTTCTAAATTTTGGGAAATGGTTTAAGAGTTTTACGTAAAAAGCCACAAGAGTCAAACAATAGATTTGGATTTCCTGCATGGATCTTTTTTTTTTTCTTTAACACATCTCATATTGGAGATGTATTTTGGAGGATTAAACCAAGAGTTTGTTTGGTTTATTTTGTAGAAATAAAAAGACAAATTGCATAAAGGAATCACCTTAGCATGCACATGAATCAGAACTATCTTTATCTGAAATTATCTTGAAAAAAAAAAAAATTACACCATTAGATTTGAGCATTGTTCATTCAATATGACCATAGAGACCCCTAAAAGCACTAATTTTGAAAAAACAAAAAAATTTTTTGGATGATGCTTAATGGTGTTCTCATGCAAATTTTCAAGGTTGTGGCCTCAAAAATGTGACTAGAAGTGCCTGGTGACATACACATGGACAACCAAAAAGAATCTGTGGTCCACTTGGCTGGTTGGTCAGACATCTGTGGAGCTACGGTGATTCAATTTTTTTTTTTATTCCTGACATCAAACTCTATTATATAAGATATTTACTGTTTTGTTCCACTATCTTATGCCATCTTTCAGGCAACTTCATTATTCTATCCTCTGTGAACATTTTATCCTTCGAAATAAAATACAGCTCTTGGTGTTTTTTGCAGTATTCCAGACAGTGGTGTAGTTTAGGGGTCTTGGCTCCTTGAGGGGGCCCCTCTAAAATTTACTAAGATTCGATGAAAAAGTGCATGCTTATTGCAAATTTTCATATCATAATTGGTGAAAAACAACCCCAAAGGTTGGCCCATTGGATTAAGGATTAGCTCAATGCATATCTGAACATAGCAGAAAACATTACATGAACTATTAAAAGCTATCGTCTGTCACCAAAACTCTGTCAACATAGGTTTCTTCAGTTTTCAAGTTGGTTGCCTCACTGGCTATGTATGTATCATGCATGCAATGGTGCTGTAGGGGTGAAAATTTCAACATCATTCCTTATTTATTTATTTTTTTTTTTTTCTGTTATTTTTTCTTAAATTCCTCCCAAAATAGATTTTAAGTGGGGGTTTCAGTTTACAATGTGAGTGTAGGCTAAATTGGTCCCTAGTTTGTGTCTGGTTGTTTTCAAGCATGTTTTTTGAAAATTCAAACTTTTTAATGTCTAGTGAAAGAAATAACTTATTCACTGATCACCCATAACACTGCATACTGCCAAACAATATTGGTCACAGGACAGTTCTTATTGAGTGACTAACCAGACCTATTTTTGAAGATTTCATCCTCGAGAGCCAGGCAGGACATTTCCAAATGGCCCCTCTCCACTAAGTAACGCCATTGCTCCAAGGGAAAGATTGAGGTTGATCAAAGAATTTAAGGAACTTGCCTGTTGCTTTCATCTATTGATGACCCCGGGGTTTGGCAAATGCCGAAACATCATTACTGCTAATCCAGAGTACTCCAGCAATAACTTTGTTGGTTCTTTACATGAAGGGAATACTAGATCTATGCAAAATGCAGCCTCTGTCCGATTCTGCTCTCAATAATTGTCTCCCTTCTTTTTTTTTTGGATGATGTCATACAATATGGAGAGTTGCAGAGAGAGTAAGTACGAGATTGATGAGGCAAGTTCTAACTCCGACTGAGACAGTTCTCTTTGCGCCAGTTGTCTAATTTTTCCTCCCGGCCATGGGTAAATATGCAGATTAGGCTCTCTACCTATGGTTGGCAACCAGTCCAGGAGTCAGGCAACTTTGATTCCAAACCAGTCTGAAGAGGGATGGGTTCTGTTAGGCCCTTGTCTTGCCCTTGACACACCCATGATGAAATCATCTGTGTTGCCCCAACAACCATGCACTGTTTTGTGGGATATTAAAAAAAATACTATATATATGTATATATATATATATATAATATGAAAGAGAAGTCATCATTCAGAACTTGGTACATTCCCTGTCTCCTACTGTTCATTCTTTATTTTTATATATGGGAAGCAGGATTGCCAGTTGTCTTTTGCCACACAGGACCAAATTTGTATAGTTTGAGGGACAAATTATCAAATTACTGACTCTTTTTTTTATCCAACTGTTGGCCCGGGGGAAAGATAATTTAGTGAAAACCCCATGTAGATAAAAAGATTTAAAAAGAGAGAATCAATTATCAAGAGAGGCAGCGGAGGCAAAATTTCATGAAATTTGTTAAATGTCATCCGCAACTTATTTTTTTGTTCACTTCTCAAATTGAAATACCAGTCTATTATCTATAATTAGCCAATGATTTACTTACCAATATATACAATGTACTAGCCGTGTATAAGTAACATCTCAACTCACTTATATTGTTGCCATACACCAATCATACTATCAGTAATAATGTAGACATTATACATGATACTCTGGTAGCAGGAAATAACAACTTGGGATTGTAATGACCTTAGACCTATCATTGTCTATTATGTTACTTACGTGTACACCAGTAGTTCTTGAACTTTTTAGCTATATGTTCCACTTCAACAGCTAAGAAATAAAATGGATTTAGTGTAGAAAAGGTATGAATAATGTTAAATGCAGAAATTGGCAAAATTTACAATCTTAAATCAAGGAAAATTTCTGAATGAAGCAAATTCTTTGAAAGAAAATTATATGAGTATATTGATATTTTTATTTCTTTATTGTGCAAAATTTTGTTACAAAAAGCTCAATTACTTCATTTTTTTTAACTAAAATTAATGAGTTGAGTATTAGTTACTATGTAATCTATGGTGAAATTAGTATTTGATAATGTTATCTAATAAGGAATAATTAGTTTCTGTCTGAATCTTCAGATGAGGGATCCTCATCATAGTTTGATGGTGACACTCCCCTCCCGTCTCAGCCTTTCAAACCCTTCTCTCTGTCTCAGTTTCGCTCCTCTTCTCTCCGTTCTCTTTGTGTCTCTCCTCCTCTCTCCATCTTCCGTGTGTCTCTCCTCCTCTCTCCGTCTTCCGTGTGTCTCTCCTCCTCTCTCCGTCTCCCGTGTGTCTCTCCTCCTCTCTCCGTCTTCGGTGTGTCTCTCCTCCTCTTTCCCTCTTTCGTGTGTCTCTCCTCCTCTCTCCGTCTTTCGTGTGTCTCTCCTCCTCTCTCCGTCTTTCGTGTGTCTCTCCTCCTCTCTCCGTCTTTCGTGTGTCTCTCCTCCTCTCTCCGTCTTTCGTGTGTCTCTCCTCCTCTCTCCGTCTTCCGTGTGTCTCTCCTTCTCTCTCCGTCTTCCGTTTGTCTCTCCTCCTCTTTCCCTCTTTCGTGTGTCTCTCCTCCTCTCTCCGTCTTCCCTGTGTCTCTCGTCCTCTCTCCGTCTTCCCTGTGTCTCACGTCCTCTCTCCGTCTTCCCTGTGTCTCACGTCCTCTCTCCGTCTTCCCTGTGTCTCACGTCCTCTCTCCGTCTTCCCTGTGTCTCACGTCCTCTCTCCGTCTTCCCTGTGTCTCACGTCCTCTCTCCGTCTTCCCTGTGTCTCACGTCCTCTCTCCGTCTTCCCTATGTCTCACGTCCTCTCTCCGTCTTCCCTGTGTCTCACGTCCTCTCTCCGTCTTCCCTGTGTCTCTCCTCCTCTCTCCGTCTTCCCTGTGTCTCACGTCCTCTTTCCGTCTTCCCTGTGTCTCTCGTCCTCTCTCCGTCTTCCGTTTGTCTCTCCTCCTCTTTCCCTCTTTCGTGTGTCTCTCCTCCTCTCTCCGTCTTCCCTGTGTCTCTCCTCCTCTCTCCGTCTTCCCTGTGTCTCTCGTCCTCTCTCCGTCTTCCCTGTGTCTCTCGTCCTCTCTCCGTCTTCCCTGTGTCTCTCGTCCTCTCTCCGTCTTCCCTGTGTCTCTCGTCCTCTCTCCGTCTTCCCTGTGTCTCTCGTCCTCTCTCCGTCTCCCCTGTGTCTCTCGTCCTCTCTCTGTCTTCCCTGTGTCTCTCGTCCTCTCTCCGTCTTCCCTGTGTCTCTCGTCCTCTCTCCGTCTTCCCTGTGTCTCTCGTCCTCTCTCCGTCTTCCCTGTGTCTCTCGTCCTCTCTCCGTCTTCCCTGTGTCTCTCGTCCTCTCTCCGTCTTCCCCGTGTCTCTCGTCCTCTCTCCGTCTTCCCCGTGTCTCTCGTCCTCTCTCCGTCTTCCCCGTGTCTCTCGTCCTCTCTCCGTCTTCCCTGTGTCTCTCGTCCTCTCTCCGTCTTCCCTGTGTCTCTCGTCCACTCTCCGTCTTCCCTGTGTCTCTCGTCCACTCTCCGTCTTCCCTGTGTCTCTCGTCCACTCTCCGTCTTCCCTGTGTCTCTCGTCCACTCTACGTCTTCCCTGTGTCTCTCGTCCACTCTCCGTCTTCCCTGTGTCTCTCGTCCACTCTCCGTCTTCCCTGTGTCTCTCGTCCACTCTCCGTCTTCCCTGTGTCTCTCGTCCACTCTCCGTCTTCCCTGTGTCTCTCGTCCACTCTCCGTCTTCCCTGTGTCTCTCGTCCTCTCTCTGTCCTCTCTTCGTTTTCTTTCTTTCCTTTCCGATTGACAATTTAGACAATAATCCTTCTGTTTTTCCTGATTGAAGTGAAACATTTTGTAAAATGAGTTTTGTTTTTCTGATAGACAGAATCTTGAATGAAAGTCTTTAATTAGAATTCATGACAAGTCGTTCAATTCTCCCTACAAAACCTGAAGATACTATATGCATCTATTTTTCTAACGCCTCTTCATATCTTTGTTTATCCATCTCAATTAAATAGGTTAGAAACTGTCAACATAGGTTTCTTCAGTTTTCAGACTGGTCCAGCTGGATAGCTATATATATATATATATATATATATAAAATGTGTGTGTGTGTATGTATGGCGCATACTGACAGCAAGAAAAATAACATTTGGTTTGGTTTCTTGTTTCATGAAAGTTTTTCCATAAATGGGTTCTTAGTGGGGGTTCAATTTGCAATGTGAGTTTATATTAAGTTCACTTTTGAAAATTTAGCCTTTTAGTGATCATCGCCAAACAAAAGGTGAGAGAAGTAAGTTGTTTTTATTTTCATTTTTCCAAATTTTCAATTGATCACCCCAACACAGCAAAAAGAGGTTGGTCATGTAATGGTTTCTATTGAGTGACTAACCTGACCTGTTTATTTTTTCGCTTCTGTTCGACTCATTTGGAAAAACATCCCAAGAGAAAATGTGACAATTCGCTGGAATCATTTTTACAAACTAAATTCCAACACGCAATTACAAGAAAATTCGACATTTGAAAAAGAAAAAATATGTAGGGAGCGTTGGGAGTGCTAAAAACTGAATGAAAATCAGTTCATATATAGCTGTGATGCAGAGGAGGTAATTTTATATAATCCCTGGATCCACTCTAAAATTTTGTCAATTCCATCTTATCCCAAGCCCCATCCTTCTACTAAATCTTGTTGAAATTCAATGGGAACTTTTGGAGATATTGTGTAGATAGACGAACACATGAGCAAATGACACAAAATGTTGAAGAGGAAGCGTATTAGCAAGAAGATTGTTAGGAAAAGAAGTGATGTTTGCCCCCAATCAGGTTGTGATATCTAGGGGCATTGGTAGGGAAGGAAGAGAGGAAAGAAGAAAAAAAAAAAAAGGAAATACTATCAGTGCAAATTGTCTGACATATAACTCCAGCTCAGGCACTAATTTTCTCACACACCCACACATACATAAATGTGTATATAACTATAGTGTGCACTTCAAATACACCCACACAGTCTGGTGTTTAGCTTGAGTGTCAGGTGATATGATCACTGTTGACATTTTCTCAGAGAGCAACTAACTCTTTAAGGAAACTGGTTTTTACAGATTAGATCAGAGAATATTGAAACGAAATCCCAGAAAGATAAGATAGCAGACAGGCGATCAATAGAGGCGGGAGGGTGGGGGGCAGTGCTCTGGGTTGGTTGAATGAAATTTGTTTCTGAAAATCTATAAAAGTATTAAATTGATTGACTAATTTTCTGCAAGGAGAGCAATCATATTATGGACGGATCTTCTGTTATCAATTTTTGACTAGTACACTTCGATCATCTTAATTTGGGTTACTATGCAACCCAACTACTCAGACCCAGGGTTGTAGCTGAGGGAAGGGGTTCAGGCAACTTTAAGTCTGGGCCCCCAAAAGCTTTATGAGTAGTAGTTCACCTACTGCATTTCTACTAATATTATACAATGATGTATCTCACTGAATGTTGGAGGGTCGTCAAGAATCCAAGCCCCCGCCTGGGCCCTCAAGAATCCAAGCCCCCGCCTGGGCCCTCAAGAATCCAAGCCCCCGCCTGGGCCCTCAAGAATCCAAGCCCCCCGCCTGGGCCCTCAAGGATCCACCCCCCCCCCCCCCGCCTTGGCCCTCAAGAAGCCAACCCCCAACTTCGGCCGTTTAGTCTCTAACTATGTCATCCTTTGAAAGGATTGCACACTCAATAAACTCCTGGACCCCCAGTAACACCTTTGTAAGTTCTTGTGAGTCTGCTGCCTCCAGGTTGGGAAGCATACACTTAATGTTGAAAGGATGGGCTCTTGAAGGAGTTGAGCCCACAAATCTCCAACTATGCCTCTGCTCAGACCATCAGTCTGTAGCAGTGAACCCACAATGCAGATCAGTAATAAAGAATAAATTCTCCGTAAGACTTAGACTCACATCATCAGCCTTTTAGCATCTGGTGTTGGACAAAGACCCTCCCCAAGAGTTGCCAAACCTCTTTATCATGAACATTGCGGGGCCAGTACTTCCTGAATTTGTCTGGCTTGTTACACCATCTTGCTCTCTTCAGGCCACAATTTTGCATATGATATTTAGGAATCCTCATTGTGAGTCATGATGTCCAGCGGTTGTCTTAACATTCTTGCACCATAACCAGCCCATCGCTAGTTGGGTTTTCTAGTGGTTTCTATGATATCTCAGACTCCTGTTTTTCCTCTAATGTACTGGGCTGTCTTATAATCCTCCGTGTGAGGTTGAATGATTCTCTCTCGTGTATGTTGCATGTTTCTTAGTTTGAGGGTCAATCTTTTAGTTAGATTCTATGTTTCAGCTCCATAGGTGACTATCAGGAGGAAGTATAGGTTGTAGAACCTGTTTCTGGTCAGATGGGATTTTATTGTTCTTCTTGGTTGAGCTTGCTCAACCGAAAGCTTGTGATTCTTCACTTGATTTCCTCTTTTTTTGAGGATTCATTTTGAAGACAGGTCATGCGCACACATATACACACTTTGATTATTTTATTGTGAAACTAAAATTAACAAAAATACCACTATTCATCATCTTATATAACAATATCTTGCTAGAAATAGTGTAAATCCTTGAATTACTGAATTAGGATGCATTGTATCCTTGAATTAGGCTGCATTATTGACAATGTTCTCTACTCGCAGTGAAACACAAATATTTTGCTGAGAACGAATTCACAACCACCCAGCATCTCGGAAATGATTGCATCTTAAAGAGGCACCAAGCATGTTTAATGACTAACATATGGTTCTTGTTGATTTTATACTAAACCAAAAAAATGAACTGGAAATGAGTCTCTTATACAAGCAACATAAAAACTAGCACAGAATGTTGAATAAACTTTACTTGCATACTCACCGATGAGCCAAAAGATTATGACCATAGTTCCCCCTAGTGTGCGCGCACGTTTTGCAATCGGCATGCATAGGAAATAATGTGTGCACAAAGGATTACGAATTTGGTTGATAGCTTATGGAGATTTTTGACAAAAAAATTGATTCTCCAAGTCATTTTTAAAAGTGCACACATACTTTAGTCAAGTGAAAAAAAATTTGCTCAGCATAAGAATTTTGCACCTTACTGGCTACAAAAAATTAGAGGGAATATTGATTATGCCCACCTGTCTGATAACACACGCACTTAGTTTGTGCGAATGAATGGGAAATGTAAATTGGGATTTCGCACCTTCTATTCCAATTCCTAAACAACCACAACAGAAAAATATTGCAAAGAGAAAATTTCTGACAATTTTTTTTTAAATTAGAAAGAGAAATGTTTTCAAAATATATATATATATATATATATATATATATATATATATATATATATATATATATATATATATATATATATATAATTTTTTTTTTTTTTTTTTTTTTTCAGAAAAATGTAACTTTAAATTATTTCAACTGTTTGAGAAAAGTGCTTCTGGCCTTTGAAGGGATGGGGGGTCATTACTAAGACAAATTCAGGGTGGTGCCTGCTACAGAACAAACTCTGAATGCTATTTTCACTTGTCGTTGCCTTTTGTAAAAGACAAAAAGTGGCATAAAGCAAACTTCTACAAAGCATAGGATACCTGTAGCCAACTCTTTTTCACAATGACTAAATCGGTAAAGAACACGATCTTCTCTATCCATTATTTGTGATCATGAAAGAATCCACTCTAAGATAAAAGCATTAAAATCTGATAAATCTTCCTTCACCCACAAGTGAGCCACCATCAATATCATAATATCAGAAATTGTCAACAGAGATTTTTTTTTTTTTTTTTTCAGTTTTTAACCTGGTCTGGCTGACTATGTACGTATGTATCACATGTACAGGCCACACTGATGGAGCTAAGGGGCTGGAAATTTAGACGTTTACTCCTTAGTATATCCAGAAAAGAACGTGTTCCTTAGTTTCTGAAAATTCATCCCCTAAATAGGTTTCTAGTGGGGGGGGGGACAATATAAGTTTTTGCTAAATTGGTCCCTTAGTTTGTGTCCAGCATTTCTCTTGCTTTTCATTTTATTTTATTTTCTAAATTCAGACTTTTCAATGATTACCACCCAACAATTTATTCACCCCCTCTTTCCAATTTTTCTATTGATCACCCCCCTATACGGCATGTCACCAAAGACATAGGTCTCATGATCTTATTTTCATCCATTTTCACTTCCGATTTTTGTTTGTTTATTGGTTTCTGTCATGCTAAAGCAAACTGATATTAACAAATCAGCAAAACCCTGCCATGATCCGAAAGTCCGACCTGGAGGTGCACAAACAATAGATCTGTTCGGACAATCTCAAGCTACTTGAATAGTGGGTCAGCATCTGAGCACGCAAACAGTAGGTGCAGCCAAAATGGCTGCTACTGATAACAGCTCTATTTAGTTCTTTGCCTTGTCTACCATCTCTTTTGTTTACAACCAGTGCATAGTACTGTACAAAGCCAACTAAAGGGAAATGGTGGGGGGACGGAAGATCATGTTGCACCAATCCATAATATATCAATAGATAACGTAAATAATCCTGTCACTTTTGACAGGTACTATGCAAGTAGTATTCAATATAACCAGTCAAGTCATGTGTATTCATTTGAGATAATTGATTTTTGGATTTTGTGGAGAGAAAGAAAAGGAAAAAAAACCGATCCAAACTGCTTGTGACAGTCCCAACCTCTAAATTGATTTATTCCCTATCGACCAAATTTCTCAACACAAAAGCAGAAATAAAAAGCAAAGAATTGGACTTCTTATCCATCCCTTCGCTTTCTCTTGATCAGAATTCTAGTTTTTAGATAAAAACAAAAGCAGCCTTATTTGCTATCTGCACTGAAACGGTTTACATGAGGGAAGTCAAGATTTGCGATGAGAATTGCTCGGTTAGAGCATTGGATGGGTGGCGATAGACCTCACAGTTTAATCCTGGTTAATTTCTTTTCTAATCTTGAACTTTGGTAGTTACTGGTATACATTGATTTAGTGTCATTAATTAGTTCCAAAATTTTCTGCACTATTTAAAACCGCACTGTTCAAGGTTGTATTATAATTGAATATTTTGTTTTTGAGATTATGCTTAGTTAAGATGATTTGTACAGCAATACCATGACCATACTAGATCAAAGCCTGTACTAATCAGGGTAATCACTGTGTGTGTGTATATATATATATATATGTCAATTATTAGATTGGCGAAATGTTTGATCACTGAAATATGTAATTCTCAGAGAAACAGGGAGGCACTTGGCTCCAGAAATGTTATTTTATATATATATATATATATATATATATATATATATATATTATATAGTACATGTGGTACAAATCAGGCTAGCAGTATAACATAATATAATAATATATCAATAATATAAAGCCACTTCTGATATGTAATGGATTTATTTCATAGAGTACTCGATATATATAACTTTTTACTATTGGTGTTAAGTTGTTTTAGAGTAGAGCTGGAAATAAATAGTAGAATGTGGATTCGCTACACAAACTAGCTCATGTTTCTGCCCTCTCTGGGCCTCATCAGGCGAATGATTGTCTATGTTTTTTTTGGTCTATTTATTGGGAATTTGGTGAGAATGTTGTGAGTGGTATGGGGATATTCATTTTGTCAAGGGATGTAAATTGGATGTAGGGGTCATCTCTGAAAGGATGCTTAGTAGTAATCTGGGAGTAGTTTTTATCTTGACCTAAGTATATATATATATATATATATATATATATATATATATATATATATATATATATATATAATGTGTGTGTGTAATTTGAATAGCACCGTTAATTTGTTCCAAAATTTTCTGTATTATGCAAAGCCTTATGGTAATTTTTTTCTATTTTTCTTATTTTTATTTCATCGTTTTGTACGGCAATACTTTAACTGTTTCCAAATCTGCACCATTTTCTTACCAAATCCAAACATTTCAAAGTGTTATACCAGAACAATTCTTTTGGTAAGGATGTGTTCTTTCCCATTATAAACACTAGTCCATGTGTCAAACATGGTTAAATGGGAAAGAAGAGAAATGTCATGATGACCTTGTAAGCAAGAATGGTTCTCAGAGCCTGAGTTCACATTCCTTCCTCCCTCTCTTGTGATCCCAGGTTTCCTCAATTCCTCCCCCATTTTGAAATGTCATCAAGTAATTTCTTTCACCTTTATACTTTTTATTATATCTTTCTTGCCCGAGGACTGAAATTCCTCCCCATTTCCTCCCCTGGAAGCCAAGTAACTCCCAATCAAGAATCACTGTTGTAACCAATTCCAAAGGCCGTCAACCAAAACCTCCAACATGCATTTTTTCAGTTTCGAAGTGGGACTGGTGGTGTATTGTGTTAAGGGGCCACGTCAAGGGAGCTAGAGGGCTGGAAATTTAAACATTTACTCTTGTCCACTAAAAAAACCTTCTGTTTTTTGTTTTTTTTTTCTAAATTCCTCCTCAAAAAATATCTTTTACTAGGGGTCTGATTTACAATGTAAATTCATGCTATTGGTTCCTTAGTTTTGTGTTTGGCTACGTTCATCTTTGTATTTTGAAAATTCAGATTTCTTAATAATTGATCCACCAAAAGTTGAGTGAAGAAAGTCTTCTATTGATCACTTCCCCTTCGTTCAATTGTATAATTGATCGTCTCTAATATGGCTTGCTGCAAAAAGACATTGGTCAAGTGACAGTTTCCATTGTGCAACTAACCTGACCTGTTTTCATCTGGTTTTCTATAGGCATTCATTTTATTCAGGTCAAAATGGGTGTTGGTGTTGTAGTCAGACGAAATCTCCTCTATAATTCCCCTGTGATTTTTTTTATATTTATTTTTTTTTTTTAATTATTATTATTATAATTATTATTATTATTATTATTTGGCTATAAAAAAAAAAAATCTTGAAATTCTCACTCTGGTATTTATTACATAAAGTTGACCTTGTATAAAGGTATGAGAATCTATTCATTAATTTTATCAAATATCAAATTTCATTGAATATTAAGTTTCAAGAAATATTTACTCATGTTGGTCTTGCGGTTTTCATAAATACATAATGTACTTGATCACCCAACATGTTTCAAAAGCATAAAAGAGGGACCAGTAATGATGTTTGTAGCCTAAAGTGTGACACCACCGTAAGTTGAAGGGTTCCATTTTTTTTTTTTTTTTTTTTTTTTTTTTTTTTTTAATTCATTCGAAAGTTCCGCTGCGTTTAGAAGCCACTTCAAGCTGTTTATGGATAAATGAATCCAGTTTTAATGATTTGCCTTGTTTCTGCTTCGAGGATTATCATGAATATTCAATTATTTGAGGAAATAATCCAATTGTCTTTCTGTTTCTTTTAGTTGCAAATAATGATTGAAATCTTGAATATCATGAGAAGGGTTAAAAATAGGAGAATTAAATAGGAATAATTATATAAAGAAAATATGAAAGTACAAATATATTCCAATCCTGACGGTAAGCATTTCCTTTTCTGTATTTTCTAATCAATCGTCATTTATAACAACTATTTTTTTCCTTTTCTTTCAGCTTTAAAGGCAATGTCTGCATGCTATGCTGGTGCGTGAGCAATTGCAGCGGCCATATTGGATTACCCTAACGGATTTAATTCTTGTCTCCCTGATTTGCCAAAACGGATCACTTCAGGTAATTTTCACCTTTTGGTAACTGTTTTTGTTTTTTCCAACTTTCTCTCGGAGGAATGGTCATCTTTGGATTTTGTTCAAGTCCGCATTCTCATTTGTATTTCTGAGTTCCAATGTTAGACTATGATTAGTATTTTCTTCCTTTTTGCAATGGGGACTCTAACCTAGTGAGCAGTTCTTTCCATACTCACTTTTTGTCATATTGTTAGGTAAGTGTGTGTTGCATTGCTGTTTTGTTTATTTTTTTTGTCTTCTGGGTTGCCAATGTTTATATCAGCTTAATGACTGGAGTACAAGACAAGTCTTGTGTTTGCGTCTTTGTTGTCCCTGATAATACACGGTGATGAAGTACTTTTGATTACATGAACCATAAATCAGTTCATGGTCTGTCACTCAACAGATGACTTGGTCTTCCACACACCCTTTACAACATGGCTTCCCTGGTAATGTCTCTGGAATGAGTTTCTCACAAACGTGAGACTTATGCTTAAGCGAGGCTTGGCATTCCAAATAAGAAGTGGTAGGAGGTGACATCACAGTAATGGTGAGAGTACCCAATACCTCCCTCATTTTAGATGAACCACCCTTCATTTGATTCAACTGAGTGTGTATGCCTGCCTCTTAGGTGAGGTGGTTGTTTTCCTCATTGATGCCAGTGGTCAAAGTAAAAAATTGAATAAGTGTTGATTTTCAAGGTAGGCTGGCCCTCCCCACTTGGATTGGTGCAACACAATCTCCTTTATTTACCTCATAAGCTTGGTAAACAAACATTTGACCACAGAGCTGACTGTTCTCCAAAATAATGAAATGACTGAAAAGAGAATATTATGTGTTCTACATGTGAAGATGAGGTTCTCAAGTCAATGCTCAACACATTCACTGCCACACGACCCACAGGTATGTCTTGTTGCCTCTGACACATATGAATTCATTCCATGTTTTTTTTATTTAAGGTAACATGAATAGCTCCGGCTATTCAGTAAGATTTACTTTCTGCCTTGTAGCAGTGAGCGAAGGATGTGCTTATTACGTTAAATAAGCACTATCTGAGGTAGTTGTGACTGTGTTAACATTTGCAACAATAAACTGAATTTCAAAAGAAAATTTTTTTTTTGCAGAATGGAGGATACCATTCTGATAGCCATGCATTCTTTATGCAATCAAATATAATGTGTGTGTGTATGTGTGCACGTATATTTAATGTGTGTTATATGAAGGGGCTGCACTACAAGATATGCAAGATCCACAGACAAATGGTTTTGCTTGTAGTAGTCTGATCCACAGACGAGTAGAGTTTTACTATTAGCATTCAGATCCATAGACATAATTTTGCTTGTAGTAGTCTGATCCACAGACGAATTGAGTTTTGTTTTTAGCATTCAGATCCATAGACGAATAGAGTTTTGCTTGTAGTAGTCAGATCTACAGACAAATAGTGAAACATGTGTCAGACTTGTCCGTGTCCTATTGTTGTCTTACATTTTAAAGTAACCGCTCAGATGGCTTTGCATACAAAGTCAGTATCTTGTCATAGTAGTAGAAGCAGTGGTGGGATTTCAGTGGAACTCTTTAGTTTTATTATTAGTACTAGTTACTGGAATAGTCCATACAGCTGTTAGTAGTGATTCATATAGTTTGGTGGTTAGTGTCTCGATGTCATTAAATATTATTATTTACTAAATATAAACGACTCAGTTATTCACTATATTACTGTGTACATGTAGACACACACACACACACAGACTTTGTATTTCAACCTATTTTTAATTCCTGTGTAAATTTGTATGAGATCATATTTTTGTGATTCAGTTGTGTCGATCAGTGGAATCATTTCAATGCTGCTTGTGTTTCATTCAATGGCAGAATTGCTGAATTTTTCTTTTGAACAAACCATTTGCAAATTATTCAATGCTGCAATTCTCTCTTATCAGTGGAATACTCTATTTTTGGGGGCAAATTGACATCTTGAATGAAGATTTTATTTCCTCTATCTAAAAACAAGGATGATAATAATGACTTGCTGGAAATTCCGAGCATGTTGACTCAGAGTTGCCTAATTGGGCTACAAAAGACAAACGCTCCCAACATTATTTCTGAAACAAGCCCAACACAGGCATTAGAATATTGTTGAATCAAGAAATCGAGCCAGTCTGGAAGCAGAGGTTCAACACCAAGCTCTTGAGGCTTCTCAAGAGAAAGTCCAGATGATTTGCGACTGAATAATGATAAATGTGGGGTCAGCATTCATGCTCACCCCTAATGATGATTTCCCTCAGTCTAGCTATCTATCTAATACTGAAAGTCTGATTCCATTTGTGTTACCTCTAGGTAGCTGAAACAATGTATTGTTACCAGACGTATCAAATAGAAACTGGAAACAGTTTTAAGCTCAATTTTATACCTTTCATAGATACTAACTGAAAACCCAGCTCTATAGGTAGCTCCTCAATTAGTATACTTATTTGCTTTTGCATATTAGTCAATATATTTTGAATTTGCTGTCAGATAGAAATTTTAACGAAAACTGTCAATATCAGCATAGGTTTCTTCAGTTTTTAAATTGATCTGGCAGGCTTTTATATATATATATATATATATATATATGGTAGCTGCTTCAACGTGGCATTGCTCTTTCCATTGAGCTAAACAGCCACCAGTAATGCAAAGGCCTAAATAACTTTCAATTTCAAATTCTTATTTTGCTTACTCGCAGTCTATATCTACTGTATTTGTTTCTTTCAATGCGACCATTGTGTTAATACAAAATGGATATATGATCCGACAGAATGATTATAAATAATGTTATATTATATTGAAACTCCCGTTAAAGGTCTCCCGTCATTAAACGGTGAATAAAAGCATGTGTGCAGACCACATCAATGGAGCTAGAGGGCTGAAAATTTGAACATTTACTCCTTATTATGCATTGAAAAAACATTTCCTTTTTGTTTCTAAATGATTTTTTCGAGGGTTCAATTTGCTATGTAGATTCATGCTAAATTGTCCATTGGTTTGTGTCTGACAGAATTTGCACTTGGTTCTTGACAATCACGATCCTATTTGGCAAAAACTGCCCTACAAGAGAATTATTCATTGATCACCCCTTTTTTTTTTTTTTTTTGTATATCTTAAATTAATCACCCCTCCGAACAGTACATGCTGCCAAAAGGCATTGGTCATTTGACAGTTCCTATTGGGTGACTAACCAGACCTGCTTTATTTGCTGCTGAAATGAAGATAGAAGAGAAGCCACCACCGCTGCTTCTGCTGCAGCTGCTGTTCTTTGAGAACAGGCTTTAATGCACTCTGCATTATTCCACTTTGTTCCTATTGATTTTAAGTGTAATACCTGCAGGAAAAACCTGGCACCATTGTTCAACAAAACTGTCTGTTTTGAATCTTGCAACGTTTTCTCCAAAAGAATTCTTCAGAATTATTCAGACGTAATTTAAAAGCAAACCCAATGTCTCATGCTTTCATATTGAAATTGTTGGCCCAGTGGCGTTGTAAATATAATTTTGCAATGTAGTCAATTTAATCGCTGCTACGCGCTGGTTTAAATGCTGTTGCTGGGTTTGCATTGTTTAAGTGTTCTGACATTTATCTATCCGGGCTTCACTCATCCCTTTCTGCGCATAGTAGAAAGTCAAAATTTTGCTAACACACTTGTGAGTAGGGAAAATGTTTTTTTGTTGTTTTTTTTTCTTTTTCCGAAGTTGGTTTTTAGTAGGGGTTCACAATGCAATGTAAGTTTATGCTAAATTGGTCATTAGTTTGTGCCCACTACTTTCGAAAATTCAGACTTTTTTTGTAGTGATCACAGCCCAACAAAAGACAAGACAAGTAACTTATCCATTGATCACCCCTTTTTCCAACTTATTAATTGATCACCCTCCCCCACGCAGTATATATGGGTCATGGTGATTTATAATTTCCCTTGGAATGCTAGTAGAAACTTGAAATTTTGCACACACTCATGAGTAGGTGAAATGTTTGTCGTGTTTTAAAAATTCCTCACTGAAATAAGTTTTTAATGGGAGGTTCCTTTTTCAGAATTTGATGTAATACTGTCAATTGGGAATAAATGCAGATATATCCCTCTGAAACTGTGCCTAGAATTGAGTTATTTTTTGAGAAAAGCCAAACTAATTCATTGAATGAAATTACCAACAAATATTAAAGGTGTATTATCTATTTTATGGCTCTGCCTGACAGGACCATGGTTGCTTATTCATTTTAACTTTTTCGATCTAAAATTGAGGCAAAAAAAGTCTTTAAAAATGTAAATTCACCAGGAAATGATCTGAAAATATACTACTTATATTGAGAATCAAAAGTAGGCAATTCCTCAAACCCCTAAAAATAGGTGTAACTATGTGTGAGTTTTGCATACACATACAACCTATTTGGGGCCTTAAGGAACTGTTTTATGTTCTAGGTAAAGTCGAAAATGTTTCAACCAAAAATTGACCATTGTAAAATATGATAGATCTTTTGCATGCAAACCGAAATATTGTCAAACTCCAATCCAAACCTGAAGTTCACTATTTTTCTAATATAACAGGAACGATCCAAATTTAGGAGTATAAAAATTAACATTCCTCCTCTGTGATTTGAAATCACAACGTATTAATTTGTAATCGTGTCTCTGTTGACTAGTCTTGCATATCAACCAAAATTTATTTCAGAAATATACGAGGGCTTATTTCAAATTCAAATGAAGAAATACATCTATAAAGTTGACATTTCCCTACTGTGAATTGAAATCCCGACCAAATGAGTGATAGCTGGCTCTCTTACCAACTGAGCCAAACCGACAAGTTTTACATAACATATTTTTTATAATTTTTTATCTATCGTATGTACGATACAAAAGTTGCAGTAATCATCTTCAGTCAGAGTAGAAGTAAGAGAGGAGTTTGGCCCTGCAGCACTCAGGCTTATCTTTCATATTAGAATCGATAGACAAAAATGTAACTAATTTTGATGCATCTTTCTCTAAAACTGCAGTGATAGGTTTTTTCCATGATAAGATACGTATCGTAATATCTAAGTCGCAATACGAGATGAGCTTTGGTGAAAAAATTTCTAAAAGATAAGTGTTAAAAGAATTCAACGTAAAAAGCTGTTCTGTGAATATGAGGTTAGAAGAAAGAATAATCCTCCCTTTAACAGTTACTATGATATGAGCCATGGTAAAAAAAATCCACTCGAAAAAAGGTGCATTTGCATTTAGATAAATATCAGATTAATTTGTTTCTGAAGTTTTTTTTTATTCTTTCAAAAAAATTTTAATTTTAGAGATAAAAAAAAATCGTTGAGGAAATTTTGTGTATCAATCATTGCCAAAGTGAAAAATATTGCAATGCAGCAGCAAATCGTTGCCGCTCTAGATGGTATGACAGCTGTCACAAAACAATTAAAAACAATCTTTTTGGATGAAGTTATGTTAAACGCTCTGTATTCTGTCTTCCTAACTTTTCGAGTGACCCAATAACAAACTGAAAGAATGTTTTATGGTAAATTGGCCAACCAAGAGACATATCCAGTTGAAACATTCCTGTTTTAATGATGGTGTGAAATGAAACATGGAACCTAACCAAGAGACAGATCTACAAACTGAGAAGTATGCAACGTGCGCATGAGATGACCATGCTCAACCTTACATGGAGAGATCACAAGACAGCACAGTACATAAGGAAGAAAACAGGAGTTTTAGACATCAAAGAAACTATTAAAAAACTCAAATGGCAGTGGGCAGGCTATGTTGCAAGAATGAAAGACAACTAATTGACATCACAACTCACAAAATGGATCTCCAGAGATCACATGTGAAACCGAGGCCAATAGAACACAAGATAGAGGGATGAACTAGACAAATTTAAAAAATACTGGCTCTGTGACACCCATGATAGAGAATTGTGGTCAATCCTGGGGAAGGTCTATGTCCAATGACGGACGTTTGAAGACTTATGATGTGAAAAACCTCAGCTTTCTGTTTTCTTGCTTTAATCCCATTAGTCCTAATAAGAAATGTAAACAACCATTGCATAGCCACTTAATGAGCTGAAACATAGAACCTAACCAAAAGAACGACCCTCGATTGAGAACCGTGCCACGTGCACAGGACAGAATCATGCTCAACATCCCATGGAGAGATTGCAAGACAGCACAGTATATTAAAGGAAAACCGGGATCAGGGATATCGTAGAATCCACCAGGAAACTCGAATGGCAATGGGCTAGTCATGTAGCAATAATGTCAGACAACTGCTGGACATCACGATTCACAATGTGGATCCCAAGGGATCATTTCTGAAAATGTGGCTAGCAGAAAATAAGATGGTTATGCCCAACGACAGACTTCGAAAGACTGATGGTGATGATGCTGACCTTAGTTCAAAGAAAAAAAATTGCAGTGACTCGTGTTACGTATGTTTAGTACCAGAACTTATTGCTCAAAATGCTTAAATCCAAACGTCATCAAGGGCCAAAAATCAAAACACCCTGAGGGCTCACAGCACCCCCCCCCCCCGTAGTTGATTTAACTCGCGTTCTTCGTACGCACGAATGATATATCCCGCATTTTATTTCACTGGCCTTGGCTGGTCTAAAGGCCGTCATTTCCACCACTGTTACTAAGTCTTTTCTTTTGTGTATGAAAGTAGTCAGCCTTGCTAACATTGTATAATTGCCGACCATTATTAAGGTTTATGACAAGGTTTCCATTTACCTGTTATTGAATTGGTCACGTGTTGTAGTTGCTTAATTTCGATTGATCAACACCAGTGCTACAAAACTAGTTCTGCCAGGAAAGGTGCTCTTTGCTATTACAGTTTAGCACCTCCCACACTCTACCTCGACTTCCAACCACCACCACCACCACCACCACCGCCTGTTTCCTTCCCATGTTGTACATCTTGATGTATTGGTTTCGTTTTGAGAGGCTGTTCTGCCAGGCTAGGTAGATGTGCCGGAAGGGGGATGGTTGTTGGTGCCGGGGTTTTGATACTTACCCCTTCCTTTCTTTGATCTTTATTGGATACTTGAGGCCACATGCCCCCGGAAGGAAGACAACAAAGATGTAACCAGTATCGTATTACTAAAGTGTTTATTTTACTGAACGCAGGTTTGTTTCTATTCCACTTTGGCAGAGTCTGATACATGTGTAGCGAAAAGCTAGAACTTGAAAACTCCCTCCCGTCCACTTGAGTCTTCTAACTCTTCTCCACCCCTGAGTATTGCAGTCCACCACTTGAGCTACATTTTCTACCCTCTGACGAGGGTTCTGATGCCCCCCCCACACACACACACACCATCGATCCCTATTCTTGGTTTTCACCCTTGTCCGTATTTACTCGCTTCCCCACAAGAGCAAGACGTGACACAAGGTCGTTTTCAATGCGGGGTTCCAGTCACTGGAGAGCTACAAAAATTGCTCCAGTCCCCACAACTAGAGCTACGAAGGTGTCAGGGCATGGCCGACCCGTCCCTTCAAGTGCGATGGGACGGCGCTGCTCCGAGGCGTAGTGCTCCCCTAAGACTGGGCTTGGTTATTCTCTGAGGTCACTGGACAAATTTTAGACCTGTTGTGCTTAGCAATACCGAGCTTCAGTAAGCTTTCATTGACAAAGTCATCACACCGGTGCGAAGTTGCCAATGCGTGTACTGCGGACAGACATAACGCTCCAGGAACCAGAATATTACCTTTGTCAGAACGTTTATGGACTGTCTTCCTACCGGCTTTCACCAGCAAGAGGAGTCTTTCTGGCCAGGGTCTCACCGGGTTGATCATACGGTTTCAGTAGACAGTAGGTTAGACTGAAGTTTCTAGTTTCTCCCTAACCCTCCTCCTTTACACAGTCCTGGGACCGGCAAGATGGTCTTAGAGTTCTACTCCTTTTTAATATCAATCCTATTCTAGGGGAACTCGAGTCTCCTGTACTTCCCACCGCCACAACTTAAAACTTTAGCTTGACTTACCATTACCGTTTTGGCGATCTGAGAACACTCGAAAAATTTCCCATATAAATTGATGGTAATTGCTTCTTTTCTTTGCACCATTTTTTTTTTTAATAGGAGTATTCTATTTTGGGATAACCCACATTTCCTTCTAGTTAATAGACTCTTGAAGGATGATAAAGACAATCTTGTTAGAATTATTGTTTAATACTCTCGAGTGCAGTGAAAAAAAGATTCACATAGGCTAGAAGGCTAGGTTAAATTTTATTAGACTGACCTTAGTTGGGAGGGACGGAAGTCTGTACTTAAAACTGAGATTGTTTCTTTCCTTCCCCCCTCTCTCTCTGTCTTTCTCTCTGTCTTTCTCTCCCTCTCTCCTTCTCTCCCTCTCTCCCTCTCTCCTTCTCTCCCTCTCTCCCTCTCTCCCTCTCTCCTTGTCTCTTTCTCTCCCTCTCTCCCTGTCTCTTTCTCTCCCTCTCTCCCTGTCTCTTTCTCTCCCTCTCTCCCTGTCTCTTTCTCTCCCTCTCTCCCTGTCTCTTTCTCTCCCTCTCTCCCTCTCTCCCTCTCTCTTTCTCTCCCTCTCTCTTTCTCTCCCTCTCTCTTTCTCTCCCTCTCTCTTTCTCTCCCTCTCTCTTTCTCTCCCTCTCTCTTTCTCTCCCTCTCTCTTTCTCTCCCTCTCTCTTTCTCTCCCTCTCTCTTTCTCTCCCTCTCTCTTTCTCTCCCTCTCTCTTTCTCTCCCTCTCTCCCTCTCTCCCTCTCTCTTTCTCTCCCTCTCTCCCTCTCTCCCTCTCTCTTTCTCTCCCTCTCTCTTTCTCTCCCTCTCTCTTTCTCTCCCTCTCTCCCTCTCTCTTTCTCTCCCTCTCTCCCTCTCTCTTTCTCTCCCTCTCTCCCTCTCTCTTTCTCTCCCTCTCTCCCTCTCTCTTTCTCTCCCTCTCTCCCTCTCTCTTTCTCTCCCTCTCTCCCTCTCTCTTTCTCTCCCTCTCTCTTTCTCTCTTTCTCTCCCTCTCTCCCTCCCTCCCTCTCTTGATAAATAAAAACAGATAGAACAGCTACCAAGTCATTGGATGTATTTTCATAACCTACATTGACTAAGGAAAAAGAAAGAAAAAAAAATTCAAGTATTCACTGGCGTCATTGTTTTGTTTTTGTTTTTTTTCCTTTTCGTAGAAAAAAATTTTGAACGACTTCAAGCAAAATGGAAACTCACCCTTCATGTAACCCCTCCTCACATTCTCACCCGACCTCTCGTGCTCATTCATTCAGAATTTAAAACCTTAAATGTAACTCTTTAATTCTCTAAGAAAAAAAAGGAAAGAGAGATGTAGCGGGGGGGGGGGCAATCATTTTCGTTAAAAGGCTAGAAATGAGTTCTTTAGCCTCAACAATCCATATCCTGTAATCTGGATTTTCCACTTGTATGTAAAGCGTCGTGGGGAGATGGAGACGCTCAACTATTTTTATTATCCTTCATTTTACTAGAACAGTTCATTATAATTTATTTTTGGCTTACTAGACCCAATGATGTTTCACCAGATTGCTGTCAAATGCATATCCTCTACCCGGTCTATTGCTGGCCTATCATGATGCTGGACCATGGATTAGACTAGGTTCTTCAGCCTTGATTGGCAGCCTGTCTAGGAGACTAAAAACTCTGATTCCTAATAGGGGCAAGCGCTGTGGATTGATTTATTACAATCATATTGATATTCCAAAAATGTTATTAATTCTTGTCTGACAAGGTATTTTAATCATTATTCGTGGTCTATTTTCCTTGTCCATTTGTTTATTTTTTCATAACTTTTCTCGTGAAAAGAGGCTCCCAAAATCCTGTTAGCATCTAGGAGCCTCTGATCATAAGAGACTTCTTTACTGAATGCATGGACAAAACTCAGATGTTCCCTGATAACACAACCTGTATATACAAAAATCCCAAATATGATGTGTCCATTCCAACCAAACATACACTGAGTAATGATTCCACATTCTAGAACCAACAATACTTGATGGATGCTACATGGCCAAAACATTGTGAAAATGAGGAAAATTGTCCGACAATATCTTACAAAATGATTAACCTTATCGATATTCATTTGTTTCTGGATCAGATATTAATTTTTATTACTATTTATTATTATTTGATTTTATTGAATAAAAATGACCCATTCGCAACTTGTGTTCAACGGTAGAACTTCATTTACTCATTAAAATATTACTCATTTCATCGCTATAAAGTACTACTTTTTTCCAGTCACTGTTTCTTCAATACTCTCAAGAATGGTATTTTTTTTTCAGAGCCTTTCATGGGGGAAATTCCTTGATAGACTTGCATTTCTAAACATTCACACCCCCTCCTCACACACACACACACACACACACTCCTCGCAACTAATAGACTTGAAACTTGTAAACTTGTCCAGCATATATAGTATTTGCCTCAACACTCATTTTGAAGAAAAACCCACGCAAAATTCTTGCAGATTGAGATTATTCAAATTGGTTTAATATGCAGGAAGTCAACGAATTATAAACATCCGTCTTGCAAACTAACTGGTGTAAAGAATTTAAAAAAAAAAAAGAAGATTTTCAGACAGTGGTTTGTAATAATGGATGGTGCATTCTATTACTATCGTAATATCGCTGAATTATTTCATAAATGGTTTTTATGCTTAGAAAGGTAAAATATATACCACATACTGGGACACACATTCAACTGACTCTAGAATCTGGGCATGGAACTTCGTTGTAACATGGGGACTTCCTATATATTTATGAATATTTAGGAAGGGCGTCATTTTCATGATAGGGTCCCCCAGACAGCAGATATTTTGTTGTAGTGGAAGGTGTTTCTCCCCAACTGTCAAGTATTTCATAGCCTTTCTTAGGTGAAATGAAAATTGTAGGGGAAAAGTCAAATTACTTAGAAGTGACTATTTTCTTGATGGTTTGAACTGTCACCCCCGTCAAAGACTTCCCAGACACACACACCCACTCAGACATTCAGATTGGTTTTTCATATTAAGCATACACATAGATTGGTTCTCCTTATTGCACATAGATTGTTTCTCCTTATTGCACATAGATTGTTTCTCCTTATTGCACATAGACTGGTTCTCCTTATTGCACATAGATTTGTTCTCCTTATTGCACATAGACTGGTTCTCCTTATTGCACATAGACTGGTTCTCCTTATTGCACATAGACTGGTTCTCCTTATTGCACATAGACTGGTTCTCCTTATTGCACATAGACTGGTTCTCCTTATTGCACATAGACTGGTTCTCCTTATTGCACATAGACTGGTTCTCCTTATTGCACATAGACTGGTTCTCCTTATTGCACATAGATTGGCTCTCCTCATTACACATATGTATATGCATAGATTGGCTTTCCTCATTGCACATATATAAGCATAGATTGGCTCTCCTCATTACACATATATACACATAGATTGGCTCTCCTCACAACGCATACACTCACTCACGCAGATTGGCTCTTTTCATAACTATCTCTCTCTCTCTCTCTCACTCACACACACACACATACACATACACACACTAACAGATTGGCTCTCTTAGTAATTCACACACAGATTGGCTCTCATCACGGACTTCCTCACTTGAAATTAACCTGGTTCCATTCACTTGAATTCTTATCATGTAGATTTACTTACTCACCTATCCACACTTGCTTATCCACTTATCAGAGAGAAACTTTTATATTATTGGGTCAAGGTCACTTGAAGGCTTTCATCGAATTATTCAAAAAGAACAGGAAAAAATGCAAGCACAGAACATCACTCAATATTTTTCGTCTACAATTTAATATACTGGTGAGTATTAAAGCATCCATTCTTAGATTCTAAACTGACATCACAGGAAAGGTGAATAAATAAGAAAAAATAAATTCAAATGTGGGTCAATCGTTTTTCTTAGAACAGATAACTTTTTTTTCTTGCAGATGACATTTTCAAAAAAAATTTGATACCCATGTATGGCTGTGTATAAGACAGGTTGAATTTTTTTTTTTCTTTTTTTTCTTTTCAAGGCAAATATTACCCTAGTCCAATGCACTGGTATTATGACAAGGGGACTGACAGCTAGATAAGATGATAGATCGTTATAGGGCTTGAAGGAGTTATTGTGATCAGTAGTCCTCTAAATACTCTTGTAAACCATTCTCCTTATTACTGGCATTGTAATAGCATTCATTCAAGCTTTTTTAAAATTTTTTTTAATGTTTTATGCCTTTCATGGTCCCTTGATGGACAAAAGCTTTCTCTGAATAGGACATGGGGATAGATGGGCCTCACTCTTCTATGCTAGCCCATGATGTGTTGGTAGAGCTAGATACATGCCTTTCCCAAGGATATCAGTACTAAATGAACACAAACTTACTGAAATTGGATCAGCAATCCCATTCTCTGCGCTAGGCCACCTCGCGCCCCTCATTGTAAGTGATCACACGTACAAGCTCAGCATGTTAGAATTGAGCACTGCTGAACTCTCCAGCCAATAGGCTTTCTTAGCTTTCCATTTAGTAATGTGAAACTATTCAATTATAGAGAATGCAGGCACAGATCTGGGGTAGGGGGTCCAGGCTTTTCCCCTACTCAGGCCAAGTATAATTGAAAAAAATGTAAATACAATCTGGATGAGGAAATTTTTTCAAGATAAAAAAATCCCATATAATCCCAAATAATCATAAATTGATTATAAAAACACATATCTATTATTTCCATCGTCTAATTAGACAGATGAAGTCCCCTAACCTCATTCATACCCCCTCCCCAATAAACTATTCCCAATTTTTGTAAAAAAAAAAAAATATATATATATATCCACAATATTATTTTTTGTATAAAAAAAAAACCAACTATATTCCCAATTTTTGTGAAAAAAAAAAAAAAAAAAAGGAAACCTATTATCCCTATTTTATTTTCTGTGAACAAGGGAAATTATTTTTTTTTAAAAACCCTTTTAACACACCGGGGTTTTCAGCATTAAATAATAGGTCCATATACCATCACACACCCCCTCCCAAATAGACACCACATACACACACACACACACACACACACACACACACACACACACACACACAAACACACTTTTCTCTTGGTCCACCTCTGGAATGTTTCATTGTTCATATCAGATGAGATAATTGGATTCCAGACCATTTCAAGGTGTAAGTAAAAAAAAAAAAACCTCTTCCAGTACATTAGTACTGTGTGTTCTGTGTTTGTGGGTCAGCTGAAATAGACAATGTAAGTTTTGTATTTGAATCACTTCTCTCAAGAGTTTTTTTTCTTTTTTTTTTTTCTGGCCATATTGTTCATATCCTGTTTTTGTTTCTTGTAACACTTGAAATCGTTCTAGAACCCTGAAATCCCTGACATTTTTTTCTTTCAAGAACCTTGGAAATGGCCACTTGAAATGATGAACTGTTTCCTGTTTTGTTTTTCTTTTTCCATCTGCCATTGATGTAAGAGGGATTTATAAATGACCTATCTTTCCAACTGTCTGTCTGCACAACTTCGCCATAAGGTCTCAATGAATTTCAATGGGTGGGCCACGGGCCACGGAAGAAGGGATTCAATTTTTGAGCAGATCTATGCACAGTTACATCCCCTACGTCGTAGCTATTGGTTTGCATCACACAATATTTGCAAAAGTTCTGTCTGTCCATGATGTTTCAGAAAGTTGTCAATAAATTTTAATGGAATTTTGTGGGATGGGAGGCAATGAGCTATTGAAGTGATTCAATTTTTTCAAATTTAAAAACCCCTTTGGAGGGGGACCAAGGCACAAATGCTCAATAATGGCAACTCACCTACTGCATTCCTACTGACAAATTTCACTAAATTTTGGATGGGGTCCCCAAAGGAGTCAAACCCTGGGCCCCAAAAACCCCAGCCGTGCCTCTGATGAAGTATGTGTTATTCAATGAATGTTCAAGTCAGGCTGCTCATGAAACTTGACATCATTTTCAAACTTTCATCCACTTTTTGTTCTGATATTATTCTCAAATTGCCATAGACGTTTGATCCAGGAAGGGCAACTGCCCTTCCAAATTTTTGGAAAAAAAGAAGCGGGGAAAATTCAGGTATTAATAATCTCACTGCGAAGAAAGGTAGGAGAAAGAATATTTCTTTTCTGTTGCATGCCATATGGTATGTATATTGTCAAATGAAACTCTTACCCAAAGTGTTCCCTTACACCCGTGTAAAATACTTCAGAATTTTCTTAAATATATTTACTTTTGGGTAGCCCCCGTTATAACGCAGGTGTTGGGGGAAGAAAAAGAAGGCCAGCTGCATTATAACGAAGCCATGATAACCAGGATTGCCAATATAGCAATTTTGATGCTCGATTAATATTTTGCAGCCCGCCATCTATTTGTGTAATATTGCAAATCAAGTTATAATGAATCGCCTGGAGAGACCTGTATAATGTTCGAAATATTATCAAATATACATGTGTGCGTGGAAATCTCAATAACTTGTAAAATTGCATTTGATTGAAAAATCGATGCCAACAGCAAAAATTTCTTTTCTATGGCAGCAGGTTTTTAATTTGGGGAAATTTCAATTCTCAGTTCTTCAGGCTTTCATTTTAATTCATTCATTTGAATCTCACGGTTTAATAATGGGAAAAAAAATATCCTTAATTAAGATTAGAGTTGAATTGTTGAACTGCTATAGCTAATTTTTTATATTATGTTCATTTATTTAACCAAAAAATAATTTAATCTCCTTCAGAAAATGAACAAGAAAACTGATACTCTCCTGCTTCGACTTAGAAATTATTTCATCTCCCTGGAGACATGATTCCACCCCCCGAAATAAGTCACAAGAATTTGTGTTGTTTACTACCAAGTGTTGCCAATTTATATGTTGTTTTGGTTTGTTTTTTTTTGTTTTGTTTTTTCCACTTTTGCAACTTCGGGAGTGATTTTCTGTTTTGAAAATTTGGAGAGAAAAAAAAAACATCTAAATTGGCAAGACTGCTACAGGCTGAAAGTTACTTACATTGAAGGAGAGGTTTGCAACCAATGTTTTAATTCCTCGTAGACAGTGGGCGCAAAAATCTTCTGTTTTGCAAATTTCTCTCCCCCCCCCCCCCCCGGTACGAAAATATGTGTGTACTTTTAAATTTAACATAATCGATATTTTTTTTTTTTTTTTTTTTTTTTTTTTTTTTTGATGAAAATTCTGTAAGCTATGTACAGAATTTCAAATCCTTTGTGCACTTGGTTGCAAAATGTGTGTATGCATGCACAGTGTAGTGGAATTTATAGTTGAGACAGTCTTCTGTTTCTAGTACTTGAAAGAAGAAATTAACTGTTTGTAATGATGAATAATCAATACCAATTTCATTTTACACAAAGCATTGTTTCACTGGAAAGAAGTTAATGTCCTATAAACTATGTCGATTGTTGAAATATTGCATTGACCACTCGAATATGATGCTAAGAAGTATCAGTTCTCTATCGATTTTCCTTGGTTTACTTTGATGAAGGCTGACATAAGTCGGGGTAATTCAATACACAAGGGGCAAAGTATCGTTGATGTAGAAGCTTGAAAGGGTTATTGAATTTGTTCCATTGTTATTGAGCTGACAAGCTAACATGAAATAAAGATGTTCAGTTGAATTTGATAGAACCATAACGAGTGTGAATTTGTCTATATAGATGTGAATCCTTGCATATGAATAAATGTGTCTGTGTACCTCATATTTGTGAGCATAGTTTGGTGTAATTGCTTGTGTGTGTGTGAGTGTGTGCATATATGTATATCAGCAGCAACAGCAGCCAGTATGAGTCTACTGCTGGATAAGGCCTTTCCCATCTCCTCCCATGACAACCGCGATTGCACTAACCTCTGCCATGTCTTACTGGCAAACCTTTCTATCTCATGCCTCCACCTAGTGTCTTGTCTTCCCTACTGCGTTAACTGTCCTACGACCACCAATCAGCTTTTTGCTATATATATATATATATATATATATATATATATATATATATATATATATATACAAATATGACACAATAATTAACGCTCCCCTATTCAGCGCTCTGTAAGTGAGGTAACTCGTTCATTGTAAGCTTATGCAATGCTCTTCCAACATGGAATGGAGCACTTTGGTGGACGGGGAATATATATGTGTAAAATAGACCTTACTGACCTCCAGTTCCATGGAGTAAAGGGAGGATACCAGCCTCTGGGTCTGAAGCTAAGGTTTTGATCCTACCTTGTGGTACTGGATGGGGTAATGGATAGTCTATAGCCACACTGAAGAGTTGTAATACAATGAAACAGCTGTCTGTGGATGACACAATAAATAATATATATATATATGAAAATGATAATAGGAAGAAGAGAAAAACTCAAAAGAAAGGTGTTACATCTCAAAAATTCTTATCATTCCATGGGCATATTTCAATGGCTTTTGACGGGAGCCTGCTATCCTTTTCAGAGAACATTTCCAACGGTTCGCAGAAATATGAAATGATAAAAAAAATTTGAGTTGAGTTCTTTTTTTCATCTTCCAGTTGTCATTTTAATCAGCATTCTGTCACATCAATTAACATCCTCTATACAAACACACACACACACACACACACACACACACACATCTATATATAGAGAGAGAAAGAGAGAGAGACAGACATATTTAAATGATAGCTGAAATGGAAGTGGTGTTTGATCAACACTGCTGATGTACCATACTGATATAACTGTTTTGTTCTTGAAATACCAAAAACGGTTACATGGTAAACAACTGATGATCCCAACAAGAGACAATTTATACATTATACCATGATAACAAAGTATATGTGAAACAGAAAAAAACTAAATGAATTACATCAATTAGTATTGGGAAATAAGTGACTGAAGAGACACAAAAACGATTTTGAAATTTTTGGGGGGGGTCTAGTTTTTGAAGCTGTAAAGCTTTCTAAACATTATATATAATAATTGATAAATGTATCATCTACAAACAGCTATTTTGTTGTATTACTACTCTTCAGTGTGGCTAAAGACTATCCAATATCCCTTCCAGCACTATGAGGTAGAGGCGAAACCTTTGCTTCAGAGCCAGAGGTTAACATTCTACCCTTGCTCTACTCTTATATATATATGTATATATATATATGTATATATATATATATATATATATATATATATATATATATAAAAGCAGTTATCTAGCCTACTGGCTGCTGTTAAGCTCAATGGTATGATCATTAAAGCGGCTATATCATCATCAGTCTCTTAACGTCCATCATTTGACATAGACCTTCCTCGGGATTTGCCACACTTCTCTATCATGGGCATCACGAAGCCAGTACTTTCTGAATTTGTCTAGCTCGTCTCTCCATCTAATATTCTGCCGACCTCGGTTGCGCATGTGATCTCTGGGGATCTATGTTGTGAGACGGGATGTCCATCGGTTGTCAGTCATTCTTGTGACATGGCCAGCCAATTGCCATTTGAGCTTTTTAATGAATTCTACGTTGTCTCTTACTCCTGTCTTCTCATAGATGTACTGTGCTGTCTTTAGGTCTTACCATGTGAGGTTGTGCATAATTCTTTCATGTGCACGTTGCATCGTTTCCAGTTTTTGGGTCTATCTGTTGGTTAGGTTCCATGTTTCAACTCCATAAGTGACTATTGGAAGGATGCATTGGTTATACACCCTTCTTTTTAGGATTAATGGAATTGTCTTGTTTTTGAGGGTTCAGTTAGTTCTGCCAAAGGCTTACCATCCTAGTGTGATTCTTTGCTTGTTCTCTTCTTTTTCTGAGGGTTTCATGGAGGTTTATGTTATCTAAATTGAGTGATATATATCAACCTTGTAACTACGGGAAATCATCTCAAGTTAGTTTCTATGTAATAAATACGATGCAATTTGTGATTCAATCTGTCGGACCAAGTAAGTCCATTTTCTAAATACATACTGTCGCTTTGGAGAAGACCGAGAATAAACAAAGTTAAAATTTGGTTTGAAAGCAGTTATTTGGCTTTTGCATTAACATTTAGCTCAATGGTAAGAGCATCGCCATGTTGAATTGGCTTCTCTATCAGTGGCAGGTTCAATTCCTGCAGCAGTCCCATTTTCTTTAATTGTTTATTCTGTTTACATAGTCTAAATTGTGTGATATATTGTCCATGTAACAATGAGAGATCATTTTTTATGACGCAATTTATGATTCATATATATATATATATATATATATATATATATATATATATATGAGTCTCATAATTAATACAAAAAATTTATAGAATATAGAGCTTTGTATTTTCAATAAATACGTAAAAAAACACACATAAACAGTGTATGTGTCCATATATCAGGTTGTAATGAAAGTTCTTTCATTGTATTTTTTTTTTTGTTCCAATAGTGCTTAAGCAACAAAGCTAAAATGCCATCCTAATTTTGCTGTTAGAGTCAAGGTACTTAAGACAATTCAGTGTTAGCCATATGACTGTTCATCGCAATTTGAAGGAGCCAAGAAAAGTGTCGATGTTTCGGTTTGGTCCCAAATGACCTGTCCATAACAAATTGCCAGCAATGTGATGATTGGTGTGAGTCACTGCTTTCCGCCACTTTTCTTGGATAGTGTGCAAGATATTTGTGAATTCCTGCATATAGGTAAATGTGGATGCGAAACACACTTGAACAGGTCTGGTTAGTCACTCAAATTTCTTTTGGCAGCATGTCATGTTGGGGATGATCAATTTTAAAAAAGTTGGAAATGGCAGTGATCATTGGATAAGTTACTTCACTTGGCTTTATGTTGGACAGTGATCTCTAAAAGATGTGAATCTTCAAAAACGAGCATGAATGTGGCTGACTCAAAGTAAGGAACCAATTTATCACGTACTTACGTTATAATTGGGGGCCGGGTGGTTCTAAAAATAGAAAAAAGCTTTTGATGAGTAAATGCCCTAAATTTCCTGCTCTTTAGTGCTGCCTGTATATGCAACAGATAAATAAGCAGCCAGGTTTAATCCCTTAAAAACTTGAGAAACCTTTGTTGACAGATTTGGTTGGCAATTTCTAATATGTATGTGGGTAGTTCTCTTTTAGCTAATTTCGCACGTAAACGTATCATCAGCAAACTTGAATTGTCATGTTGCAAGAATATTCCGCAACTGCTGGACATGGTTACTCACAACACGCATCTCTTGAGATCTTATTTTGAATTATGGTTGGCAGTAAATAAGATGGTGTGACATTTTGGATAAGTTAAGAATATTTAAGCACTGAAAGGAGGACGTTTGGGAGCAAAAATAAACTAGCAGATCTTGTGAAGGCTTGCGTTTAACAACATGATAGATATTTCAGCCAGAAATATCAATAAAAGCGTGTTTCCCTGAATTCCTCTTATTTATCATCTTGTTTCAAGTAAAGTTTGGGCCAATGAGAGAAGTTGGACAATAAAGATTACTTTTACATTTTGAGCCATTTGGGGCTAAAATGGGCCAGGGCTGTCTTTTATATCATCAAATACGGTAACTCAATAATCATCATTATCTTGATGAATAATTTGCAGCATTTAATTTTAAAAAAACAATAATGACCATCAATATTAAAAACGGACTAGAAGTAGTTGTATACCATTAATCAAGAATATATCTCCATGAGACCCTCAAAAGAGGAAGAAATCAAGCGAAGAATCACACTAGGATGGCAAGCCTTTAGCAGAGCAAGCTCAACCTTCAAAAATAAGAAGATCCCATTAATCCTTAAGAGAAGGGTGTATAACCAATACATCCTCCAAATAATCACTTATGGAGCCAAAACATGGAACCTAACCAAGAGACAGACCCGTGAATTGAGAACCATGCAACGTGCACATGAAAAAATTATGCTGGGCCTCACATGGAGAGACAAGACAGCACAATACATCCGAGAAAAGACAAGAGTTAGGGACATCATAGAATCCATAAAAAATCTCAAATGGCGGTGGGCTGGCCATGTTGCAAGAATGGCAGACAACTGATGGACATCACGACTCACGACATGGATCCCCTGAGATCACATGCACAACTGAGGCCGGTAGAAAATATTAGATGGAGAGACGAGCTAGACAAGTTCAGGACATACTGGCTCTGCGACGCCCATGATAGAGAAGTGTGGCAAATCCTGGGGAAGGTCTATGTCCAACGACGGACGTTAAAAGACTGATGATGAATGATGATGATGAATCAAGAAGATATTTTCGCAATAATATTTTGAGTAGAAATTGTTCCTCTTACAGCACAGTTGTTTCTCGTGTTGTTGATGTGTCATGCAAATATAAAGCATTTGTTCAGATAAATCTTTGCTTCTTACACTGTACTGCTCGATGTCCATCAAATTATCATTAAAAGTTTTAAAAACTACATTTTTTTGTTGAAATTCCTGTGATTTCCATTGGCTCATTTAAGGATTTTCTCCATTTTTTAAAAATCATTGCTTTCTTCGATAGCTCTGCATTTTAATTTATTTTTTTTACATAATATATGTAGACACACACAGACACCTGCTCAGATATATACAAATAGATATTATTTGTATATATTGAGTTCTCATCACATTAGTGATTGATTTCTTTCACTTTCACTGGAGATCAAAAAATAGCTTATCTCCTCAAAACTCCAGGACTCTCCTCAATATTCTAGCAGATTTCAGTCGTGTTGCATCTGGTGTGAGTTCTTCTCTTGATTTTTAGTTCTTCCAACCTCTTTGCTATGTCTTCGGAGACTGTTCCCAGGGCTTCAACCATGATCGGCAATATTGTTACAGTTCTCTGGCAAGCTCAAGATACTTATCTAGCTTTTCAATTCCTTTCAGTCTCACTCCATGGTCTGCCAGAAAAGCAAAATCCGTTATCTAACATGTTCTTCTCTCCTTGTTCCCTACACCTAGATCTAGTCCTTATTATCATTATTGCTATTACTAACAATAGAATTTTTATTATTGTTGGAATGTTAATAGTAAAAAATGTATTTTTGTAAACCGTAGTGAGTGATTTAATTGACTTGAAAACTAATAACAAAATTCATCCATTATTTTTATCCCCTCTGCTAATTTCTTGTTTCAGAGAATTTAATTTTTCTCCTTGATTCCATGAACCACATTTCTTTCTTAGTATTTTTCCTTTTTTTCTTTTTTTCTTCTCCTTTCTTCTTTTTCTTCTCCTTTCTTCTTTTTCTTTTCCTTTCTTCTTTTTCTTTTCCTTTCTTCTTTTTCTTTTCCTTTCTTCTTTTTCTTTTCCTTTCTTCTTTTTCTTTTCCTTTCTTCTTTTTCTTTTCCTTTCTTCTTTTTCTTTTCCTTTCTTCTTTTTCTTTTCTTTTTTCCTTTCCTTTCTTTTTTCCTTTCCTTTTCTTTTTTCCTTTCCTTTTCTTTTTCCTTTCTTTTTCCTTTCCTTTCTTTTTCCTTTCCTTTCTTTTTCCTTTCCTTTCTTTTTCCTTTCCTTTCTTTTTTTCTTTTCCTCCTATCTATTCCTCCTTTCTTTTTTCTTCTTTTCCTTTCTCTTCATTTTCTATTCCAATTTTTCCTTGAAGTCTCAAATAATTCAACTACATCATCTGCTGAAAAAACATTAATAATGTTTTTATGTGATGAACCAAGCCATTTTGTCCGCCTATTTGAAAAGATCTTGTTGGATTCTTTTCACATCAATGCAGAAATAAAGTAGCTTTCTATGCATTCCTATTTTATAGGATTGAAATCTTTGAAAAGTATATGTGTGTATCTTTTGGGCTTGATATGCCTGAGGATGAATGAAATATGTATGCTCTCACACAATATAAATGTGTTTGTGTATATATATATATATATATATATATATATATATATGTATACATATGTAAAAAATATATATATATGTATATATAATCCCCCATTATTACATGGTGAATGTATAATGTATCATTTGACTTTGACAACAATACACATTTATGGTATATATAAAGTGTGTAATTATGAATGTGTTATTTTTATTTGAAACCCAATCTGAACTGACATCCAATTATTACATGGTCAATATGTCAGTTGGCCTAGACAGCATTAATAGAAAAAACAATCATAAAGCAGTTATTTGGGCCTCCAACTAACCATTTGGCTGTTTAACTCTTTGGTAAGAATGGCGTCTTATCGGTCATTAGTTCGATTCCTGCAGCCACCCATTTATATAATTGTTTATTCTATTTATGTTGTCTGGGCCAACTGACACATTCACTGTATAAAAACGGGATGTCACATTTATAATTACTCCCTCATTATATATCCATTTCTTTATAATGTGTGTGTGTGTGTAGGAATGTTTGTTTTTATCTCCATCTGTAGGGGTAATGTTGTAGGGAGGTAGGATGGATTGATGGCTTGGTGGGTTGCCTCTGTGACGCCCTGACCATATAGGACTTCCAGCGTTTCTGCCACAGCCTTGATCAAACACCTTCAAGGTCAGCTCAGCCTCTCTCCTCCCCCACCTCCACCTGATGCCTGAGCTTGTGAGATTTTAGGCTCTGAATACTGCTGGTTGGTCAGTTGCCTCTCCTATCAACTATTTATTTTTCTGGTAGGTTGGTCTTATGGAATTGATTTGACTGTAAATAGATGAAATATATATATTCGCAATATGGCTGTGTGCTTATGAGTGTGTTTGTATGTATACACGTATGCACTTGTGCAAGTTATATATGTATTGAGAGACAGAGAGAGAGAGTTATAAATTGTGTTCTATTATATAGAAACTTATTTGGGATGATCTCCCGTCGTTACACAGTTAATATATCACTCACCTTTGACAACATTGTCAAAGGCAAATGATATATATTGACCGTGCTATGACGAGATCAATTCAAACAAGTTTCCATATAACATAACACAATTCATAATTCATTCTGTCTGACCAATTATGTTCATTTCTTGAGACTATATATATATATATGTGTGTGTGTCAAAGTTCGGTGTACAAAAACCCTTCTGAGAGAAAAGTGAAAGTTGTGGTTCCTGAATCACATATTACACCGAGATGAAAATTGGCTATTTTTTTTTTTTTTCTTTACACATCTCAACTCATTTCTGGCTCCAAATAGCCATGTTATCTTCTATGACAATTAAATTAACGCCAAGATGACCACAGGCGTCTATAGCGACACGATCCCTAGCCCATGAGCACATTGTTCAATCAATCACATATAAATGAGAATTATTTTTAAACGTATAACTAGCCATAAGATAAGATGAATTGAATCAGGCTCTGTCGAGCCAATTTTAGATTTCATCAAGCTATAAAAACCTCTTTTCAATGTTTTCTGTGGCAATCAACCCCTGGGTGGGTAGATTGTTCTCATTCAGATGTCCATCCCAGAGGATATTCTGTATCAGCTAATTCTTCTCAATTAATTCATCCTTGCGATGTCGCTTGTCTGCCTCTTCCGCTGATTGAAAGTTTGTCTTTTTGTTATTATTGTTGATTGAACTCACAACCATTTGAGCTTTTTAATGGATTCTACGATGTCCCTGACTCGTGTCTTTTCTTGGGTGTACTGTGCTGTCTTGTGGTCTCTCCATGTGAGGCCTAGCATAATTCTTTCATGTGCACGTTGCATAGTTCTCAATTTGCAGATCTGTCTCTTAGTTAGGTTCCATGTTTTAGCTCCGTAAGTGACTATTGGAAGGATGTATTGGTTATACACCCTACTTTTCAGGATTAATGTGATCTTCTTATTTTTGAAGGTTGAGCTTGCTCTGCCAAAGGTTTGCCATCCTATAGAATTCATTAAAGATATCAAATGGCAGTCGACTGGCCATGTTGCAAGAATGGTGGAGAACCGATGGACATCATGGCTCAAAACATGGATCCCCACAAGATCGCTTGCGCAACCGAGGCTGGCAGAATATTAGATGGAAAGAAAAGCTAGACAAATTCAGGAAGCACTGGCTCCGCAACACCCATTATAGAGAAGTGCAGCAAATCATGGGCAGGTCTATATCCAACGACAGACCTTGAAAGACATGATGATGATGATGATGATGATGATGATGAACTCACAACCATCAAACAGGTTACTAGATATGTTTAACCAATGCTTCTATTCAACATGTTTTCCATAGGACAATCCAGCGGAAAATTGGCGCCTTAAACCTAATGTTGCTTGTCGGCCTTATCCACTAGACCATATAACTTTTTGCACTGTAGTGTAATCAAGAGATGCTATATGTCCTCTCTTTTTCAATTGAAGGTTCCTGTTTTCTATGCTGGGCTTACTGAGTGGATTATTGGAGCCCAGCATGTGCTGATTCTTTCAATCACTCATTTGTGTGTTATTCCTCATGTATTTTTCTGATCATCTCAAAGGATTAGGCAACCCTGCCCTCTCCCTCCAAACATGATCAGCTATGCCTGTTTTCACTGTCTCCCTCTGGATTACAGCTTTCTGATCTTCATCCAGCCTTACTTTCAAGGGGTAGCTGGTCTCGTCTTTATATTCTGTATATGGAATGGAATGTAACAAGCACTAGTTGTTACCAACTTTATTTTCAGTTTTACATGGAAAAATCGAGTAAAAATACATCTCGAAATATCTAGATTCTCCATGTGTATATATATATATATATATATATATATATATATATATATATATATATATTCTACAAAGCTTTACAGCTGTAAACACTTGTAATTTTCTAGTGTTTTTCCCTTATACTTATTATTGTACAATGTATAAATAGTCTCTGGTTAGGATCATCAATCGTTTACCATGTAACTGTTTCAGAGTTTTTTTTAAAGAAAAAACAGTTATATCAACATAGCACCCTAGTAGTGTTGATCAAACACCACCTCTTTCTCTTCTTGTATACTTTGCACCATACATTATATATAATAAAATCTAGGAAATATATTTCATATTGATAAAACACGTGACTCTAATTTTCAACACTTCTAGATGCAACCAAAAACTTCTAGATTTATATGAAATAATACATAGCAACACAGAGCAAGGGACGTAACTAACTTTTTGGTATGTCAGTCAGTGACAGCAACCAATGCTAGAGATAGTTTGTGTCTCTAGAAGTCGCAGTTTATGTGTTGTAGATTATCTGTGATTGAAGCTTCTCTTGATCCTTTCCTCCTTGTTGGATCAAATCATAATATGTGTGTTGATTGCTTTGTGGAAGTTCATGGTTGTCTGAGTCCTGTGGGTTTCCAGATCCATAACTGTTTATTATTATCAATTCTACAAGTCTGCAGCCATCCACTTGGACTTGAATATTTGCCCTAGGGGGAAAGAAAAATTTTATTACCAGGCTATTAACCATTTTATGAGGATTTTGCTCAATCCAGATCCCTTTGTCTCTGTCAGACATTCAACGTTTACAAACGTTTTCTGGATAGCAAGGGGAAACCTGTATTTTTATTGCATATAAATCCCCTTGTCGTGAAGTGTGTGTTGGTGTTTCCTAGTTCTCGTTTTGCTAATGCCTTACCTTGTTCGTAACCTTTGGTTGATTCGATAAAAAATAATTCTGAAAGTGGATAAGAAAAAAATAACCTAGCCAACTTTTTCTGTGTGTATAAAATGACAGATGTTGAAACAGCTGTTTTTTTCTCTCAGGCTTTAGAAACTACCTAAACATGGGTGCAGCCCAACCAAATTTGGTATGCATACTCAATGGACCTATGGGAAGGGTTTATAGTAAAGTCTCGAAAAAAAAAGATTTTTCAAATATGACTATAATGCTATTGAACCTTTTAATTTCCAATCGTATTTACTTATAATAAGTTTTTACATAATTCTGCAAGGGATCGAAAGTGAAAGGAAAATTTTTTTCGCCCGTCTCGAAGCTTTTTTTTTCTCCTTGAATATTAAATCCCGTGTAGACAAGTACTACTGCAAGTAAATGAAAAAAACAAAACCCATTGTAGACAGATACTGCCACAAGTAAATTGAAAAACATAAAAAATGACAAGAACCAAACTGTATAGCTGGAAAGAATTTGACTCTTGCAAATTTTGATAAAAAAATTTTATATCCCACGTGTACTGAAGTTGTTGTGGGGTGGTAGTACTGACAGCCGACAGCTTTGGTGAGCCGCCTCTGTGACAAGCAGGCTATGTTCCCTGACATGCCCTTGATCCAACACCTGTGAGGTTGTCATCTTGCCTGGATACCTAAAATGAATTTAGCCAAGACTAGTAGAAATTTTTTTTTTATTGTTTCTTGTGATTTTTGCAATTCATTAAAAACATTCTTGACTTGTCTGTTATATGAAACAGTTGGCTCTATTTGTCACTGAGCTTCACCCACTCTCCAACAAAATTTGGTATTTATACTCATCGGACCTAGGGGAATATTTCAAAGTAGAAAGAGGGAGGAAAAAATTCACTATATTACTATAATGCAGAGTTGAGCCCTTATTTTCTGTTCAATATATATTCTACCATTTTTTTTATATATTCTTTTTACTATGTTGTGTGGATGTAAGGTAATCCAACTAAATCGTGGTATTTATTTTGACATGTGGAGGTGAAAAATTTGAGAACAAGTGTGTTACATCTTAAAACTTTTATTTTCATTGAAGAATGCTTGATGCATTTCGTTGAGTTTATGCTTGCAATTTCAAAAGCACTTTTACAATGCAGAAAGAGTGTGATAAAAATAATGGCAGCTCTGGAGTAAAACTTTTGGTATTTGTATGTTTCTTCATCATCATCATCATCATCATCATCATCATCATCAGTCTTTTATCATCCGTCATTGGGTATAGACCTTCCCCAGGATCCGTCACTATTCTCTATCATGGGTGTTGCACAGCCAGTATTCTCTGAATTTGCTCAGTCCATCTCTCCATCTTGTATTCTGTCGGCCTTAGTCCCGCATGTGATCTGTGAGGATCCATGTTGTGATGTCCATCGATTATCTGCCATCCTTGCAACATGGCCTACCCATTGCCATTTAAGTTTTTAATAGTTTCTATGATGTCTCTGAATCCCATTTTCTTCCTGATATACTGTGCTGTCTTGTAATCTCTCCATGTAAGGTTGAGAATGATTCTCTCGTGCATGCATTGCATGCTTCTCAATTTGTGAGTCTCTCTCTTGGTTAGGTTCTGTGTTTCAGCTCCATAGGTGACTGTCAGGAGAATGCATTGGTTGTATACTCTTCTTTTTAGGATTATTGAGATCGTTTGGTTTTTGACGGTTGAGCTTGGTCTGCCGAAGGCTTGCCACCCTAGAGTAATTCTTTGCTTGATTTCCTCTTCTGTTGAAGATCTCATGGAGATTTGCTGTCCTAGGTAGATGTAGTGGGAGGAGAATAACTGTCTCTGTTTGTCATTGTACCCCCACCAAAAACATTTGCACTGTTCAACCATCTTTTGTCATGTATATTCAATGAACCTGTTTCCAAGTCAAAAGTTTTGAGTAATTTTTTTTGGAGGAGGTGGCGATCTATTTACAATGTAACTAAAATGCTAAACTGAACCCTGACTTTCCATTCATTCTCCATTTCTAACAAGTGTAATGTGCTGGTCACAAGTGTGTATGTGGTGGGAGGGGAACATACACACTCTAGTTACAAGCCTGTTTAAGCAGCTCAATGTTTGCAAAACATTGACTATCAATTCTCAACCTCTGTTCAAGTGACCTCTCATGTCCAGATTACACAAATGAGAAATATTTCCAAAGTCCTTTTATTGACTTCTGCCAACAAAATTGGAAGAGGTATATGTATTCACTTATGTAGATGGATAGACGGACAGACCCCAAAATTTATCTCCATAAGTTCTCGATGAATTTCAATGACATTTTCTTGAAGGGCAAAGAAGAATTGATCAAATTTTGTGTTGAATCTCTGGATTTTGATTCGGAGAGATTTTTTAAATTTTTTTTCCATTCATAATCATTCATATTTTTCTGCTCATTATCTCCAAAAGTTCACAATGAATTCTGATTTTTACAGTTACCTCCCCTGCTAATGAACTGATTTCAGTTTTTAGTTTTTGCATTGACAGAGATCTATACTCTCCAAGTGCTTTTAAGTTCTAGCTGTTTTTGTACTTGGAAAAAAAAAATGTTTCTTACTACTGCTGTGGATTATAGGGTCAGAAGAAATTAACTCTTCGGTACTTAATGCATCGTCCAGATAGTTACCTATGAAGCTGAAACATGGAACCTGACCTAAAGATTGACCCTCAAATCGAGAAACCTGCTCTGGAATCATGCTCAACATCACATCGAGAGATCAAAAGACAACACAGTATATTAGAGGAAAAACAGGTGTCCAAGATATCGAAATTATTAAAAAAATCAAATGGCAATGGGCTGGTTATGTAGTAAGAATGGCTAACAACTGCCGGGCATCACGACTCACAACATTGCTTCCCAGAGATTGTAAGCAGAACTGTGGCCGTCAAAATATAAGATGAAGTGACGAACCAGAAAGTTCAGAAAGTACTAGCTCAGTGACAACCACAATAGAGAGATTTGGTGAAGCTTTGTGAATGTCTATGTCCAATGACATATTAAAAAGCTGATGATGTTGATGATTTTTAATATAAAGTGAATATAAGATAAAATTTTGATCTGTTTTTAAGAAATTTTCAGAAATACATCAGTCATAGGTGAAATCTCAGCACTTTGACAAACTTTCCTCATTGACTTGAAACATCTCAATTTCTGCATTCAAAGAGAGACCTTGAATATATTTTGGATATTTTAAAAAATGTTTTTGAGAAATATTCGAAGTTTTGTTTGGGATTGGCAAAGTTGCCCAAAATATGTTGCTTTACTGAAATGTATATTCAAGAATGACATCAGATATTTCATACTGCTTATATCTGATTTCATAAATTAAGATAACGTGATCTTTGGCTGGACTCAACACTCCTTTGAGTGTCCTAGTTATACTTATTAATCAATTAACTGAGTTATGTAAATCACAGATTCAAATTCCAAGTTAAGTAAATGTTAATATTACACAATCATCCGTCAACCGCAATACAAAAGGTTTATTGTCTGCATAGGCGTATGAGGTTGTGGGGGAAGTGCCCAACCCGATAAGGGCAAAACTTGTTAAATTTGGGTTAAATCAAGCCTTTTGCCCTCTTATAGAAAGAGTTATCCTACACCTTTATCATGTATACATGTTACAGTAAGATTGTGCAACTAGTGATTTCAGTAAATCCCAGAACATTTCAGTGATTTCATGAAATCACTAATTTCACAATCATTATTGTAATGGTTAACAAGCTTGTTATGCTGACCATTACAAATGATATTAGTTAGATTCCCACCAATGTACCCTTGTGTCAAACTAAGCTAAGCTTAGTAAATATCAAGTAAATTCTACTTGAGTATTTACAGTGCATGGTGTATATAGCGCTTAGTTTGACACAAGGCCATTGTGTTGGGATACCCAGTGAGGATAGAACTCATTTCACAAAATCTTTAGTTTCACAATATTGCTATAACCAATACATCTACTCAGAGGCAAGAGTTAGTACACACAAATCCTAATAGACAAGTATACTTAGTGCTTGTGTTCCTGGAACTTTTACACCTACATTGGTATGAAAGTTGTTTAGTATCTATGATGCAAGGGTCTGGTTTTATGTTGAAAAAAAAGCATTGTACCCACCAAAAAAAAAATGGGATTATCTGCATATGGATAAATTAATATATATATATATATATATATATATATATATATATATATATATATATATATATATATATATATATATATATATGATTAATAATTGAGTCATCCATAAACAGCTGTTTCGTTGTATTACAACTCTTCAGTGTGGCTATAGACTATCCAATTTCCAATCCATTATGACGAGGTAGGATCGAAACCTTCATTTCAGATCCAGAGGCTGGCATTTTACCCCTGCCCCTTACAGAACACACATATATATATATATATATATATATATATATATATATATATATATATATATATATTGTAAACAAAAAAAAAGTATGCATGCCTTGTACAAAATTTTTTTTTCTGTCTTTCTATCTTTCACTTTTCATCTTTATTCAGGCCACATGTTTTATTTTAGACGAATAAATGGATTGCAATTATTGTATTATTGATTTGCAAAACCATAACAAAAGTAATCTTACAACATTGATTATAAAATTAACTTTCTGAGTAAAGATTACGTAAGATTTTAAATGAACACCGAGTTAGGCTGCAGGCCACAAAAAAATATTGCCATGGGCCAATGGTTGCCCACATGTGCTCTTAAACGATCAGACAACAGAATTTGGTGGAAACAAATCCTTTTTTTTGTATGAGAAAAACATCAACTCATGAAAAATTTGAGATGCCTATATTTAGTTGAATTGTTTTCTATGCTCCTACTTGACAATCAGCAGCAGCTGCAGTAGTAGTGCTAGCAGTAATGATGTGGAGCAGCACACACCGAAGGTTGATTCAACTTTCAAAAACCAGATGATCTCAATAATCTTAAAAAGAAGAGTATACAACCAATGCATCCTCCCGATAGTCACTTATGGAGCTGAAACATGGAACCTAACCAAGAGACAGACCTACAAACTGAGAAGTATGCAACGTGCACATGAGAGAATCATGCTCAACCACACATGGAGAGATCACGAGACAGCACAGTATATAAGGAAGAAAACGGGTGTCTGTGACATCATAGAAACTATTTGAAAAAACCCAAATGGCAATGGGCAGGCCATGTTGCAAGAATGAAAGTTAACCGATGGACATCATGTCTCACAACATGGATCCCCAGAGTTCACATAAGAAACTGAGGCCGATATAACACAAGATGGAGAGATGAACTAGACAGATTCAGGAAACACTGGCTCCGTGATGCCCATGATAGAGAATTGTGGCGAATCCTGGGAAGGTCTACGTCCAACAACGGATGAAGTCTTTATGAAACTAACTAACCAACAAAAAAGTGTCTTAGGCTTTTTTATTATAATATTCTCTTTGTTCACTCACGGATATTCATTGCTTAGATGGAATCAGAAGATAGATTTTTTTTATTGTTCTCCTGTAGAATTGAACATATGCCATTTCACAGAGTTTTATTCCATTCACGATTGTCATGTTAGCAATTCAAAATTCCTTTTAATGTTGTGGGTCACTATCAGTTGTGTAATCTCTCTCAGCAGCTGAATTTTCTCACTGAATAAGCCAATAAAAATAACAGGTTGAGGAAAAAAGGTCAATATATATTGAACAGGTGGCTGGTTTATGATTTAGCTCTGTCAGTTTGTTCAAGAATATGGCTACTTTGGAGTTTCTAATTAAGGAACTTATAAAATCCACCCTGAATGGAATAGTCCATTCGGATAATGTAATGATTGGCTTATCTGTCTTGCATGCAGAGGGTCCGGGGGTTCAATTTCTGGTATGAGTGAAGAGTGTAGAAAACTCTTTGTCATGACAAATTTCCCTATGCTTTCCAATGAAGTGATACCTCCAAGCTATACACACTGCTTAGAGTTTACTCAATTAGCTGCTGAGTGCACAGGGAAATCTGTCCTAGTGAAGAGTTTTCCATACTTTTCACTCATTCCAGGAGTTGATTTCAGGATCTTCAGCATGTGAGACAGACTTGCGAACCATAACACTATTCAAATGGTCTATGAGGCCAACTCGTAATCATTTAAATTTTTGTTTGTTGAGCCTCTCAAGTATGACAATAATGGTTTTCCTTCCCCAACAAAAATGACCCCCAAAATCATTTTTCCTGTATAACACATTGGTTATTCACTTTGTATAATTTACTTGAATTGATTGCTCCTCTGTGGATTTGTGCATAGCTAACAATTTTTAGATAAGTTATTCTTCAATCAGACTTAAACCTGCAACCAGCTTTATCGTCTTATGTCTGATCCAAACCTGCAGTTGACTTTGCTTTTCCATTGTAACAAGATCAATCCTTGCCTAATTTAGGAGATAAAAATTAACATTCCCCATACAGTGATTTGGAATCACCACAAACTGATCAGTAGGCTGGTTTCTTACCAACTGAGCTTAATTGATAAGTCATTCATATCTACAAAATTCATCTCACTGATACATCAGGGCTTATTTCATTCTAATATATTTATACTAAAAAGATGTTTTCATAATTTTTTTTAATTATATATACAATAAAATAATTTCAGTAATCATCTTCAGTCAGGATAGAAGTAGGAGTGGAGTCTGACCTTGCAGCAGACAGGTTTGTTATCCATCCATGTCAATCCACCGTTTTCCTGTAGTGGCCAACAAAAATCCATAAAATTCTATGCATAACATTGGTTACTCGGTTGAATCATGTCTGCGGTGATTTTCACCTGTGTGAACGAATTTTGGAGGGATATATGTATTCACTTATCTCTGGCTGTCAGGTTTCTCACACAATATCTACATAAGTTCTCAATGAATTTTGGTGACATTTTGTTGAAGGTTGGGCCTTGGGCGAAGGAACAATTGATTAAATTATAAGGCATATACAATGTTTTTTTTTCTTTCATGTAATAAAACAATAGTCCAAAAATTGAAAAATCAAAACTCAGTTACCTCAGCCTACATTATTACTGTATATGAAGATTTTTAATTTAGTTTTTAGTTAATGTACGGCATTGGCTGAGGTATGCGTTCTCCATGTGCTGTCTAGTTTATAATCATCTGTACTCGAAGATAAAATAGATTCAACAATATTTGTTTCCCCTCGTTCTTCAGTGAGACGCACACACTTACACAACACTCCTTGCTGATAAAGCTTTCCCATGCAATATGCAACAGTTGTCGTTTGTCCAAATCAATACATGATAGGAAACCCATTGTATTAATTTTGACTGCTAATGGGTTATCATACTTCATCTAGTAATAAAAATAAATAAAAGATATGTAACAAGATATGTCACTCATTACATAGCTGAGTAATAAAAAGTATTAGTATTTGCAAATAGAGATAAAATCTTTTCACGCTGATAAATCTTTCATTTTGTTCCTAGGCAGAATTAACACGCACCATTAAGGATATTAATACAGGAATACTTTGAATAGTGTGGTTTTGATTAGTACAGGTTTAGATGTAGTACTGTTTAAGTATTTCTGTGTAAATTAGTGTAACTAAGCAGAAACTGAAAACAAAAACTCGTCAATTTTTAATGAAATCTTGATCAGCGTGATTTTTAACGGTACGCTAAATTTTGAAACGATTAATTGTATTAATCGCGGTACACTGGTATTGTGGATCTGATTCCTACAAAAGATGAATCGACCAAGCCGTAGCACTTAGATTTTACTAATATTAAAGTTCCTTATTTAATTTCCCTTGAAACTATTGTTCAAGTGTGGATCCAGGAAGGCGAAGGTCAAAGGAGTTAGGACCCCCTGTTCCTTCCTTGCCCCTCAGGCAAAGCACAATTTGAAATTTTTATTTAATTAGATGAAGGAATTTTATAGATAAACCTGAATTATGCCAAGCAATTATATACCAACCTCGGAAACCAAAATTTATATGTTTGATTTAATAGTTGAAGTAAAAAAAAAAAAAATAGGATTTTTTTTTTAGACCCGCCCTTGGCTGAAAACCCCTTATTGTTATTAGTGGCTTCGGATTGATTTGCTGACAGCTAATTTTGTCCTTTGTATAAAACGTGTGTTCTTCATGTCTTTGTTTGACAGAATTGTAACAAAGAAAAGCCAATTCAGTGGTTGAGTCGACTTCTACATGAATAGAAAAAAAAGTCGAGCTTTGTCAGGACAGTTTTTTTTATGGGACTGTGGAAGTAACATGATAAAATGTTGAGCAGCAGGCTCTTAATGACTTAGATACTCTTATTGAAAAATGTCGGTAATTCAATTTTTATTGTATTATGATTGACATGAAAGATATTGTACCAGTTACTAAGCTGATTTGCTAGTGGCAGCTTATTTAACTAACTAGCATAGTTCGTGTTAAAAATGCTGGGATTGTTTACAAACTGCTGAATTGTATAAATGTATATTTTAGTACACACACACACACACACATATATACATATACATATATATATATATATATATATATATATATATATATATGTAGTATATATATATATATTGTGTCATCCACAGACAGCTGTTCTGTTGTATTACAACTCTTCAGTGTGGCCATAGACTATCCATTATCTCATTCCAATACCATGAGGTAGGATCAAAACCTTCACTTCAAACCCAGAGGCTGGCATCTTTTCTCTGCCCCACGGAACTGGATGGTTGGTAAGGTTGAATCTAAGTGATATATTTACTCACGCATATATTCCCCATCCACCAGAGTGCTCTATTCCTACGTTAGAAAAGCATTGCATAAGCTTATAATGAACAAGTTACCTCACTTGAAGAGTACTCAACCTTGAATAAGGGAGCATCAATTATTGTCATCCATATACAGCTGTTTTGTTGTATTACAACTCTTCAGTGTGGCTATAGTCTCTCTCTCTCTTATATATATATATATATATATATATATATATATATTAAATATATATATATATATGTATATGTACTAAGTGTAGAATCACATGTGTCACTAAAATGAAGTAAATGAGATAGTAACAATGTCATTATGAAACCTGTGCAGAAATTGGTTTTCATTACAAGACTGATCGGAAAAGACCTGTAAGCAAAGTTATCTGCTAATTGCATGTTTTTCATCTCAAGATCAAGTAAATTATCACTCATTTCTTTCCATAGATATCTGATTGATTATGTGAAAATGTCCAAAGTGAGAGAAACGTATCTATTAATTGACTTTGTTTAACAAATGATTTAAGGAAGAACAAAGATAGAAAGAACAATCCTTACCAAATTTGAGGGAGTGAAAATTAACACGGCCAACTGTGGGTTATGGGATCTCTTACTGGCTGAGTTGAATTGGCAAGTCTTGCATATCTACCGAAATCTTTGTTGGAAATACAAAAGGGCTTATTTCAATCTAATAAATAAATGCACTTATAGTATTAACATTTCCCTAGTGTGATCTGAAATCACAACCAATTAAGCTAAACTGGCAAATCTCACATCTGCAGAATTTTTCTTACAGTCTTATTCCATTCTCATGAATAGAAATATATAATCAATATATTTGAAAAAATATTTATTCATAATTTTTTTATTTACTATATATAGAATACATAAGTTGCAGTAATCGTCTTCAATTCAGGAAAAATCACAATAGATTAACATCAATTAATTGGTGAAAACCCATGAGACTGAATTATTATTTATGCAATTTATGTATCCATATTGTACAAATATATCCTTGTTATTGTATAATGTTAGTAGAAATATAGTAGGTGAACCACCATTTATAATGCTTCTGTGGAGGCCTGGGATGGGGGAGTTTGAATGTCTCTATGTCTCTGAACCCTTACTACAGATCAGCCGCCATCTTTCAGCCATTGATTAAAACTAGATTTAAACCTGCTAATCCTCTCTGAGACAGATAAATGCACTAATCCTAATCTAGATTATTAATCAATGTCAAATCTTGTTTCTCTTTACTATAAAGCCTTTCTTTACATGACAGTAATATCTTAATCTTATTTGATGTACATTTTCTATTGATACATTTTAAGTAAGTCGATATCTATATGGGTTCTGTAGTGCTAAGCCTAATTTCCGTTTGCATTAACCCATTCTATCTTACAGGTTGAACACCTGACATGCATGTCAGCAGTAACATTAAAGTTATTGAGACTTTTTCAATTTTATCGTAGTCTTACAAGAATTTTTTTTAAATTTTCCATGTCACGTTTTATTAATTTCTCAGTTTCAAGAATATTTGGAAGGATAGGCCACCTATCAATGAGCATTTACCTAAAACTTAAGTACATGTATACGACATCCCAAAAAGTGGATTATTCAGAAAATTATGATTTCAACACGCCAGGTAAAAAGGTTCATCATTATCGTTGTACACCGGTCTTTTCAGACTTTTATCCAAATCTTGGTGTTTTGGGGGGTTTTTTTTGTACACTACATTTCCACCATTGTACCTTACAGCCTATGTGCTGTGAATGTTCCCCCACTACTGTTCTAGGAAGACATATTTGATTCTATATTTTCAATTTAATGAAATTTATGCAATTATTAAATTTGTTGATAAACACGTCCGCTCCTGTTGATCATTTGTTGCGAATGTAATCTATTGACAGGAATTGGGAAGGTTATCATGTCATATTTATCAGATATCAAATTGTATTCAAAAGATAAGAAAATCAGCTCGAATTCTTCTCCATGACATTATATCTTATGCTCAATGTCAAGTCACTAATTATTTCATCATCAGCAGCAGCAGCCTTTTAATGTCTGTCGTTTAACAAGATTTGCTAGATCTCTCTATCATGGGTGTCGCAGAGCCAATTCTTTCTGAACTTGTCTAGTTTGTCACACCATCTTATATTTTGTCAGCCACAGTTTCACATATAATATCTGGGGATACACGTAGTGAGTTGTGATGTTCTGCAGTTATCTGCTATTCTCACAACTTGACCAGCCCAGTGCCATTTGAGTTTTTAATGTTTTTTATGATATATCTTGTGCTGTTTTGTGTGATCACCATGATATGTTGATCATGGTTCTTCCCTTTGCACATTGTATGGTTCTCAGTTTGAGGGTCAATCTTTTGGAAAGGTTTCATGTTTGAGCTCCATAGGTGACTATCGGGAGGATGCATTGGTTGTTTACGCTTCTTTTTTGGACTTTGGGTTTTCTTGTTCTTGAAGGTAGAGCTTGCCATTCCAGGGTGATTCTTCACTTGATTTCATCTTTTGAGGATTTCATAGAGAGACCACACGATTCTCACTCTAAAACTTGACAGGTCTGCATTAATTCTGGATTTTGTTGATTCCTAGTTTTCATGCTTAAAATAATCCAAGGATTATCTCTTTTTTTTTCAATACCAACAGAAAAAAAATTTCATTTCAAACCTTCAACATATCACACATACACACACGCACACACTCACATCTACTCAACGTAGAAAAACGTCATACAGATAAAATAAATAGTAGTTATCATTTCTATTCAAACTTTTAACATTTTGTATACTCACCCACTCAGTGTTCGAAGTGGCACAGAAATGAAAACGATTCAACTTGTTCAAAACAATAACAATGTTTTTCTTCCGAAGGGGAGATAATCCTCTGTTCATTTTAAGGCTAACCAAGGTTATCTCCATTTTTATGTACGGAAAGTAGGAATCTATCATGAAATTTATCTTTTTACTTGGTAAATTTTTAAAAAATGTTGATACTTTTATTCTATATAAGACAACATCTTAGTTACAAGACCCTGGGCATCTTAAACTATCAATGCCTATCATCTCTGTAAGGGTAACGCAAATCACATTGTTCTTTTTTCACGTATTTCATCCATTGTACTCTACAGCCTTCCTCCGGTGTAGTGATCCCTTTTCTGACACCTGCAGCAGCCATTGGGTACAATGGCAGAAATGTTGTACAAAAAACAACCAAGATGAGGATAACAGTCCTGAAAATATATGAATAGCAGGAATTCAATTTTTTGAATAATCCCGTTATCAGAGAGTCAATTACATATATGCATATATTTTAGTTTCAGGTAAATGCTTCTAGATGATTGGCCTCTCTTTCTGATGTATTCATTAAACTAGGAGTTGGATAAAGTATACCTTGAAATTTCAAAATATACTGTTAAAACTACGATTATAAAATGAAATTTGAAAAGTTTTTTTTTTTCTCTTCATAGTCAACTGAGTGTCACCTAAAAACCTGCGGCATCACTGCTAATACATGTATCATAGGTACACCATCTCTGGAATGATAATTCTTTTCAAATTCAGACGGAATGATAGTACAACTGATATGTAGTAGGCATGGAAAGCAATTTGGGTGACATGGTATGTCAAGAATGTGTGTGTGCATGTGCCTATGATAAAATGACTGTTTTATTGTTGTTCTGTTCCCATCCCTTTCCCATGTGGTGATGAATGGAGCCGGGGGTCAAGAGCAGCAGACCTGTTCTCCAAGATAGCTGGCCAGTGAAAGGACTTTAGGTATTAGTACTGGCAGGGGTGATAAGAGACCAGAGAAAGTGTGTGAACTTGTGTATGTTATAAGTGACTCAGAGATCAATAAAAATAGATATGTGTGTGAGCATCGGCTGTGCTTGTGTGTAAACATCAACTCAAGAATTTAGAGAGAAAGAGATAGGAACAGTTGATATTTATAAAGAGATAGGGACAGATTTTAGATAAGCAAATCCTCCGCCATTGTCACCATGGTTATCCAACATGGTCAAAATTCTACATGTAGCGCTGTTACCATACACAACCTGTCAACAAGTGAAATTGTTTTTCTACAATTATTTAATTCTGAATGATTTCTCTTTGTAGGAAATGAGCTGCACCAGTGAGGTTGGTATCTCACCAGTCTTGCTCCAGGCCATCTCCCACACATTGACCTCTACAGAGAACCAGGCAAGTACAGACAACGACCGGCGCCGAGAAACCAATGGCTTCCGATTACAAGACTGCAAGACTAAAGAAGCCACGTCAGCCATTCTACAATTCACGTCTGACCAGGAGTCCGAGACGAAGAGTGTTCCACTTCTTCATGGAATGCATGAACCCACTGCCCCGATCATCAGGCAAGTGCAAGTGGATGGTAATGGCATCTCCGACAGGGTGATACTCGATGCAAGCCCTGATGTGAGAGCCATATTGAAGCAAAAGATCAATCAGCGGGTGATCTTCAAGCCGCATGGTGACTCGGTCATCATCTCCGATGGGAACATGAGCGTTGTGAATGTTTACACGACCATCGAAAACCCTGAGTCGAAAGGCAAGGATCTGTCAGGCTTGAGCCGTGAGATCAAGATCATTGATGGTGGCAAGTACGGTGGAGCTCCTGAAGTGATTGTGTGCTACAATCAGGACAGTCCATCTGTTCCTTCACCAGCCAATGACATCATTGTTTCCGATTCAGATAATGGAATGCTTGACACCTCTCAAAAAAACCAGTTGACCCCTCAGCAGTCGAGTGAGCAGGATTCGGCGTCTCCGTCTCTGAGATTCGGAGAGGAGGACGAAGATGAGGAGGAGATGGATGATGATAGTAACAGCAATTCTCAGGCCATTAGCAGTAAGGAGAGCGTTCAGACAATATACATCTCACAGTCGGAAGAGGTTGTTCCGGTGTCCTTTCCTGTTCCCACGATCTCGTCTGAGGCATCCTTGAAAGATGATTGTAAGAATTGTCCAGTTTGCAATGATAAAGTTTCCGGTAAGTTTACTTATAGTTTTTTTTATTTGACTTGACTCGACTCGCACTCATTCACGCAATGCGTACAACTGCCATCAGCTTTGTCACTAAAAACTGATCAATCAGGTTTCAGATCCCATACTATTCCCTAACTAAAGCTTGTAATGATTATTCAAAATTATTTATGTTTATTTATCATTGCAATACTCTTCCAGTATTATGTCAACTCGATGACATGAATATGTCATTCCGTCTGAAAACCCAAAAAAAATTGTCAGAATGTCGGCATAAATACAGAAACAATCCTCGGATCTGCACCAGAATTCAATCAATTAGCTCTTTGCACATGACCTCCCCCTCCACAAAATTGTCATTGAAATTCATTCAGGACCTTCGCTGATATTTTGTGGATTGACGGACAAACTTTGGTTAATATATAACTTCTGTCCAACTTAGTTGGTAAAGGTAAACATAGCAGAAGGATGTGTTGATTTTGTGATACATAAATTTTCTTTCATCTTGAAGACAGAAAAAACATAATTTTTTTATTTCGAAATCTTTTGAGCTGATTACATTATTAATTTTGGTGTAACCTTGCAACGTGCACTTGAAAGAATAATGCTGGGCCTCACATGGAGAGACCACAAGACAGTATAGTACATCCAAGAAAAGACAAGAGTCAGGGACATCATAGAATCCATTAAAAATCTCAAATGGCGGTGGGCTGGCCATGTTGCAAGAATGGCAGACAACCGCTGGACATCTCGACTCACAACATGGATCCCCTGAGATCACATGCGCAAACAAGGCCGGCAAAATATTTGATGGAGAGACGAGCTAGACAAGTTCAGGAAGTACCGGCTCCACGACGCCCTTGATAGAGAAGTGTGGCAAATCCTGGGGAAGGTCTATGTCCAACGACGGAAGTTGAAAGACTGATGATGATGATGATGAAATTTCATAAAACTGATTTTTAAAAGTAAATTCAAAAAAAGCTTTGCAAGAACTAACTATTCGAAGAGTTTGTCTGATGATTGAACTCCTTGTTGTTTGAATAACACATCATTTTGGCTGATTCATTCTACACCCTTCTTCAGGTGTAATATCCAGATGTGATAGTGGAAAACAGAAATTTCTAATGATGGTACGAAAGAAAATGTTCCAATCATAGCCATGCTACGATGTAAAGTTAGGGTAATATTAATTTCTCCTTTTTTCCTTGTTAGGCTTGGATTTCCACACCATAAATCCCACATCGTAGTTTGGCTATCATTGGAGTATTTTGTTTACTACCATCATTGGAAAATTCTACATGCGACCATCGCATTCAGATATTGTACTTGAAGAAGGCCATAGAATGAATCGGCCGTAACATCGTGTTAACATCACAAACAACAAGAAGTTCAATCATCCGAAAAACATGTTAATGACCCTTCTCAGAACTATAAACAAGAACTAACAATTCTGTTCTGAATTTCTGAGATAAGGAACTGTCATTAATATCCATTGATTTATTCAGACTTTTGTCTCCATCTTGGAGCAGACGAGCAATATTATGTTTATGTCTGTTCCCATCATCTGATTGTCCCTCAAGACAAATGGGCCGATTGATTTTAAAAACATTGGTCAAGTGTATCTAACCACCTTCCAAGTTCAATCACTGGGTCAGGTAGTGCCGGAAAATCACATACACTGGATCAATGGAAGAGGTGTCACGAGGAGAAATTGATAAGAAAGACTAACTTATATAAGGTATCCTCCCCACTCCCTATCTGTATGGACAACGGAATGCAAAATATCTACGCCATGGATTGAATAAACCTCAAAATTCCTAGGTTACCTCGTATAACATACATCTGAAGGAGAGGGCAAAGCAGCCAAAACACTGTTGCATTAACAACCAAGATAAATCAGAAGCAATAAATAAAGCTTTTTATTTTTTTAGACCCCTGGTTCTCAAACTTTATTGTTTGATGGCATGCAAAGAAATATATTTGACTTATGTGACATACCAACGTAAGTAAAATATGAAAATACACTGGTGTATATCAGGCTATAATCAGGGTAGGGAATACACACACACACACACACACATATATATATATATATATATATATATATATATATATATATATATATATATATATATATAATATGTGTGTGTGTGTGTGTGTGTGTGTGTCACACTGAATTGTTGAAATTGCCTAATTGGCAAAGTTCCAATTTTTTTTACAAAAAATAAATAAATACATTGTTTTAATTTGATCAAAACAATGATATAAAAGAACCATTTTTTACAATCAAAAGTTCATGTAATCACAGTGAAATCAAAAATGTGTAAATATGAAGTTTTTCATTTGGTCAAGAATTCATTCTATGAAGATAGACAAAAAATATGTTTGCGATCAGAGGTTTACGTAAATTTTTTTTTTTTTCCAAAAAATAAGTAAATTTCGACAGTGAGGCACTTCACCGATCCAGTGTAACATGTATATAATAATCTTTTGCAAATAATGTGTAAATTACATTATTGTATTAAAAAAAAGCACATGCCTGATGGGATATGTATGCTTGACTGGATTTGCATATCTACCAAATATTAGGAGGGAAACTTGACAAGCATATTCTTATTTCTTCTTCAACACCTACCATGGAAATACAAATATATCCATTAATTCCTCTTCCCAGTCAATAACTACTTTTATTTGGAGGAAAATAGCAACCAGTTACAGTTACTTCCCTTTGACCTTTAGGTAATTTTAAAAAATTCTTGTCATAGAAGAGTTCCGTTATTTTTTATCCTATTCACTTGAGAGTTCCACTGGCAGTAGGAGCCTAATCAAGTGGTTCATGAATTTAAGAGTTGATATAACCTTCACATTTGTACAGCATTATTGCCCAATGTTAATGTTTGTTTTGTCTTTCATATCATGACATTCATTCAAGAGAAACATGTCTAGAAATACCAGATATAGTTTTCTACCTTTGGCATTTATTAGTCTGCGATGCCAGCTATCACGCGTTCTCCGAATGTGAAAAACATAATGACGTGAGCAGTAAGTAACTCTCTATTTCAAACGTCTACGAAGAATCCTTGTATTATGCTTCGATTTTACTCCCTGATGGTTTTTGTAATGATATTACAACCGGCTCAGCAGATGGTTACTACTGATAGTCCGTGTGTGACGGACATGGTAGGAATTGAAATGGGAGTGGGGGGAGAAAAGGAAGTCAGGTAGTTTTGTGAGGGTGGGAAGGGAGAAAAAGTTAGGTAGTTTGATATGAAGGTAGGAAGGGGGAGAAGAGAAAAGGGGAGTCAAGTTCAATAAAAAGGGTCGGAAGGAAGTAAGAGAAAAGAACGGTGGAAAGGGTACGAAGAGAGAGAAGAGGAGGAGTTTAATAAGAGGATTGGGTAGGAGAGAAAAGAAAGTCCGGTAGTTCTATATGAGGGCGGGGGGAGGTGTATATCAGCTGACGGCTGCTACTGATACTATCAGTGACCGACATGATATATTTATGACATAATTATTGATATAACCTTTACATTTACATAGCTATATTGCCCAATAATGATAGTTTTATTTTTATTTTGGGTTTTTTTTTATCATGACATTCAATTAAGAAAAACATGTCTCTAAATTCCAGATATAGTTTTCTGCCTTTGGCATTTATTTGTCTGCGATGCCAGCCATCACGCGTTCTCTGAATGTGAAAAAACATCTAATTAAGTAAGCAATAAGTAATTTTCTATTTTAAATGACATCCATGAAGAATCCTTGTACATTACTCCAATGGGCCATCCTTTTTATGGCCTCTTCACTATTAAATTACTGTCTCTCCGAAAAAGAATGTGGTATGGCAACTGGCATTATGTAACCCTTGAGAAATACCAGACAAAAACTTCCTACTAGCTTAAAAGAACTTCTCGTTGAAGACTCGTTTGCTCTAATTTGAAACCTTAGTTTTAGGTTTGCAACAGGACTGTGCATTTAAAACTTACGCTCTGGCTCAATGGCATAGCAGAGAACTGGTAATTACAGGGTGGTAAAGAAGTTGCGTAGGGACTTGAAACATAATCTTTTTAGTTTTGATGAATTTTAAAAGTCCTCTTTTAACAAATGAAGTATCTAAACAAGGGGACTTTGATTAACCAATGCACCGATAATTGTTTCTTTCAAATGTCTACCATTTTCAACTTGGCTAACTCTTGCCTTTTCAATAACATTCTGCATAGAATTTCGAAGGATATCTGCTCTTCTGCACACATGTATATGATTTTGAACATTTCGGACTAAGGACGATCTCCCTGCTGATAGATTTTCAATTCTTTGCAGACACGGAAACAAACTACGGATCATGGACTTGGATGGTGTTGTCTGCACGTTCAAATTATGAAAATATGCCCCTTGGGTCAATGTTAAAAGTATCCGAAGTGAAATTCTATCATTTTAGTTCGTTGGTCAATTGTGTACTTTTCTGTGATGAATTTCCAAGGGTTCCTTATTCTAGAAGAGGAAAATCAAAAACATGAAAGAATAGAAAAAGCTTTGATCATTTTAAATCACTTCTTGACTTTCATTGCTACCTTGAGCAAGGCCTGAGCGTTCATCCATATAACCATGCTTGGGACACTATCTTGATTTCATTCATTCTATCAATTCATAATTTACCTTTGTCTTTGAAAAAAACAATGAAAGTATAATCAATGATTTGCTAGACTAGTACCCTCATTATGGGTGTTATAACCATATTTTGACTGTTGTACCCTCCTGACTATTTTGGGTGTTCTATTGTAGTTGAGTAATCTTCAGAAAATTTTGAACTGAATTCTCTATCCGAATGGCTGGGGTAGATTGTTCTCATTCCACTGTCTGTGCCAGAGGATGTCTCCTATCGGTTGATTTTTCATAATTCATTAGTCCTTGCCACTTGTCTACTTCTTCCAGGAGGGCACAACGCCCGGAACATGACTATAACAACCAAGATGATGACACTAGTCTGAGCAAATCAATGTATGGTAATGATAATTCCTCATCCCAGAGATTCAAACGTTAAAACTGTGTGTAAGTAAAAGACCTAAATATAATCTGTAGGCCCGTTATAACGTGGAAGTTGGGATCCATAAGTTTCTACCGCGTCATAAGTAAGTTACGTTGTAATGAATTTTCCATTTTCATAAACCTTGATCCTAGTTCTCTATTCCCCCAACTTCTTCAAACCGACCCTTGAAATTCGTGCGGAAATGAAGAGAAAACCCATGAGAGTCGGGTAGGGTGAAGATGGTCCGGTAGGAACACAGAAATAAATTACATTTTTTTTCTTTTGAATTGTTACACCTCTCCTCTTGGCATAACTTAGATACTTATGTAGCCATTAGTAATCTTTTTAGTGTCAGATGATAGGGGAAGGGGTGATAAGTTTCATTTATTGACTTTTGAAATGTTTTCGTCTCGTCCATTTCCTTTTCACAGTTAGTGAAACCTGATTCAGTTGGGGTCTTTTTATTTTTGCATTTAGCTATTATTTTGAGAGCCAAATCCAACGTTTTGAAAATTGGGGTCCATGTTAAAACTGTGTCATAAGCGATTCCACGTTATATCTGGTCTCCAGTGTACTTGTAGAACTGAAACTGCGGCCCCTAAATTCTTTCTGCTGGGTACGCGGAGTTAGTGGTTTAAAGAGGTTAAGAAATCAGGTCTACACCAATTTCACTTGGCTTTTAATTGAAATCATGTTTTTTTCTTTCCTTGGGTTCATTGATTTTTTTTTTTTTTCTCTCTTTCAGGAAATGCTATTATCTTTTTTTCTTTTTTTTCGCAAGCCCCTACCGGAATCCATTTTTACCATTTTCTGAATGTTTGCACTGATCTAATATTCAAAAAAGAATCAGTGAATCACTGTAGCCATCAAAGGCGGTGAAGAGTTCTATCCTAATATATATGCGTTCCACCACACCTGGCCATATCGTTTTGTCTACAGACTTGAAAATTGGCTTCAGTACTCTAAGACCCCTTCTAAAAATGTTCTTATTTTTCTAATTCTTTTTTTGGCGGGGTGGATGGAACAGGCCTTGTTTTGACGGTTTTATTAATAACATCTTGATTCTCTCGAATCTAGACGTTTCTTTACTCTATTTTAGATGTTTTCCTGTGGAAAAAACCAGTGACATCATAATTGGAATTTATTCTGACCATTTTTATTCTTGGATGGAATTTTTCTTACATGACTTCAAATTTTGATGCCACTGCTGTTTGATTGTGATGCCGAGTTCTGTCTATTTCTAATTTTAATGATTTGATATTTATTAGAAACTGTCAAGCAAAATTGTTGACTTGAGTTTCTTCAGTTTTCAAGTTGGTGGGGCTGGCTATGTATGTATGGTGTGTACGGACTGCACCAGCTGGAGGGCTGAAAATTCGATTTTCTCCAGATGTCAAGAGAAAACCATACCTATCTATATACTTCTTTGTTTTCCTTTTCTCCAGGTTACCATTATGGAATTTTCTCTTGTGAGAGTTGCAAAGGTTTTTTCAAACGAACTGTGCAGAATAAAAAAGCTTACAAATGTCACCAAAAAGCAACTTGTGTAATCAATGTCTACAACCGTAAAAAATGTCCAGCCTGCCGATTTACAAAGTGTTTGGAAGTGGGGATGAAATTAGAAGGTTAGTGAAATTACTTTTAACATCTATCTATCTATCTATCTATCTATCTATCTCTCTATTTCTCTCTCTATATCTATCTCTATATCTCTCTATCTCTATATCTCTCTATATATCTCTCTCCCTCCCTCTCCCTCTCTCCCCCTCTCTCCCTCTCTCTCTCTCTCTCTCTCTCTCTCTCTCTCTCTCTCTCTCTATATATATATATATATATATATATATATATATATATATATATATATATATATATATATATATATTCACAAAGTGTTTGGAAGTGGGGTTGAAATTAGAAGGTTAGTGAAATTACTTTTAACATCTATCTATATCTCTATCTCTCTATTTATCTCTATCTCTCTATATATTTCTAAAAAAAAAAATTTGTATGTTCTTGATGATGACCAGCAATTTTACAGTCATTGTAAATGCAACAGTCACGCAGAACGTAAGCTCAAATAATGCTCACTGTGGACTGAGTAACCTTATGGGTGAATGTTCGTGTAACTGTGGTAAGGTCTCCTCTGATTGGTTGCCAACTTACATTAAGGCATTGCACCAATTTTCAAAATATTCAAAATGGCTGGATACTGACTTTGTTGAAACCAGGAAAATAATTCTTCTTTCAATCGAAGCAGTTATAAACTAAAACTTGATGAATACAGGAAGGAACGGCTTTAAGCCGATTGGACCCGTAAAATGAGGGGGCCCTGCACTAGTGTATTTCAGTCTTGTTAGGTACGCACAACACTACATTGCAGGTGAATATGATAGTTTGTAAAGAACAGCAACAATATCAATTGATATATTTTTTTTATTGTACTTGAATTAAATAATGTTGATTAATTACAGAAGAACATAAAAGATTATTTCTGTGAATGTTTCAGGTGCTCATTTAGATTTCCTCCCATTGTACCAAAGAGGTATAAAATTCATTCATATTTCCATTTGGGCCCTGCACCTCCTGAGACTCACTCTAGGTTCAGATTGATGAACTGAATGACCAAATCGTTTGATACATCAAACACAAATGTCATATTGGCTTCGGTCGTAGTGATACAATTTCTACATGTTATTTTAATACCACAAAAGCATATATCTGTATAAAACATATCTTAGTAAAGTTTTTGTTTGCATAATACCATTAAAATGATTTAACTTTGAGGAAAAAGCAATTTCCCATCTTGTTTGCAACCTGGTAGTAATAATACTGATAGTATCATATCCACACATACCCCAATAATCTGAATATATAAAGCCCATAGTCACCAAATTTGTTTGTTTGTTTGTATATTTGTTTGTCGGCTCACAGTGAAGACATGATTTTCAATCTCTTCCTCTCTGTAAAGCTGAATAAAGAGTGGATGACATGTGGCCAGCAGCTACAGTGTGACTGACTGCTGTACCTAATACAGTTTACTACGACTGCAAGTTTGGCTGCAAAATATAAGATTTATGCTTTTCAAAGCTGATCAAAGAGAGGGAGACCTATGACTGAAAACAATGTTTAAAAGTGTTAAATTCTCAAATAATAATCTATTCATAGATGACATTGAAAATCCAGTCATGTTTTATGTACGATGCTTGTCTATATTATGATGATATCATTTCTCAGGAGGTGTAATGAATGCTAATTATAGAGCAGTTTCCCTTATTTATGTATTTGCAAATGATTATAGTATAAATTCTATAAATTAGTAGTGACTTTACCGCAGACTTAATGGCTATCAAAGCTTGCATTCAAACGAGTGATTGTGAATCTGAATTGATGTATTATGTTTAAATGAATTCATATTCTGTTTTTTTTTCTTCAGCAATCCGTGTTGATCGCACACGTGGAGGTCGAAGTTCATACGATGGCTGCTCCCCGCATGGCAGGGCTCGAGAAAGACAAGCTGACAAGCGGAAAATTCAAAAATTAAATATATCCAAGTCGGGCACTAGTCCGCCCACCCCGCAGCAGCAGCATTCCGTGATGACCATTCCGGGCATTACTCTCCAGACCGCGGCAGCCACCGGTCAGAACAAGGCCAGTCAGCTAGTGGCCATTCTCAGTCGCAAGAACAATTCCATGGGCAACATTTTCTCCGAAGACAAAAAACCATTTGTCCCTCAAATTCTCACAGACATTATGAATTTGGAATCATTCTTGTGCGATGATGAACCTTCCATTGAAATTTTATCCGAAGACCCCAGCAGTTACACGTCCCTTATGCAGATCACTGAAGATCGCCTCTACAAAATTGTACGCTGGGCCCGAAACCTTGCTCAGTTTACATCTATATCTGTAAGTACTTTAGTTTCACAAGCAGAATCTATGACAGGGTGGTGCATTTGGTCCAGGGTCGAAAGGGGATATTTTAATCTCAAAGCAAGTTCTAAAAGAGGGGTGTGTACATCATACCTGTACTCGGAGTCTGAAGAGGACCCAGGAATTTCCTGGGATCTCAGAAAATGTTTGCATGTATTGATACTGATGAAAATAGGATGCCTAATAGAGAAAGGAAGGGGGCTCGAAAGAAACTTTCTCTCAAAGGCCTTCCTCACAAGTGGTGATGAAAACTGCTCACAAGTTGATGTGTCTTCGCTGAAGTTTTCAGTTTGTCAGGAAAAGTTTCTATTTACAAGCAACATTTTCCTCTTAAGTAGACTCATTAGCATGAATCCCTCTACAGTGTTTACAAGCGCACAGATTTGCATGGTTTCCTATAGAATGTTGGCAAGTATGCAGATTTGGATGAATTCATGTATTAGATTGTCACATATGTTCACATGTGTGTATTTGTATATATATATATATATATATATATATATATATAATTAAATAATTGAGTCATCCACAGACAGCTGTTTCGTTGTATTACAACTCGTCAGTGTGGCCATAGATTATCTATTATCCCATCCAGTACCACGAAGCAAGATTAAAACCTCAGCTCAAGATCCAGAGGCTGGCATTTTACCCATGCCCTACACAGAACTGAACAGTCAGTAAGACTGAATTTAAGCAATATATTTACTCGCGCACCATTCCCCATCCACCAGAGTGCTACATTCCAAAGTTGGAAGAGCATTGCTATTTAGCTCATAATGAACAAGTTACCTTTCTATCAGAGTGCTCAATTCAGAATAGGGGAGTGTTAATTATAATAATTGAATAATTGAGTCATCTACAGACAGCTGTTTTGTTGTATTATATATGATGCCGTTTTTTAATTGGTTAGACGAAGGCTGGTATTAACTACAAAAAAATAATTAATATTTGGTCAAAAGCAGTAACCCATTTCCACGGATATGCCCCTAAAATATTTTAGGTTTAGTGGTCTAAAATTCAGAGAAAGGTAAGGGGGTCTGACACTCTCATCAATCATTTCATCCAACTCAAGTGAGACCTGTTTTTCTGACATTTCCTTTTGCCTATAGATAATGGGATACAATAGCTGTTGAGGTCCTAAAGTCTCTAGAAAGTGCTTGATCAGTTGTTCATGGGTTGCTGGTGCTACAACTTAATTCTCCATCATTTAGAGCACACTTGGTCTTTCCTTGAGGTTTTTTTTTTTTGGTAACCATTTATCCAACCCTAAGCCTATTGAATACATTGCAATGTCATTGTGTTCACTTATAATGCTTTGTTAGTGATGTCAGTCGCTTGAGCAGATCTAGAAGGTCTGAAAAATCTCTCCAAAATATGAAAGAATCTGACTGGCATTACAGAGTAAAGTCTACTCTGTGATGCAAAAAGTGTTCAGTCAGAAAAATCTATTTCAGCAATCTCTAAGTTGTATTCGTGTGTACAAAGGAAATTAATGTGCATACAAAATATTTCAAATTCTGTTGATAGCTGTCTAAGTTTTTATTAAAAAAAAAGAATTGATTCCTCCTGTAGAATTCAAAAATGTGTACATGTCATGGAAAAAAAATAGCACAACCAGATTTTTGCACCCACAGACTACAAAAGATTAAAGGGATCATTGTTTGAAACCATTTATAAGGTTTCAGCCCAACTCCAACGAACTCAACATTCATCTGAGAAACTGCTGCTGATCCATACAGCATACATGAACATGTTAGCTAATTGCATGTCAGACTAGATTAGATTTCAACTAAGTGTGGCTTTCACAGCTCAACGGAGACATGGTATGGAAATCCTCACCTAAAGAAATGAGGAAAAAAAAAAAACATCTGCAATCTATGGTATAAGTGTTGCAGTTGATATCAAAACAGAAAAAAATTCTGTTTGCTACCGTAACTTGACACTCTTGGAAAAAGAGTCCCCTCTTTATAAACAGATAGTACACTTGAGAAAAGGTACAGAATGGATTGGCAACAAATTTTATAAGAAGAATGAGTTCGATCGTCTGAAAAAACAGGATCAAATTTAGAATCTGGACCCCACAATGGATTCAATTCCAAAAGGCAAATTTTCAGATTACACCGTTGTCAAAATTTAATTTGATTAAAACAAAGTTGAAATGTAATAATCACCTCTCAATATTCTTTTATGCAGTTAAAGGGCCAGAATTCTACAGTTCATTCTTGTCTTGATTAAATTGATTTGTATTTTGATCCAAGTGTGATCTGAAAATTTGCACTTTTGACTTGAATCTCTCTTGGAATCTGGATTCTACATTTCATCTGGATGCCCATTACAGTGTTAGATACTCTTCTTGGTGTCCATTACACTGAATGTCTAAATTTTTCAGTGTCCTTTTACAGATAAAATAAAGCGTATAAAAGGACATTTGAAACATTAGGCAGGCTATGTAATGGACACCGAGGAGAGTATCTAACGCTGTAACGAGATGTTGCTTAGCAACAGCATTTTCATTGTTTAATGGAATAGAAAACCTGGGTTAAGGCCTCAAACATATTTTCACCCTTGACTAGAAATAGCTGAAAACTGCCTGACTTTCAAAAACGAAGCAACATTTAAATGAATTCAGCTAAAGTTTGTTTAGCCATAGAAAAAGGAAAATTTAACATGTTGCCCACCTCGGCTCTCAGTATTGAATTACTTGTGTGTTTAATGAAATAGAAAATCTATTCGCTACCCTTAGATAATAATGTAACTTATAATCATGTATTATATATATATATATATATATATATATATATATATATATATTGTACTTAATTTATATATTGTCTCAATTGGTAATTAACAAACAGAAAACAGATTATATCTATTGTAGATGTTTAATCACTGCTCAATATTTAAAACAGTAAATAGAGCTATTGATATATAAAAAATAATATTCAAGGTTATGTGCTCAGAGAATGTAAACAATGCCTCTCACACTTTTCAGTAACTGGCCGTTGCTGAAGAGTGAGAGAGGGACACAAAATGTTCACATCCATCGGATACATATCCTTGTAAATTATTCTTTTATATATATATATATATATATATATATATATATATATATATATATATATATATATATATATATATATATATATATATATATGTGTGTGTGCTATTGAGAAATGGATGTATGATCTGACAGAATGATTATAAATTGCGTTATATTATATTGAAACTCTGGTTTGAAATGATCCCCCATCATTATGAATTAGCAAAAATGAGAATTTCGAGTTGAAACGGTTATTTTGGCCTTTGTATTACTGACTGCTGTTTAGCTCAATGGTAGGAGCAGTGCTTCATTGAAGTGGCTACCCTAACAGATGCCAGTTTGACCTCTGCAGTAGCCGCCCCCCCATTTTCTTTAAATGTTTCTTTTATTTACTTAGTCTTAGCTAAATTGTATATTCACCGTGTAATAACAGGAGATTTCAATATTATATAACGCAAGTTGTAATCATGATGTCAGATCATATGTACATTTCTTAATAGCATAATTGTCACGTTGAAAGAAACAAATAGAGCAGATATAGACTATGAATAAGCAAGATGAGAATTTGGAATTGAAACAATTATTTGGGTTTTTACATTACTGGCAGCAGTTTAGCTCAATGCAAATAATGTATACCATTTTAATTTTACTATAGTTGTTGAAAGTGATTTAATTTAACCTGGGTGCAGGTTCGTACCCATTCAGTTACATCATATTTGTCTAGGCTCCCACAAGAACAGTGTGTGACACAGGGTCGGTTTAATGTGGGGTACTACACATGAGAACGTATGGGTTAGATGACTCAATAATTATCTTCGGTCCTTGGAGCTATTGCTACTAGGACATAAAAGCGCTGATCTTGAGGTCTAAGGAAAAATACTGAGCCCTTTGGACTTGACTACACACAGCAGATCTCATGAGGTAAAGCCCCAATTAGCCATGGCGTCACATCTGCATTCATCTGGTCTAACCCATTTAATCTCATAAATGCTTACTTACGTTAGGAAACATAGCTGACACAGCATAAAGGAATGGATGCTCAGATGAGGCTAATGCACGATGCAATCATTCCAATTGCTAAATACTAAATAACCCAGAATAATTGAATTAAAAGGGAACCCTAACTTTGGGAAATAAATTCAAGTGAGAATTGAACACTCTCAGAGAGGAAACCTACCACAAGATAGATCAACTACATACTGATAACAAAAAATGCCTACACCATACCGTCCAAATCAAAAATTCATATCTACCTGCAAGCACAACATCCCCACTAAATAAAACAAAAAACATATCAAGCAATGACCAACCACTAAACAAAACAGAATATATATATATATATATATATATATATGAATCTAAAATAAACCGAATCTTTCACCTGAAGAAGCCCAAACAGGGCAGAAACATAAATGTGTTTGTGTTACAATCCTCAAATGACAATTGGAAGGTGAAGAGAAAAACTTGAAACAAAAAGCAGGTGCTACATCTCAAAATCTTCTATTATCACATGGGCAAACAACATAGAAATATCCCCATTCCTTTCCTCAATCTCAAACACGTAAATGGCGAAATTTTCACTGCACCACTGCTAGTTTTTCTCAGAAAAATATGACTGGCAACCATCAAAATGCATTGAAACATATCCATGGAAAAATTAGAAAATTTGATATGTAACACCTGCTTTCTCTTCGGTTTTTCTCTTCATTCTTCAATTGTCACTTTCGTCAATATTCTGTTTGATCACTTCACATCCATTATATATATATATATATATATATGTGTGTGTGTGCATCTGTATGTAGGCAACAGTCATTCATTAGTACATGTTGGATTATAGATGACAGACAAAGATAATTTTTCATTTTTTTACATACAAGGAAAGGCATGCCTGGATCCCCAAAATATAAGTATTGTCAAAATTTTCATGATTGAGTGCCGTTCATTCTTCAATTTTGAATACTTTTTAACACAGCATTTGTCATTGGCAAGTTGTGATATCATGCACTGGACAAGCAAGAGAACTTCTTCTCTGGGCTAAATGTATGTATTAGTTATTAAATACTTTTAAATTCCCAGTTTCCAAGCTGAAAAAGATGCTGTTTAGTTTGAGGTTTCTTAATTTTATGCTGTTGGTTTCAAGAATCTGAAAAAAAAACCTTTTTTTAATTGAACTTGTATACTATGCTTATATTGTTTGAGTATTTGCCATATACTGATGGAAATATGTTGGTCAGACAGAAGACAAAAAAGAATTTGTGATAGGGTAATAGTTGTATCCCCTATGTAATCATTTGATATTTCAATCCCCTTTTGTAAATTGACCTCTTTTAGATCACTCATACAAGAAAGCTCACTTCTACATTCTCTAAAAAAATCTTATTAATAAATCAGATGCATTTGTGATTTCTATTATTCAAATAATCTAGTGGTTCTTAAACTTTTCAAAATCCTTCCCCTTAATTGTCTGTGAGATTTCTAGCTTCCCCCTTCCATTTAAGTTAGTTGCAACAAAGTATATTGTGGAAGTTGATAAAACCAATTAAACACTACGACAAAAAGCTAGCACTGGAACTAAATCTCAAGTGAATTTTGATAAACAACGCTGATAAGGAAAGTTCATGCCTTTGACTGCCCTGTTATACTCCATCTTGTATGACATATCCCCACTGCCCAAAAGCTGAAAACATTCGCCACTACTTTTATTCCTGCCTACTAACCTCATTTCCCATTTTGACTGCCTCCTCCCTCCCCGGTTGGGAACCACTTGACTAGCCTATAACCCGTTGCTTCGTTGTTGGTTATCATCAGTGTCTAAATAAAAAATTTATATGATATTAGGTGAAAAGTTGTCAAAACTAGTATGATATTGAGGAATGATTTGAGAAGAGTTCAACCCTGACACAGCAACATTATGTAACCTTGAATGATCGTTGTCTTAGATCAATATACATGTATTATGCTATTTACTTACATGCTTATTAACCAATTATTTCTTTTTAGATAATGTCTTGTTAACTTCCTTCCCTTCCCTTTCCATGACTCATACGCATTCCTCTTGTTTGAGTTATATATTTTGAAATGAAGGCCTCTCCAGTCGAGAACAGTTGTTATATAGATATAACTAGAATGAACCCGTATTTTTGAGCATTCGGAAGTAAATTAATAAAGGGGGGCTACTCTCGTTTGACAATCAAGTTACCTCCCTTGACAAAAAATTTTATTTTTGAAGGGTGAAAAACGGAAAGATATGTTGCTTACAAATATATAGAATAAAGTTGAAGTATGGATTTTTTTTTTTTTTTTTTCTCAAAGAAAAATGTCCTAAATTTGAGTCTTTGAAAAAAAAATCTTCATTTTATATTTTTCAGACTGATGATCAGATTCTTCTTCTCCAAAACTGCTGGTCAGATCTCCTTCTGCTGGAATGTTGTTATCGGTCGAGAGAAAAACCCTCAGAAATACGCCTTGCTCAAGGCAACACTATATCAGTTGATGTTGCAAATTCTCTAGGAATGGGGAGCGTTGTATCTATGGTTGTAGAATTAGCAGAGCAACTGAATCGACTGAAAGTTGACTTGTATGAATTTGTAGGACTAAAAGTTTTGGTACTCATCACTCCAGGTAGGTTGAAATATAATTGAAATAAATGTACTTGTATAAAGTTTTGTATGTAAGATCTTTAGTTGAAATTTTGGTAGTAACATCATAAATGACTGAAAGACTTACGATATTAATAAGAGAAAAAAAAGATTTATTTAAGCAGCATCTTTAGTGCATAAAGCTGTAAAGTTTTCCAGACTTGTGTGTGTATATATATATATATATATATAGAATGTGTGTTTATGAAAAAAGGAATCTAACTTTTTAGTTATGGTTTTAAGGTATGATAATTTTTAAGAAGCCTCAACCGGTTCTGTACATGTTTCCAGAAGGTAGAAGGTTTCCTAGAAACAGAATCATATCAACCTTCTGAAAACTTGTACGAAACTGGTTGAGGCTTATTAAAAAATTATTATGCCTTAAAAACATGACTAAAATTTTGGTTTTCCTTTTTTTCACTCTTTGTTTTAATCCATTCAACCTTTACTTTGGAATTTATCTACCTGTTTTCATATATATATATATATATATATATGTATATATATAATCCAGGTCTTAGAACTCCTCACACATTGTAAGTTAGAATATAAAAGCTTTGGCTATATTCAGCAAAATTGAATCTCATTACTATTGAGATTTTGCGTGCGTAAACACACTTGATACTGTATATTGTGTAAAAATTTTGTAATTTCAAAGTTGGTTGCTTCCTTTGTGAAGGTTGTAAAAAATAATTAAATGGTAATTTTTTGTGCTTTCATTGAGGTTTTAACACAAACACCCTTGCATTTTCTGAAAGAATTGTAGGTTCTAGATTTTTTACTTCTACTTATTTTTATCTTACTTTTAATTTGTTTATCACAACTTAACTCAGGCCATCACTCTATGGTAATAAATAAACAGGACGGATTGGAAATAAAGAATAAGCTCCTAGTGAGATCTAAACTCATATCATTCTTGCCACAAGCAAGTCTAGTTAAACGCACCAGCTGTTATCCCAATTCAGCTATGGAAGCTTTGATTGCTTGCAGAAGTCAAAATCCAACCTTTAAACCTACTCTCTATCTTGTTATCTCCAGGGACATGTTTATTTTTGTTTTTGTACTAGTTGTGAAGCATTTTTTTCATTTTTATTGTTTATTTTCTATTAAATGATGTTTTGTAATCTGTTATCATTGATTCTTGACTTCTATTTACCTTCAACTTAATTTTAATTGTTGTTTCATCATAACTCAACTTTGTCAGTGAATTGGATTTGGATAATGAAAACAAATGGAAATAATTAAATAAGTCTTGTTATAGCTTCATCTAAAGCAATGCCCAAGCTTAGTTGCAAGTGGCCTAGTGGTTAGCATCACAAAGAATTAAGTTGGCTGACTGAGTTTAAACTGTGCATTAATGCTCTTGAAAAATGTATGTATCCAATTGCAGGGCAGTTGGAACCCTTTAGCTCTGTAAGGCAGTCTATCATTATTGTTGGTCTCTAGTAAATATTGTGTAGACATACAGCTACAAGAGTGACCAGATCAATTCCCCCATGCAAATTTAACCGAAGTTGAATTCCATCATGGTAAATTCCACCAAAATATTTAAGAGTTACTATTAACGCTTTGTATTCCAGTGTCAAAGAAGCTCTTGTGTTTAATTCTTTTATAAAATTTTTTTTTTATGATGTGAACCTTAACTATGAATTGTAAGATTATGAAATATTTCTTTGAATATTTATTTACAAGAAGCATAAATAAAAAGCATCCCTTTCAAATCAGCAAATTTGATGTTCATATCCAATACTATTTTTTTGATTGCTGGAAATTTAATACTAATTGCTTCATAGTATGTGGAGAGAGAAAAATTTTCATTAGGAAAAAAATCATGTTTTGTAGAACATTCTATGCAAAAATATGGTAAATCTGTGTACCTTGTTGAGAAATATTTTTCTTGCAAACTCAGCCACCAAAGAAGTATTGTATGTAATTTGTTTTACTAATTCTTTAACGATAATTTTTGTTGTATTCTAGTACATTTTTTTAATGTTTGTGTATGTATAATACTATTATTATCTAATTATCAAAAATGAAATTAATGGTTATGATACTCTCATAGCAGTTGGTGGGGTGAGGGACATTTTTCATTAGAAAAAAAATCAGTGAGTTTTGTCAGACATTGATAGAAAAAAATAATATCAAAAGCCTACGCGCTAAAGATTATTTTTATTGAATTCTCAGCCAACAGAGAAGTGACAATTTTTCATTTTCGACTATTCTCTATATAAATGACCTTGGAATACATATAATTAAAATTTGAAAGATAAGGAGGTCAGTTAAGGAATTCATTCCTTTTAATATACAAGAAAATGAATAGAGAAGATGGTTTGCTCATTTTGATCTGCGATATAATAATAAATTATTAAGAATTGCTCAATTATTTTATCAATTGATAATGGCTATAAAAAAACAAATAGAATCCCAAATTTTTGCTTTTATAATTTTAAAGACCCCCCCCCCCGCTTCTGAAGGATATTACCATGAACTTCATTTCTGACAATCAGATAAAAATAGCATTAGACATCCTCATAAACATTAAATTCGCCGATTTGAAAAAGATGCTTTTCATACAAGAAATATATCATAATTTCACAATTCATATTATGTTACTGATATTTTTCTGAAAATTATTTCATGAAGAAATTGAATACAAAAACTCCTTAGACACCAAAATATGAAGCGTGAACGGTGATGTAAGAGTATTTCGGGGGGATTTACTGTGGAGGATGTGACCATTGGTGAATTTTGCATGGGAGAATTTACTGCAGGTGGACTTTTCCATGGGAGTGGTATGCACTCTCTGAGTGCTCTCTTTATTATTTTCATACATTTATGTATTTACACATGTTTGACCGCAAAACATCTACAAAGATTATCAATTGAATTTTTGTGGAAGGGTGGGCCTTCTGCTACAGAAGAACTGACTTCGTTTGCTAGTGAATCCAATGATTATTTTTCACATATTATGACAATAGTGCAAAAATTAGAAAATCGAATCTCACAGTTACCTCCCCTACACACTATGGAGTGATTTTCATTCAATTCTTAGTTGGTGTATGGTGTTGGCAGATGTTTTATGCTCTACTGAGAATTTTCTAGCTGGTACTGCGATACAATATGAATTCATTATAGTTTGAAATGTGAATCATCCTTGTTTTAAAGAGTTCGTCATTATTTTTCAGATGTGAAAGGTTTGAAGAATCCCGAAAAGACCCGAGAGCATCAAGAGAATCTATGTGAAGCCCTTGATATGTACACTAGCAGTCACTATCCCCAACATCCTAACAAATTCGGAGAAATGATCCTCACACTACCAACGTTGTCTCGTATTAGCATCAAAGGGAAAGAACTCATAACTGACTCTCAGCTCAAAGATATCTCTTCCTACGGACTTTTATATGAACTGCTGAAAGGAGAAAACGCAATCAAAGACTCTAGCAGCACATGTACCGCATGATGCAATGATACTAGTAAGACAATTTACAAGCCAGCCTAGATATTCTTGCCTCATTCTTTCCACTGAAGGTCGGAATCCCTCACTGTATGAAATGACTGTTAGTCATTGGTATCGGCAATAATGATACTGAGTCTACCAACATCTTCTTTATCATCCTCATTCTAGATTAACATGTACATAAGAATCATTTTAAACTTCAAAAATTGTTATGCACATCATTAACAGATTCATTTTTATTTTTATTTTTTATCCCTAATTTGAACTAGCATCCTGGGTAGGGTATTTAAACAAAAAAACAAAAAACTAACTGGTAGGACATTGTAACAGTACCGGACCATTTATCCAGCAAGCTTGGGACCGGAGGTGACATGGATTTATGGACCAAGGCTTAATATATACTTTAGATATAAAACAAACAATGAAAAATGAAGAAGAAATTTGTATTTAAGAGGTACGAATAGATACATTTTGAAAGCAGGGTCTGTTTGATCTTAATCCGCTTGAGATTCTAAAAATGTAGAATGCAATATAAGATATATGATGGAAATTGAATGAAGAAGAGTAAGGAACGGAATGGTTTATAAACAAATACAAATTAATCCACTTGGAAAAGGATGGTCTGTTTGATCAATATTAATCCATTAGTTTTTAACGTGAAGAAAATTCAACCATGTCACAAAAAATGAAAACAAAAAAATGGCTAGGCAGTGAATCATTACAATGCCTGCCAGTTTTTAAAAATAGCCAGTTTTCTTGAGGCCAGATAAATGGTTCAGTACTGTAATACTTTCAACCAAAATTTATCATTGACGGTTGACTGACAAGTTCGTAAAGATATCAAAGGTGTCGAACTTTAAACGTAAGAGGCATTCCTCCCTTCAGTTGGTTGAAGACGAAAGAAAAACCACATAACAATCATTGTGAGAACTTGTCGTCTCTATTCAAATGTTCCTCTACTTCACTGCCACACTCTGTTTAAGACAAACAAAGTGAAACTGTTTTATTTGTGCAAAAAGGAATAGTTATATATATATATATATAATATATATATAGATAAGAAAATGTTCAAAATGGTGGAGAAAATATTCTAAAAAAATGAAAAAGAAAAATTCAGTCTTTAGATTTAAATCTTCATCAAGGTGAAATCATATTTTCTATATACATACAGATGTAAGTAAAAAAAAAAAAGAAAGAAAAAGAAAAAAAAAAGAAATGAATGTTCTTTGGAGTCATTGTTTTTATGTATGGATGTCTATGTACATATATATAATACATGTGGAATGTAAAATTGTGTGTGACTTTTTTGTTTGTTTGTTTGGGGTTTTTTTTTTGTTTGTTTTTTTTTTTTCAAGCAGATTAAGACAAAAGTCAAGTTTCAAATCATCGGTTTGGAAAAAAAAGGCAACTATAAAAAGACAAAAAGAATCGTCTCTCCTCTGACAATGTAAGAGAAAAAAAGCATTGTATTTTTGTATGAGACAGGAGTGACAATCATTCTAATCTCGGAAGAGAAAATCCAGTCTCTCCTCAACAAGAAAGAATCTAACAAACCAGAAGATAAAGATTTATCACAACTGAAGAGGCTCTCTCTCTCTCTCTCTCTCTTTGTTTTATTACTTTTCAAGTTATTATTATCATTATTACTATTATCGGTGTCCCAGGTTATAACATGGGTGTCGGGGTCCAAGAAAAACGACCGCATTGCCAATTTAGCTATTCTGGAGTTAGATCTAGCTATTTTGGAACTAGATTTGGCTATTTTGGAGCTAGGTTAACATTTTGGGATCCACCATCTTCCTTTGTTATACTGCAAACCACACTACATCGAGGCCTGTATCATTATTTTCATTTGCCTGTTTACACCAGATGTCTGGCTGTCTTCAGCAATGATAACCAGTCTTCTCGAATCTCCAGCACCCTCCTAAGTATCCTCACAGACCCCCAGCAACACCATGGTCTGTACAGCCCCAACCCTTCTAAATACTAACTCATCTGATTCTAGTGTTTTTGGCACAGTTCTATTTGTACCGACTTCTTATTAAACAAACTGTCAACATAGGTTTCTTTGGTTTTCGAGTTGATCCGGCTATCTGTGTATGTATCATGCATACAGGCCACACAGATTGAGCTAGAGGGCTGAAATTTTCAGTATTTGCTCCTTACTAAGTCTAGTAAAAACATTTTCTTTGTTTTGTTGGGTTTTTTAATTTTTTTTTTTCAACATAGGCCCCCTAAATAGCTTTTTTATAGGGCGGGGGTGTACTATTTTCTATGTAAGTTTATGCTGAATTGGTGACTAGTATGTGACCAGTAGTGTTCATGTTTGTTTTTTTGAAAATTCATACTTTTTTAGTGATCGCTGCCCAATAAAAAGTGAGAGAAGTAATGTATTTATTGACATGATGGTTTCTATTGATTGACTAACCAAATCTGTCATTATTGTTATTATTATTCCTTTTTATGTCACATAATTCAAGAATGTAATTTTTCAAAAATTTATATAGTATTTACTTTTCCAGCCCTCGTCTTGCACCTCAAAGATCTCACTGAAACCATATTTTGCCTCTTCCTATCGATGCTCTCCATCGAAAGCTGGTTATTCTTTCATTGCTGTTTAATTCCTTTCGTAATTTTAAATTCTGATTATATTTCCAACATATTTATTTTCACAATACACATTTTTTACAAAGAGTTTTAGTAACCTAACACTTGTTTTCTCAAAACTGGGCCGGCTCAAGGTATCAGCAACATCCTGTCAGGGGATGTAACTGTTATGTGACTGAAAAGTAGAACTTGTCAGTAATCAGGTACAGATACAGACAAAGCACAATTGAAAAAGATTTTTCGAATATATCTAGATGAAGAAAATTTTTGAAAAAAACAATAAATATCATAAATTTACCTTAAAAACTCAAGTTTATTATATCCATTGTCTAATGAGACAGATGTAGTGAAAATACAACAAAAAAAATTTGGAACCTTTTCCTGCTCAAAATCCTCGATACACCCACCCCAGTAATGTAAATTGCTACACTCTTCATTATAATAACAAATCTGTTATATTCAGTGAATGATGATCTGAAACCCTGATGATATGTTGGAACTATCATCTTTTACCTGATTATTGTAATACACTTTTTATTCCTACATATTTATTTTTCTCACTGTAAAAATAAATAGATAAGATAGTTCTATACTTTGAAAGGCGCCAATGTTCAACATGCCTGGGGCACCAGGAACCCTAGAGCCGGCCCTGTTCTTCACTAAATGAAAAGACTGCACTGTGTAACTAAACATGATTTTATATTTTTCATTTAGAAAAAAAAAATCTTTTCAAATATTGTATTGAAATCAATATTAGTTATTAATTATTTTCTATTTTCATAATTTTTCTAATTTATTCAAACTGTGGCACAAGTGAAATACAAGTTTTTATACTCCCAAAATTTCAAACTTCCATTTCTAACTACAATGAACCAAGTTACTTTTTTTCTTTTCAAATTATTGATTACTATTTTCATATTGAAAGATGAAGATTTGAAATTATTGTTTTTAGTTATTGCACCATTTTTTCTGTTCGGATATCATCTTATCTAATTATTGTATGTGGTTTAGTCGGACTAAAAAGAAAATTGGAATCAGACCCCTGCTCAAAATCCTATTGTCATTCATTTGTTTACTGCGTTTTGTCTGTGTATTCTCCAGCTTTTATCGGGTGTGATTAGTTCTGGAATGTTGAAACTGGTTCCTGTGAGGCATTCTTACTTCTGCCGTTATGCATGGCCCATCCAGTTACGAAGCTCAGAGGGTAATACGACCGGAATGAACAACAAAAACAAGAAAAATAGTCCGACTAAACCATACTACAAAGACTGGAGGCTACACAGTCGAAACGTGAAGATGTGAACAACAACGACAAGGGTAACGATCCCACTGAGCAATATATAACGATTAAAACTCTCCCGTCTAACAAAATTCGGACATGAATTAGAAACCATCAGTCAAAATCGTCAACATAAGTTTCTTTGGTTTTCAAGTGGGGGGGGTTCAGTTTGCTATGTAATTTCATGCTAAATTGATCCCTAGTTTGTGTCTAGTGTTCGTGCTTGCTTATTTTTAAAAAAACTTTTAACGATGAAGTAATTTATTCATTGATCACCACTTCTTCCAATTTTTAATGATCACCCCCAAAACAGCATGCTGCCAAAAGACATTGAATGACTAATCATATTTTTTAGCTGAAATTTTTGATGAATTTTTAGAAATCACTTTTCAACAAACTGATCAGAATTTCATGATTGATCTGTTATTTTGCTCAAAATTGGTGACAGGACAATTGCATCCCGGACAACTTTGTCCCAGTCAAATGTGCCTCAGTCGTTAGCCTCCCTGGGTATTTATGTCCAATACAGAAATACCATGAATCGTATGGTTTTGATTAGTGCCAATTTTGATATATTTGGTTTAGGTATTGCTATACAAATTAATTTAACTAAGTATAAGCTGAAAAAAAAAGCACATTGAATCAAATTATGATAAGTCCTTATATACTATAGAAAATTTTTATGTATTATATATGTAATGCGTATTTTGCACCAAAGGTTTCGGGGATTTTTTTTCCAAAACTTCATTTTATGTCTGGACTATTTTTTGCTGCTAAAGAAATCTTTTTCAATTAAAAAAAAAATTCTTTAAATTATAAGACGTTAGTGTGATTTTCAACAGTACGGACAATTTTGAAATAAATTAACCACACTAATCAAGGTATACCTGTTTTCATATCGGATGTAATTTTTTCTTATTCACATAGTTTTTTTAATCAAAAAGAATCTTAATTACACAAAAAAGTTATTGTAGTATGCATTTCATTGATTTGAAAATTTGATAAATCCTAACTTGAAAAGTATGCATGTTGTGGGCAACTCCTTGTAAGAAATTTAGTTTGTCCCTGAGATTGTTACACACAATTTATGATTGAAGGTGCTTGTATTCTTATTTCATCATTGGACAAGAATTCACTTGGGTTGTCAGTTTTCTTCTTTGCGGTCATAGCTTCCTCTTCCTTGAATTCATCAATTAATTTCCAACCAGAAGGGCATTGAATTTAGATAGTCTTAAACAGAAGAGTATTGACAAGTAATTGTGTTTTGGATAGCATTATGGCATGAAGATACTTTAAAAAAATCATATTTGATGTAAAATATACGTATATTAGGACACATGTGTCGGGGGCACTAAGAAAATGGGGACTAATGACCAGAACGCATTTGACCTGGTCACAGTTGTATAGGATGCAAATGGTGTTGTACCCTCAAAATCACTTCAAATCGAAAGACGTTAGTAAACTTTCAAAACTGGATGATTATTTTATGTTTTGACTTTCAACTAATCAACAGCACTACTAGAAGTTGTTACTTTGAAACAACCAATGAATCAGAATACCCATTTTTGTATCATCAGATAATCAACTGGATTATCTCTCAAATTTGAAAAAATTCAAGTCTTTAAAAGCTCAAGTCAAAGTTTATTATTAGACAAAGAAAGTAAGCTTATTCAGTGAGCAAATGTTTGTGTGTATGTATACACTAATTCACTTAGTACAGGTTGAATCTCACTAATCCAGTATTCACTGGTCATACAGCTTCAATGATTTGGGACAGTGGTTTGAATCTGGTGTACGGTGGAAAATCTACACTGGGGGGTGGGATTTGTGTGAGAGTTTTTTTTATCTTAAATCTTTGTACCATTAATAAGAAGAAAGATAGGAGAAAATACTGAAATAAAAATCATTTCTGTACACTGTAGAACTGGAGATATTTTTGAAAAGTTACTTTAAAGTTTCCATCAGATATTTTATGGAAAAGCATCTTTTTTTTTTTTCTTCATACAATTACATCTCACCCCTGATTGATTTGATGGTTTATTTTATTTACACAGCCATGTACGCATTGAGTTTTATATATTTTAAAGATAAGTCCATGGAAAAAAAACAAATTCTCTTTGAAACAAATTCTGTAAGATCAATATGAATGCCTTACTTTGTAATTTAAAAAAAACTGGAAAATGAGGTAAAATATTGCTCTTTTTGGCAACCTTTTTGGTTTTATTTGCTAATTCATATTTTATATATATATTGATATAAGTATTTATATATTATGCTAATTCAGACTTTAGGTAAGTAAAAAAAAAAAAGAACAGAATAATTGTATTGAAATTCAGAGATTTTTTCTTACATAACATGCGTTATTTTGCCATTTTTTTATCCCTAAGCTTCACTGGTTTGGAAAATCCGCTACTCTGGTATCTGTCTGATATCAAGCTTATCAGATTAGTGAGGTTCATCCTGTACTTTTTTCTAAAGTGATGATTCAAATGCTATCTGCTTCAAAGACAATATTCTGTATTCAAAGGACAACGATGAAATCTAAAACAAACATCTTATAGTTTCATCCTTAAGTAACTAAGTACTCATCAAAAGAACAACTTTCTTAAATCTGATTACAAACTACAGTAAATTGCAACATGTAAGTCGAATTTTTGAGCCTAAAAAAATCTTTGAAAACTAACGGTCAACTTATACAGCAAGTGTAATATATATCAAGAAACTATAGGCCTAAACCAGAATTTTGAGCAAAAAATTTTGAGGTTGAGTTGTATGCTATATTGACTTCTACACTGCTATTTACAGATATTTCTATCACAAATTTTAGTTAGCTCCCTTGAATCTTCCTTGAATTTATGGATGGGAGATGTTGAACTCTCGACCTGAGTGCCTCTCAGATCAGAAAAAACTGGTCAGTCAAACTGTGCCAAGTCATAATTGTTTTTCTTCATCAAATTCAACTTTTTTCTTATAATCCACATGCAATGGGGCCAGCCGTATTTTCAATTCCCTCCCTACAAATTCAAATCCTTTGTAACTAATTTATATTCCATCAAGCAGGCTCTATCTTTTATCACGGTGATTCCCAATGCTTGTACCGTGGCACTGCAGTTAACTATCTGTGGGATAATAAAAAAATTTTCAACAATTCCAGGCAATCCTGATTCAATGTTCTGATGCATGGTTACAACGATAGAAAGTGACTTACAAATAAATTGAAAATAAATTAGCCAACATGGAATTGAGATTGGGATATCACTAAAAGATGAAACTCCCCTGCTTAAGCTCAGCAAATTTTTATTCGATTAATTACCCGATTCATTATTTTTTTACCAAACCAACCTAATCACTTGATCATAAAATGCAGTTGTTCGGTATTTTCTGACTTGGGGTGCCATAAAAAATTATTTAACACTAAGGATGCCGGGTTCAAAAAAGTTTGGGAACCACTTTTAAATTTTTTTTTTATTTTTAGTAAATGACTTATTAATTTTGACTACTATTTTCCTTCATTTCTGGGGAAATCAGGAAAAGAGAGTGGGTTTTAAGGTTTGATTTGAGCTTCTGCAAGTCATCAAGGTAGACATAGCTTTGATGGCAAAGCTGCTTGTGTATTTAGCCAAGCTTCCTTGTGAAAAGAAAGGACATGAGTTCGAGTCTCACCGTGACCCCATTCTTTATCTCCAATCCATGCTGTTTACTCACAGCCGGGATATGACGGCTCGAGTTGAAAAAGCAAGAAAGAGAACAGACTGTTCAAAACCTGTGATGTTATTTACACAATTTTTGACAGCATTTAACAACATTTGTCTAATGATTTAAAGAAAGAAAAAAAAAGAATAGTGTAAAGCTGTTAGATTTGAATGAAACAAAGACTTTCTGAAAATGAACATTGACGGGTTTCCTCAAGCTCTTCTATATTTTCGTTTGTATCCAAGTATGTATCTGTTTATGTTCCCCATAAATCAACACTTACAACATGAGATATGTTTAGAAATTGTCTTAGCTTCTTGAATTATAAACACTTTGTTGCATTTTTTTTCATTTTGAGAATCGATGTAAAAGAGAAAAAAATATTTCTTCCTCTTCACCCACTCTCTCTTCCTTTCCTTTCCTTCTAAACATTTTCAGTTTGGTCTGAAAGTGATTTTGGGTTTCTTAGACCTATTGACATTTGTCATAGGTAAAAACTAGAAAATAATTCATTCAGGCCTGGGTTTTTTAAGGACTACAAAGCAAGGGCATAATGGATTGATTTAAGTTTTCTCATTTTCTAAGAAACCCTGGGAAATCATATATCATTTTGAAGATTATAAGATATGGATTTCACTTATGGCAAATACAATGGTCTTGTGACTTTGTTATGTATTCAAAATGGTTGAGAGATTTGAAATGCACTTATGTTAGCTCACAGCCTGAATGAGTTGAGATGAAGGAAAATAGTCATTAAATATTAATAACAAAAACAAGACGTTGTTTTCCATTCAAACTACTTTGAAATTCTGTACACTTCTGACAAATGAGGGGAAAATCGAACATTTTTTAAAAAAAACAAACTCATGCAAATTTTTGACTATTTTTGATTCTTTAAGCACTCAAAAGTCTCAAGATTTTCTTTTTGTTTATTCTTGTGATTTATACAATCAACGATTTCTGTTGCACAGAAGAATTTGGCTTCAACACTTTTCTTCTTCCTTTTAAAAATGTATTTTTCAAGCCTTTTTAAAGAAAATTATGCCTCCATTCTATTGTGACTCCAGGGAAAAAACCAAGAGATAAACAATCAGTCAACCTGGTTTTACTTTACAAGACTCACATTCAATGCTTTTTTTTAAATTTCAAAAAATATTTCACTTTGATATTCTTCATCTGGAAAAAAACAAATTTCAATTTATTTTATCAGTCTTGATTCTTTTCTTATAAATACCATATTCTCTGGCATAGAAGACACACATTCAAATTAACAAAAAAAATTATGCAAATATTATGATGCATTGGTATTATGACTTGGAGGCCATTGTCGTAAGTATAAAACAGTGTTACAATGGGCTCTAGTCCCCCAAAACCATTGTAAATTGTGTGTTTTATGTGCCATCAATTATGGTATGTTCTACAAATATTTTTCCTATTCTTGTTGCACTTATTGAAAGACAATCTTGAACTCACAATCAGAGGCATAGCTGACGAGGTGGGCTATTTGAAAACATTAATCGAGGAGGTCTCCCAAAGCTTTATGAATAGTAATTCACCTACTGCATTTCTACCAACAAATAAATGGAGGGGTACCCCTCAAGGAACCAAGACTCCTCAGACCACCAAATCCTTAGCTATGCCTCTGTTACAATTGCCTCCTTTCCAAATCCTACCAGACAAATCGAACCGAAACACTGTTATAGTGTCACCTGTATTCGATTTATGTTTAGAATTGCCAAATTCTTTGGATTCGGCCTTGTCTTCAAGCTTTCATCAACCTTTAGCACTCTGCAACCTTTTTAAAGGGCACCAAGATTTTGTGCACTTAGTAACTTGAAAACTTGTATTGGTGTGTGTAATCATGTATGACTGAAATTGAGATGACAAGAGAACCTCAAAATTCAAACACACTATCGATAGGTGATCAGAGTTGCCCGTCGTGGCCGAACAAACTTTCTACTTGGCTAACAAAGTTGCCTGCAGAGTGGTAAAGGTCAACACTTGACTCTTTTCCTTTGAGATTTGGGCAGTTTTAATCATTCACCAAAATAAATTTGACTCTTTATTTTCTCAAATCTCAAGTTGCATAAAACAAAGCCTTTGTTCAATTGTTTTTTTACTCTTGATCAGATTTGGCTCAAGTATTATTACTCAACGAGGATTTTATGTCAACAAATAAACGTATCTCAATTGTTTTTTTATTTTTGATGTTTATAAAATTTACAACCAGTTTTTTGTTAGTTTCAACTGCATTAATAACATTTATGAAATCGTGAAAATTGAAAAAATGAAACAAAAACAAACAAAAAGCATTTGAACTCTAAAATCATCACAGCGAGGCTTGTTGATCATCTTCTTGACTTTGCCACTCAGAGAAATACTGTCACTTACAGTTCTATATTTCCCCAACTTTTTATAAATAGATTCTGTACCAAATTCAGGTATCCTTCGCTTCACGAAAGTTTGCTTTTGCTTTCGCTTTTAGAAAAGACCTCGATCCGCCATAGCTTTCAACCGTGTCTGTGAGCATCTGTGCTTTATCTCAATTTATTTCGTGCATCCATTAGCAAGATGTGCTCTGATGTATCAGAAAAGCCCAAGGGAGTTCCTAAGGGTGTTATGCTTAGCTTAGCATGAAACTGGTAGACAAAGGAAAAAGTGTTTTTTTAGGTCTGGGAACGCTCAAAATTTTCCCCATGTATAGAATGAGGGTATTTGCTGCTTTGCCTTACTCTATTTTGGCTTATGAAAGGTTTCATAGGAATGCTTTACTTATGGATAACAAGTGGAATCTATATTAGATAGATACTCTATAAATTTGCTTCATAGCCCATGTAAAAAGTAAAACCTATTTGTGGCTTAGTATATATTGGTATTTGTTAGGTGAATATCATTAGCAAAACACAAATTTGATTGACCAATTATCTTTTTGCTTTTGTTTATTTTTTTTTTATTTTTTTATTTTTCATTGTCAACATAAGTTTCTGTTTTCAGGGTGGTCTGGCTGGCTATGTATGTATCATGCAACCAATGTAGTTAAAGGGCTAAAAATTTAAACATCCATTCATTTTTATGTCTACAAAAGACAAACATTCTTCTGGGGTTTTTTCTAAAATTTCTCCCGTAAGGATTTTAGTGGGGGGTTCAGTTTGCAATCTAAGTGTCTGTTAGTTTGATTACTAGTTTGTGCCCTCTTGTTTTTTTTTTTAAATTCAACATTTTTTTTTTTTTTGTGATCCGACAAAAGACAAGAGAAAATTATTCCTTGATCACCCCTTATTCTGAATTTTTTTGATTGACCACCCCCAATACGGCATGCGGCCAAAAGATATTGGTCTCATGACGGTTTCTATTGAATGACTTACCAGACCTGTTACTAATTTTTGACTAGTATTTTCTTTCATCCTTATTTTTAGTTGCTTTTCATTGCAACTTACTCAGACCGTCAATCTGCGGAACTGAGTAAACAGCACAAATCAGAAGATAAAAAAGTAAGATTTGATCTTCTGCCGAACTATAGAGTTCTCTTAGGGTTAGAACAGCTGGTGTGTTCAACCAGGCCTCTGTGAGGCGAGAAATCATCAGCTCTTTTGATTTTTGTTTTTGCTTTGTTTACATTTAGATAGACACCTTCGAATGAAATGAGGAGAGAAAATCTCCCAACTGCTGAGATGTTGAATAAAAATCTGAATTCGGCTGAGCTTGAGTGCCTAGTCTGGTGGTACTCAAACTTTATTGAATGATGGCGCACCCAAGAAATATATTAAACATGCGTCACATCACTGCTTTACTCCATTAAAATATGAATACATGAATCATTGTTTCATCATCATCCTGCTTCCACATAGTAGTAAACTGAGTAGTAATGAAAGAGTGTACTGTAAGTTGATGAAAACATTTCTGTTGTCAATGAACAAAATTTTCATATCAGCTTTCTGATATATGTGCCCATCACATTTTTTTCCTTTGATTTGTCACTAAAAAGGTTGACATCTCACAAAAGCCAGTGATAAAACCATTAGATCAGCAACTATGTGGCAGAAACGGGACATATAATACCTGTACTGGACACGTTCAAGACTCGAAATACATGTTTGCGTAGCTGGAAAAAAAGCTTTTTCTGGAGATAGTTGTGGCACACAGTTTGAGAACCACGGGTCTAGACTATTGTTATGCTCAAATATCTGGTCAGTGTGAGATCATCCGATCATTGAACAGTTAACAGATTCGAATCTTTGATAATTAGAAAAGTAGTCATGAAGACAGGTGTTACATATCTCTGTCTGAACCTTTTCAAATGTTAGACCTATGGTTCCCAGCCTGGGGTCTGCAAATTCTTGGGATCCATGTGCTTGTTGATTAGGCAGATCTTTCAAAAGCCTGAAGTCTGTGAGCTTGTTGAGTTGGTAGACCTTTCAGAAATTCATTTGAATAAAAGCGGTCCTTGTTAGAGAAAAGGTCGGGAACTACTGTGTTAGATGTAAGCAAGTAGGGGGTAGTTGTAGACTCGGAAAGCATTCGGTATCATGAAGCTCTTTAGATACAGGAACTCCTCGATTAATGTTGTTTGCTTTACATCATTTTGTTTCAACATTGTTGAGAAAAAAGATGTATATGATATCATCAAATATTGTTGGCGGAATTGAGAATTAGGTAATTTTTTTGACTTAACGTAAGTTAGCCTCTAAATTCCTATACTACAATAAATTGAACAACCCTTATTATATAATTGTGTCCATGGTAGAACTCGTTTGACTTGAAGTTGTTTCAGTAAAAATTGTGGTCTTCAGGAACTTAATCACAACATCAATCAAGGAGTTCTTCTCTATAATAGTCATTTCTGAAGCTTTTATAGAAGTAAATAAACATTTGACCGCTAAAAAGCTCAGCTTCTTTTCTGTGTAAATCTTTACATCTATTCTGTGACGAAAAAAAAAAGCTATTTTTAATGTTACTAAAATGAATAGTTCCTTCTGTAATTTGTTTTGAGCGTGAAATTCTATGTGAATAAATAAGTACAGGTTCAGTGCATAGAGGTCATGGCCAAGATTCGAAATTTGTGCTAGGGTTTCATGTGCAGCAGGCAAGACTTGAAATTTGTAACCCCAGTTATACTCTAATAGCTATTTCTTTCAGTTCGGAGTGTGACCCTAGGACTTTTGTATCCCAGGCGACCACCTAGTTTTGCCTAATTGATAAGCCCTGCATAAATACATATATTTTGCAGGGTCCCAGGTTACATTCATCCCTTTACAATTCCATATTTCTTCTATTCTTCTATTTTCAATTGTCATCTAGTAATTTTCTCATCATTATACTCTCCATTATACATTATTCCCCTAACTGAAATTCCTTCCCCGTTATAACTTCCTTTCCTGGGAGCCAGATGGCTCGCACTTGAGAACCACTGGTTAAGGGGTTTTTATTCTTATCTCATTATTTTATTCGGTTGAATGATTCTAATGCAACGCAAGAGAGTATTGAAGATTAAATAATTTAGTCTTTCATTCTTGAAAAGTATTCATCTTTAAATATCCAGAGATCTAAAACTTTCTTCTTCTCACAATTTTAAGCATTGTATGTCTCAGTGGATAAGACAATACTTGAAGCATCCGAAAAACACTTCCAATGAAGGGATCTTCCTTTGGGCAAGATATAAAAAGTAGTGTTTTAACATTGGGCCCAAACTATGAAATTCTGACTGAGATTGGGGTCTCTCTCGTCTTATTTGAAGGTTATCTTACCTACCAAAATATACAGTACTTAAAAGCAACTTGTGAAACCTCAAAGAATTGGTGGTAGTTTTTATTTTCTTGAATTTGGTGAACACTTTTCCCCCCAGAAAGTATTTATCCCTGTGATGAAAAATATATGTATGAATTGAAAAGTATTTCTTGGAAAAATAAGTGTTAAGAGTTGGATAATCTAAAATGGCTGATTCTTTTTTTTTTTCCTTTTTTATAAAAATTTTCTTCTTCAGTATTTTTATGTGTCTAATCAATAAAACCTACATTTCTGCTTTTCAACGTTGTCAACATTCCATTAAATCAAAAAAAAAAGCTTAGATAATGAACTTCACAAGGGGTAAACTCCATGATTTTAATAAAGAAAGCAAATATTTCACATCAATGGTATGATGGAAAGAAAGGGTCCAGTTTTTGAATTCTAGTTACATTGTTAATAGAACCCTACACACACACACACAAACTTTTTGATTTTAATTTTTTACAAAACTCATAAATTTCTGGAAATAAATAACTCTAAATTATTGATTGAAAGTGCATAAAATTACCGTAAATTGTGGCATGTAAGTTCAAAGCCTGGGAAAAAATCTTTCAAATGCTTATACGGCAATTGTAAAATATATAAAAAAAAGTATAGAAAAAGTTTCTACTTATACACCACAATTTATAGTTCTTTGAAAGAATAAATTTTCATACAAAATCAGTCCTTTTGGGTTATCAGAAATCTGACCAAAATGAGTCAACAAACTTTATTTTTGTTTATGGAAAGAATTGTCATTGTCTGTATCTTGTGTATAATGAAAAAAAAAATTGTTTGTCTCGGTCTATCTTGCCAAAATGAATGAATATTCTGATGAACATAATGAACACACACAAAGTAAGAGACCCCTTGTAAGGGGCCAATACTCCAATAGTGCCACATTACTTTGACTTATCATTCAAATATTACACTCAGATGCATAGCTGAGAGTTGGGGGTTTGGAGTGCAATAAGAAAATGCCCTCTGAGTTTCAACTACTTTATACATTGTAGTTTACCCACAGTATTTTTACTGACAAATCTCACTGATTGTTAAAGGGATTCTTAAATAGCAAAGCCCCTCAGGCCCCTGAATCTCAAGCTACACCTCTGACACTTGTATTTGTGAATGCTAAAAAATTCTTTGGATCTGTCTTGGTAAAATAAGTGAAAATATTTTTACGGATTTTATGGTAGTTTCTGTTTAGAATTATTGTTTCATGAAAACCATTTTCTGTCTGAAACCAAGTACTTCATGCTCTCTGGTTTGATTAGGAAAAACTTTATAAACTGTTTATAACTTTGAGAGGCGCCATTAACGTTCCCACTTGAGTTGGGCTGATCGAATCGCTTCTTCCCATCTTTGATGTAGTCACCATGTTTTGTCTGATCCACTCTTCAGCCATTGTCAGGTATTTAGTTGAAGAAAAGAGGCAATCTTTCTTTTGTCCCTTCCTCTCTTGCCTCTTTTTTTGGAAGACCCTATGAGGGCTGAAGAATGGATCGTCTAAAATGTTGTATTGATGTCATGAAAAATGTGAAGAGATTTGATTATCTGAACAGAAGTTCGACCTAGATCTAAGTTCTAGCAAATTCATCAGTCACCTTTAATTTCTCACCATTCATATCCCCCAGAGGATACAGTTCATTCTTGTATTATTTTTTTGTTTCCACTCTGTCCTGAGATTTTTGATTTTCAAAGCCCAACTTGACCTTTGACACTCTGTATTCTCTTTTAAGGATGCCTAAATTTTGTGCACATAAAACTTTGAAAGGCTGTTACGTGTGTCTTTCTATATATGACTACAGATACTAACACACTATAATTTAGTGAACTGAGTTACCTATAGTGGCAGGACTAACTCTGAAGAAAGTCACTTACAGAGGGCTAAAGGTTAAATGATATCATTTTTCCACCTTAGGTACTGACATTTCAGGGTCGGATCCAGGATTTTAAGGAGCGGTCCATTTTTTCAAAATTTTTTACTTCATTTGTCTAATTCACACTTTGCCCCTGGCCAGATTCAGCCTCAGTCAATCTAGGCATTTGTATAAGATTTTATGTAATTATTCTCAGAAAGTCAATTTTATGATTCATATTGTAAAATCACAATTTTTTTGGCTTCACGAATCAATATAATAATTGTAATTCATTTTTGTTAAAATAGAAATCAAGTATGCTTTCTGTAATATGATTTTCATTTTAAAAGTGAATGTGTGGCCTGAATGAAAATGGATGGACTGCTAGATTGAAAAGATTGCCCAGGCCTGGTCTAATTAGATTATGGAAATGATACTTTTTTTTGTGTATAAGGGATTATTTGGGTAATTTATTTATAGAATCTCTTTATACATATATTCAAGATATTTTTCTTATTTAATAATGCTTACCCCCCACCCCGATCCACATCAATATTAAAAATCCATAAGAAAGAACATTAGAGGTTTCCATCCAGAAAATTATTTTCAAACAGTGAATGCTGTTTGTGTAAATGCAGACCTCATTAATGATTGATGATTTAACGAGTCTATCTTCTTTAATCGGAACCAAATTTCAGCTCTTTGTATGTCACAATAAAATAACAATTCTGATTTCTAGGATAAACAGAATTGTTTTAAGCTTTCCAAGATCTGCTTCTGTAGTTGAATCTACTACCGTATTCAACAGTGTATAAGGCTCCCCCTTTTTTCCCTCAAAAAGTCTCTAAAGTTAAGTGTAACCTTCATTGTCCAGAATTTGAGGAGTTGGAAATCTGAGTAATAAAAGAGATGAATTCAGAGAAATGAGGTTTCTTTTCTAAAACCTTTTTAAGTTGAATTAATTTCTAAATTTTACCAGTTTTAACTTTTAAATTTATGAACCACTCCTAAACACAGTGGAACGTTTCAATGAATAGAACTTTTCAAAAATGGAACCCTTTAATAAATTTACGTAAAAGTGCAAGTAACTCTAATCAAAAGTTATTCATTCCTTTTTTACGATTTGAATTTTTAAAAAATGAATTTAAATGTTGAGGTAGCTCTAATTTTAATTCCATTTGTGAGCTATCTATACAAGTTGAATATGCTTTAACACATATTTTGATAGGATTATGGCTGCATAGTAGGGGCATTTTTATTCATAAAATTTGATTATATCGCTAATTTCAAAGCAACACCAAATTAGATTGTAAACAAATGCATGTTTGGCTGTTCAGATCTGGCTAGCCAAACTCATGCATTGATATTTCCTTTTGGAATAAGGGAGGGAGGGCTTATAAGTATATCATCAAATAAGGTAGATCAGGTCATTTGATGTGTTTTTATGTTTTGCTACTTTTGTGAACACTCAAGCTGATTGCCAAATGTTTCATGAAAGTAGCAAATTAGAAACCATTGTATGGTGGAAAATGTTGGATGGTTCTTTCCTCATTGTCAGCAATTCCTTCCTTTTGTTTTTTTTCCTAAGAGTTTTCTGCTCTGAAAATACTTTAGGGACATTTATGAAGCAAATTGCAACAAATAAAAGTTACCATTTAGAAAATTTATAAATTAACCTCAAAAACATAAGTTCAAAATTTTTCTTTTTCACACATATATTTGTGAAATTAAATTTTTCCATCTGAAAGTTTGTTTTTTTTCTATTCGGACCACTCCCACTCCATGCCCCAAATCCTGGATCCACCCCCAATTTAGTCGATGAATGTTGCAGTTAATCTGGTCTGGATCAACTCTTCATTTTGCTGCTTCCTGGTCTCTTGGCTGAAATCCAGAAAAAATCTAATGTCTAAGAGGGCCAAATATCCCCAAAAGAGAGATACTGACGGAACTAGACCATTTCTGGAACCATCCACCTACCCATACACACACTCACACACACACATATGAGGCTCCTTACACTAAACCAATCTTGTGTCCCATTCTCCTCTTTGGGGAGGCAAATGCATTAACTCTTGCCGACTTAACCTGGAATTTCAGAATCTGCCTGAGAATATTGATCAGATCTCTCTCATTTATCACCCATTCATCACAGCTTTCTACTTGTAAAATCTTGAATCCCCAAATGATGCACTATTGATTTTAGAAGTACATTTCTAACGGAGTTTTTCCTCTGGCAAACAATGTTCCTTCTAATGTTTTGTAGCCAATGTGTGCAAAAAATCTTTCTGTTATTTTTCTCCTGTGACAAAAGTGTGTGTACACTTTTGAATTCAACATGATGAATAAATATTTTTTTCAATAAAAGCTCAGTAAGATATCTACTGAATTTGAAATCTTTTGTGCACCCCTTGATTTCCTTTGTGTGCGGTTTGCAAAATGTGTGCGCACATTCATTTGCACAGCTGTAAGGGAACTATGCTGGCAAAACGTATTTTCATATTTTTTTTCTTTTAAAGTAGTCTTACTTTTTGTAGAATTTTTTTTTTAATGATTTTTTTGAAAATTTTCATCTTTTGATATTGTCGTTAGGTTCAAATGATATAACAAAACCGGTTTGATCATTTTTTTTTCTGTCAATTTGACAAAAGTTTTCTGAATCTGAATCAGCTGACCAATTGTGGGAATGATACCAAGAGCTTTATATCGACAATTATTTCTTTAAATATCAATGTTAACTATCTCTACCAACTAAGTTGAACAGATATACAGATATATATATATATATATATTAACCTATGTTTGTCTACACAATATCTCCCAAAGTTTTCAATTAAATTTTGTAGAAGGGTGGGCCATGGGCTGAGAAACAATTATTTGAATTTTGGGGCAGATCCAGGAACTTTTTTTTCTTTTTCTGATTTAATCAACACTGTAAGATAGGATAATTTCTCAGATTTTTGTTTGTAATCACACGGCAATGATGCCATCAAAGTGGAAGTATCGAGCGGTAGTGGAATTGTTCACTTTTTAGTGACAATGGCATCAGCTAAGGTATGCTCTCTCTGAGTGCTTTCTAGTTGCATTTGTGTATGTGTGTGTCAGCTCTTGAGCCTGGATAAATCCAACTTATATTTTTTTATTAGGAAATCGTGTATTCTGTTTGCTAGAAAGTTAGTAAGATCTACTTCTTAACTGAAGTCAATGCAGAATTCAAGTAAATATCTTTTTTATCTAGAGCTGAGATGAAAAATGTCAGTTGAAAAAATGGATCATCCAAACGGAATAATTTTTCAGCTGATCTTAAAAATATATACATGTATAGAAGAAAAGGATAAGATTTATCCAACATAATGGTGAATTTAGTAGATAATATGGATTCATGAACGTCTGGAAAACGTATTTCAATTTATTTTTTTTAAGTAGTCTTGCATATTATTACAAAATCAATCCAGTTTTCCAAACTTTCATGTTTCGATAATGTCTATTAAATTCACCATGTTTATATATATATACATAGACGTGTTTCTGTGTTTTGGGGGTTTTTTTTATCAAATGTGTAGTATGAAATAACATCCATGTACAATACATTATGATTACAGCCTATAGAAAATAACAAACTACATGTACGACAAAAGCTATATATTAAAATCACAGCTGAAAGGGAGGGTGAGCAACACTGCTGGGGTACCATGTTAAAATAACTTTTGTTTTTAAAATCCCTGAAACAGTTCCATGGTAAACAAGAGAAAATTTACACATAAAATAATATGAAAGAATGTGTAAAACATTAGAAAAAAAAACACTGAAGAAAATTACATTAACAGGTAAAGGGAAATAAGTCACTGATGTGACATGAAAAATAATTGGGAAAGTTTTCTCACATGTTTATTGTTCAAAGCTGTAAAGCTTTCTAGACAATATATATATACACAAAGTATATGTGGTACAAATCAGGCTTGCAGTATAACATAATATAATAATATATCAATGATATAAAGCCACTTCTGAAATGTAATGGATTTATTTCATAGAGTGTTCGATACATACAACTTTTTACTTATGAAGTTAAGTTGCTTTAGAGTAAAGCTGGAAATCAATAATAGAATGTGGATTCGCTACACGAACTAGCTCATGTTTCTGCCCTCTCTGGGCCTCATCAGACGAATCTGATTCGCCTAATGAGGACTAGAGAGGGCAAAAACATGAACTTGTTTGTGTAGCGAATCCCCATTCTAATATATATATATATATATATATATATATATATATATATATATATATGGTGTTTCAAAAAGGATGCTACTATTTTAAAACTAAAAACTATTTTTTTAAAGACTCAAATTGCAAAAAGACATTCAAGTTCCTGCTACACATATTACTTAGTAATCATTTGAGGGGGGGGGCATAGTGGCAAACTTAAAGCACAGGAAGCAAAAAGACTGAGAGGGCATTATATGGACTTGCCCTAGGAACTGTCCCCATTAAAGAATTTTAAACTTTTCCAAGAGAAACCTTGAAAAGGATATTGGTCACAAAAAATTTAATTATTCTTCCTTGTACTAAAAATAATTTTAACATACACTTGAGTTTTTAGAAAAAAAAAAATATACAAAAATCCCAGTAAAGGCAACACAATCTGCAGACAGTCATAAATACTCCATTTTTCTGAAATACCTACTTCATGGTACATGTGTTAACTTTACATCATCTTTTGACGTCCATCGTTGGACATAGACCTTCCCCATAATTTACCACATCTCTCTATCATGGGTGTCTCAGAGCCAATATTTTCTGAACCTGTCCAGTTCATCTTACCATATCATATTCTGCAGGTTCAGCATTTGATCCCTTGGGATCCATGTTGGAGAGCCATAATGTCCATTGGTTGTCTGCCATTCTTGCAACATGGCCAGCCCATTGCCATTTGACTTTCCTAATGGTTTCTGTTTTTCCCCTGTTATACTGTGCTGTCTTATGATTCTCTCATGTGCACGTTGCATGGTTTTTGGTTAGGTTTCATGTTTCAGCTCCATAGGTGACTATCAGGTGGAAGCATTGGTTGTATACTCTTCTTTTTAGGACTAATGGAATTTTCTTGTTCTTGAAGGTTGAGTTTGTGCTACCAAAGGCTTACCATCCCAGAGTGATTCTTCACTTGATTTTTTTTCCTTTTGAGGATGTCGTGGAGACTCATTGTCCTAGGTAGATGTAGTGGTCTACTTTGTCTAGCTTTGCATTTTCGATTTTGATTGTCTGTTTATTTTCGACAAGTTGCACATGATCTTGGTTTGCTGAAATTCCAAATAGATGTCGAAAGGGATTTCTTTTAACATGAACGCAGATTCATACCCATTTCCATACATAAACGTTTCACCATCTTGGAAAACAGCATAGCTTATACAAGATATAAAGGAATGGATGCTCGAACGAGGCTAGTAAATAATGCAATCATTTCAACTGCTAAATACTGTTGTCTCTGAATTAAGTATTGCGATGTAACTAATAGTGTAACATAAAATTTACGTGTGCATAAATGCTACCCTTATCTCCTAAGGGTTGCATCCTTCATGAAACACCCTGTGTATATACTGTTTGCATGTTTGTGTTTATATATGTATTTCTGGGTCAGAAAGGTAATTGAAATGTATATCCAATGAGATGTTTGCTTTGAGATGTACGATTGATTCCAATAAACAGAGGAGGATAAAAGTGTAGTTCCAGTATGTTTAAGATACAAGTGTGAAATTGACAGTTTATACAACTTATTACCGGCTGAAGTTACTCATATAGAATATACGGAAAAAAATTATGTACTGTGCCTTTTTTATTTATATATTATATATATATATATATATATATATATATAAAAAGGACATATCACAAGAAATGGTGCTTTACAATATCAAATTGATACTTGTGCAATCTTTCAATGATGTAAGGTGTATTGTGAACAATTCTTTAGGGCCTTCAAAACAATTGTAAAACTTGGGAATTTTTGGTACTTCTCCGTTATCTGTAGGCTACTCGCATCCATTGTTGACCTATCATATTCTGATTCCCACTTCCAAAGCAACTTTTGATTGGGTTCACATGCATAGGGTAGACAATGAATATGAAAGAATCATTAAATAAAGGCTCCTCCATAAAGTTTTTTGCTGTCTTTTGTCCTCATCTTGGTTCATTTTTTGAACAGAACTTCTCGAACATCTTCAGATGATAAATGAGTGTATTCTTTATGATCTTCTAAATTGATTTAGAAAAGCTAAAATGAATACAGTAAAACTGTCATTGTTCCTGCTTTTACTCGGGAACCTCTGGCTTGAATTTACCCAACAATCCAAATTCTGTATATTTGTTGGTCTGTTACCAGAATATAGCAAGAATGTTTCTCATTATTTTCGACTGGTTTTTTGCCAGGTGATCAATAAAATACTGCCTGAATTACCGAAAAAGAAGAAAGTTGGGACAAATTTCATGCTGGCATTTCTATAAATCTACAAAATCTAAACCAGCACTGGCTCTAGCTCTCATAACCCTAACCAAATAAAGTAGCAGTCCCCAGTCCCTCTTCACTGACTATGCATAGTCTACAAATAACAAAGAAGTATTGAATATTTTCTCATTCAGACCCCACCAACATGATGAAACATGAGTCATTTTGCCAAATAGAACCATTTACAAAAATAGACATCATAATGACGTTTGTTTAATGTTGGAATTTAAAAATGGACTCTTTGATGTCGGAAAAGAAAAAATTCATCTTTGAAATGAAGTCGACAAGTTTAGATTTTAATCTCCTATGTGTATCACTGACTTTCACCTGGCGATTCATCCCGTCTCGATTTTGTTTCTTTTTATTGAAGCATTATCAATCATAACCATCATCATTATTCTTATTATTATGATGATTATGAATTTTTGACTAGTATTTTCTTGATTTTAATTCTTCTGTCCAACTCCAGTCCAAGTCGGAGGCTGGAGTTGACTATGTTTTATTCCTCTGTACCAACAAAATCCTCTCCTAATTTAGGGGAGGCAACTTTTCACTGGTAGCATTTCCAGAACTAAAATATTGAAAATTCAATCCATGAAGAGTTTCCTTCCCACCCCCAATTTTTTTTGGCTTTGTGGAATTTGCCCTCTCCCCCAGGAACCAGTCTTGTTGGTTGCTTTTGGTTGCAACTTTGTTGAGACTGTCAACCTACCGTGGTGAGTAAACAGTCCAGTTTGGAAAAAAAGACTGATGGTGTCAACAAAGGTGCAATAAAAAGTGACTGAAAAATGAAGATTAAAGAAAATATTGGTCAAAAGTTCATGATGATTGTAATGAATGACATCATTTCATTCAAAGAAGTAATAAAGAAAAATAATTTGAATTCAATTCACTGCAGCTTATCTAATATTCTGTTGCTTTTTTTGCTCATATTTCATATACTTCTAACTTATTGCTTCACATATTTTTTTTCTGTCAATTTTCATATTTCTTTTTCAAACCCATATCACTGACAATGAATGCGCAAGAGCAGATTTATGTTGTAGCATTCACAATAAAAGGCATGAAACATAATGAAATTGGAAGAAAGTTCCATAAAACAGGCAGAGTGCAACTGCCAACCCCCTCTCTTCAGGCAAAACTGTGTGAAATTTTGGGCAATTCTGTTCAATTCAAGCAAAACCAGATAAAACTTTGGGCTTTGACCCCCTTAACCAAATGATTACCAAGCACTCAGGAGAATAGGCTTTTGCTCCCCTAACCAAATAGTTCCTATACACTCATGAAAACAGGCCCTTGAGACCTAGCTATTTATGAATTATTGAATAAGTTGTAGAGGACTGTATCTGTGCACATACATTGTCAACAATATGATTCTGAAAAGAAATAACAAAATGAACGAAGCAATTCAAATGTTATGAATATTGGATAGATTCAGTTATGCCAATATAAAGATCACTTAAACTTTTCTCTATTTCATTAAAATAGATGATTACTCTGGGGAAAATGCCTCCATGCTGAATTCCTTTGGGAATGGTTATTTTAGATGGAACAAACTTTATATCTGTTGATACACATAGCTTTTGTGGTGATCCCTGACAAAACAGCTCAGATATGTCAGAAAATTTGAACTTTCAATTACTGTGAAATTATCATTCATTTTTCTTTTTTTTAAAAATCCCAATTGAAGCACTTCAACATTTCATTACATTGAATATTTCTCAGTTTTTATATCTCATAAATTTCAGCATAAGCGACTTAAAAGTTAACTGTATTCATTAACCAGTAGAGAATTTTACAAATTCATTTGTCATCTATGAAATATCAGTTAGTTATTCAAGCCCTTTACCCCATGGGGAGCGAAGGCCATCATCGTTTCATTATTTGTTTCTGATCTTCCCAGTCTAGAGTTCTTGGCTTTATCCCAACCCTTTACCCTTGAAGAGAAACCCTTAATCACACTCTTTTTAGCAGAGATGCTTAGAGAATCATTTTTGAAGTCTTCAGTATGGCTCTGCCAGCAATTGATATGTGGTTGCTTACAACACCTGGTCACCCATCATTGCTTAACTTCAGTTACAGGAACCAGTATGTCCAATGTGACTTGCTGTATCCTGCTGTATGGGATCTTGCCCTAAGAACAAATCATTAAAGTTTGAATGAAAAATTCTCCAATAACTGAATGATATGACAGAAAATTTTGTAAAAATCATCTGTTGATGATCTGGGAAATATTTTACTTTTGCCTACAAAGTTGGAAGAGGTATATGTATTTAGTTATGTTTGTCTGTTTGTCCCCACAAATGACATTCTGGGGTAGAAGTAAAAAATCTTTTCTTTCAATCGTGTTGACATTGCAAGATAAGACAATATTTCAGCTTTTCAGATGCAATAACACAGTAATGACTCCATCATCATAGAAGTATGGTGCAATAAAAGCTATGACATCATCACCATGGAAGGGTGCTATCTTTCAGTTTTCATTGACTATGTTGTCGTCGGAGATATATGCTCTTTGAGTGCTTTTTAGCTGGAATAAGTTACTTCCTTTCTCAAGGGATTAGTAGAAGTGTGTCTGTGTATAAATGCCATATGTAAGATTTGTTTTTACCCCTTAAGATTACACCAGTTATCTTAACAGGATAGCTGAGTTGTTATAATTGCCAGCTAATATCAACATGTTTTATCAACAGATGTTTCATTCACATGATTAGAAACTTGACCATGGAATGGTGCAATACGTTGGTGCATGGTGAGAAATCAAAAAGTGCACATCTTCTCACTGCAACATTGATATGAATTCAGATTGAAATCTTGATTCACTGCTGTGAAATCTGCTGGAAATTTAAGAGATCTTGATTAATGGTAGATTCAAGTGGGATGCTTATTTAAGACCATATTTCCTGATGCCAAGGTCACCCCGGCCTCTAGGACAGGCACCAATTTTGACCTGAGAAGGGAATAAGCACAAATGTTCTGTTTTGGTTACAATCAGACTTTTAGTATTATATAAATAGATTGATAAAAATCAGATCATTGTTTTTAATCTTGTTACAAAATTAGATTATAAATGTTTATCTTACTTGAACTTTTCTAAAAGTCTTGCAGAAATATTCTTTGATCAAATGATAGTAAAAAGTTTTCCGCAGAGGTGCAGCAGGGAGGGGCAGTTGCCCCCCTGGGCACAGGTGTGAAGGAGCACAAAAATTTTTTCTGGCTTTTAATGCCTGCTACTTATAATTATGCCCTCCCCTAAGATATCGGACAACTGCCCCAGGTGCTGTCTTTGCCCCCCTCCCCCGGGGGGGCATTGAGAACCCTTGCTATGCCACTGCCTTTCCCTCATGAAAATCATTGGATGGATTTTAAATTGAAGTTGAATGTCTAATTCTCCGGATGGATATTCATTTGTATCTTTGAAATATTTCTATGCATAAATACTTGACTGACTTGCTCCTACACTGACATGAAAAGAGTCATTCACAGAGCAATGGATTCGGTTTGATGTATTATTTTTTTTTCATCATCCATGTTTTCTCCGTCCGTGTCTCTCTCACACATTTCCCCTTCAAAGAAACTCTGTATTGCATTGGAGTTTCTTCATAATATACACTGTATATTTCAGCAGATGAGACGACACTCAAAGTATTCAAAAAACACCACCCAAAATGGAGTTTTCTTCTTGGCCTGATACTGAAGTAACGACTTAACAGTGTGCTAGAATAAGAAAATTCAGAATGAAATTGGAGTCTCCTCTTATCTAAAGGTCGACTTATCCTCTAAGATATACAGTATTTCTATGAAGATGATGAAACAAATTTCTTTCAGTCTCTCCCCTCCTGTCTCTTCTGATAACACTTAAAATCTTGGAAGTGAATACTTTCTCTCTCTCTCATCAGTAAGTTCTTTACCTTACAACAAATTATCAGAATCTCAACTTATGATATTTTCATTATAATTGGACAGTTTGAATGATTTTATATTTTTGATAATGTTTTTCTTGTAATTCTTTAATCAGTGTTTACCATCAGCTTTGAATTTACCCGAAAAGTAACCTTCTATTTTGAAAAAATCAGGAAGATTTTGAGTATTTCTTATATTGGCTTACTTGAATACTAATTTCTATCAAATATTCATTTATTTATAACATTTCAATTGCTTCACATATTTTTCAAACCCATATCACTGACAATGAATGTGCAAGAACTGATTTATGTTGTAGCATGCACGATAAAAGGCATGAAATGAAATGAAAGTGGAAGAAAGTTTGGAAGAAAGTTCCATAAAATAGGCGTTGATGTGCAAGCCAGGAGGGAGTGGGCAACTGCAACCCCCTCTTCCGAATTCGGGCTTAAAAGTATGAAATTTTGAACAATTCAGTTTAATTCAAGCAAAACCGCATAAATTTCTGGGCTTGGACCCCCTTCACCAAACGGTTCCCATGCACTTATGAAAACAGGCCATTAAGACCTGGCTATTTGTGAAAAATTGAATAATTTCAAGAGGACTGTATCTGTGCACATTCATTGTTAACAATACGAGTCTGAAAAAAAAATAATAAAATGAGTGAAGCAAATATTGGATAGACATTTCCATTCACTTATGCCAATATAAAGATTACTTTAACTTTTCCCTATTTCTTCAAAATAGATGGTTACTTTAGGGACACCCTGCATTTGGAAAATGCCTCTATGCTGAATTTCTTTGGTAGGGGTTATTTCAGATGAAACTAACTTTATATCGGAAGATATACATAGATTTCTGGTGATCTCTGACAATTCAGCTCAGATATGTCTGATCTATGTTTCCCATTGTGTTGTTCTCGTAGACCCCTCATCAAACAATTTTCAAAGTTAATTTCCTAGTTTCAAAGATAAAAAAAAGCTCTGTATATTTTGGCATAACTTCATAGTCCCCAACTGATGGGTACTTCTTTCTTTTTTTTTAAACCTGTATCTTTTTTTTTTCTTTTTTCTTTTTTTTTTTTCTTTTTCTTTTTTTTTTTTTCTCGTTCTCACTGCTGTACCAGACCATTTCTCAGGCACACTTGAGACCAGAGATTTTCCAAATTTCTAGATTTTTCGGATTTCTGGACCAAAGCTATATACTAAGAATATAGAATGAACAGTGAAAAGTAATGGACAAAATGTATTTCAACGAATGCAAATTAATACACAACTAAAACAGGGTCAGTTTGATCTTTATTAATCTACTCAAAGTTCTTGAAATATATAATGAAATATAAAAAAGAAGAAAAATAGAGAACAAAACTGTTTTTATTTCTATTATTATTCGGACTATCCTCATCTTGGTTGTTTTTCATACAATGTTTCAGCCATTGTACTCTACGGCCTTCATCAGCTATCATCTGGACACATAGCGTAGTGGTTACAGAATCAGACAAAATTACTGCAAGTAATCTGATGGTTCTAGGTTCAATCCCAGTGTGAAACAATAATGATACTACTAATGCTAAGAGGGGAGTGCGGTCAATATACCCCTGTCGGTTAAATAAAGGGTTCGGTTCGTTACTTCCCCATAATTCCAGATAATACCTGATGAAGGCCGTAGAGTACAACGGCTGAAACGTTGTATGAAAAACAACCAAGATGAGGATAGTCCGAATAATGATAGAAATAATAATAATACCTCATCTCAAAAATTCAGAGATAAAACTGTTTTTAACAAATATGAAATAATCCATTTGAAAAAAACGGTTTTGTTTAATCAATAATAATCCTCTAATCTTCATTGGAAGATGATTCAACCACACCTTGAAGATTGAAATGGACAACTGACTGACTATTACAGAGCCTGCTAGATTCAAAACAAGCAAATATCAAAATTTAGCCGTTTTTCTGGTAATTCCGTTTTTCTGTAAACCATACAAATGGTCCAGTACTATACTGCTGTTGTCAAAATCTATCAAAATAGCCATTTTTCTAGTAATTCCGTTTTTCTGGAAGCTAGATAATTGGTCTGGTACTATAGTAGGAATAATTTTTGAAAAGATTTTTCATTTATTGTTTCTCAACATAATATGCTATGATTTATTATTACTGAAAAAATTTTTTTTAAAAAGCAAAAACATGGGAGTGTTTTTTAATTTTTGATGTGAATTATTTTTAGCTAAATAAAGGTGCCTTTTTATAAAAAAGGTGGTGATAATCCTTAAAATAAGATGTCTAAGAAACACAATTACCAGATTTGGTCAGAAAAGGAGATAATCTGAGCTTCATATTAGAGACCATGCAGGCATTGAAATCAAGTTGGATGCTGTCTGGAGGCAGAGGGCTGAATACCCAGCCTTTTGAGCTTGATTTATCTCCCTTTCTGGCTAAATCGAATAACCCTGCTAAAAATCAAGAAATGCTATAATCAACCTTTTCCAAATTGATTAGGTGGTATTCAACGAAAAACTATTTTGAGGTTAATTTGAATTAAGTACGGAAACTTTCAATTGATTTGTTCGTCTGTATGTCCACACTGAATGCTTGTGTAAACTTGAAATTGTTTCAAGATTATTTCAATGTCTTTTCGAAATATCTCAAAAGGAAATTGTTTAAAAGGAAAAGATTTTCCAGATGTTATTTGATACAAATACGTATGCATCTAATGAAATGATTAAGACTCCATTTTGGTTTAGCCTCTATTCAATGTTCCTTCTAATTTTTAGTTGTCAGCATGCAAAGAAATCTTACACTGTTCAATTTGTTTCCTCTGACGAAAGTATATGCATACTGAATGCTTGTGCAAATGTTAACTTGAAATTGTTTCAAGATGATTTCAACACATCCTATCTCTCATGGCTAATAGAACTTTATTGGCATATCTTAATATAGTACTAGTATGATTGCATTAGTTAAGACCCTATTTTATACTTTGAACTAGGTTCAATTTATTGTTTCATTAAATCAAACATGAGTATCTTCTATCTTTAAGTGATGCAATGTCGAAATAAATCAACTACAATAATGCCCATCAATAATAGATTTTTATCATTAAATTTGCTAGAGATGGCTGAATCGAAACTCATTCATCACTACATTATTTTAGGTAGCTATCCTTTTGTGTACACTTTAATTTCCTTTGTGCGCTGGTTGTAAAATGTGTGTGCATGTATACATTACACAGCTTAGAGGGAACTGTGCATGAATAGTTATTATTTGTAAATTTCCTTGATGTTGTCAATTGTGGAACCATGACACTTTATTGAATGATGCTTCATCAAAAATGAAAAAGACATGCATACTCATACAGGCTATAAACACGTGCATATACACCCCATATACCCGTGCCACATTTGCACACACATATACACATACTGACATCCCCTGTGCACATACAGACCACATATACACTTACATACATTTACACAAACATGTCATATGTACTTGTATACGTACATACACGTGCGCATTTGTGGCGTGTGAGTGTGTATGTGTGTGTGTGTTTTACATTTCAAGTTGAATGTCATTGGATGATAAGTCATGCCATGGACATTTGTATACTTAATGCCAAAAAATCTGTCTGCTTTCAACTATTGCTTCTCTGCATTTGATCCAATATTCGTACTCACCATACAAAAATGTGATGCTGGAGATCTGTGTCCGCAGGGCCGTCTAATGAATATTTGAGGCCTCTGGGCAAAGTAATGTACTAGAGCCCCTATCCTCCCTTGCCCCAACACATTAAATTCGTTTTTTCAACTGGGAAATAAGCTCCATTTTATTTCAGAATATTCAAGTTTACAGAGGGTTCTCTCTGTCTGCTATTTACAGTAATATTAACTCAAATTTTTATTTTTCAAATTGAGATTCGGGCTCCTTAGTATCATTGTGTGGAACTGCCCAGTGTGCCCATGAGATAAGACGGCTCTGTGTGTCCGTAGTGTGTAATGAATATACATTTAATGAGTAGATAAAGATGAGGGAAATTTTAAATTCTTTGAAATGTTTTTCTATTTTTTTTATATATATTTTTATTGCACTCTCATCCTGTTTAATTCTTAGGTAACATTTTTCATCTTTTTTTTATGTTTTTAAATCCAACCAATTACCAAGAACAATAAGTATATATAAATTATCTATTGAGATGTTTCTGAGGAATAGAAAAAACATATACACCCTGAAGAGGCTTGATTTAATGTAAGGGAGATAATAACAAGGGCTTTAGTGTTAGTGAATTGAACAGAGTTTATCCCAACCTTGATTCAACAAACAGTGATGTTGGCTTAACGAAGCAAACAATTCTATTTAGATAAAACTTCGCAACTTTTTAAAAAAAATATTTTGCTGTTCCTTGGTAATAAGTGTTATTTTCTGATTGATTATGTCTAAAAAGTATAAGAAATGTTGATAATTCCCTTCAAACTTTGCTATTGTAATCAGGACAGTGCTAATTTGAAATCAACCTGTTTTCAATTGGACAATGTGCAAATATGCATATTTTAATCACATAAAGTAAGAACAGGAATTCCATACAAATATCACTATCCTTGTCACAAAAACAAAGTTTGACGGGAATCATAGCCATTTATTATATTTTTTACACATAAAACACTACAAAATAACACTCACTACCCAGGAGCAAAAATCGCATTTCACAGTGTTATTTGAAATTGATCTTTCGCTATCACTGATATTTCCAATCAATGATCATTTTTTATGAAATCATATCAAGTTCAGATGAAACTACGTTCCCTTCCAAAAATTCAAATGTCCCTTGTAGTTTGTTTTTTTTTTGTTTTTTTGTTTAATCCTTGTGGTGCATAGGGGTGCAACCACTTTGCTGAATTTTCAGTAGCAAGTAGGTTTAATGGAGTGGATTTGCAAGCCCAAGTGTCTCCCTTCACCTGATCTTGGGACCAGCTATGGTGACAGTCAAATGGTAAGTTTTTACTATCTAAGAATTGTTTTCTTAGATGAACTGCCTCACAGGGGTAAAGAGCTTCCATTACCCTGCTATTTTACCCATAGCCGAGAGAAGTAGATTCATGCCTTTCCAAAGGACAATAGTGTGAAGTGAACATAAATAGCCTCAGCGTAATTTCAAACTTGTTCAGCCGATTCTGTTTCCTGTTCTGGTTACTGTTACTCTCAATGCCAGTTAGATCATATTAAATTTTTTCTGTGCGTTAATATTTATTCCTCAAGATCATTTTATAGCACAGCCATCAATTGAGTTTTTGATTGGTTCTCACATAATGGTGATGCTTTAACTCTTAAATTCATAAACTGCTTGTAATCGCCAGTAGAACTCTTTGGCGATTCAAAAATAGTGGATCTCTTCTCTGAATTATAATGAAAAAAATTTTTGATTCACCAAACAGTCAAAGAGATGGAATGACAAATTCAAGAGAAATAACTTCTGATTGGAATTATATTTTATTTGTATGAATTTGAGAGTCAAGTTATAAACTCCCATAAAATCTGCACAACTATCATGCATGCATTGTACATTATTTACTTCAAACAAACGCAGAAATTGTATCACAAAGCATGATTTAATAAGATTGAATCCTACAAAAGAATATTCCAATATTTTCAGTATTTTGTCATGTTGACTACTGCATTTGCTCAAAAGTATTTCTATTTGGTTTTGAATTTGTAGGCCTAATAGCAGGGCTGACTCAAGGTACCAGCAACATGGGTAGTAACCCAGGGTACTTAGTGCTTGAGAGCACTTATGTGTCTGAAATAGAACTTTTAACAGTTTTAAGAAATAAAAAATTCCCTGATATGAAGTCAGATTTTTTAGGAATATCTGATGATTAAATACATTCTGTTGTTGTGAAACTAAGAGAAATGATTGTCAAAGGAAATTTGGGACTATTTCATTTTACCTGATTATTGTAATAAACTTTTTATTTGTATTTTTTTTTCTCTCTGTAAAAAAATTTACTTATATGATGGAAAATGTGATTTTTTTTTGTCATTCTATCTATATTCATGGAATCTTCCATTCGGAGTTGACAATTTTGCTGATAAAAGTAACTCTTACCCACCACTTGAAACTATGGTCTCTTCCAATGAAACAAATTCACCATTTTTTTTCTTAAAGAGTTGTTTCTTCAAAATTCAAATATGTCTATGAATTTTTTTTACAGGAATAAACAAATAAATAAATATGATAACATTATACTTTAAAGGCTCCAAAGTTCAGTTTGCCTGGGACACCAAGAAGCTTAGTGCTGGCCATTCCTGAGAGTTGTCTACAATAAAGTTTTATTTATCTCAGTCAACAAAGTGCATGTATTTTCTAATATGAAATATGTTGACAATTTAAATGATAATAATCTGTACGTATATTCTTTCAAATGGTGGGCTTCTTTTTTACTTCGGTGACTTTTTTCAATGTTATTCCAGGAGCGGATCCAGGATTTTGAGCAGGGGGTCGGGGGGCTCCAAATAGAATTAATTTATTTTTACTGATAAATATTTAGAAAAAGAAACAAATTTCTGACATCAAAAAAAAGAAAAAATGATGTGCTTTGCTGTTTTTTTCACTTACATTTGAATCCTAGATTTTTTGACAAAAGAGTCATTAAAAGAAATTAATCAAAGAAATTTACCACTGAACCAATGAATAGATTCTTTAATTAAGAGTAAGACTGAAGACATCCTAATTATATTGGAGGAGAAACAGAATAAGAGATAACTTGTTTTTATGGTTGATTTATAGATAACTTGAGATTATTTGTTGATTGTTTTTCTGTATGAAATTTATCATTCTCAACATCAAAATATTATTTGAATTGTGCTTTGCTCAAGCTGGCGGGGGGGTCTGAATTATCCTGACCCCTGGATCCACCCCTGTGTTGACTATTTCAAAGGGAACTCTCTGTCTAATCCTCTCGATGGTGGGATTGTTTTTTACCTTCATGATTTTTTCTCAATGTTATTTTGTTCATCTGTCATGTATAATCTGTTACAGGTAGTATTGGTTTTTAGAAACTGTCAACATAGGTTTCCTCGGTTCTTATGTGGTTCTGGCTGTCTATTTCATGTACTCGGGCTGCACCAACAGGGCTCCAGAACTGAAAATTAAAAAATTTTTTCTTCATGTCTAGAAAAAAAAAATTAGTTTTTGTTTCTTGAGGATTCCTTTCCCAAATAGATTTTTTTTTTAGGGATGGGGGTTTACAATGTAAGTTTGTGCTAAATTGGTCCTTTAGTTTATGTTCAATAGTGCTTTTTTTTTTAAATTTGACTCTCTAGTAATCCAACAAAAGGCAAGAAAAGTAAATAATTCTTGATCACCTCTTTTTCCAATTTTTTAATTGATCAACCCCCAACACTGCATGCTGCCAAAAGATGTTGGTCAGTTTCTATCAAGTGACTAACCAGACCTGTCATCATTTTTATTTGGAACACAGACGTATGATTCAAACATATATTTTGTTGATATTGCGTGGAAATTTATCTTTTAAAGAAATCATTCTGGTCCATGTCAGATCCATAAAACAGTTCAAAAAGTGTAATTTGAATCTTCAGAATTTTGAAAACATGTCTCAAATTCAGAAACACTCCAATATTTTTTTTCTGGGAAAGAAGCTGCTTTCTTTTTCTTTTTCCTTCTCTTCTTTTTTTTCCTGTGTTTTTACTTTTTTTTTTCTACTATTTTACACAAAAACTGCATTTATTTTCTAAACTCATCATTCGTTTTGCTAAATCTTTATCAATACCAATGTCTCTGATGGTAACTATTTCAGTTCCAAATTATCATCACATTTTTCCTCCATAGTCAAAGATCACCATGACTTCTGTTTTATGTAGTGCTGCAGCTGCAGTCCACTGCAGATTCAGGATTCATGACTTGCGCTTGACTTGGATTAACTCTTGAATAAATTAAATTCATGAACCCTTTGATACCACTCAGAGTCACAGTGAAACTCTCCAATGAATAGAATTTTTAAAAATGGAACTCTTTTGTAAACTGAATAAAATAAAATTCTTAGGAAATACTTAAAGTGAAAGCAAAGTAACTTTGATAAGAAATTATTCCTCCTGATTTTACAATTATTGTTAAAATATGAATTTAAGAGTTAAAGTGAGGGAGAGCTGTGCACGTCATGAACCTCTCAACCCTGCCTACATCAGTCCAGTGGTAAGAGATTGTCAGGATGAATGGAGGCAGACAGTAGATGACTAGGGCACTTTGTGGCCAAATTATTGTAATTAATAAGGGATGATGTGACAAATTCTGATTTTACCTAATTATGGTCATTTTTCTTGTATAATAAAATCCTCATCTTTCTAATTTGAAACCTGAAAGCAAAAACTGTATTGAAAAACACAAATAATTCAAGTAAAAAGGAAATTGTAAACTTGCTGATCTTGGGGAAAAAAATTAAAATCTTTATCACTGGGACTTTTAAGGGATGAAGAATGTTACAGTTATTTGAAAATGTCTGAAATTTCATATTCAGAGTTAGCAAGTAATTTTCTCTCAAGAAAAAGCTTCCACAGAGGGAGAGGCAACTTCATCTTTCTGAAAATGTCTGAAAATAGATTCACTTTTTGATGTTTTTACATTGATTATTTCAAATTACACTCACCTTCCAAATTACAGTTCTCTCCTTTATTTTTTCTAACTCACAGCCTGATTCTTCTCTCCTACCAAATTACAGTTTTATTCTTCCCTCTTTCCAAATTACAGTTCTCTCCTTCTCTCTTTCCAAATTACAGTTCTCTCCTTCTCTCTTTCCAAATTACATTTCTCTCTTTCTTTCTTCCCAAATTACTGTTCTTGCCTTCTCTCTTTCCAAATTACATTTCTCTCCTTCTCTCTTTCCAAATTACAGTTCTCTCTTTCTTTCTTCCCAAATTACAGTTCTTGCCTTCTCTCTTTCTAAATTACAGTTCTCTTCTTCTCTCTTTTCAAATTACATTTCTCTTCTTCCCTCTTTCCAAATTACATTTCTCTTCTTCCCTCTTCCCAAATTACATTTCTTTTCTTCTCTCTCTCCAAATTGCAGTTCTCTCCTCTTTCCAAATTACATTTCTCTCTTTCCAAATTACAGTTCTCTCCTCCTCTCTTTCCAAATTACAGTTCTCTTCTTCTCTCTTTCCAAATTACAGTTCGCACATATCAACTTACAGCTCTCTCGTTCCTTCCAACAGTTCGCTACTTTCAACTCACAGCTTCCTCTTTTCCTTCCAAATTACAGTTCATTCATTTGAAACATACTAAATATAGCTACACCATAATGGGATACATACATTAGTCCAATTTTAGTTGATTATGACAATTATTTCATTTATTCAAAAATCTAAATGAAATGAGATACATTCTCCCTGTTTTGCCGGCCTCTGCCCAAACACCAAATCTTTTTAAATGTTGACAATTAACAGAGAGAAAATCTCTTCTGTTTCAAAGCTAAAATGAAAGACAAATCCTGGAGTTATCACTTGGAAAATGTTTCATAGTCTAACAGTTACAGTAAGATTGTGAAACTAGTGATCTTGTAAAATCCATGAACATTCCAGTAATTTCACGAAAGCCCTTCTTTCACTATCAGTGTTGTAATGATTAACAAGCTTGCGATGCTGACTATTATAACTGTAATGAATCAGATCCTCACTGGCTTCCCCGCTACTGTGGCCCTGTGTCATACTAAGCCAAACTTGATAAATATCCAGTATATTCTGCTCCAATATTTACAGTGTATATACAGCTTAGTTTGACTCAAGACTACAGTAGTGGGACACTCAGGCTCGAACTCATTACCCGTTGTAATGATCAGCATCACAAGCGTGGTGTCTATTACTACACTGTTAGTGAAAATAGGGATTTCGTGAAATTACCAAAATGTTCAGGGATTTCTCAAAATCTTACTATAACATAACCATGTGTGTGAGAACTTTTGAAAGAGAATAGAAAAAGAACAGAGAATTTCATTTCAAAGAGGAAAAAGTGTGTGCATATATTTTTCTTGAATTTTTTTTCTTTCTCAAGGAATCTTCTTTGGTAAACATTGATTTCATAATAAAAAAAACAAACTGCAGCAGCAGTTTTCTTCATTCCGCTTGTAAATAGCCCCACTGCTGTAAAGATTCACCCAAGCCCATGACCTTCTCATGCACACAAACACATTCTGTCTGCAAATAAAAATTTTTAATACAAAATCTTTTTATTGTCAGTGTTGTTTATTCTATTACAATCGCTTGATATTACAAGCCTGGCTGCTGCAGGGTCAAACACCACTCCTACTCTTAATCTGATTGAGGATGATTGCTGAGACTTTAGTATTTGTATACATGATAAATAAATTCCCAGGTATATACGACTTGTCAGTTTGGCTCAGTTGGTGAGACAGCTGCCTTCAAATCACATGACCGTGATTTCAAATTACAGTAGGGAAATGATGAATTTATGTATAGTCTTGGTTTAACGCGACATGATAGACAAACGGTGAAGAATTCACTCCTCCAAATTTGATGAAGATTGTTCATGTTGTTCTTGTTACGACAAGGAAAAAAACAAAGTCAACTGTGACTCAAGTTTGACAATTAGAAACTGTAAACCCAAACTGTCAAATTAGGTTTTTTCACTTACCAAGTATGGCTGTCTATGTATGCATCAAGCACACAGGCCACATCTATGGAGCTAGAAGGCTGGAAATTCAAACATTTACTTCTTATCATGTTTGCAGGAAAATAGTTTGTTTGTAGTTTCTTTTAAATAGTGGTGGGTACAGTTTGCGATGTAAATTTATGCTATAATGATCTCTTAGTTTGTGCCTGCTTGTTTTCTGAAAATCCAAAATTTTTTTTTACTTCCCAATAAAATGTGAGAGAAATAACTTATTCATTGATCTTCGAATCATCTAACTGATCACCCCCAATATGGCGTGCTGCCAAAAGACGTTGGTCATTTGACGGTTTCTATTGTGTGACTAACCAGTATTTTATTTCATTTAATCCTTTAGTCACTTTTCATTGCGATTCTACTCGCGCTGGCAATCTATGGCAGTGAATGAACAGGGCGGATCTGAATGCCGAGCGACCGAGTCAGAGTATAATAAGACCTAAATATTTTTGTGTCATGGTCAAGAGAATTGTTGTTATCTTTGAATAATGATAAATGTTAGGTGCTACATATAGGAAAAAGTAATCTGTGTTATGATTACTGAATGAATGAAGATACTGTAAATGACAAAAATGATCTTGGTTTCATAATAACTGATAAACTTATTTTCCAAGTATATTGCCAGTGCTGAAGCTAAAGCAAACAGAGTAATAAGGCTGATCAAGCATACTTTCACTTATATAGACAAGGAATCATTCCTTGTATTATATTAGATCTTTATCTGCCCACACCTTCAATACTGTATTCAAGCCTGATCACCTTTCTTGGAGAAAGATAAAAATCTTTTAGAAAAAGTCCAGAGATATGCAGATAAGTTAATACCAGGATTAAAAAGTGTGAGTTGTGTAGATAGGTTAAAGGAGTTAGGATTGACTGTTAGAAAAAAGGAGAGAGCCAGGAGACTTGATAGAAATCTTTTGGATTTTGATTGGTATAGAACTATTCGATCCTAATGTATTTTTTTTTTTACCAAATCAGGGTACAAGAGAGTGAGAGGCCATGCGTATATAGTGAAAAGTGAATAAGAATAGATTGGATATCAGAAAAATTCTTTTGTAGCAAAAAAGTGGTCAGACTACGGAATAGATTACTGGCGTATGTTGTACTATCAACAAATGTAAATGAGTTTTTAAGAAAATTATGATGTTTATTACACTACTCAAGTGTCTATAACTGGGATATTGTGTAAATATGATTATTTGATGTGTGCTTTTATATATTACAAATTGTATACTTTTTTCACTGTAATAAATGTTTCGATATTTTTAAACTAACCACAAAAAGTTCAATCAAAAGAGTAGAAAATGGAGGAAGCTCTGAATTAATTCAACAGGACAGAAAATTACTTTCAATGTTTTTTCATTTAGTTTTATCCAATATATTGTATCGTTTTACTTAAATTTAATAATCAAGTACAGGTATTGGTTTTAAACCGACAAAAATACGTCAGGATTTTTTATACATTTGTAGACGCTTTATTATCTACAATTATCTTCCTGTTGACCGAAAATACTTCCATATTGACGAGTCCAAATACTTTTTTCTCCTTGACAAAACTATGAATATGTTGCTGTAACTGGAAGTAAATTGAATTTTCATTAGTCCAGATATAGTGACAGATTTACCTCCCTTTGATTAGCCCAATTCTCTATATACAAGTCTAAATCTTTCCACGTCTTGAAATGTTTATACCGTATTTCAGCATGTATAAACCGCTTCCTATCTGCCCCCACCTCGCCCGATCAAGCTTCAATTTTAAATGGAAACTGCATTATCCCTTGTATACAATTATGTATAACAATTATTTCTCCGTAGATAATACACACCTGGATTTTCTAGCTCATAATTTTAGAAAAAAATGTAGATTATATGGTGCAATACAGTACTAGCTGTTTTTCCCTTTTAGTATAAGTATAGAATAAGTTTAGTCTTACTGAAAACATTCACGATATTTGATGGCATTGATCAGACCCATGGGCATGTAAGTCCCTCCCCGCCTTTATTTCAGCAGTCAATATTGAGAAAACAAGAACCGAAAGTTCAATGAGGCATCCACAGTGAATTCTAAATGCCATTATTGCTGGATCACGAGACCTTGAATAGAAGATCATTTTAGATAAGAAGCATATCATCAAGGAACACTTTTCTATCAAGTGTCATGTAAAAATGATTCAAAACAGCTGAGAAAATCAATTTTAAAACAGTTTGAACGCTATTATTGCCAGATCATGTGACCCTGACTGGGAGATTTTCTTCTAGGTAAGAAGCGTCCTGTCAAGGGTCACCTCTCTACCAAGTTTCAAGTAAATCTAACTTAAAACAGCTGAGGAACCTACCTACCGATGGACAGACGTAGCCTCTTATAGAGACGTGAGAACATCTCTAAAAAAAAAATCAGTGTATTCGCTGATAAGTATTCAATATTATTGAAATGTGTAGTAACAATATAGCATTAAAAGAAACTTGGGCAAGGTATAAAACTAGAATATTTGACTATCTGATATTACAATATCATGAAATTAGGCATCATTCAAATACAGGTAGTCTACAGTGTCTGGGAATACGTTAGTCTACCATGTACTTCATCTTGGTACATTAGACCGGGGGGGGATATTTTGGAGCCATTCTTCAAGGAAAATGTGGGCCTTAAATACAGTAGTCCCTACCCCAGAACTTGAGCTTATATTACTACAACCCCTAGTACAATCACGTTTTAAAATATGTTAAATGAATTATGCCGTATTTGTATCAGTCTTTTTCAGAATAAAAATTTCCTTTATATGTGTTTATGTAGTATGAGGGAAATGATTGTTGATGCTGTTTGTTGGATTTGAAAAAGGTTCAAATTCTATAGCAGGTAAACCTTTGATAGTAATAGTCTTCGAGAAAATATTGGAGAAAAATGCAGTAATGAATCTCAACAGATTAGAATCTTCTGTCTTCCGTTATTACAATTGATAATAACAATACGGGTTCACAAAATGTCTTCATGGAAACAACTTGTATCTTAAAATTAATTTAGTATTTTTCAAGACCAGAATATATAACTACATAAACTTTCTTGTACTATCAATCAATGAAAACTATGAAATTCTTTTTGGGGCATCAAATATAGTCGATTGTGGTTAAGATTTTGTGCACAGAACAGCTTGGATGCATATTTATTCAAAACACTTTTAGCTGAAAAAAGAAAGAAAAAAAAAAAGAAAAAAATGAAGAGTCCGAAGCCACAGCCATTGTTTTTCTCTATTTTTTTTATACATTGAATTCTATTGTTCTCTAGCCAAATATAGATATACGGAAAACAAAGAATGCTTGTATACAACGTATCATATTCAATGGAGTGGGGAGTCTGATGAAATGAAGCGGCAATCAGGATTTAGATTTTAAAGCATAACTATTGATTTTCTTTCCATCGTTTCTTTTACAATGCTTTCAGAATGAATTAACGCATTTCGCTCTATAAATCATAACTCACTCAAAAATTCGACGTACTCTATTATTGCCAACGAGAAAATAAAAAGCACTCGATAGTCCAAGACTAATTTAGAACCAAATTTGCTCAGCGAATGTAAGGGAAATAACTTTTTTGCGAGTTGATAGCAATTTAGTATTCTGTTAGTTATTGGTTTTTTCGTTGTTTTTTTTTTACCCAGATGCCTTTGCGATGAGATCATCAAGACGTCATTTCATACATCTAAAATTATAATGTATGTGTTATGTATGTATGTATGTATGTATGTATGTATGTAACTGAACTTATATACAACTTATAACCCGAAAACTACACGTTCAAGACAAAAGAAACTATCGTCGAATTTTAAAATTTTAAAATTTGATTCTAATATCATTTTCACGTTTTTTTTTTTTCGTCTGAAAAGTATCCAGCCAACAGCTTCTAAGCAGTAGAGAGATCAGCAAAGAAGGTCCCGTGTTTGGTATTCATCCAGACAGCTTGAAAGGTGGGTTTTCAGCTGGTCAGTACGAAGCCTAAAAATAAACAAATAAAAAGCCAACTTGCTGTCTCTCTTTATGGAAATATCATCATAAAAACTAGCAAGACGAACTAAAACATGACAATTGTCTATAATCAGAGTTTTCCGGGCCATCTAACTCGTTCATGTTATTTTTGTTCACTTAGTATTTCGACCGATCCATTCAACAGCCTTCCATAGGTATACTATATGTATGTAAAGAGAAACACTCTTTTTTCCAGTGGTTTCTATAGAATCTGAGAAAAAAATAAATAAATGAATAATGTTTGCTACCGTTACTTGACACCACCGGAACAAGAATGCCACTCTTTACATACTCATGATATATCTGAGGAAAGTCACAGAATAGATCGGCTAAAAATTTATATGAGCAACAAAAATAACAAGATGACTGATGTCAATTGTCCGAGAAAATCCTCTAATATTAATGGCTTTTCACAAAATTATAGACAATATAGACAGATATAATTCAAGACGAAATTTGCTGAACAAATGTAAGGGAGATAACTTCTTTCATAAGTAAATTGCAATATTCTGTTTTTTACGAACTACCTAAATGCCTTTTTTATTTGTCAACAAAGAAAGAAAATGGAATGTGAACTAAAAAAACACACTTGTTTGTGTTGACTTTTCGTTGGAATTACAGTCACGTTATTCTTTCCTTCTTCAACTTCCTCTTTTTAAAAAAATGCGTGCCAAATATGCAATGACATCACCAATGACGTCATCAATGACGGCATCCATACTGAGCTTACAAATAAACCAACTTCCTGTTTATCCTCTCTAATAATTATCAATAACAAACAATAAAATGACTATATTTTTTTTTTTTAGCCAGTTCAACATGTTGACAGTTACAGTGAGTGGGTTCAATGGGAGGATGCGGTCGTAGTTAGTTTCATCACGGAAAGTTCAAACACAGATTTAGATATTTTTTTTTAATGAAAACCACCCAAGTTGCCAGTCGAAGATCTGGGTTATGTCCGGCAGTACCATGAAACAAGACAATAGAATTTGGTATTTGTTGGTAATTTCATTCAATTTATTGTTACATTTTAATGAGATGGATGGGCTTGGCTCTTTCCATTAGGTAACTCAATCCTAGGCACAGTTTCAGAGTGACACATCTGCATAATATTCCCGTTTACAATCTTGCACAAAATTTTGCTAAAACTTAATACTAATAGCCATATTAACTCCATTGTGAAATAATATGAACAACACAGGCCCACTAGTAGATAGGTATTCACTAAATTCAGCCAAGTCTGACACAAGGCCACTGTTATATTTTTATGGTCAGTCACTAGAGGATAGATATATAATTGGAATTAAAATTAATCTATAATAGCAATTGATATGATAAATGACAGCAAACGAAATTGACGGGGGAAATTCCCAAATTAATCAAGTGCCAACTGATAGGACTTTCGAGATGTTTCCAAGAAAGAAGCTTCAGGTAAAACACAAATCTACAACTGACGTTGTGAAGAGTCATTTGAAGACCAACCACGATCTGACCGACCTTCAACAAGCCGAAATAACGAAAATCCACGCGACCAACGAACCATTGATAAGATATCTGAAGCGACCAATGGCGGGAATGGTATACGGCGATGTCCCCATTAATTGATATTAACAAAACCCGAAAATTGAGGAGTAGGTATATGCTGTATCCCCTCCCATGAAAATAAAACGCGTTTCCGCAAAATTCGACCCTTGTTTGCTCACAGGGGATATGAAAAACAATCGTTTGAATATGTTCCACGATTTGAGGGAACAATTTTGAAATGACCCATAGTTTCTTTCCAAACTTCTGATTGGGGATGAGTCCACAATTCCGGTTATTTTGTAGCACCTCCTCGTGAGTACACAAGTGTGTCATAAGGTCGAAAGGGGAGTTCAGGAGTGCTGGAATTCTGCAAACAATCCTACTCTTTAACCAATTTAACTGATGACTCATTCATGTTTACAATGCTCTTCTTTCACCACAAAAATTCATCTTTTGTTTTATACACCTTCCACTCATCGCAATGTTTCATTTACTACACAGCCATAATTAACATTTTTAATTAAAATGAATAACATATATACAATGGAGGCAGCGATGAGGGGGAGAACAAAAAAAAAAAAAAAGACGCTGGGATTGGATTCGACCGTTCCCATTCTAAGGAAAGAATGCGTATTTACCTTGCCTACCCACGAGGGTAGAATGTGACCCAAAGTCGGTTTAATGTAGGTTTACATGTTTACGTTTGGGCAAGCAGTCCTAAAAATACCTTTAGTCTCTAGTCTCCTGAAGGGAGAATGGTCGCTGTTTTCTGGAACCGGCTTCCGGTGGTGGGGGTTGGGGCAGGGGATGAACTCGACTCCTTTTACCAAAAAAGAAGCCAATTCACTGTGGAGATTATATATATATATATATATATATATATATATATATATATATATATATATATATATATATATGGGAAGGAAGGGATTGTGGATCGTGTGAACAAATGGGAGGACGCTTGGGAGCTTCACTCACGCACAGACAAGAGAACGTGGTGACTATCCCAACTATGGGAAGGTTCCGGAGGGAATTTCACTTCCTCCTCACATGTGACCATAACAAAAAGCCGATCAGTTCTTGATTTTTCCGTGCAGACCAAACCGACCACTGAGGACTTTCGTTTTGATCTGACTATTTATATCATGGCGGAATGAATCACTTGATGAAATCGCAGACTTTATTTGTTTTAAGTGGAAACCTACGGCGATCACGTTACATAGAATTTATTTAACGTTAAGTTATGAATAACCATAAACTATTAAAAACCTAAGATGACAATGGGCAGGCTATGTTGCAAGAATGAAAGACAACCGATGGACATCTTGACACACAGCATGGATCCCCGGAGATCACATGAGAAACCGAGGCCGACAGAACACAAGATGGAGAGATGAACTAGACAAATTCAGAAAGTACTGGCTCCGCGATGCCCATGAGATGATGATGATGATGATGATGATGATGATGATTAACCTGCTGCAGTCTGTGTATGCGAAGAGTCAAGATAGGTTGACTCATAGATTTTTTACCCTTAGCAGTAAACCACAGCCGCTTAGGTTAGGTCAGTGATTCTCAACCTTTTTTGCTCCGTGCCCAACCTTGACAGCTCAAAGAAAAATAATTGATGTACACCCAACTATAAAGAATTCTCATCATTCACAGTTGGTGTAAAGCCAAACTTCAAGCACTCGTCTGAATACTGACAATCTTTTCTTTTGTTAAGAACTCAAGTGAATAGATATCCTTGAAGGAACGAATTCTTCGTAAAAACAAAAGTTCAACGATGCGTCCACCACCCGTGACAGTTGTTGCATAAGTAGGAGGTGGGGAGAAGAGTAAGTAGTCCTTCTTTGAGTCCATTGATTCCCATGCTTGTAAATTATTGCAATGTGGAAATATTCTGCAAGTTGTGCTACTACGATTTGTCAGGGGAGGTTCAACTTCATAAATCAATTCTACAAAGATACAACAGGGGCATTTTGGATTTTACAAGTTAGTTGGAACTGCTATTGTTTGGATTTCAAATGACTTTTTTTTTCTTGGAGATAATACGAAATGTAAGTAGTTGGGACTGAACTAATCCATAGACAATGCCGGAAGTCTTATCGCGCCTTATGAGAACGAGAACTTTTCTTTTCTCAGAGATAGGTCGGTCACCGGCGAAATTGGTAGGCAGAGCCAAGTTTTATCTGGCAAGATATTCCTCTGAACTAGAAAAAACGGGCATCTGAGATTTTTAGACCATACAACTCACTCCCCGGTCAATTCATAATAATCACTTGGGAAATCGGAAATAGATGAATTTCTGTACCTGGTCAAGCTATGTGGGCATAAGAACCTCATTGAAAGATACCTGGGCACCTGGAGTGTTTGGGAAATCATGAAATAGATAAATTCCTAAGATACGTTATCATCTGGTCAATCTGTGTAGGCACTCGAAGGGGATATTAGAAGACATTGAATTGGATTTATTGTTGTTTGTTTGAAATATCATACAGGAAGTTGATCATGCCTAAAGAGTGGTCCGTAACCATAACAATGATAATTGTAACTTGAGAACCCCTGTCATAGACTATGAATCTGGCAAAAGCAGCGAGTCTATACAGCATTAAATCGGGATACTGTAATTTTGAAATTTGACCGATCGCAGGGACATTTGAGGCCATATGGGCTGAGGGACATATTCTGAATGTTTGACTTTTTCTTTTAATTCGGTCTATTTTTAGCGTCTTATATCTCAGGATCTAGAGAAGCTAAGAAAATCCTGATAGTGATAGTGATAGTGACATTTTGTAGTACATAAGCATTACGCGCTATCTTTCGAAAGAGAGCTTACGGAATGGGCGAGGTCTAGAGCTATGATTACCTAAAAATGGCTTCCTGGAAACATCGGTGGAATCCGAGATCTTTTTCTGAATAACTAATTTTCTAGAGGTAGGTTGATGACATTTTCGAAATTCACGAATAAAGTTGACCCTTTAGATAAATGTTCAGCTCACTAGCAGTTCTCGTGTAATGCTCTTATTTTAGTTTCTACGGTTACCCAAATATTTAGCGGACCGATCTAAAAACACCCCAACCCTTTTCGACACGCCCATAACTTGAATGCTACTAGTGGTACCAAATTTCAGCAGGGTATCTTCTTCAATTACAAAGTTATGAAGCGCCGAAGTTGGGCAAAATCATTCCTGTGGCTCGCGAAATGTGGATTCGAGCAAATCTCAATGTCGTAATTTGTGAACCATTATTTGTTCAATCAGGCTGAGATGGGTGATGTACAAAGAAAAGGTGAACCTACTTTTCCTTAAATTTTGTGTATGTGTGTGTGTGTGATATATAAATATATATATATATATATATATATATATATATATATATATATATATATAAATAGATAGATAGATATATAGATACAGATATATATATATATATATATATATATATATATATATATATATAGAGAGAGAGAGAGAGAGAGGGAGAGAGGGAGAGAGAGAGAGAGAGAGTATGTTTGTTGAGAGTCAGTGGCAGATACCGTCAGACCCGAGAAAGGTTTAGTGACTATTATTTTCAGAAAACTAAAGAAAAAAAAGTTACTGCCAGTTACGGATGCCTGAAGATGTTTAGCCGGATCTCTGATTGGTCAATAAATAATACGTATGGCCATATGAAAAGTTCAATTTCTCTTGATCCATTTCGGTCATATAAAAGGCTTGATTTACTATTTTTTAAACTTATTGTATGGGCGACGGTGTGCTCTTGAACTGACACAATACCTCCTAGGCACCCCCCAAAAATTACGTTTATGTGTTGTCCGTTGGTTGAATCGACATATCTATTTTTGGTTGGTCAGAAGAGAATGTCAAAATTCAAATATTCTTGCACTGTGATTTTTTTTTTCCATAGATTTTATACTCAGTCTAAAAACAGCGGCGGATCCAAGATTTTGAATAGGGGAGGTTCAAATGGAGAAATTTTTTTCAACGAATAAGTTGAAAAGAAAGTATATTTCAAACATCAAAAACAAGAAAGTATTATTTTCACTAACATTTGATTCGGAGCTTTTTAGTTCTAGAATTGACAAAGCAGTAAGGTTTACCACAGAACCAGTAAATGAATAAAATCATAGAGAATAAGACGGAAGACGTCTTACGTGAATCGGATTAAAAAACGAAATTACACATTCTTGTTTTCAAGGTTAATTTGAGATTATTTGGGATTATTCGGATTTTTTATGCATGCAATTTCTTCGTCCAGAAATTTAAAAGAAAATTACTTGTGCTTAGCTAGCCAGAAAAATTGTGTAGCATTGTCCACAGAAATTTCCGACCGGAAATAGTTATATGTTGTGTCTCGTGTTTCTCCCAGGCTAATTCCCTGTCTACACGGGCAGCCAGACATTAAATATGTCACGAATATTTTTGCTGGAGAGGATGTTGGCTTTTAGGATTAAAAAAAAAATAGATCAAGGACATCATAGTGGAAAATTGGATTAATTTTTTTCCATGACGTTTTGTCTACACTTAAGTGAAAAGACCTTGCTAAGTCAGACTCGTTGTAGTATAATACTTATAAGAAATTATCACGGAAAAATTATCTGTTCACTTTTGCTATATTACGATGAGCAATACGATTGCGTAGTGACAATAAAAATTCTCTTACTTTTAATACATTTCTTACTTGAATACTGTACGGATATCACAGTATTGTATCCGGCGAAATTTATGCAAGTAGAACGATCACAATGCTAAGTAAGTGACGATTCTGGTCCCATAACCTGTTGTGTTAGCAATTATTTGTTTTGAGTCTTCAACTTGTTAGGAATGAATCTCTATAGCTCTGCCTTCTTTTTTCGGTCTTTACAGTGTATTCTTTCGGTTCCCTGAAAGCTCCTTAAAGACCTTTCAAAACCATTACTATCAACAAGCTAACACCTATTATTTCACCTGTTAGTTTCAGGCAAGTAGCTGCATTTTTAGCTCGTAGTATGTAGAGCGTGACGTTTTCATCAGTTGATTTCCTCAAGGAGGTTAATTCCATGAAAAGAGCTATTATCCTCGGCTTCCTTTTTCATGAGTAATGATCTCTCAAGATTTCCAAGGCCCATTTACCACCATCCTTCGCGTCACGCATGACTAGAGAAGAGACTCCTGTCATCTAGGAATTGGATTAGTTCTGCTAATACCTCTGCATTATTCCCTGGATAATCGCTTACTCCACGACCCAAGAATAATATCATGAAGCTTTTGCAGTCTCATGAAACCAAAAAATTTTACATCCCATAATTCATTGTTCTTTTCATAATCTTCGAACGAAAGACGTCACCTGGGCCAATAACCTGTTGAGTTAACAATCATTGTGACGATGGTAGACTTGGGGAAAAATAAACAAGAAATGAAAGCGACGAGGAATTCGTGTTTTAGTTAAAGTTGGGCGTTTGCTCTTCCGAGAATCATACAATGAACCACTGGGACGGACAAAAATTGCTGGCGGACAGATTAATTAGAACGAAGATAATTAAGGAGTGTTGGAACAATAAACTTTTTTCCATATTTATATCATCAGTAGCACTAAAAGTGTTAAGGAGGGAATTAAGGAACAACCGCTCCTTTAAATGTTGAAGGGGTAAAGAATTAAAGGAATGCCTCCTCTATGTAGAAACAAAGCCTTTTTTAAATTTTTTACAACCATATATAAAAGTGATTTAACTTTGCTTGAGATGCCTCAAACAAAGTAAAGTCACAGAAGAGTGGAGCACCCTAATCATAATACTGTTATACAAAAAAAGAAACCCGGGAGACCTCAATAACTACAGACCAATGAACTTACTCAACTGCATCTACAGACTCTTCACCAAAGTAATCACCAACCGAATCACAAAAAGGCTAGATGAAAACCAACCACGGGAACAAGCTGGCTTCAGAAAAAGCTATTCAACCATCGACAATTTCCATTTGCTAAACCAAATAAAGCAAAAAGCCGCAGCCACTTGCTGTAGCATTTGTTGACTTTAAAAAAGCCTTCGGCTTCGAAATCTCCCAAATCATTGACACAATAATGCAACAAGGTGTAGACCCAGTATATATCAGTGTACTACAACATATCTACCGACATATCACTTCCTTCGTCAAGCTTCATAAAGAATCTGAGCTCTTTCGACTTGAAAAAGGAGCAAGATAAAGTGATACCAGCTCACCGAAACTCTTCACAGTCTGCCTTGAGATGATCTTCCGAAACTTAGAATAGAAACACAAAGGAATTGGGATAGACGACAAATACCTAAGTAACCTCAGATTTGCTGATGATATCGTCCACTTTGCTAAGAACCTTCACGATCTCCAAATAATGTTGGACGAACTAAATGAAACTAATTGGCCTCCACATGAACCCCAGCAAAACAAATGCCATGAATAACAAACATGTTGGGGACAAAAATACAACGATCGAAATCGAAAAAGCAGAGCTGGAGAAAGTAGACTACTACATTTATCTAAGACGGCGGGTCTAAATGAAGTCTTCAAAAGAAGAAGAAATAAAACAGGAAATAACACGAGATTGGCAAGATTTCGGTAGAGCAAGCTCGACTTTCATGAACAAGGAAATCACTCTAGTCCTGAAAATAAAGGTATACAACCAATGTACACTACTGATAGTCACCTATGGAGCTAAAACATAGAACCTAACGAAAAGATTGACCCTCAAACAGAGGACCATGCAACGCACACATGAGAGAATCATGCTAAACCTCACATGGAGGGATCGTAAGAAAGCACAATGTATATAACGCACAAAGACATAAGTCTGCAACATTATGGACGTTTAGGCCGGGAAATTAGTTTATATGGACTGAATTGAAATAGTAAACAAACGGTTTTTCTACCGCTCTTGGCAAAATGGTTGCAATTACTCCTATCGACGACTATGCCCGTGGATAGATTATTTGGAAGCAGTGCGAAAAAAGAACCGTAGCTTGTTCTAATTTCGATCGTCCACGGAATAAGACCCACATTTTAAATTCATTTATAGTTAATTAACTTTTCTGTTTCTTTTGCAACAATATCAAAGATCTTTCCCCAAACCAAAAGATTTATTTCTTCGGTTGAATCGATTTGCCTTTTTGTTTTTTGTTCTCTTACCTGTGGTGAGTCAGCTCAGATAGTGTAATGGTTAACACTTCTTTTTCACACAGGTTAGAATTCCTGTATGAACGAAGAGTATGGTAAGCTTTTCATTGGGACAAATTTCCCTGTGTACTCATTCAGCGGATAATTGAGTTCACTCTGAGTTAAGATTAGGGTGGAAGTATCCCTTAAGTGGATTTGCATCCTGTCAATGTGAGGGTCATAAAAATCTCTAGGTATATAAAGTCCAGGTTCCGACCAGGCTTGAAACTTGCACGAATCACCAAACTGACACATGCAACGGAAACTGGGACTTCATCCACGGCCGTCTTATTCCATGGGAAGAGGGTCTATTAAGGGACAGACACCTTACTTTGCCTTTACCTTAAATATGTTGAATCTGCTTGGTTCTAAAGAGAAATTATTGCCGTCGTAGAAAAGCTGGCAACAATAAAATGTATCTCTTTCTTTTACCTCTGCCAACGAAGTTAGGTAAGCCCAAGTTTGGGGCGGATTCAGGAATATTTTTTGACTGCAAGACCATGACCGTCCACACAATATCTCCAAAAGTTCTCTACGAATTTCAATATCCTGTCGCAGAAAGGTGGAGAATATGCCGTGGAAGAAGTGTTTGAATTAGAGCGGATCAATACATAATAATCCCCCCTATGTCGTAGTTATATCTCGAAAGGCTCTCAATAAACTTCAATAAAATTTTGTTAAAGGGTAGGTGATAGATTTTTTGAGGATCCATGTGCAATTAACCCCCGACCCGATAATGGCGTTGGTTGCGATATCCGCTCTCCGGATGTTCTTTAGTTTTCAAAGGTAAAAGGTAAAACCATTATTCTGCGTTAAATAAAGCAAATTTTGCGCACTGAGACCAAAAATGGGGAAACGGTATGGTTTTAAAATTTTAAATAAACAATTGAACAGTGTTTGAAACGTTGGAAACCTTGGGCAAACCTAGGTGGTCGTCTAAGGCGCAAAGATCCGAGGAGCACACTCCGAACTGGAAGAAAACAGTCCTTAGAATACAACCGTGGTCACAAATTTCAAGCCTCGCCAAGAACGGATGAAACCTTTATGCAAATTCCAAGTGTTAAGTCACATGGAAACCTTGCCCCGGCCCTGTTGGTGAGAAAGATTCAAGTTGAAAGAAATAAACAAAAAGTAGCCCTGGTTAAGTTCTAACCAGGACGTTAATAATCAAACATATTTTCCAGACCCGGTCTCTCAAGTTGTCGGCCATTACAAACAGTTGCTGAGGGCGTTAATTGCTAGGGGGGGGGGCTGTTGTCTGTCTGAGACACTAAGGAAGGAATAAGACAATTCCTTGGTGTGAAGAAAGATTTTACGAGAACATTTGACAGTTAATTACTTTCTGTTGTGGTGGAACTAAATTGGTGAAACTGAAAGAAACAATTTGAAAAGGAAGCTCCTCTGACCGACGATAAGCTCAACCCTGGCTCAACAACTTTAGTGGGAGAGTGTTGATAATAGCTGGGGCTTAGGAGGGAAGGTAAATAGGGTGAGGCGAGCGAATCTCAGGGTCATGTTTTCTTTCTATTTTACAGTAGGCGTAGACAGTCTAACAGATACAAACACAAAAAGCATAATCTCAAGATGAATAAATCACCAAACATCATCATCATCATCATCATCAGTCTTTTAACGTCCGTCGTTGGACAGAGACCTTCCCCAGGATCCGCGACATTTCTCTATCATGAGCGTCGCGGATCCGGTATTTTCTGAATTTGTCTAGTTCATTTCTCCATCTTGTAATTTTGTCGGCCTCGTTTTGCATGTGGTCTCTGGGATCCATGTTGTGAGTCGTAATATCCATCGGCTGTCTTTCATTCTCGCAACATGACCAGCCCATTGCCACATACATTAAAAGGCACCGAAGTTGAGCTTACCCAGGGCACCGGGAACCGTTGGGTTGACTCTGAATTTTCACTCATTCACTAATACCGACGTGTTTGATGTAAAAGTATTCCAATTTGTTTTTTGTATTATAAAACTACTAAAGAATTTTCATGATTGGTTTCAAATGAATTGATTTTTTTTAAATTGTAAAGGTCTTTCTTATAAATTATTAAATTCTGAATTGTATTTTTTTTCTTATTTGAATTTTTTTTAGCTTTAATCAAAAAAATAATCAGCTTTATTTCGTTTTAAATATGGAGATTGATTTAAGCCATTCTAATTTTTCGTTAATCAGTGCATTAAATAAGTAAGAACATGTTATTTCCTTTTTTTAATAAGTGACGTCATTCAAGGTTTTCAACAAAAAAGTTCTCCATTTCCACGTTTTTTCAAAGTCACGTTTTTTTTTTCTTAGCAAAACCGTTCAGCTTGCGTCGTTTTTCTAGTTCGTCTACACTTGGACATTATAATTAGACAAGGAAGTAAGCCAAGAGTTCCTTTGAAGAGAAATATAACTGAATTTCAGCCAAGGTCACTTGACAATGAAAAACTGAACCGACTGGATAGCTTCCATTGTTTTAGTTTCCTTGCTTTACCAGTTACTAGTATTCACGGGTCAAGGGCAGATCCAGGATTTTGAGATGGGCTGGTGAGCGGGGAGTCCAATATAGATTTTGAGCGGATGGGGAAGAAGGTGCTACTTAGGGATGCAGTTTTAACTTTTTTGATACCGGGGTGACAAAATGCTTGCCACTTTTTATATGCCCCTGTCTCTCTATATTACCAGTTCATAAGCATCAATGAATGTGCATTCAGTTAGGCATTTTTTTCCTTACATAGTTGCTGGGGTGAAGCTCCGGTGAGCTCTGGTACCCCTAGTTAAAAAAGAAAAAAAAATATGATAAATACGTGAAAAACGGAACAAATTTAAAAAATCAAAAACAAGAAAGTAATTTGATCCGGCATTTTTCACTTACAATTTGAATCGTAGCTTTTTAGAAACAGATTTGAAATTTAAATTTGAGAATTAAAAAAAAAATAAACAAAGAAATCTACCACAGAACCAATAAATGGATATCAGAAGACATCTTGCTTGTATAAGATGGGAAAACAAGATATTTGGTTAGCGCAAAAATAAGAGCAGGTTTTGTTATTTTAAATTTAAATGGTTATTTTTGGAATAAACTATTATGTAACAATGTTCACGTAATATATCATTTTAAAGCATGAATTTCGCTCTATTTATTCAATCTGTACGTTTCCATTTCGCTAGTTATTCTGGTTTATTTGAGGAAAAAGACAAATTCGAACAATTTTTTCGTACAATTTCAAATTGGGACGTAAACGACGGAAACTACTCGCAATATCCGCAAAATATTCAATCAGGGGACAGTCAACGAACGTTTAGCTCAATATTGATTTCGAAACGGAGACGAGAGCTTTGAAGATCTGGACGTCCGATTGAGGGCCATTATCGTGGCAGAACCACGCAAAAGAACCCGAAAGGTTGCAGAGGAACTAAACATTGACGATTCAATTGTTGTTCGACATTTGCACCAAATGACCCTGAATGAAAAGAAAAAAAAAAACGCATACGTGTCGTGCGAATGACCCCTGCAGATATTGAACGAACTAGGCTACGAAACTCTACCTCAACCAGCTTACTCACCAGACCTCTCTCCGAACGACTACCACTTTTCAGTCATATTGATGACTTTCTGTTTAGGGAAGGTCTTCAAAAACCAGGCAGTATCTCAAAACGCCCCCGAAGAATTCGTTGGTTCCAGGACCCCAAGATTCTATACTTCTGGAATAATGGGACTTTTTTGTAGTTGGCAATATGTGTAGATTCTGAAGGTTCTTATTTCTATTGATAGCTTTTATTCTAAGCCAAGATATACTGCTTTAAATTTGATGGTGAAAAACTGCAATTATTTTTGCACCAACCTAATCACAAATTTTTGTTTTCGGAGTCAACTTATGATAATTTGGGAATATTTGTTATGTTTTTTGTCTTTTTTTTTTAATCATAAAATTTCGTTATTTTAATGTTTGAAGGAAAAAAATGTTATATTCTGCCTGCCTAGAGATGCTGACCCATCCCCTTCCCCTACCCCGGTCCGCGTCAAGCTTCGTTCTAAAATAAGATGCAAAAAAAGATTCTTCTCCAGTCAGCAGCAGCAGCGTTGTAAATTCAGATGTTTTTAATCTAGATCTGGATGTTTCTTTGGATGTATCTAGATACCAAACGGTTAAAGTCACTTTTAATTTATCAATGGACAGAGACACAGACACACACACGCACACAGACACATACACATACACACAGACACATACACACAGACACAGACACACACACATATATATATGTAATATATATATGTATATACATGTGGAGGATCTAGATGTTTTGCAATTCTAGATGTGAACTTGAAAAAATCTAACAACAGTGATCAGCCAACACGTGCCCCGACGAACACGTGTTGGGGATGAACTTGTGTTAATTCGCATCGTACAACAAAGCCGTGCTGTTGGCGTTTTATTTAAATGATCCCAGCACGCACGAGTGTTTTTTTTTTTGTTGTTTTTTTTTTGTTGTTTTTATCATTTTCGCTATCATTCGCTTGACTTCCTAATGATAATGAAATTGAAACTGTGAACGTAATGGATCGAAGTTTTCGCTCCAGACAGATTTAAATACGATAGAAAATGACATAAGAATAAAAATAAATACAATGAACATCTCGTCAAAAAATACTGAATCGTGTTTTTCATAATTTCAACTCACACAGAATGGAGACTACATAAATGAACGCGTGGATTGGAAACATAATCTTCGTTAACTATATGTAACACGTAACAGCCTGAAGAAAAGATATATATATATATATATATATATATATATATATATATATATATATATATATATATATATATGTTGTCCATTTATCTGGGTTGGAATGTGGATTGATTTAAGGTATGTAATAGTTGAGGATTTTCGGTTTAAAAATCGAGTCAGTCGTTTTTAGTGTTTTTATAAGAAAAAGAAAGAGAGGAAGAGAAATAAAACAGCCTATTTTTTCTGTACATAGCATAGCGAAATATTTTTTGAATTAAATCGACGAAGCAAAGCTCAATTTTCCTGCAAAGTACGGCGGCGCATATCAGTCAAAATGAATTATTTCGTGGGTTTGGCTTACCTACAAATAAAAGAAAATACTCAAGTTGCTTATAATTCTAAATTAGGACTGCAAAACCACAATAGGGAACTAAATGAATTCATTTAATTTGCTGGCGTTCCCACAATGGCAATATATGGTCAGTTTAATGTGGGAAAGTGGAGCACCCACGGAAATTTGCCCCAGTCCCCGCAAAAGCGTCGGGACAAGCCCGACCTTTATTCTTACTAGAATTTTCATGATCTGCCCCTTTGCTAGAATGCAAGTCCATCGTAGGGATACCTCAAACTAAATCACACAGCTTAGAGTGTATTCTGTTTACTATTGAGTGAACAAGGAGATCAATGAGTTTTCCAAATTTCCGCCGCTCATAACATGGATAGAATCCGGCACCATCCGAGCGTGAGACAGACGTGATAACTTTTACACTATCCGAGCGGATATTACCATATACTCAGTTCCCGAAATCTTTTTCCATCAATGGCTAAAATTGTTTAAAAAAACAAACAACCAAAAAAAAAAAGAACAAACAAAACATTATTCAATATTCTAACATTTATTTTCATTAGATGAAGTGCGTATTATGGATCATAGTTTTTATCTTAATTATATGACTACTTTTTAGCTTCATCTTGATAAGTTGCATTTCATTGCAACTTTTGCCCGGACCGATTGCCCTTCGTCAGTGAGCAAATAGCGTCTTAGTAAAACTACCTAATCTCTTTTTCGCCACTACCCCTTTCCAACATCTTATAAAACTGCTTAACTTTCTTTGCTGACCCCCCCCCCTTTCCTCCGTACTGGATGTCACACTCATAGTGCCAGTAGCAGCCATCAGCAGAGCTTGAGGCCATCAGCAGAGCTGTTTGCTCACTGCCGAAGGGCTCATTGCCGAAGCAAAGGTTGTAATAAAAAGCAACGAATGGATTAAGATGAAGGTGAACAAAACCAAAAAAACCAAAAAAAAAAACCCACATTATTTGTCACTAAGAAAAAACAGAGAGGGTTGACCTACTCACTCTTTTTAATAATCTATCTATTAACTTATTATACCGAATCCCCCTATGGCTGTGCAACAGTCTAATTACAATCTCAAGGAATCCTTTAATCGTCTAGTTTTTGGCAACGTCGGCGTTTGGTCCGACTGACCCCACCCCGCCCCGCAGTGGCATTCCCAAAGTGGTAACCCGGGGTGTCAATTTTTTTGGTTAAATCGACCAAAAAAAAATATTTAAAAAACCCGCCAAAATGTGCTAAAATAAAACAGAACTAGCCTTTTTATCAATATTTCTAATAGTTGAAAATGGCTAAATTCCTTTAAAATGGCTAGAAAGTTGCTAAAGACTAGCTAAAATCACTGAAAAAAATAGAGCTTAAAGTAGCGGTAAATGTTGAATTTTCGTGCTGCCAAAACTTCTTGGAGTCGCACCTCTGGCATCAGCTCCCCATCTGTACGCCAATGCATCCCAACATTTTTTTTTTTTTTATCTAGATTATTAAAAAAAATTGAGATTATTTCAAAGGATATTCCAGGGTTCCCCAGTTATAGCGCGCCGCTAGAGCTCAGCTCTTCACGGTTGCGGGGTCTGCTGGTCTTGTGCCCCCACCTCTAGAGAAATCGGATTTATATAAGAAACGGACTTAAGTTGACTGACACGTATGTGTAATAAGAGCCGTGTCTATCACACTAGAAAAATCAGTAACAGCCACCAGTCTTTTTTCTTTCTGACTCTCATATCAAACAACCTCATTTTCTTTTCTATCCTCTCCTTTGCCATTAAACTATCTCACTAACCTTTCTCTCCTATCCCTTGCGTGTCACACTTATAGTATCAGTAGCAGCAATCAGGAGAGCTTGTTGTTGTACACTTATGATAACCGTCAACGAAGTGATAGGTCATGGACTTGTCAATTATAAAACTGGAATTGTCTGTCATAAGCGACTTTCAACCGATGTGCCGCGAAGCATCTATTTGTATGCTACGGGAGTTTTGAGGAGCGTCGATCTTACCCCCAAGAGGGCCATGGGGCAGTGTTCCCTGAATGGATACAAAATAGCATTTGTATATGTTTTGACATTACTGATTAAACTCATTTTTTTTCAATAATGCAATAGATAAATAGGTCTGGTTAGTCACTCAATAGAAACTGTCACGTAACCATCGTCTTTTGGTGGCATACTGTGTTGGGGTGATCGACAGAAAAAAGTGGGGAAAAAAGGGGTTATCAATGATCTTACACCTTTTATTGGCAGCGATCACTAAAAATCGCTTAGAACGTCTGATTTAAAAAAAAAAAGGAACGAGTCAGGGGGTAATCAATGAAAAAATTGGGAAAAAAAGGTGATCAATGAACAAGAGACTTCTTTCTCCTTTTGTTGGACAGCAATCACTGAAAACGTCGGACATGAACTGATGACCTATTTGGAATTTCAGGTCGACCCCCACCCTCGCTGAAAACCTATTTAGAGGTGGTGGGTGGATTGAGAAAAAGATTTTTCAGAAATTTTCAAAATAAAACATTTTTAGGTATCCAGTAGATTACTAATAAAAAATGTTCGAGTTTTTCAGCCTTATGGATTGACTTGTGTCGCCTGTAGACGTTCCAGGCTGCCGGGGACAGACTAGTGACCATCTTACCACCAAGTCTCATTGCAGATTGAACTCCACACGAAAAACCTGTTCAGGGGCGGGGGATAAAGTACTTGCGAAGTCCTGAGACAAATTAATAGCTTTATAAGTTGATTACTGCCACCTGCAGACGTTCCTTAGATATTCATACAGAAGCAAAATGGAGTAAAAACTGCTATCTATTTTGACAGCTTTTTTTTCGGTTTCTAAAAAATGTGTTCTTTATGAAAGGCCCAAACGACAGTTTTAAAGTCTCCGTAATGTAGAATCGTCGATATCATTATTTTTTCAAAATATATCTTACATATCTTGTTTCAATGTGTAGTCATACCAAATGCACATAAAACATTCGAAATCTTTTGGAAACTATGATCAACTATATACTTTTGGCGATAAAATTGATAAATAATTAGTTTGCTTAACTTATAAAAATATTATTATTCATTCTCTTGAACTCCCTTTTTTCGGTGATGCAATAAATAAATAAATGTGTTATTCATTAAAAGTCAAAATGGCGGCTGTAAATTCTCTCTTGAATTCCGTAGTGTAAAGCCACCAATCTCATATCATTTTCAATGACTAACATCTTGTTTCAATGCATAGTAATGACAGATGCAGAAAACTTTCAAAATATTTTGAAAACCATGATCAACAATATACTTTTAGATATAAAATTAATAAATAATTTGTTTAACTTATAAACACATCAGTACCATTCGTTTCTTTTTGAAAGATCAAATCTATCCTTGAATATTTATGTTGTGCCTCGACTATTTTAGTGCTTTCGCTCACTGTGCCGTGAGACGAAAAAGGTTGAAAATCACTGATTTAAAGCCTGGTCAATACCAACTTGCCGAGAAGGCCAAAACTTTTAATTTAACGTGCTGAAACTTCAGAGGAGACGGAATAATTGGTTGATTCAAGGGTCGGATACGTCTTCTGAATTCAAAACGTGCATTTAAGAAGCTGTAAGCTGTGATCTTCCCACACTGTCACGCAGGAATTGAATCCTTTACGCCTTAGGAACTGCATTCTCCATGAACCATTGCCCAAGTCGTAAAAATTCTTCTTCCCACCCTAATAGAGGCAGCCAAGCATTTAACACACGTCGGCCCGTTCCTATCTGAATTTTGTTAAACAGGGTGTATAAATTATTTCATGTGGTTTTGTCGGACTATTCTCTTCGTCTGTGTTACTCATAGCGACCTATTTTGAGGTTGAAAAGCTTCTTTTTCCTCTCTGAAACACAAAGATTCAGAAAGTTTACGCAATAGGGGTGAATACGATTAAAGTTTCCCAAGGTTTGTTACTATAGAACATTCCTTTCTTTCTTTTTCCCTTCCACCTTCTTTTTTTCTTAGTCTCTTCCCTTTCCTTTCCTTTCCTTCCTTCCTTCCTTCCTCCCTATCGTTCTTCCTTTCTTTCTTCCTTTCTTTCCTTTCTCTCTTCCTTACTTCCTTTCTTTCTTTCTTTCTTTTCCTAAAGCCTTGACAATGTTTTTTATACGCCTTGAATATCTTTCAGGAGGAATGTCTATCACTACAAATTTAAAAAAAAATCCGATCAGGACTAAACAAATATATTTCTATTCAGATCAAATCAAGTCTAGAAAGCTTTACAGCTTTATACACCGAATACGTTAAAAAACTTTTCCATTTTTCTGTGTCACTCTAGTCATTTATTTCCCAATATCTCTTAATGTAATTCATGCAAATTTCTTCAGTGTTGTTTAATGTTTAACATATTCTTTGTTATTATGGTACTATGTGTAACTTTTCTCTCGTTGAGATCAACAGTTGTTTACCTTGTAACAGTTTCGGGGATTTTTAAAAACAAAACAGTTATATCAACATAGCATCCAAGCAGTATTGATAAATCATCACCTCCCTTTCAGCTATGATCACACACACACACATACACACACACGCACACATACATTAATGTGCGTCTATGTATGTGTGTGTGTGTGTATTTGTGTGTGTTTGTGTGCTTACGTGCACGTGCTAGCAGTCTTGTGTAGTGGACTCTACCGAAGTACCAAGCCACAGGTCCCAAAACTTTTTAGACCCTCGACCTTTTCACGGAATCGTCTTTTTCCCATCGACCCAGACACGTACTATGAATAAATAATAATAGGTATGCAGTTTCCATGTCCATTTTCGGGAGGAAACTGTATGCTAAAACCTGTTTTTCACTGTGGCTTGTGGTACGAACACGGCAACTGTCGATTGTCTCATGTTTCAGTAAATAGAATATAAAAATACATAAACGATAATTCCAAAAAAAAAAAAAAGCAGAAAAATTATGTGTGCGTGCGTGTGTGTTTGCTTCTGCAAATGTAAAGTAATCCGACAGAATTGTGGTAGTAATTTGACAGTGTGAAAGTGAAAGAATTGGGAAAAAGAATGTTACATCTCATTTTTCTTATTGTCATAAAGATAAGTCTCGATGCATTTCGCCAAATTCCATTGGTGTCTTCAGAAGCATTTTTGCTGTGCAGAAAAACTGTTGCGAATGCAGTTCTCACATATCCAGATGATATACCAAACTGGGAAAAATGCAGCAAGTTAGTACTGGGTTTTAGTGAAGAGTAAGGAAGAGGAGTATCCGTACGCCTCCTCTTCCTCAAATCTGGTGCACTTACAGTTTGAATATGATTCACAGGTTGTTGCAGATGATTTGACATTTGGAAAGAATATTCTTCCAATTAACAACTTCTTGCACCTGGAAGTGATTGCTACCAACACACAATAAGAAATGACAAAAACAAAAGAATACAAAATAGTATCACAAAAACAATATTCTTGATACTAATACTATTTCTTCGAAATATTCTTGATACTATTTCAGCACAATATTCTTGACACTATTTATCCACAGTATTCTTGATACTATTTCTTCACATTATTCTTGATACCATTTGTCTACGATATTATTGACACTATTTGTTCACAATATTCTTGATACTATTTCAGTACGATATTCTTGATACTATTTGTTCACAGTGTTCTTGATACTATTATTGACACTATTTCAGCACGATATTCTTGATACTATTTGTTCACAGTGTTCTTGATACTATTATTGATACTATTTCAGCAATATATTCTTGATACTATTTGTTCACAGTGTTCTTGATACTATTATTGATATTATTTCAGCACGATATTATTGATACTATTTCTTCACAATATTCTTGATACTATTTGTTCACAATATTCTTGATACTATTTGTTCACAGTGTTCTTGATACTATTATTGATACTATTTCAGCACGATATTCTTGATACTATTTGTTCACAGTGTTCTTGATACTATTATTGATACTATTTCAGCACGATATTCTTGATACTATTTGTTCACAGTGTTCTTGATACTATTTATTCACATTAGTCTCGATACTATTTGTTCACAATATTTTTGATACTATTTCTCTACGATATTCTTGATGTCATTCCTTCACAATTTTCTTGGTACTATTTCTTTGCAATAGTCTTGATACTATTTCTTCACAATATGACTCTTTAAAGGACTGCCTAGGAACCAGTCTCTCCTATTTATGTGCTGTGACAGATTTGGCAGTAATGCATTTAAAAATTAATGCGTTTATATGAATGAACGTCAGAAACATTTATTTTAATGTGAAAAAAAACTATACAATATCTACGTCAAATATTCATGTTTACACAATATCTGAGCCATTAAACATTGACATTAGAGTCATTAAATGTTATGTTATTTTATGACAGAATAAATTAATTCCTATACCTTTGTCAGTTTCACGAACTTTCCCTAAATCACGATGGTTTACAATTTAGCACACCTGCTGTAGACGAGAGAGGATGTTCATTTGATAAAATTTGGGCGCGATGTTCAAACGGTCAATCGGGGTCGTGGAGTGCAAAAGTTGCCCCCAACTTCAGTTATCGCACATGAAATGCTCGTTGTCTAAAATGACCTTCTTATCTTCTTAATGGCTTCTATCTGTTTACTGCTAAATGGGAATGGCTTGGCAGTGAAACCTAGGAACCGGTCCCTTGCTCGTGAGTCAACTCAGACTAAGCTGCTCCTGCTGATTTTAACTTCAGTGATGGAAGAAGGGTTCAGGATCTAGGTGTTGGGTAAGACTGTATCTAGGCTACATTCTCAGGGATTACAGAGGAATCCATCAAGGATGAAGGGAGTGAACCCATGCAGCTGGGAATTCCGGGGCACTTTTTAAAAGTATGACGAATTTCGGTGTCATTTTGAGACATACAAAAATCCCTGGAAATTAAGAAGTAGATATACGTCATACCCCCATGTATACCCCCCGCTCATTTTACCCACTGACTCCAACTTAATGCTGAACAACCGTGGCCACCAAAGGAGGCAAATCGTTGCATGCTTTTTTTTTTTTTTACATGTGTGTGTGTTTGAGTGTTTCAGCACTCTTGACCATACCGTTTTGTCGACAGACTTGAAAATTAGCATCAGTACTCCATAGACCCCTGCAAAAATGTTTTTGTTTATTTGTTTGTTTTTTTTAAACGTTTTCTACTTTTTAGGAGCCTTATTTCGACGGGTTTATTAATAAAATCTAGGATCTCCAGAATATAGATATTTCTAGATTTTTTTGTTTTTTACTCCATTTGAGACGTTTTCCACTGGAAAACGCCTGTGTTGTCATAAGTAGAATTTATTCTTACCATATTTCGTTTTCTACATGGATTCAAATTTTGACGCCACGGTCATTCAATTATTGACTTTGATGGCGAGTTATGTCTGAATCTATTCTTCAATGTTTGTTGTTGAGTTTTTGCTTAATCGATTAAAATAATAACTTCCACCACAAACTACAAACTAGTATCAATAGTCATTTATTTTATTTATTGCAAATTACATGAACATAGGCACCCGCTACCATTTCTCGGAGTGGGGGTGATATATTTCCTGGGGTACGGTGATATTTTTGGATATATCTTAGCAGCGACCCTGTTATCTTTTCAAATGGGTACATTAAGTTACAGTTACATGAAACAGCTATGCGTCACCACTATGCTTTATTAACTATAACGCTATAACTTTCACCAGACGATCCCAATAATCATAAAAAGAAGAGTATACGACCAATGCATTCTCCCGATAGTCACTTATGGAGCTGAAACCTGGAACCTAACCAAGAGACAGACCTACAAACTGAGGAGCATGCAAGATGCGCATGAGAGAATCATGCTCAACCTCACATGAAGAGATCACAAGACAGCACAGTACGTAAGGAAAAAAACGGGAGCCAGAGACATCATGAAAACTAATAAAAAACTCAAATGGCAATGGGCAGGCCATGCTGCAAGGATGACAGACAACCGATGGATATCACGTCTCAAAACATGATTCTGAGAGACCACATGCGAAACTGAGGCCGACAAAATACAAGATGGAGAGATGAGCTTGACAAATTCAGAAAATACTGGCTCTGCGACGCCCATGATAGAGAAATGTGGCGAATCCTGGAGAAGGTCTATGTCCAACGACGGACGTTAAAAGACTGATGATGATGATAATGATGACCCTGGGTGAGAAAGTCTGACCCAGGGATATAGGTGCTCTGCAGTCGCCCATGTATACGAACAATGTTCTTGTTACGCAAATGCAAAATTGTGATTCTAGTGAATGAATGATTTTATCTGAAGGAACACTCATCAGACCGAAGATTACCACAAATACTTTTTAATGTCAACTCCCAGGCACTAACAACAACATTGAAAAAAAAAAAAACAACAACCCCCAAACCCATAGTATTGAAGCTTAAAACTTCTCATGCTTCCGATGTAGAACTCTATTTATGAATTGAAAAAACAAAATGACAATAAGCTTCTCTATTGAAAACCGTTTTTGTTCACTCTGGGCCGGCCTCAAGTTATCTGGTGTTCCAGGTCGTCTGAGCTTTGGTGCTGCTTAAAGTGTACAGTGTTGTTTTATTTATCTCGGCTAATGAAGTTGGAGATGTACATATGTATTCGGCCGCGTTTATTCATCTATTTGTCTTTCTGTCTGTCAGTTCAAGAATCCCTGAAAGTACTCAGTAGAGTTTGGCGAAAGGCAATGTGTTAAGAAATAGTTGGTTAAATTTGGAACGGATCTAGGAATTGTTTTCTTGATTGAAAGATATTTTTTTTCATTTTTAATGCTTTTATACATACGCTCATGACTCTCCACACGATATCTCAAAAAGTCCTCAATGGATTCCAATGAAACTTGGTGAAAGAATTGGCGAAAGGTTATGGAAGAAATGATTAAATTTAGTAGCAGATTCATGCACAATTCTACCCCCTGTATAATATAGCAAAACTTTCATGTCTACCCACACGGTATCTCCGAAAGTTCTCAATTAATTATGGTTGGGAATGGATAAAAGGGTTAGTTGAATATTGGTGTGGATCAAGGATTTTTTTAATTGAGGGATATTTTTCCGATTTTTTTCCATACATTCATATATAATACGCTGGTGACTGTCCACACTATATATCCAAAATAAATTCCAATGAAAAATTTATGAAAGGGTTGACAATAGGCAAAGAAAGAAATGATCAAAATTTGGAACAGATCTACGCAAAATAATCTGTCCACGTCATAGTTATATGTCAACACGATATAATAATACTAAAAGTTCATGACTGTTCGCACAATATCACCAAAAGTTCTCAATTAAATTTTTTTGACTGATGGACATTAGACTATTAATCAAACGATTGAATTTGGGGACGAATCCAAGCACAGTCTCTCTCCTGAGTTGATGTTGTACGTCTACACTTCATATTATCATGTCTATCCGCACGATATCTCCAAAAGTTCTTGCTTAATCAATTTTTTTGTAAGGGTAGGCAATGGGAAACAGAAGAGGTATTTAGATTTTGGAGCAGATCCATGTAAAATAACTTCCCCTAATAATGGCGTTGGCTGAGGTATACGTTCTCTCGATGCTTTCTAGATTAAAGTGTAGTATTAAATCATTCATTAAGCATGAAGTTTGTTATTAGAAATTCGTTTGCCAATTGTTTCTCTTAGTTTCACCACATCAGAAAGTATTTAATTATCAGATATTTCTAAAAGATCTGACTTCACACCAGGGAATTTTCTTATTTTGACTGTTTTTTTTTCATCATGTTTAATCTATTCATTTTCTATTTCCACAATTGTATTTGGAAGGTTTTACAGCCTCAGACATATGACACGGGTCCTTTAGCACCTTGCATCCTGGACAACTGCCAGTATTGCCGGTACCTTGAGTTGATCCTGCCTCTACACAGTGACGGCGCTAGGTTTGACCACGCCCTAGCAAGTTTTCCAGATATTTTTAGCTCATTTTTAGATGTCTAAAGATTATTATTATCATTATTATTTATATTTTCCAAGGTTCTTAAGATATACTGCGTTCCCAGAGTCTCTGCACCTCCCTGCAGTTGTGGGATCTGCTGGTCTTATGCACCGTCTTTGCTCTACAGAAAGTGACAGTCAGATAATGTCGAGTGCAAGTGTGACACTTTGATGCTTCCATAACTATTTTGAACTTAACGCACATGAAGTAAAGAAGCGCACCACGCATGCGCGCCGCTTGCAGTGGCAGCCGTCTTGTTGTGACGGGTCGGATTTTGGGCTGCTGGGGTGACTGGGATTTAATTTAAGCATTAATCCGACCACAGATTAACCAGAACTCAGTATCTTACCGTCCGGCGGGGACTAATTCACTTGAGGGATATATTTTAGAGAAGACTGACCTTCTCATTTTTATATAATTCATCTTTTTCCAACAACGCAAGACTTTCTGTCTGTCTCTGTCTCAAAATGACGCCCCCGTTAGAGGGATTTGAACCGAAAATGATGGAAAAAAACCCAAACCAAAATTTTGACCAGTCAATCGAAGACCCCCAAAGCCATTTTCACAAACCCTGCAGTTCTGCACGCCGTAATAATTATTGTTGTTCTTGGAGCAATATGTCTAGCAGGGTGGAGGTGATGTACCCGGAAAGTGTGCGTGTGATACGTGTGTATATCTAGGGTCTCTTTTTTTCGGATATACACACAAAACACACCCACAAGCTCAATTATTTTGCATTTTTTTCCTTCTTCTTTTTCTTTTTTTTTTTCCTTCTGTCCTTTTCTTCCAAGTCGGGTTCATTATTTCATCTTTTTTATTTATGGAAAAAAAGTGTGACTGAGGCCGTGTAAAGAAATCCAAGGGAGGTAATTCAGTCTTTTTTTGATCTTTGTGCTATTTTCACTTTCTCATCTGATTTGTCAGAGTTCTTATTGTTTTGGTTTGTTAATGCAGAAGTTGTCAAAATTTTGTTTTGGGAAGGAAAAAAAGTTTTTATTTACTTGAAATCCCTCGTAAAAATCAATAACATTTGTGTTTTTTTTTAAATATGTGATTAGAATATGAGGCCGGGTAAAGGAAACCAAGGGAGGTAATCCAGTCTTTTTTTTTTTTTTTTCCATATCTGAAATCTGTTTTTCGGATGTTGAAAGCGAGGAATCCCCATTTATTTTTTAAAATACAAATAAATTGTTGTTTTGTTGCGATCGCAATTAATTAATTTTTCTCAGAGCTTTCTCTTCTGATCTTTTCTCTAAAGCAATTAACAGTAGTTTTTGTTGCTTCTTCTTGTTGTATCAGTTTTCTTTTGTAAAAATTTCACGTTTAGTTTCTATCTCGTAGCTACACAGCAAAAAAAAAACATTTTTATTCAATTACTCTTTTTCAGTCAAACAAAAGGCTTTACTTCAAAATAATTTGTGTGTCAGTTTTCACTATTCATCACTCTCTTGATGGGAATTGTCAAAGTTCTTATTCTGGCTTAAATCTCTGATCAATTTCTACTGAATAGTGAGTTCAATTCCCACTAGATACCCCTTAATTGTGAATTTGTGCCAAATTTATTCTTCACTTAATAAATAACTACTGAATTTTATCTTGAGCCCCCTCCCCCACGAAAAAAAATTCCCCCAAACCACTCAACAAATAAATATGGTTTTCTCCATCTAACTAAAAATAAATAACACTTATTGCGTGTTTTTTATTGTCTGGAAACATTTCTACACTTTTTTTTCTTGTTGGATGTTATAATTTTATTTCCCTCTTTTATTCCATCAACATTTGATTTTATTTTCTTTTTAATTAGATGAAATATATTGTAATCCATCATTATTGATTCTTGACTTCCATGGAAAGTAATTAGTAGCCCCTCCTTTCCCCCCCTCTAAAAAAATTGATATCAATATTTCAATTCGTGTTCATATTCTGAGAATGGTGAACTTAAAAAGTTCTGTATCTACGACTTTAAGTAATAACAAAAATTATTGAAGAGGGAAAAAAAAAACACCAGATAATATTTGATTTTTATTTTTGAAAATATGGTTTAAAAGGAAAAGGTGTTTGTTAATTTTCAGGTGTTGTTTCAAGTACAGGCAGACGGTTTTTGTCTTTACTTTTTCTAAAAATTGAAAAATAGGCAGGTACACATATTTTCCATTCAGTTGTTTAACGTGTGTGTATATATACACATTCTTTTTTTTTGTTTTTTTTTGTTATCATTGTCAAGTTGTTGTTCGTCCATCTTCCTCTACTAAATATCTCCCTCTAAACCTGACGGTTCTAGTTCCAAAAAACAAAACAAAAAAACAAACAAAAAACATATTGTAGGAGGAGAAATGTCTCTGTTTAGTATTCCTCCTTCGGTTCAATTTCCCAATTTTGGAATGTCAATTCTGATCACCCTTTCCCTCATGGATTGCATAGATGCCAAGTGTGATTCCTGTAAGAATTATCTTTGCCCCCCAGCTACCTCCCCCCGAATTATGGGGGGATCTGGTAGCTCTTTTCTTCTGGATGTATCACCACCCACAAAGCGATCCGATGAACATCTACCGAATGTCTTTGAACCCGATCATCATCAGCTCCAACAATCGGAAGAAGTCAAACCTATGACGACCCTACCCTCCTGTCTCATCACAATCTTCATCCTCTTTGCAACACTTTCCAAAATGGGTAAAGTAAAACTTTATTTTACTATATGATTACTTTTTTTTTTTTTTTTTTTTTTCTTTTGAACTATAAAGCACTCGAGAGCACATACCTCTGCCAGTGTCATTGGAGAGAGTAATTTTACAAGGATCTGCCCGAAAAGAAAATTGAGAAATTTTGGAGATATCGTATCGAAAGACATGAAGTTTTGGCAGTGTTATCTAGTTTGGATGTAAGACTACAGAGTAGGGCAGGTAAATGTGCCTGAATTCACTTCAAAATTTAATCAGTTCTTCCGTAGCCCACTGTCCATCCCTTGAAATTGAGAACTTTTTGAGATATTATGTAGACAATTGTGAGCGTATACATTAATGTGGGGGGGGGAGAGAAAATATCTCTCAATTGAAAAAAAAAAATTCCTGGATCTGCCTTAAAATTTAACTACCTCAACCTTAACTCATTGTCTATGCTTCCATAAAATTTCATTGAAACCCATTCAGTACTTTTGGAAATATCTTGTGGACTGACAGACGGACAGATGGAAAAACTCAACCAAATACAGATACCTCTCCAACCTGGTTGACACGTAAAATATCAAATATTGAGCTTTCACATAGGATTTCATCAGATAACATTTTGTGTCAGCACAACTGTTTTCCTGTTTGAATTAAAAATCCATACCTTTTCACCTGCTTGAACTGCAAAAATCCCACGGTTGTTGACAACTAAGATATCATCATTACTTATAATAAAAGGCAAATGAAACTAAAATATCTATTATTATTATTATTATTATTATTATTTTTACTTATTGTTGATTATGTCTATGGTCTGCTACTGTAATAACTTAATTTTTAGACTTCGGACTTGTGAGGGAGGAGTAATAAATGAATGAGATTTATAGTGAAAGTTGAGTCCCTTTTGCTCTTTTCCAAGCATAAGCGCCCTATTCCATTCTTACTCATGTTCATTATGTTGCAAAGGTGGGTGGGGAAGGGTAAGGATGCAAGATATGAGGAGAATTAATGATAATGAGAAAACGTAATAGTCATACACACAAACAAGCAGAATAATAGTAAAATAATTAACCCGTTGAAGATAAGAGAATATTCTAGAGAGTTTATTAAATTTTTCTCTTAGAAATCATCAACCAAAACCTTCAAAATAGGTTTTTCAGTCTTTAAATGATTCTGGCTGCCTATGTGTAGTGTGTACAGGTTGCACCTACAGGCTGAAAATTTGAACATTCACTCCCTATTATTATGTCTAGAAAAAATGTCTTCTTGTTTTTCCCCCCTGTAAGTTTTTAGGGGGTGTTCAATTTTCAATGTAATTTCCTGCTAAATCGATCCATTAGGTTATGTCCGGCAACATTCACACTTTTTGAAAAAATTTGAAAAATTTAGTCATCCAACAAAAGGCAAGAGTAGTATTCACTGACTGCCCCCCCCTTTTCTAATTTTTTTAATTGATCACCCCAACACAGTGTGCTCCCAAGAGACGTTGTTACATGATATTTTCTATCAAGTTACTAACCAGACCTGTCATTATTTTTGATTTTCACTTATGGATGATGAAAACTTTTCATTCATACAGTAAAGGAGGAATAAATTGAAGTTGAGAAATGATATTTTAAAACTTGATCAATTAATTTCTCCTGAACTTTCTGTTTTTCATGGAGTGTTGTTCTCGTAGGTAGACATATACAAAAGGACATGAAACAAATGTTAACTTGAGTGAAATCAAACTTTATTATAGGCCTACTTCCAGCTCCAGGATTCATCCCTCGTACCCTCTTTGAAATGGAATTAATATATCATTGAACATTAATGTAATCAGTCATTACATAAAAGCTATCACTTTTTTGTGTATTTGTTGGTTTTCTGACATGGTATAGCAAACAAAGAGAGGAAGGAGCACTATGAACACACAGATGCAATATTGGCTGCTCTGTATTTGAAAATAGACAGGCAACTGCTGCTGGTAATTTTACTGCTGCTATCTCATTTTAGTTTTTCACCAAATTCTGTTGTCTTATCATTTTAAAATCATTTAAAGAAACAGAAATATGAAGATTTGTAGAAAATTGACAGGAAAAAAAAAATTTGTTTGAAGTATGCATTTTTTTGCTTGCAATGAATACATTCTGCATACTACAATATACAATTGTATAATCTATCCAAGTATGAATAATTCTGTCATTTTTGATAGGTATTATGCAATTCCTTTTACATAGGAGTTTAATCAGTATCTGAAGTGAAGGTTTTTTATGATATGAGTGATTTTTAAAAAAAAATTCTATTATCAGAATCGGTTGTGAATTTGTGTGAATACTTTGTCAGACACTTTGTTTTATGTCTTTCCTGAAAAGTTTTGCTATTCCTGTTAGAAACTGTCAACCAAAACTGCCAACACAGGTCTCTTCAGTTTTTTAGTGATTTGGACCAGCTTGCTACAGGCCCCCTTTCATGAAACGAGATAGCTGGAAAATCAAAATCTATATTCTTAATGTCTTGAAAAATCGTTTTTTCTGTTTTTTTTTTTTTTAATTTTCCCCCCCAGTAAACGAATCTCAAGAACAATCTTTCAATAAAATAATTTTGTTCTTCCCATGGCCTGTAATCAGCCAGCCATGGCCAACTATGTAGCTCTGAGTAGAAAAAGCAATTGAACTAAAAGTACTATTGGGAGACTATGGAGGTCAAGGTAAACACATGAAATCTCACCTGAACAAAGCATTTCATCCTTAAAAAATTATTGCAATAGGTATATTTATTCAAAAATATATATCTGTATAATTTATCCATATGTCAATCAGATCATTTTTTATACTTGCTCTGCTAGTTTACTAAAAATTAAGATGTGCAGGAAAAAAATTGAGTGTTTTATACAGAATTCAAAAAACTTATTTCCATTATTATAATGAAGAGATTAAATCAATAGTGATATGTCCTAAACCAGGGGTTCTCAACCATTTTGTTCCTCTGTACCTGCTGAGCATTTTGACAGTGTCCCATGTACCCCTTAAAATTGAGGAATAAAGATCTATAAAATTATATTCATTTCAATAAGATCTGCATTTGATTGTTTGTGAGGTTTAGGAAATATTTTTTATGTCCTCTCAATTTCATAAGATACTCAGTGATTAAATGTCAGTTTTTGATTGTGCTATGGTTGAGCCTTTGTTTTTTTTTTCTTTTGACAACTGCATAACAGAAATCATGTTCATGTGTTTTGAGATTTGCGATGTATTTACGTGTATGCAACTTCTTAACATGAATTTAGAACAGGATTAAGAGAGAGGGGAAACAGAATAATGTAAGGATGCCAACTCATGTTTGTGAGTTCTCTGTATTTTTTCTGTTATGGAAAATACTTTTATGAAATAACAAGTATTTATATTTCATCTGTTTTTGTTGAAAAAATGTGCTACTAAGGATGTCATTAGAACCGTCGATATAATAACAGAACCATTAAACAGTATGAAATTTAAGGATTTATAAAAGCTGTACATTATACTGTTTTTCCAGTTATCTTTCCAATCAAAATATGTTATTTATGATCACAAATGAATACTAAATTTTGCCTTAGTGTGTCCATAGCTCTATGGTCTAGAATGTTCTGCTAGATACCAATGGAGCTTGGGATTGAGTCCAACCGGGAGTGACACATTTTTTTTTTCTTTCTTCCTTAGTTTCAAGGCTAAAGATGGATCAACCATTAGGCTGAGTAGGCTTTTCTTTCTTTCTTTTGTCAAACTCCTACTTTTAAGTTTTGACTTTATTTTTGTGTGTAAACAAGGATGGATGACAATGACCAGACCCCAAACAAATGACATAATGCAAAAATAACAGTGACACAGTGATGTACACAAAAACTGAAGAATTCATTCCCACCACCAAAGCCCAACCTCAGGTTTTGCTGAAGTTTTCAAATCCTATTTATGGGAACTATTAATAGAGGAGTTGAAATGGGACACATAGTTAGGGAATAATATTGTATGCAGAAATGAATTCTGTTTTGTTTACTTTTTAGATTTGAATGGAGCAAGGGAGTTTCTAAAGCTTGTAAAGATTATTTTTCCAGTTAAATATGAACTGAAGTTTGTTTGGTAAATACTTAACCAAACTTCTTTTGTGTAAAAACTAGAATAGTACCAGTAAAAAATGACAGGATTATTTACATATGGATAAACTATACAAACAAATATTTCAGAATGAGTATATTGCAAACAAAGAAGGTATATCTTGAGCAAAATTCATTTTTCTGTTGATTTTTCAATAATTCTTCAAATTTTCTGTTTTTTACTTTTTATTTTAATCATTTCAAAACAATTAGGTAACAAAATAGGTTGAAAAACAAAATTGAGACATTAGTATTAGTAGTAGTGATATTACCAGCTGCAGTTGATTGTGAATTAGCTAGCACACATGCATAGCTTTACTTATCAACAGCAGCCAATTTTGTATCTATGTATTTGCAGTACCCCTTTCCTCTTTCTTTGCTTATGCATGACAGAAAATGAATGAACTTACAACTTTTATAAGATGATCCATTTTTGTATAGTTTTCACATAAAGCAAGTTTAATTAAAAATTGATTAGTATTCAAAATTTTTTTTTTTTTTGCAAGTAATTTTTTATCTTTTTGCTTCTTCAATTCATAAGGCCTCCGTTTATGGCCCAATTGGCGCTTGCCCAGGTTTAGATTAAACTCTTGTTTTCTTCTGTATGTCCAACATATCAACCATATTGATTATTTTCTAAAATGAAAGATTTCCCCAAAGAAATAACCAAAATGCCTCAAAGACATGGTTTCATATGACAGATGGTCTTATGATGGTATGACAGACTGAAAGTAAAGAAGGTCCACTTCAGCAGTATAGTTGCCATGAACAGACCCCCCCCCCGACTAAAAAAAAAAAATTTTTATCAAGATGATGGAGGTTTTATTGATTGAGAGCACACAAAAGAAAAATTTCAGTAGGGTTTTGGGCTTCTACTAAAGTTACAAATCCTAATCTTCAACAATATGTGCTACTATTAGACTCCATTTTGTACTTTATTTCTTCCTTTTAATGTTTTATTTTAATTGAAACCTAACCAGGCCAAAGAAATACAATGATGAATCCTTGTTGATTATAAACATACCAACTACTGTATTTCTTTGTGTGTAACACAAGTACTGGATCAGGAGAGGAGGTGAAAGATTGGTTTAAAAATTGCAGCCTCTCATATAGCATGAGTACTCTTTTTGGCACGAGTGTTTTTCTGTTCAAAATTTGTGTACAACAATACTGCAGTCAGATAATAAGTGGCCATTATCTTCAAATTGTGGATTGTTACCATGGTGATTATTTCAATTTTATCAAATAAAGTAAAATAAGAAAAAAACTCGGATAACTACCTGAGGAGAAAAGCTCAAATCAATAAAATTAAAAAAAAATGTCTAATTCACTGACTACTGAAATGTTTTTGTTGAATCGATTTTATTTTTACAGCTAGTGAGCTGTATAAGTCAGATATTTATCTTATGGGGTAAGAATAAATCAAATGGGCTTAATTTTAGTAATGTATAAAAAACATTTTATATGTATATTTGAGTTTAGCATGCCCACCCCCGCTATTTTAGCTCAGATTATGGCACAAAATTTTCGGTGTTGTACTCAAAGATATACAGTTCTGCAAAATATGTCATCTTGCTTATCATATTGATTTTTCAATTCTTTATGATTAATGAGCCAAAACCATGGCTTTTTCGAATGAATAAAGTTGACCTTGTTACTCTTTTGGCTGACTATCAGCTGAGCAATGACCTTCATTCAGTACATTTTTTTCCAATTACTCCTATGTTAATTATGTCCTCATTCCAATTCTTATTGACACATCTGCTGTACAAAAAGAAAAAAAAACCAAACTATAAAACTAATTTTCTGTAAGCAGAAAATTTATATCATAATAGCATAGTACCAATAAAAAATGACTGTTTAGTTCATCCACATGTAAATAATTCCACGTGATTATAATAAATGGCTTCCTCTGCAACAGATTTGCTCTGGAAATGATAACTGGGCTAGATTGTTTTTCTTTTCATTTTTTTCATTATTTTGAAAAGTAATGGAAATACCTAAACAGATTATTGTTCACCTCCTCCAAATTTTTTGGCACAGGTATATGTGTTTTCTGATGTCTGTTTTTCTGTTCACACAATATCTTCAAAATTTCTCAATGAATTTCAATGAAATTTAGGGACGGATCCAGAAATTTGTTTTTGATTGAGAGATATTTTCTTATTGTTCTGTAGGAAGAGAGGATAAAAATGATCAGATGATGAAAAGGCTAAATTTAAAGTTCAGGGGAAGTAACTTAATTTTTTTTAACATTCAGCGTTCTCTCTCTTGTTTTTTGAATATCCTACTTTTTTTATTGTTATTAGTTAGTGTAAAGTTTTGGCAGAGGTACGTAATCTCTTTGTACTTTAAAGTTCATCTTTGTGCTTATGCTTTTTCTTTTCTTTATAAAACTTTTAAAGTTTTTTTCACACTATTTACATGTGTAATTCTGTCTTCTCTTGCAGGTATCCACATTCAAGTTAAGAAGACGGCATCCATATTCCTGCTTGTTTTGGTTTCCTCGTTGGGATCCTTGATTGGTGGATTAATTCTCTACAAGTCTCACTCTACGTCATGGGATCCATCATTATCATCTCTTTCTGCTGCTGAGAAGTGTTCACTTGGAATCGTCTGTCTATCCATTTTGTTCCTGCTCTTTCTTCTGCCTCATGTCGTTTCACTTGAACAAGCCGCCCTCCGCAAGTTAACGTTCATTCTGTTCGGCTGCTTGATCTTCCATCTGGTGTTTGGTTCTACGGTCACCATTCTGCACTGTCTTCTACTGACCAGCATCATTTTGCCTTGCAACACCGTTCCATTATTCCTTATTTCAAAACACATTCAAGCCAGCAAGATCTTTTATTGCATGATATCACAGGAATCACTAGTAAGCAATGCTGTTTCCTTGGTAAGTCACTCATTTTCATAATCTCTGGATTTATCTTTCACTCAGTAATATCATTATTTTCATCATAGTATTTTTAAAACCCATTCCAGACTGAATTTAACTTGAAATTTTATCAATTTTAGAGAGAGAACAAATTGAATATTGTAAACTTGAAGTTTTTTAAAATCTTAATCCTAACTCAAATTTAATTTCAATTTGTGAGCTATTTAAGCTTGGTAGGTATACGCTCAGGCTGTGTGGTTGAGGTATTTTTACTTGTTAAATTTGATGGTATTGCTAATTTTGAAGCCCTGTTTCCAGATTCTGTTGTAAACAAACTTATGTGTTTGGCCAACCAGATCTGGATGGTCTGTCTGCAAACAGTTAATGTGTCATATCTAAGAACTGCTGCCTGATAATTAGACATTATTCTGATTCAGTTAGTTGCATGACTGGCCAAGTGTTTTTTATTCTAAAAGGTCATCTGATAATGATATTTACTAAAATGTGAATAAACTAAATATCTAGTCATGGTGATATTGCCATTTTATTTGGCAAAACATGTGTTTGTTTTCATATCTGACAAACCTGATAGCTATATTTGATATTATCTATGATTTTGAGATGAGCCATCAATATTAGGAGTTTAAAAAAACAAAACAAAAAAAACAAACTCTTGCTTATTTATGTTGTTTCCACAAAATTTTGATTGATCCATTCCCAGGCCTTCTTCAAGGGTACTATCCATATGGAAAGATTGTCTCTTTTTCTGGTAGTGCAAATTAAAAAAAAAAAAAAAAAAAAGAAAAAGAAGAAAATGGTAAACAATTCTTGAAAAATTGATTTTATTTGTTGATGGCAGTGATTGTTTAAATTTTCTTTCTTGGTTCATCAAACAATTGCATACTGTTGAGTAACAAAAGCCACACCAAAACATAGTTGCAATAACAAAAAAAAGCCTGGTAGACACAAACTCCACTGTGACCTTTATTCTGTATGAAGATAATAAATACAACTTTCATATTATAAATATAATGAATAGATTCATTGATATATAACACTTGTCAGTTTAGCTCTGTTGGTAACACAGCAGCTTTCCAATAATACGGTTGCAATTTCAAATCAGAAATAATAATTTCATTTATAAGTTTTAATGTAACGTGATAGACAAACAGTGAAGAGTTTACTCCCTTAAAATTGGTGAGGATTGTTCTTGTTGTTTTCATTACAAGCACAGGGGGGTGACAAAGTCAGATTCATCTTAGATTGGATTTTTACAACAATGAAAACTACAAATTCATTGTTTAAAAAATTCTTTGTATTTCCTATTGTTCTTTAAAATCTGCATTTTTACAATCTAGTCAGTTGGTATCGTAACTTTGAAAAGTCATCAACATTCCATCTTTTGTTGAAGCAGTCACATCTCTTATCTTTGTAGTCAAAACAATAACCTGATAAGGGCTGAGAAATTGATTGGCTAAAACATTGTGTTGGCAACATCAAGGTTTGGAAGAAGAGATTTAAGTGTCCATATGAAAGTTGGAAGTCTGTTGGTGTCATTTATATTGGAATGGGATGATTTGGCCTTGGCATTTTGGCACACTTGTTTGGTTACCAACTGCTTTGGCTCCAGACTTTTGGACTCAACAAATAAAGGTTGATTGATCCATCATCAAAGGTAGAACTTTGAAAAGCTTTTAAACTTCAATCTGACACTTGAAAAAAGAAAACATCAGTGGTAATCATTAAAAAAAAACTTGTGTAACTTTATTTAGTTCATTTAATAATTAATGGTTACAGCTTACAGGGGTTTGGGGTAGATCATAACAGATGTAATGTAACTTGGCTCCATTAAAACTATCCTTTTTGACAAATTTACAGATTCAAGAAAAAATTGTCCTTACTACCCCAACAGCCGTACTGAAAGACCGCTGTCCAAGCGGCTGCGTCAAGATGTACCCAACTTATTCATATTAGGCTTTTTTTAATCTTGTTTTGTCTCCTTTGCAGGTCCTTTACCACTTGATTTCTGTGAAGAGTAATTTTGATGAAACTCCCGAGGAGTCCCTACAGCCAGTGTCTCTGTATTCCAGTGTCATTTGTGTACTGGCAGTTGGAATTGAAGGAACTCTATTTACTTTTTGTCTTAGCTGTTTACTCTTTACCCTCACCAAGCATTATTCACCTTACATTGTCTGCATTCTAGAAGCCATGGCTCTTCTTCTTCTGAGCAGTGTGGCTTATCTCAGTATCCACTTTTTCCATTTGCCTGCCATCTTGGAGTAAGTATCTTGTATACTATTCTGCTTGTTAGTATGTACGACTGTTATGCTTACTGATTATTACTAGTTTATCTACACCATTTGAAAAATGTCAGCCATATCTAAATAATTATGCAATTGCACTGTACTTTGAAAAAAAATTAAAAAAACGATATGTTGCTCTAATGGATAAAAAGTTTAGGGAACTTTTTTGCTCCTTTAAAGGGTCATTAGTGAAAAAACACATTTTTGCTTTTTTAAGGTATCAAAGATGAAGGAAGACCCCCCCCCCCTCACACCTTAAAGGGTCAATAGTAATGTCCCTTGGGGCGTAATAAGGGAATTTTTTTTTTTTTTTTTTTTTCACGAATTTGAAAGCTTTAGTCTATATACTATTCTGCTTGTTAGTATGTGCGACTGTTATGCTTTTCTTTTTTTTTTCTTTTAGTCTTTACTCCTTACTCCTTAAATATTTTACCTAGTATAGGCAAGTGTCTTCTGATTCTATGTTTACTAGTTGTGGTACCCAGCATTGCCTGGATGGAAAAGAAATTCTAAATCTGACAACACTAGGGAACAAATAATATTTTAGTGATTTCATATCAACTCCAGGCAGGTAATTGTACCCCCCTCTTAGAACCTTAAAAATTAATTTTCCTGAAAACTGAGAATTCATTTGATCATTTTTGGTGTTGGTCTGCTTTGACATGTGAACTACTCTCTGATTTAATTTGTGCCCATGTTTTATTCTTGGGTTTGGATTAGGGTTAGGAGGTAGGGTTAGTGTTTTTGTTCTGAGAAAACATGTTTTAATGTCAGTTTAGGGTTAGATTCCTTGAAAAATTCTGCCAAACTGGCATAAGCTCTGAGAGAAATTCATATCCATGGGTATATATGATGGATGGAATGTAAGGATGCAGTTTAGCATTATAGCTGAATTGTAAATAGAACCTCCTCTTATAAAACCTTTAAATATTTCCTTTCTCAAATCTGACAAATTTCCAGAATGCTTTAAGGCCTAATAAATTGAAAGCACATGAAATTTAGTTCTTTATATGATATAAACACAGCAATAATTGCATCAGCACTGAGAGGAAAAGAAATACACATTTGCAATTTTCAAATGACAAACGGTAAGTGAGAGTCCATTTTAGCTTTAAAACTACATCGTAAATACCCCCCCTCTAAAAACCTGAAAAAATATTTTTTCAAAACTAAAAAATTTTTTTGAGGTTTGAAAGTTTAAAATCAGTTTGCCAATTCTATTCTAAGGCTCTAACCCCTTGGTTATTGAACTGCCAGGACTTTGAAACTATGAATTGCTGTCAAAAAAGAAATTTCAAAGCATTAGGCACCCTCCCTCCTTCAATATGAGTACGTTCAAATAAATTCTGGAAAAACCTTTCCTAGATGATTCTGGTTAAAGATATATATAGTTTCATTTTATGGATGTGAGTTTAATAGATTTTAAGGAGATCTTAGATGAAAAAACAACTCATAAGAAAACTGTTTTTTGACAGAGTGAATGCTGACCCAATAGCTATTGACAAATTCTTTTGCAAAATCTAACTTAAAGATGTGTGCTGTAGGTAATTTGAGACCGGTTGATTCTGGACATGCCTTTGTTTCTGTTCTGTGATGTGTGTTTTTGTTTTCTTTCAACTCCTGAAATATTTTGCCTAGTGAATTTTTGTATAATATTTGTAAATTATTTGTCTCTTAATTTCAGACTGACCTTGTGTGGCATTTTTCTCCGGCAATATGTAGATGCTATCCTCCTTTCTGGGTCATTTATGCTGACCTCAGCAGATGGTAGCACCAAGATCCCATCATTCCTGAAACTCTTGGCGTGTATTTGTGAAAGTGGCATCTTTGCTTTGGTGCTTGTTTCCATTCCTGGACAAGTTCCGACCCTGTTCTCATCTTTTCTCACCTGGAACTACACTTTCATCCTCTTTTCATTGTTTATAGGTATTAATTGTACATCACTAGGTAAGCATCCCATTGGATATTTATATTCATTACCTTTTTAAATACTGACCAAGAAATACTTATATAAACACATTATACATACAAGTTCAGTATTGCCCGTAAATTTTCTTATTATAAGGTAATTTTTTTCCCACCCAAACATACATAGGATTTTATTATTTCTAGTAGAGTCAAAAGGGGTATTATTAGGTATTATTTATTACCAAACTCTATACCATTGGAACACTGTAGCCAAAATATGAATATCCTATATGAAAAAAGTGAGTGAAGACACTTTTTTTCTCAATATATTGAAATAACCTTTAGCATTCATGATCCTGATGATGAAATGCAGCTCACCAGTGCTATTAGACCTCATACAACCCCAGGCCATGACGTTTCCACCACTGTCCTTATACTAAACATTTTTCTTTGTACGCTTCTTCATGATGATGCCAAACTCGTGGATGCCAAATAGGTGGATTCCGATCTCATCTAAATACAATGGAGTTTGCACTAGAGAATGAGAATAAAAATTCAAGATTTTGCTCCAGTAGATATGCTACCCTGTTCTCTTTGAATTTATCAAGATGAGTGTCAAGTATGTTGACTTTTAGGGGCAGCCTTCAGCCCATTTTAACGTAGATCTTCACCATAGTCTTGACCAACTACACATAGTTTACGGCATTGATATTGCCTTTGAAACCCCAAACAACTGACAATTCTGTACCAAGCTGCTTTCTCCACCCTGGTGAGATTCTTGGGGAATTCCTAGCTATGCAGGATCTTCTTTATTTGTGGTCTGATGAAGATACCAGGTTTAAGCTTTGTCTCGGTACTCCATGGCAGCAACAAGGCCTATTTGCCAATCAGGGATAAAAAAAATATCAATCTTCAGATCACAAAGTTTGAAGGGGATGATAGCCATTTTCTTTTTTTTTTTTTTTTTTTTTAGACATGATCAATCAGAAAATAACACTTATTACATAGAAACAGAAAGAAAGTGAAAAAAGTTGCAATGTAATTGTTCCTATGGTAAAATTGGTTTCATACACACACACACACACACACACACACACATAAATACACACACATATATATATATATATATATATATAATCTCATAATATAAAGCAATATGTGATATACGATGAATTTATTTCATAGAGTGCTTGATACATTCAACTTTAAACTCCAAGTGTTAAGTTGGTTTAGAATAGAAATGGAAATATAGTGTAGTAGCTACAAACATGTTTGTTTCTGCCCTGTTTGGGCCTCTTCACCTGAAGAGGCCCAAACGGGGCAGAAGCATAAATGTGTTTGTGCTGTGAATCTACTTTCCACTATAATATATACATATATATATACACACATATATATTTGTTCAAAGTATGTAGGAATTGTCCATAAGTATAAGGTTTAGCACTTTCACCCCAGCACTTTGGGTGCTTGTTGCTTTGAAATTGATTTTGCATATCACAAACCTCGAAGAATTCTAAAGTCTACTCGAGACAGTGAAACTTGTAATTTATGTAGCCCAGGCAGGGATGGCATAAGTAGTAACCAGTGTAAGGGTGTTATTCATTTATATTTCCATTCAGATGCTTTAAAGATGACAGTAAACGTGGGTATTTTTTTCTTTTTTTAAAAAAAAAATAAAAATCTTTTTTTCATTTTTCTATTTTAGGTTTAATCTGTGTTTGCTGGTTGTCAAGCAACCTTTCTCAACCTGGCGGCCTCTTGGATCATTTTATTGTGTACTGTAGTGCTCTCCGTGGCCTTTATGCGTTTAGCCTTGCATTGCTGCTTGGTGAGACTGATCTTCCACAAAAACATATCATCGTCATGTCACTATTTGCTTTCATCTTCTTTGCAGTATTTGTGCAGGTGAATATCCTTTCTCCTAATCCATTTGAGAAATAAAAATATTTGCAATCAGTGTTCCCTCTAAGTTGCACTGATGTGCATGAGAAAAAATTATGTTGTGCACCAAATTTTCAGTGCCATGCACATTTTGAAAGCTTTAGGTAAAGAAGAAAGGTCCAATGATAAAACTACTTGGCCAAAAGAACAATCGCTGGTTTATGCAAGATTATAATGTGTAAGAATTGGGGTTTAAATTCTGTCACTAGGCTGTCAACCAAGAATTCATCCACGATGACCTATTTCATCTCTTTCTAATTTTTCAAAATTTTCAACGTAACTTTTTTTAAACAATAAACTAGGGAGATTTTTATTTTTTTATTTTTTTATTTTTTTTTTTTTAGAGAAAGTTATGTATTTTGTGATTGAGAATTGCTATGTTAAATATGATACATGAGATTTCTTTTTATATTAGACCAATATAATTAGAATTTATGTAATAAAGGAAAAAATATAAGATTAAATAATAATCTAACCATATAATGAGCTAATATGCAAATTCTTCTGTTTATTTGTTAGTTGCCAACACATGCTATTGGTTGATTTAACTTATGACGTAACAATTACGTCATAGAAATTCTCAAGACTTACAACATCTGATCATAAATCAAAACAGCTTGAGTTGAGTTGAGACTTGAAAAGAAAAACTTAAAATTTGGATACTTAAGTTTATTAAAAAGTATATTACCCAATAAAATAGCTTTCAGGCTTGTTAGTGCCGATCCATAAATAAACAATCCTATCATTTTGGACAGATATATGCTTGTGACAGAAAAATAGAGAAAAATCAAGGCCGCAAATAAATTTCTTTTGCTATACGTTTTTTGTTATAAGTAACCAACATTTGTCTCATAAACATTAGACAAAAAAAATCAATGGTCATCTCAGAAATAAATATATTTTCTGCCCACTCCGTTTCTTCAGTGGCTCAAAGACTTTTTGGTCTCTTGCAGACCATGAAATAATCAGAGGGAACATTGTTTGCAATAATAATTTGATGTGAGATCATTGATTATCTTGTTGATGAAATTGTCTTCATACTTAGTTTTATTTGCTGAATTTATCGAATTGTTTTAAATACACTTGTAGAGTGACAGTCTGTGTAGTTGTAATAAAAAGTAAATGAAATTAAGATGAAAGAAATAGAAGTCAGAAAATTAATTGACAGCGCTTCCTCTTATCACAAAATGTAAAAGTAGACTCTGTTACCTCTGAAATTTTTTTACCTTTGAAATTCAACCATTTTAATTGAAACTTCTGTCTGTTTAGTTTTATTTCATATATTTGATAAGCTAATTGAAAGCCTTTGTTTAGAGGTATAAAAAGAATGAAAACCAATTTTGGCTATTTTATTTATATTAGCATTTTGATATCTTTGAATTTTCTGAGTGTAACTCTAAAAGTTGATATTTTAAAATTTTTTTTTACTAATTATGAGAGTTGATATTTTCTAAATTTTCAGAGTCTAACTCTAAAAGTTCTGCAGAATTCTCTGAAAGACACACCTGCAACCAAACAGGAATTGATCTCACCAGAAAAACTGAAAAAGAATGTGAGTAGAACCCTAAACCTTTTTAAAGCTGTTTTTAGAATTTGATGACTTTACTGCTACCACAATTCTTTGACTTCTAGTAATTACCAAGGAAAAATTCATAGATATATTTGAATTAATGAGATTTAATTTTTTTTTTCTGTATATGTATGCATTTTATGGCCTTCCACAAAATTGTATTGAAATTCAGATGTGTTGAGATAGTGTGTGGTATGGACATATAGCTGTGATGCAAGGGAGATGACTGTAGATAGATCAGCCCAAAAATTTGTTTGAGATTCCTGCATAATAATGGGTATCCCTGCCAGGTTCTGGTTCAGATTGGCTTTGTTGTTTTCCAGTTGTCAAGTTTAGAGACAAATGGTTACAATACAGGGGAGGTAACTCTACATGGATCAACTCCTCCAAATTTATATTTGAAATCCGTGTGTGACATTCTGTGTCCTTGCAAATTTTTGTTGAGAGGGTTTGTGTTTCAGATTTATGAATTTTTGGAACATATCAATTGTTGCATATATTTGTAGATTCCACAATATCCATAGTATAATAACAATGAAAGTTTCCTTTTAGTTGATTATTTTGAAACTTCTTTTGTTTGGAAAGCTAAATAATCCATTCTGTTCAACTTGTCATTGTTTGTTTGTATGTTAAAAGTAACATGTAAACATGCTGACTCTAGACCTTGACCTTCATTTTTATTGAAGGTATTGAATTTGGCAGCATTTAAAAAAAAAAAAAATTTTTAATACTGCCTAATTACTTAATTTTTCTTGAGGTACGAGCAGCAACATGGTTAATGGCATGGACAATGGATTTGAACAGATAAACAGAGATTTAACTCTTGCCTTGCATTCACTTTGCTCTAATGCCTTTGGGACAGGCATAAATTCATCTCTCCTTTCCTCAGCTATGTACAAAATAGCAGGGCAGACTAGGCCCTCTAGCCTTGTAAGGCAACTAGTTTAGGAGAGGGACAAAACTAAATTCAAAACCATGGAAAAATATATGTGAAGTCACCCCACCATACCTCTCAATGCAGAGTTTGAAACTATGGAGAACCATGGTTGCTATGTCATGAAGGTATATGGTCCATTGAGAGAGAGTTAATAAGATTATGTGAAAATAAGTATTTTGATTTTTCAAAGTTTTTCAAATTTTTTTAAATTTTCGCTGAATTGTCCTCTTATCTTCATGTGTTTTAGTGTTTAGTCTCTACTTGTATCCTATTTATTCTCTCATTTACAGCTGCTGGATCAAGTATTGATTGGATTCAAGGACGTGACTGGCCTTTTGGGATACCATGTTCTCAGGGAAGGGTAAGTCAGAGCTTCTTATTTGCATTTGATTTGGCTGAATATCATATATGCTGGACTATATGACGAATGATTATGATAGGGATTTGGAAGACTACCGCTCACCGCAATACCTCCAAACCCCATAACTATCAGCATCAATCTTTGGTAGACAGTCCCCTAGTCATAATACTAGTGCATCGGACACACTGGAATATTTACATTGTTTTCAATTTGATTTCTGCCCTAGCTCCATTTTCTTTAATTGTTTATTTTATTTATGCAGTCTAGGCTGAGTGAATCTTTCTCTGTTTAATGACGGGAGGTTATTCTAAATGGAGTTTCAAATGATATAACGCATTCATAAATATTCTGTTGGATTATATATCCATTTCTTAATAATATGGTTTTTAATTCATCTAAATAAACAACTGTAACTATCAACATCACTTGTATAAGTTCTTATTACTGGTCCTCACATTAGGACTGAGAAAATGAAAAACAAAGAAAGGGGTCACACAATTCTCACAAACACTGAGATCTATTATGAGTTTGGGAGGAAAATGCAGATTTTTTCCAGAGTTATGAACATATCGTAAACATGTTCGTAACTCTGGAAAAAATTTGCATTTTTCCTCAAAGCCATAATGAATCTATGAGTTTGTCTATTTATATCATGAGAATTGGGTAAACCATTTCTTTGTTTATTATGATTTTTATTTCCTCAGTCTCAATGTAATGGCCGGTAATTGAACTTATACCAGTTCTGTATGATAATTACAATAACAACAAATTCTAGAACTTTTGGAAGTGTCATGTTTATATACTTGGTAAATATATCCTTCTCACAGCATTGGGCGTGTAGGAAAAAATTCTGTAGATACCAGACTGACAAATGATTTTACAAGTATTTAGATGAGTATTGCTCACTGCAACTCATCCAAGCCACCTAACCGCCCACCTCGAGTTTCAGTAGAGAGCCACCTTGCCATATCCCCATTGCATACATTAGACATAATGTAATATTAGAAACAGTCAACCAAATCTATCAACATAGATTTCTCCCAGTTTTCATGTTGGTCTGGCTGGCTTTCTACGTATGTATGTATGTATCATGCGTACAGGTTACATCAATCAAGCTAGAGAAATGAAATTTTCAACATTTGCTCTTTGTTAGGTCTTAAAAAAACGTTTTTTGGTTTGTTTTTCATTCAAAATCTCTCCCCCAACCTAAATACTCTCTTAGAGGGGATTTCAGTTTGCAATGTAATTTTATACTAAATTGATCCCTTAGTTTGTGACTGTTTGTTTTTTTTGAAAACTTATTCATAGATCACCCACTTTCCAATTTTTCTAATTGATTACCCCATACACACCATGCTGCCAAAAGATGTTGGTTGCCAGACAGTTTCTATTGAGTGACTAACCAGACCTGTCTTATAGTTTTCAAATTAAATGCGAGTCTCATATACCGGCATATACAGTATTCTTTTGTTTTGAATTGGATTTGTTTGTGAATATCCAATTATTTTGCTTATTGTTTTGGACTACTTTAATCTGTCATAACTGACAAAGGCTGAGGACACTTTTTTACTTTGATGCTGACTGTGTTTAATTGACAAAACTTTTCCTTTTTCCTGGACTTCTGTTTTAACTTTGTCTGAACGAGGAATCACCATATTTGCCTGCCTATAAGATACATGGTTTACTAAGGTATTTGGGGGACTGATGCTCACTGTAACTCATCCAAAACCCATCGGGGTTCATTTTGAACTTCAGTCGACGACCATCTAGTTGTAATACCTGTGCATTGGATGCAGTGTAATACAGATATGGATTTTAAATGTGTCTTGTGATTTAGGGCAAATAAAGTAATTCAAAATAACACTGCATAAAAAATGTCAATGTAGGCTTCTTCAGTTTTAAAGTTGGTCTGGCTGGCTATGTATCATGTGTACAGGCAATACCAATGGAGATAGAGGGCTGAAAATTTCAACATTTACTCATTAAGTCTGCAAAAAACGTTTTTGTGTGAAGAGCTCAATAAGCAATGAAAGTTTATGCTAAATTGATCACTTAGTTTGTGTCCAATAGCATTTAGACTTTTTTTAGTGATCACTACCCAACAGAAGGCGAGAGAAGTAACTTATACATTGATCATCAGTATTTCCAAATTTTTTTATTGATCACCCCAACATATCTTGCCAAAAGATGTTGGTCACATGACAGTTTCTATTGAGTGACTAATCAGACATGCATGTTCATTTTTTTTCATACATTGAATAGAAAAAAAAATGAGTTCCGCAAATACATTATTCTTTGTGCAGTTTTGAGAACTAATCCTTTTTACTGTGTACGTGTGTACATTTTCACTGTTAATTTCTATGACTATGGGTTTTTTTCATCTAGTTTTTAATCCCATATATTTTTTTGTCTCCTTTTTTTACTATTCATTCTCTTATCTATTCCCTCCCCCATGAACTGCAGATATTGCTGCAAATGGTTGGCATTCATGAATTTGTTGCTCCCAAGTTAGAGAATTCATTTCACTACAATTTGTTACTCAAGCCCGAGTACCTTTTTGTGGTGTAATGGTTGAGACAATTTGCATTTTCTTGGGAAAGGCATGAATCCATCTCTTCTTCCAGTTATGTGTAAATAGTGGGGCAGACAGCCCTCTAGCTATGGTTAGCAACCAGTCTAAAAGACACACAACTTTGATGACATTAAATTAGCTTGAAGAGGGATGGGCTCCATCAGGATATTTCACCCTTGACACACCCATGATGAAATCATCTATGGTGCCTCAACTCGCCTGCACTGGATGACAGGATGATAAACAAAGAAAAGATTCATCATGATCTTCAAAGCATAAATCATTTTAAGATTTTAATTTTGTTCCATTTTATCAGAATTATTGATTTCTGTGTCTCAAAATCAAAAATCTTCTATTATGATTTGTACATCATATTTTATGCATATGTATTTTTAAATTGAAGAGTTTCTTTTTGCAGCATAATAAAAAAGTTAAAAACTTGAGTATCTTATGAAAAATGTGGTTTATGATCACAAAATTTGATTTGATTGTTTCATCTCTTTTTAGTTTTCAAGTGTTTCAATATCATAAAATGCATTTGTGTAGTTGTCATAATTAGTTCCCAACAAGGTCTTGTGTTGAGCTTGGCTATATAAGCCCTTTAATCCAAAATTTATTACATGAAACTCTCTTCTCTAGCCCAAAATGATGTGACTGTTATTATATAAACATGTGGCAAGAATTGACACATTTGAAATTCAACCTTTTAGCACCGTGCATTTTTTTTCAAAGGTGCCAAGATTTTATGCTCTTAGTAACTTTGAAAGCCTGTTCATGTAAGACTAAAATTGATACAACAATACAAACATAGAATTCAAATACACTTGTTCAGTGATTGGAATCTGCCTGTTATAGCAGGACAAACTTTTTGCTCTGCAAACGAACCAAGTTGCCTACATGGTACCAAATGTTAGGACTTTTATTCTGAATGAATTGAAAGCTGATTGTAAGATATTATTAATCAACACTTGGCTACTTGAATATCATGATTTTTGCTCACCCCTGCAGTAGCTTCACAGGAGATTCTATGATCATCTGTTATATTATTTTATTATCATATGATTTCATTTGAACCATTTCTTTTTTGAACTTTTGATTTTACCCAGTACATGATAAAGTTCAAGTGGGCCCAAATAAGCTGTGTATGTGAGCAAAATTTGCATACAGTTTCCACAAGAAAAAATGTGGTATCTGCATTCACTCTCCACTCTATGATAATATGATTTCCATCTATTTTTTCTTTATATGATACTAAAAGTGTGATTCCCCTAACCAAATACGCATACTCAATGGACCCAGGGGAACTTATCTTTGGGATCTGAAAGTACATGATTGATAGATAATGATTTCCTAAGCTAGTTAATATAACAACTGAAAATGATGTACATTTTTGTCTAAATTTCAAACCTGCGTCTTGAATGTCAAAGTTGTTAACTTCATCTGTTCAAATGTTTATATCTAAAAAAAATGATCCTGGAAGTCTGACCAAAGATTGGATAGTTCTTTTTTGTGTGACGATTTAGCATGGGCATTGATACCAACTTTTTTTTTTATTTATTTATTTTTTTTTTTAAAGTTCACATTCAAAATGGGGTCAAAAAACCTAGAAACATCTAGATTCTCCAGATAAATATTTAAATTATAGGAAATATATTACATATTATTAACAAATTAAATGTGACTTTAATCTTTTAACATTCACTTTATTAAGATATCACCTTACCAGAACATTAAATATTCAATTATATGAAGATATTAAAAAAACATCCAAATAGCAATTTCTGACACCTAGACGCAACCAAAACCATCTGGATTTAGAGGAAAACATTCTAAATTGCCAACAGTGAGCAAGGGATGGAACTCTTATTTCAGTATGTCAGTCAGTGATGGCAATCAATGCTACCGCATCTAAAAAATCTAAATACTTGATGGATCATGATTTTATTGTAAAACAAGGATCATTTCGTAGGCAATGTCATCATCATCTTGGCCGTTGCTGGTGCACTGACCAGTATGTTGCATTGGGCCGTGTGGACTGCCAGATCTTTTATAGGTGTCAGCCAAGTGGTTGGGTTCTTATCCTTCACACTCCAACCAGACAAAGTGCTGTGGCCAACAATCACAATGGATGACATTTCAAAACAAATGAATTGAATTATTAAAAAGGCTTTTTTTTTTTTTTTTCTTTAAATTTTTTATTTTATTATAGTCATCCACAGATATAAAACACAGTGGGCATCAATATATTTTTAGATATGTGGGCATCTCTAGTACCAATTACTATCATTGACAGACTGACATACCAAAAAACTCTAAGCACCTCTTATTCTCCCCCCCCCCTTCTTCTGAATGTCTGAAAGTGCCATGGAGAGAACTTGCACATCTGTCATATGACTTTCAGACTTGTTTTTATACATAACTCTTTTCTACATTACAAGAAGGGATTTTACTTTATAGACGGACAATTTTCTTGTCACTATAAGTGGACTTTTCCTCGTCTGCTGATGTAGTAGAAAGAATTTTACATTATGTTACACCGGATAAATAATTGAAAAAAAATCTATTATTCATTGGTGAACAGAATGTTTTTTGTCAATTTTTGTCAGGGCAAAACTCTACCTGAGAAATTGACAGGTGTATTATTTTCTCATTTTTTCTTTAACACTTTTCAATATTTATACAAAGAAAAAAATGGTGGTGATAGGCATTTTGTCAAGTTTTATGTAGTGGACTCTTCTGATGTAGAAATAAAATTTTATGTTGTTAAACTTGATAAATAAAAATCCATGATTATTCAATTAACTTTACCTTTAGTTTAATCTAATATTCAGGAAGTATTTAACATAAAAAAGAAATGTAGATAATGGTTTTTGCAAAATGACTTTGTAGATTTCCTGCATCTTTTGAGGGCTTAAGTAAACAAGTTGTTTGAAAAAGTAGAAAATTTGAACAACTCTAAGTTGGTCAGTAATAACCACAGATTTAGCAAATATAAATAAAAGGAAAAAAAAAGAAGTTATGTTCACTCCTAAAACATAATATTGTCAAAAGATCATGTTTGTCTGCATAATATCTCCGTAAGTTCTCAATGAATTTCAATGAAATGTGGTGTAAGGCTGGACAACAGACTGCAGAGGAAGTGATCAAATTTTTGGGTATATTTAAGCACATTTATGCTGTAGTTATATGGCAACACTACTTAATATCTCTGAAAGTTCTCAATGAATTTCAATGAAATATTGTGTAAGGCTGGGCTACAGAAGTGATTAAATTTTCTGGCTGATATGATGCATGATTATTTCCCCAGAATATGATATTTGGCAGTGGTATGCACTCTCTGACAGCTTTTTAGTTTATAAAATATCTTCTGAGAAGCAAACTGCCGGAAAGCCCTCTGGGAAGAATATTCAGTTGTCAGAAAGTTATAAGGTAGTAGTCAAACTGAAAGGAAATGAGAAAGATAACGTTAAGAAGTACATTGTCTTAAAGCATCTTTTAACCTTTAGCACTTTGCACTTTTTTTTCAAGGGTGCCAAGATTTTGTGCACTTAGTAACTTTGAAAGCCTATTACTTGTGTATCTGTTCATACCTTTTTCTTGGCTAACAAAATAACCTACAGAGTACTGAAGATTGATTAAAAAGATATATTTTTGACTGCTATTTTGAAATTAGAAAAAAATTAACTTTCAACTGGTGTTGTGTTTGAAAGGTCTTTCTGAAGTGTCTGATTATACTTGTGAGTGTTTGGAGGAAATTGCTTGTGTTATGGAAGGCATATTTTGAATGAGTGAAGACTTGCTATTCAAGATTGTCTTGTGACTGTTCACTCATTGAGTAAAAGAACCTTTTATTTTATATGTAAGAATAATATCCATTTTCATATCATGTGCATTTCTTCTGATAATGGCATTAAACTAATACAGCATTCATTTCCTGTCATTATTAGCTCCTTTAGAATCCTTTTAATCTGATTAAATTAAGCTCCTGCTTTTTTTATTTAGTTTGAAAATTAACAAGAGTAGAGGTATAATTTTTTTTCCTCTGCTCAAGGGCAAGAAAGGATATATTTTACCGCTGCCAACAAAGGTTGAAAAGGTATGTGTATTTACTCATGTTTGTCTGTTTGTCTACACAATATCACCAAAAGTTTTCAATACATTTTGTGGGTGAGTGGGCCATTGGCTAAAAAAGAATATATTTGATTTTAGAAAATCAATCACTTTTAGTATTATTCTGTGATGTAAAAAAAGAATACATTTCCTGAGTAAAAATCTAATAATCTCTTAGTTTCGCTTCTTTTGATGTTCTAATGGTAAAACGATTAAAAAAAATATTGTTGTTCCATCTATTTATGAGCTTTAAGGTTTTTGGCATTATAATTGTCTTTAGAATCAAAATTTCAATAACCAGAAATACTTGAATGAACCAGATGAGGTGAAGTTTCCTGGTGCAAGTGTGACAGGAAAGTGTCAGTACTCTGATCAGATTATACTAGACTAGAAAGCAGATTCGATTCGGAGGAAATTCCATAGATTATAGATAGATAAAACAAACCTAAATTTACTTATAAATCAATAACTTGTATTATATTCATTTAAATTAAAATTTTGTTGAAAATTAAATTTTCATTACTCCAAACAGTTAGATTAACTCTTAAATTCATACTAATAGTAGTAATTCAATTCATTAATAAGGGGAGTAACTGCAGATTCAAGTTACTTCTCTTGCACATTTTGGTAATTTTTTTCTATTTTTCTTTAATTCAATTCAAAAAAGAATTCCATATCTCAATACTATTCATTGAAGAATTCCTCAGTGATTTCAAACGGTTCATGAATCTAAGATTAAAACTGATGTGTTTCTGAACAAAATCCATTGAAGGTTTACTGAATCTTCTTTTATATTGAATTCCCTCTCTCTCTCTCTCTCTCTCTGTATGTGCTATGTCCCTTCAGAACGTAATCATGGCTTTCCAGTTTCCTTTCTTTCAATAACTCTCGCCCTTTTTCACCTTCTGGTATTAATTCTGCCATCCATTTTGCTGAAACCCTTCAAGTAGGTTACTGGCTGCTTACTTCTGCTTCTCTTTCCCTCAGTGAACATTAATTTCTCCAAACCTCCCTTCCTTATTATGTGTCCCAAAATTATCAACTGTCTCTTTCTTATTGTTAGCAATAGTTTCCTCTAGTTTTTAGGCAATGGCAAACCACTCCACCATCACTCCCAAGAACAATCATGGTATTGACCCATTTACAGATTGTCACAAGTTAATATTGCTGAATAAAGTGAGACTGGTATCATTGAAAAATAATCTAAAAGGAGGAAATTTGCTGATCAAACACATAGATTGACTCCCTATGATATTAGGATTGGGAGAAGGTCATTATAAATTGCCTGTATCAATAAACATTGGAGGAGATGAAATAGAAGTAATTGAAAGTTCCTTTTGTCCTTTAATGCAGTGGTTTTGAAACTGAGGTTTGTGGACAACTAAGGGTCCGTCAAATATTGCTCAGGTGTCTGCAGCAGATATTTTACCTTTGCCAACGAAGACTTTGAGAATTTAGTAGTAGAGAAATAACATCACCCATTCGCACAGCTATCAAAAAACATAATTATTGTACACAGACCTATACCATATATTAGAATTTATATAAATGTAATTCATTTCTGATAAGCATGATTTTTAAAGACCAAAAATTACTTTTTATTGTAGTTTATCGCTTAGTCCGAAAAACGAATGCTGAAAATAGGGATCCGCCAGAATATTTCCTTTTATAAAAGAGTTCCTTGATTTTTCAAAGTTCTGAAACCACTGCTTTAATGTATGTCAGCATATACAGTATGGAGGTTTGGATGGAGAAGTCCAAGGTTATGGTGTACTGTGTAAACAAACATCAATGGCCACATCACCATGAACAGTGAGCTGATAGAAGTGGTGTTCAAATACTTGGGAGCGACTCTGTCAAATGATGTTACCTGTAAAGCAGAAATCCGTGTCCAGATCACTGCAGTCTTTCTAGTGATGACCAGATTCCAGGGAGTGTGGAATAACGATATCAACTTCCCCACTAAGCAGAGGCTCTTTGAATCCCCAGTGATATCTAACCTACTGTATGTTATACACATTGCTGGCAGAGACCGAAATATGAATCCATTCATTTGAAACAAAATGTCTGAGGAAATTGCCCATGTTTTCTACTTGAAACACAAACCAATGTGTACATGAGTAGAAAAGTTGAGAGTAATACAAAAAAACCCAAACCAGTTAGTATGCATTATGCAAAGGATAATATTTCTGATGCAAAGAATTTTTTAGAGATCCAAGAAAACACAGCTTCAGGCATTCAGCTTAGTAAAAATAGTGTGTGGCTCAGAGGGAGAAAAAATATGTTACCAACCAAAATGTTGTATTGTTAGAATCTTACCAGTAGACAGAAACAGTATAAAATATTGGTTTTAGACATTTAGTATGTAAAATGATTTGTTGAACAATTGTTTTGTTTAAAACTAGCAATGGTGTGAGCCCCAACTCTGGCTGAGACAGTTTGCGTTCTCTTAAAACTGATGCCCTTGGGAAAGGCATGAATACATCTCTTACTCCCCCCCCCCTAGCTTTGGATGAATAGTTGGGCAGACGGGATAACTCTGATTCAAAACAAGCCTGAAAAGGGATTGGCTTCTTCAGGATAAATTGCCCTTGACACACCCATGATGACCCCGTAGTGGGTTACAGAGGGAAAAAATGTACTATTTTTGTCCCATAATAGTTGATACATTTACGAATGAAAATAATACTAAATGTAACAGCTATTTGGAGACAGAGGTAGTAAATATCCACGAGATTGGTTACATGCATTTTCTAGGTAAAATAGTACCATATTCTCTTACATACAGTTAGGTATGACGTAAGCATTTTCGTCTTTGAATTCTTTTCTTCATTCTGTGCATTTGATATCAAACTAACTTTTGGGTGTTGTCCTGAGGTTTCTATTGAAACTGAAATTTCTGTCTTCTCTCTCTTTCTCTTTCTCTTCAATCTAAACAATTCAGCTTGAAAAACTCTAGCCTGTAACAAGTGGGGGGAGCCAGAGGGGCCTGGCCACCCCAAACTTTTTTGCAGATCAAATTCAATACATGCTCTCAAGCCAATATTAGACAGTTGAAAATAGAATTTTTTTTTTCTCTTGTCAGACTGCTAAAATGCAAGGAATTTGGGTCCTGAGATATTAGAATACTAAAAATTTCAGGGGCCTAACCCCTGGATTCCTTTTGGAGGTTTGTAGTGCCCCCCCCCAATCCTCAGCTACATTTGGTTTATTCACTCCTTGACCCTGACAAACATTTTCCTCTTGGTAGAGGCCTAAAGACTCTATCACTAAAATGAAAATTAATCAGGATAATCAGACCCCTTCCTAAAATACAGCTCAAAATAGATTAACATTCAAATTGATAATTATCGATTAAGCTTAATTTTGTAAAGTTTAAAAAAAAAAAAAAAAAAAATTAGATTGAGAGATTTTTATCATTCTGCATTTAAAGTAGTTCAAAATGAACAGTATATGATTTTAAATTTTCAGGGAAGTAACTCAATACCTGTACATGTCAGAATTACGTTATTTCCCATTTTTTAAAAAATATTTTATTTCCATTTGGTTTTTAATTAGTGTATAGCTTTGGCCGATGTATACACTCTCCAAGTGCTCTCTATCATTCATATGTGTTCACTCATAGTTGTCCACACAATATCTCAGAAGGTTCTCAATGAATTCCACAGACATCTTATAGAAGGATGGGTCATGGACCAATTTAAAATTGATTAAATTTGGGGATGGATCCAGGAATTTCCTTTTTTTTTTTTTTTTCTTTTTTTTTGATTGGGAAATATTTTTATATCAAGACAATAATTCAAAATCGTGGAAAATCAAAACTCTGTTAACTCCCCATCATTGTAGCTATATATGAACTGATTTTCATTTAGCTTTTAGTTACTGTATGGTATTGGCAGAGGTGTGTGATCTCTGAGTGCTTTCTAGTTATTAATTTGCTTATAGCTGGGTAGAGAATATTAGTGAAGGAGAACAATTCCCACTCCAATGAAGCAAATAGAACTCAAAGAGCACATACCTCTTCCTCCACCATTCACTTACTAAAAGCTAAAGTAAAATCAATTCATATATGGCTGCGTTTTAGGGGAGGTAACTGTAACCTCCCATAAAATGTCATTTAAATCTGGAGATATTGTGCAAGGTTTACATAAAGCTGCGATGCAAGGGAGGTAACTGTACATGGATCCGCCCCCAAATTCAATTACTTCTTCCATAGCCCACTGCCACTCTTCCACAAAATTTAATTGGAAACTTTTGGAGATATCATGTGGTGTGGATACATAGGTATGATGCGGGGTGGGGTAACTGTGCATGGATCCACCCCCACCCAAAAGAAATTACTACTTCCACAGTCCCTTGTCTATCCTTTCACAAGATTTCATTGAAATTCATTGAGAACTTTTGGAGATATCGTGTGGACAGACAGACGCAAGTGAACATACATACCACTACCAACTTCGTTAGCAGATGTAAACCATTAGTTTTGTATTGAAATCTTCAATGCCTAGATATTATTATTCTATGCATTAGGCTACGTTTTCAATGATAGACTTTCTTCCTCTTTAAAGCATGGCTCATTCACGTTATCAATGTAAAGCACTCGTCTGGAGTCGGATCAGTAGCACATCACGTTTATTTCTTTTTGTACGAACTACCCCTGTCCCATAATAGTAGTTTCTTTCAGTGGTGATTTTATACATGCAAATGCAGCAACTATTATGGGACAGAGGTAGTATAATTATACTTCAGAGTAGTAGTAAGCATGAAGCTCAACCGTCTTGCTTACATTTTTTTTTAGCTACTGCTGCTATGAATACAATAAAGGCATTTAAATTTTAGATGCTTCACTCAGCTATTGATTGCTTAGGAGCCAAATTGAATTAAGTACATACAACTTGCTGGTGATTCTGAAAAGGCTGTGTTCTGCCTCTACGACTGCTACAAACCAGTGATTTATGTCGGCGGTGGCGGGGCAGGGGGTTTGATTAGGTGCGCGTGCACTTGACAGGCCTGTGTAAAGCTGATAATAAGCCCAGGCCAGATGGGGTAAAGTAGGCCTCATTATGCACGGGTATAAACATGTACCTCTAATGTACATGATGTACTTGCAAGTGACAGAACAGATTAGACTAATAATGCTACAATGTAAGAACGTATGCGAGCCCGTGCTACGAAGCTGGTAATAGGCCGAGACCAAATGCGAAATGCAGGCCCCATTTCTAACTGCTCACCAAGTATTTTTTGTAATCAGTGCTAAGTACATATGGTATATGCATGGATACATGTGTAACAGAACTAAATAAAGAACTACACCGATTTATAGAAAATGTGAAGGCATGGATTTAATTCAAAGTGTTCAAGACGATATCAGTAGTGTAATAAGCTGAAAAGTGCAATCGGTGTTGCCAATTTAGACGTTTTTGGTTGTGTCTGGATGTTTGAAATTGCTCTATCTTGGGGGCATATGCAACTGCACAATCTGTACTGCTATAAGTACGGCCCTGGCTGAAGTAAAAAGTATGATTCATGAATGTCGCGGTCTGTCTGTACGTTAAGTAAAATCGGGCTAGCCTAAAAATAAAATTATTAGAATAATATAGACATGTTATGAATATCAGGTTTTCTTTTCAAAAATGCTTTATTACATGCTTACCACCATCGATTAATTCGAATTCGAGATTTAAGAAAAAAACTAAGCCTAATGAAGTGCCCTCTAATTTTTCGAAGTTAAATAATCTGTTCACCTTCTCGTAGTTGAACGTGCCAAACGTTCACTCGTGTTCTGAGGACACTCGGGGGTCGGTTATTACACAAGCATCGAAGTAGATACCAAAGTCTATATTGAACAAATCTTGTTGGTATCGTTTTTACAATGGTATAAGCATTTTGATTTCTATTTGTATTTTTATTCACACGATTTTGGTGAAGAAAATTATCAGAGATTGTCAAAACTAAAAAAAAAAAGTGCTCCCGGTCGTATTTGTATAATTAAAATAAATCCACCTTATAGTTAGAATAGCCGATTGTTTCCATACGTTTGACTTTTTGATTTGGGACTGTTAAATTAAATTTAATATCTGCTCAGTATATTGCGACTGACCGACGAGTACCCTTACTAGAACAACCATAATTTGGGACGTTAAATTACAAGATGACCGGAGTTCACTAAGTAATCTTACTACTAGATCACTTGGTGATTGCTTGGTTGCTAATCTAACAATTTGAGGTTCCTTAGGGTTGTTGAGGGATATTTATGACTCAATTTTCTCGTTATCTTGTTTCTTCGTTGTTGTGCCGGCTGTTGTGAATGTGTCTGTCTGGTGACCAAGTCCTTTGTCCCTCAACAATACCCAATTCGTTACACAAAACGAACATTACTACTACTACTACTGCTACTTAATGGCGAGGTTGAGAAGGTACGAACGACTAATACTGATAATGATGGTGGGGTTATGTTTTCCAGGACTGGGTTGCTAGATAGTTGGAGGTATTTCCGGCCAAGAAATTGCCAACATTTTCGATAAAACATTGCGATACCGAAGTGTACACCGAACATTATAAAAATATTGAAGATACCAAACTGCAACAAAGTAAATTTACCTCAGTAATTTGTAAATTTCGAAGTACAAAATAATAATGACTAGTTGACTTGCAGTTTTAGTCATAGTTTATCGTTTTATTGCAGGGCCAGAATTTTTTAAATTTGGCCATAAAATGGCTAAACTGGCAACCTTGTTCTGGGATAGTGGTTCTTGAACCAATTTAGTGTCATTCACCCTTCGATATTTATCTCAAAATCCCTTTCAATCGTGACTAAATTTCTTTGTGTCTATAAACATTTTCGCCTTCTTCAACTTGGTGTAAAATTTCAATTCATTCTGAATCATGAGCAAAAACATGGATAAATTCATTTCTTGAATTTTTTTTTTTTTCAAGATTTTTTTTCTATTAGTTTATTCAAGTTTTTGAACGTCGGAGAATGTGTCAAAAACCCAGGATAGAAAAAAATCAACACGGGGAATTCTCATATTTTTTTTAGTTCACATAAAAGTTGTTGAACGGAACTAAATTAGATTCTTCGAAACAATTTTTATGACGAAAATACATTTATAAGTAGTATATGAATATCTGAGAAAATGAAGTCATTCACCCTTCATTCACACCCCAAATAATTTCATCGACCCTGGGGTGAATCATTCACCAGTTCAAGAAGCACTGCTCTAACAGAAATGTTATGGTTGCCTTGGTGACTATTTTCATCTTCCTCTAAAGCTGTCTGCTACAAAGCGCACTGTTGCCAAGTATGGCATGTTATTTATAGCTAAAACTGCTTTAAAATGGCTTAAATCGGCTAAATTCTTCCATTTCCAATTAAATGTGTTGCTAAAGAAGTTACGTGTAAATACTCATTTAAAGCCCGCCTATCAGATAGAGTAACACTAGGACCTCGGTACAAATTTTTTATAAGACATACATGGTGAGATTTCCGGCTATCATTGATTTTTACCGGCTCAATTAAAAAAAAAAATCAGCCAGAACTAGCCCCAAAATAGCTAACTTGGTAACCCTGACAAAGGGTTCGCTTGCACTTGCTGCGGTCAAAACAAGTATTCGTTCGTTGTACGTCTGTGACAAAGAGTTGTATGGTTTCTCAGGGCTTTTAGAAAAATCGTTTCAGTTGAATGACACACAAAGACCAAAAGAAAAAAAAAAAAGATAATAAAAAAAACCCAACAAAACTGGTCCTTCTTGAAAAATATACGCAGTTATTGGCGAACCATCGCCCCTCCCCAATCTATGGTGTTTCTCTGGTTGCTTGAAAAGTTTAGTTGAATATCTTGACCTTTCAGTCCAAGGCACGTAGTTCTCTTTCGGGGAAGATTCGGAAAATTCCACTTGCCTAAATTTCTATAAAAAAAAAATATCTTCCAAGTAATTGTACGTGCTTTCAACCAAGAAGACCTTTGTTTCTTCACTCATTCCTTTTTTGAGAAGAAATAATTTTTCGAGGTTTTAAGAGGGGAGTTCTGTTACAATGTAAATATAATGCTAAACTGGACCTTTACTTTCCGTCCGTCGTACAAAACTACGGCTGTGAATTTTCTTGACTTGCTCCGATCACCAAAACGTGTCACTAACGAGATAACATACGTTATCAATTCTCTTAGGAAAGGAAACCATATTTTGCCGGTCGACTAATAGAGAAAACATTTCCGCGAGGAAGATACATATTTTGATGATATTGTCAGTTATTTATTTCTCACTGTAAAATAAAATGACCTCCTCGACGTCGTCGTCATCGTCGTAGTGATCAGCTGGTGGGTTTGATGTCATTATTCTCCACACGGACGGTGAGATATGAAGACTAAACCTTTCTCACGCTAAAATTAACTTTCAAGGATAAATGGAAATAGATTTTTACGGCAGTTTTTTTTCTGTCGAACTTTCTCCGTGTAAATCTATCGACAGAGGAGAAATCGCTTGGGACACCTTGAATTTATTTTAAAGCCTGAACTTTTTCACCTACCACTCTGATTGATTATGTTTTGAAAAAAAGTGCCTCTTTTCGTCTGGTCTTCAAACGACGTATAAAACAGGAATCGGATTCTTCGGGAAATATCCGAGGTTTGTATATTGATTAATGGTTACCTTAATAACGTTATCTATTAAAAAAAATACTTAGTGTCAATGAAAATGTTTTATTTTTAATTTTTTGATTAGAGAATCGTGAAGCGGAGAGTGTTTTATATTCCCTTTGTTTATTTTTTTTTTTTACTTTAGCAGTAGTTGATTTTGACATTTCATTTTCCGTGTTTGTGTGTGTGTGTGTGTGTATGAACTGGCTCGAAAGATCGTAAATGTTTTGCATTGAATCTGGTAATCTTTTCTTTGTAGATTTACTTAACTATATGTCACTGAACAACAATAACGTTATTTTCTTTATTAATTTGTGCTCCTTCGGAGCTTCCGTACATCACGTGACAGAGAAGGCAAGCCACCATTTTAGCCGACGAGTGAGTGCTTGTCTTGTTAATTTAGTTTTATTTAACGCCTTTTAATTGACTATAAAGTTGAACTTATGCTCTTTGATACATTATTCTCTTTTTATACTTGCCTAAGAATAAAGTTCAAATGGAAATCTGATGCTTTTATTTACCTAACAAGTATTCAAACAAGTCTATATGATCGGAATTAATCATTCATTTTCTTGTGTAGACGAAGCACGCAAAAATGTAGTTTTTTTTTTTAATCCCCGGGCCAAGAAATTTCGGTTTTGTTTTGTATTCGTACGAAATAAAAAAAAAAATCTGAATGTGTCAGAGTATATCTTCAATCTGACTTAAATTATGTGCAGAAAATAGAGAATGATATTCTTTCTTTATAAAACTGGATTTAAATATCTTTTTTTGCTCATAAGGAGAAAAAAAACGTCTTTCTGTTATCATTAAAAATATCTTTCATCATATCGCAATATGAAATGAATAACATGTTTTTTTGTTTCAAAATATTTTTGTGCACTTTGTTATTTCCAAAAATCAAAATTTTGTGTATTTTAAAACGTCAGTTCTAAATCCCGAGTCGCCACAATGTTTTAATTTGTTTCTCTAACCAGATTTTATTTTTAAAATGCATTTCTATTTTTGTAAGGTTGAACCTGTTAATATTAGGAAAGCGATCTTGGGGGAAAAGCCGTAGTTCTAGTAAGAATGAGTCTTAATTTTCATTTCTGGCCCCGAAAGAAGTCATTGGATTCTAAAAAAAACGAAATAAATTCTTAGTAATAACACAGTAATTGAAAGATATAAGTTATGTGTTCAGTTTCCACGTAACACCGGAGGTTTTCAATGACTTTTTCAATGAAATTTTGTGGAAGGGTGGGCCATAGGCTAAGGTTGGAGTATTCAAATTTTGACCTTTTCCCCGGCGTAGACGGGTACTTCATCTAGTTTATTTAGCGTGTAGTAATTAAAGCATCAACGTTTTCTTCAACTTTATCAAAATATTTCTTAAATTGAATATTATGTTATCATATTTTTCTCTCAGGAAATTTTTCTTCTCAAGAAAGTAACCCAGACAAACGTTGTGTCAAATGATGACTAAGAAAATAACAACACAACACAAGTTTCTTACTTTTTCGTCTTTCTTTGTCAAATCAAAATAGTGATATGAAATTCAAATTTCAAAAGCAGGTGTAAATAAGTTGATTAGCGATAACAACAACGACGATTTAATAACTAAACAAATCTTCTTTCTTGGGATAAGTACAGGGTGTTCATAAAATTAGTATATATTTTAGTGACAAAAATGGATAAAAATAGATGGTGACTCTATAGACAGGAACAATTTTGGATAGTGACCAACTGCGTAGGATAATTCGACTTCAAAGAAATTGATTCTGACCAAGCATGGCTTCTCTGATTCATAGTAAATCTCTTGTTACTTAAGAATCTTCCGAAGAGATTCATTTTAACAAAACAAAACTGCTTTTCTTGCTTTAGACCTGTAAAAAAAGTACCGTGATCCTCACGAGTCCTGTTTTTTTTATTATTGATAATTAAAAAAAAAAAATTCTTTTACACTACAGGTGCTTGAAGGTCACCTCAAAGAAATGGTCTTTTTTTTTTTAAATTTACTTTTTAACGCGTCATTTTCGTCCAGTTTGTCAAATTGAAATAAGGATTAAGAGGAGGAGAAAGAAAAAAAGGGCCGTTTCTTTGAGGTGACCTTCAAGAACCTGCTAGCTCTGACGGAATTTTTTACATCAATACATTTGAGAAAAAAATAAAAATAAAGACCTCGTCGTATTTGTGTGGTCCGAATAGGAACGCGGCTTCAGTGGCATTTGGTCAAGATCAAAGTATGGTACCTGCTTTTCTTACGCCAGTGAAACATCGTCTTGTTTTCAATTTTAAACGTTTGTGAAGTAACAAATGCTGGACTCCCGAAAATCTTACCTGGTTTTATTTTTGTTTTTATTTCATTTTTTTTTTTTTTTTTTTTTTAAATATATTTTTATTTTACAGGTCGAGGGCAAAAAAGCCGTTTTGTTTGGTTAGGTATCATTCACAAAAGCAAACAGAAGATTTATTAATAACTATGAAGCCATGCTCGGTAATGGCCTAGGAATAAAAAATCAATTCTTTGGTGCCAATATCCTACGCAGTTGGTCACTTTACCAAATTGTTTTACAGCGTGTCCATAAAGTTCCTATTTTCATTTATTTTTGTCACTAAAACATAATGACTCTATTGACAACCTGTATTTATTTTAAGAAAGAAGGAGTTGTTTTGTTATTACATCATCGTCGTCGTTGTTCATGTATATTTATTTTACTTACCTTGTTTACACCTATCGTATTTCTGTGGTCGAAATCAGAATCCGGCTTCTACGGCATTTAGTTGAGAACAATATGTAGTATCTGTTTTTCTCACGTCAATGAAACTGCCATCCTACTTGGACCACAGAAATATGATACAGTGCTTTTATCTTGTTTACACCTGCCATTGTGAAATTGCCATTCACCGCTCCCAGTTTTCACTTGTTTTAATATTCATTTGATCTGAGTCTACTTTTCAGATTTTTTTCTTTGTTGGTTGACTGGGTGGGGCAGAATAGGACACTTGGCCTCTGACAACTTCATGGAAGTAAACATTTGTAAAAAAACAAAACAAAACAAAACCCAATAGGGGCTTGCCAAAGTTGAAAAAAATCTTATCTAACCATCCTATACATGATCATCAACCCACATATGGAGAAAATAAAAAGAACAGACTCTATTGAAAACCTGCTATGCTGTACATGAAATTTTTGACAGCATTTGTCACCGTCTGTTTCTGTAATAAAAATATTAATTGTATTGAAAAATGTTTGATTCCAATTGATTTTCCAATTTGAAATGTCCGAGAAAAAAATCCTTGTATCAAAGATAAAAGGAAAAATATTGTCAAAAATCTAACATGAATCCCCTGGCAAAGGGAAAATCTCTCTCTCTATATATATATTATATATATACACATACATACACTAAGATGATAATGTGTAAATGAGCTTGTGCGTTTTTTCCCCTTTTCAACAAAGTCAGTTGTTTATCTAGCTAACATTGTTTTTTTTTGTTTTTTTTTTCACCTCCTGCGTGTCTATTGCCTTGTTTTATCTTGAGCGATTTTCGATTTGAGGCTTTCTTAGTCAATTTGTTGGGGGCATTCTGTTTACTATAAAAAGCTACACTGGAATGGACAGATTTTGTAACCATCTAAAAAAGATGTCAATATTATGTGAATCACGTCTAATGATTTCAAAAGAGAGAGAGAGAGAGAATGTTTGTACAGGTGAATGAAAAGAAGAGAATTGGAGCTTTCAAAACAACTTTCTGTGAACAGGGGTTATTTTTCCATTCACAGTAGTAAATGTTTTCACTTGAGGAATTATCTACACATTTTCTCTATCAGAACGATCCAATTTTGAGGTAAGATTCTTTCAATTGGAAAGGCAACGATGGATTTAAGATGGATTAATTTTGAGGTAAGGTTCTTCCAATTGGAGAGACAACGATGGATTTAAGATTTGCAATAAATTTCTTGGCCAAAGAATTCTTTCTAAATTCCTTTAATAATGATGGCTTTTCTGTCTGTATGTATGAAACTACAAACCAGCAAAAAACATCACATTGTACGGGGAATCTTTCTTGCCTTAAATCTTTGCTGTGCTCTGATGTGGTTTTAACCAGTTATATTTTCTTTTAGTTGGTTTCAATTTACTGGACATTTACTTCCGGTCCATGTGATATCTCTAAAATTTCTGAATGAATTTCATTTAGCAGTGAGCTAAGGAAAACTTTCCTATGAATCTTCCCCCCACCTCCAGTTGCGGTATAGATTTATGCATACAACACAATATTTAAAAAAGAATTGTCTATGAGTTTCAGCAGAATATTCTACATGGATGGGCAATATCTAAATTTTGAAGAAGTGTTTACATTTCGTGGCAGATTCAGGAATGACCCATGGTCACTTCCCCTGCATTTACTTACCGCAATATCTTTAAAAGTTCTCAATGAACTTTTCAGTTACTCTCACTTGCATTACAAATAATATATATAAAGCACTATGAATTTTGTTTAAATTTTGTTGAAGCGTAGTCAATACATATAGGGGTGAATCCCGGGATTTTTCAGTCACACCCCTAGCATCATACAATATATATATATATATATATATATATATATATATATATATATAACACAATATCTCCAAAATTTTTCAATGAATTTCAGTGAAAATTTCTGGTAAGATAGGCAATGGTGGAAGGAAGTAATGTTTTGGGGTGGATCCAGGAATTTTTCACTGTCACCCCACCCCTACCATGTAGCCATATGTAGCACAATATCTCTGAATGTTCTTGATAAATTTTAATTTTTTGCCTAGGTGTGCAATGCACTTAGGAAAAACTGTTTACTTTTGGGGGTGGATCCATGAACTTTTCATAGTCACCTCCCCTGCATCATAGCTATTTGCACATGGCACAATATCTTTGACTGTTCAATGAATTTCAGTACAATTTTGTGGAAGACTGGAAATTGGCTAAGGAAGAAGTGTTTACATTTTTGGGTGGATACAGGAATTTTTCCCCATAACTTTTTGAGTATTTTGGTCAAAAAGAATTACATTGAAGAAAACCTTTTTCTAAAACAAAATCTTTAAAAGTTCATTTTTGGTGTGGGATTCTATTTATGACATATGTATTCTTCAACTGCACAGTATTTGAAGGGGGAAAGGGACTCTATATATGATGTAACTCTACTGCAGAACCGAACTCTCTCTTTACGTCCATCATACCAAACTATGTCTCCGAAGTATTTTGACTTCTTATTTTGACTTTATTTTATTATGAGTAAAGGTTTCTATTTAGGATTTATGTATGTGTAATATATATATAGTGTATATGTGTATTAGTACCGATGTAAGACACATTTGATATATTGGCACAGGTATCACTCGATATTATGCAGTTCTTGTGTGTGGTTATACAAAGGAAATGATTTGATGTATGGCTTAATGTCTGGCAAAGACGGCCCTCAAGTGAGAAAATTAGTAAAAAGTATCTTTTTGGACAGGTTTTAGATATTTCGAAACAATGCTCTATGAGCAAAAATCTGAGGGTGTTGAAAGTTGGAAAACTTTATATAACCCCTACTTAATATTCCCATATAATAAGCGTGTATTAGTATTCATTGATGCTTGCTACATCATGTCACCCACCCCCCCAGGTCAGGTCATGTCAGGTCTCTGTCTAAGGTCAAATCACAATCTAATGGATGGATCGTGCTTACAACTATAATGCTGTTTATAGAGATGGTAGTCTATATGATTGAATGTGTCAAAAGTGGTTTGCAAAGTTTTTACTGTATATTTCTCTCTGAGTGGTGCTCTAAGGTTAAGTAGACCTATTGAGGTTTATAGCGATTCAATTGAGACATTACTTGGAGATAATCAAGATTATATGATGCTGAAGATAGCCAACATTTTCAAAAGATCCAAATCAAGCAAGTGAAATCATTCGCATCAGCTTCATTATGTGAAGGCTACAAATGAAAGTGAATAACTTGGGGGGTGGGGAAAACAAACAAAACGACTGAGCCATTCTTAAATGTTACGAAAATGTTCAGTTTTTGGAACAATTGTGTGGCAAGTGGAATGAAATGCCACAAACCAAAGGCCAGTCTTCATCCAATTCTTTATTCTGACTTGTATGTTCATTAGAAAAAAAAGTATTTTAAAAAATGTATGAAAATGTTTAACCTCTATCAGACTGCTGAAATAAAGTAATATCCACAATATTTTACTTCTGCCAGCAAACTTTGGGGGAATATATGTATTCACTCATATCTGTCTGTCTGCACAGGCCCGTGCCAAAAGTTCTCAATAAATTCCATGACATTTTGTTGAAGGGTAGGCCATTGGCTGTGGGGAAAAAAATTAACTTTTGAGATAGATCTGGGAATTTTTACATTCTCCTCCTCATTTCTGAACTTTGTTTCATTCAGTTCTTGGTGACATGGTGGTTGGCAGGTATACACTCCACTTCATATATATATATGTGTGTGTATATGTATATATATGTATATAAATTTTTTATTTACCACTGCATTATATTGCATTTTGGACAATATTTTCTGTTTCATTTTTATATGCAGTCATTATCATTACTATTATCATTATAATTATTATTATTTTTTTTGTTTTTTATTAGCTTGAAAACCCAATTAAATAAAGAAATAGTTTTATTATAGAAACAAATGCTGTCAAAAATATATATAAAACGTTGTAGTGTTTGCACAGAATCTGTTTTTTCTTGTTTCAGCTATTAAGACTGAAAGGACAAGAACACTTGTTCACACAATGAAGAATCGAGTCAGGATGAAAGATTATAAAAATGATGCCACTGGCTGAATTCATTGTGTCGTACACAATTATTTACACAGCTTAATGTATAAATTTTACAGTAATATTCAGTTTGAGACATTCACCGCTGATCGGAGAATTGAAGAATCAGTAGTTAACATAGTGATAACAATGAGAAATAAAATTTTTTAAATTAATCACCACAGACCTCTGTATAAAAGCTTTTTGGCACAGTCACAATTCTGTATCTAGTTAGAAATACAGGTTATCAACCTTTTGGCTAAGAGCAAAGTGTAGTATCTGTTCTTAGCTAAGAACAAAGTGAAGTACCTGTTCTCATCAATTCAATATTTAATATGCCACAATGTTTAATAACTAAAACCACAGTTGTTGTAGTGAAGGAAAAACAATTTATTTCAATGTTAAGGACCCTTACTTTCAGTCGAGTAGAAACTTATTTGTTAATACATCTCTGACAGACAAGATGTCAAAGGTTTGGGTTAAGAACCAGTTTACTGTAATAGTGTCAATCAGTTTGAAATCAAAGACCCCATATTAAGCTGATTAGAAGAGGTACTACACTTTGCTCTGAGCCAAGAAGGAATACTACTCTTCATTCTTGCCCGAAAGGCTATGAAACTGCATTCCTAATTGGGTCATGAAATTGCAATTGTTCCACTTTTTGAAATTTCATTTCCTTTGCTTTTGGTATTTTTGCCACTACCGGTTTTTCTCAACTTCACATCAGTCCTGTGGTTGCTTACTTCCTACGTTGACAAACTTTTAAAAAGCTTGTTTTAAAAGTAAATATTACCACCCTGGAAAGAAGAACTGTGTGACACCGGTGTTTTGGAGGGGGTGCTGTCTGTGGTCAGTGCTGCAGTCAAATGGTAAATCTTGCACAATTGGACTTTTTTTTTTTTTTTTTTTTTTTTTTTTTTTGGTAGCAGTTGAGAGTTGTCAGCATTTGTCATGACACAAATGAGAGAGTTGGTCATTTACTATTTGACAATAGAATGCAAACTAATTTACTACGAGCAGTAAGTTCAACCTGGTCCAGACAGAATTTCTTTTACTGAATAGATGATTTTAATGTCTAATCACACAAAACATTGTTGAAAAATTACTTGTTTACCTTAGAATTGAAAATGTTAGTATAGGAAAATTACTTGTCTTCCTTAGATTTGAAAATACCAAAATTTACTTGACAGTTAATTGACCTTCAGAGGTTATCAGATGTCAACGCAACCTATGCTATATTCACCATGGGGTCGTTCCCTTTGTACACCTAGTTGCAGGCAGCTATCTCCCTTTGTACACCTAGTTGCAGGCAGCCATCTCCCTTTGATTTGAAAGTACCAAAATTGACCTGACCCTAAATCGGTCACCAGAAGTCAACACCATCTATTCAATGTTAATCTTGGGGTTATGTCGCCCTTGTTTACTAATATGCAGCCTGTATAGTACATGGAGCATTATCAACCATTATTAATTTTCAACTAGTATTTCTTACTTTTTATTGTATAGTATCACATTGACTGGTTTCTTAGAAGGGGTGCTACTTGTCTTACCTAGAGCTTATTCTTTATTTCAGATCTGCACTGTTTTCTCATTGGCATAGACTGTCATTCTGAATAGTTATGTAAAGCAACTGAAATTAAGGTGGAAAAAAATATCAGTCAAAAATTAATAATGATTCCAAACTTCTTATTTATTTCCTCTGAAAATAAGCAATAGAAAATTGAAATTTAAATACAGTGAGAGATATATATATATATATATATATATATATATATATATATATATATATATCTTGACTCAAGAGTGAAGCTTTGTGGAGTATTCTATATACAGGTGTACTTTGATTAGAGCGGGTAATTAGTTCCAAAATCTTTTCATCCTTTTCAAAACTGCACTGTTGAAGATCTTATTATAATTCAAGTGATTTGTCCTCTCCCTGAATACATATTTTAGTAATTTCATAGTATCCATTGTTTTAGAATTAGTGTAGTAATAGTTAACAAGTTTGTGATGTTGAGTATTACCACAGTACCATTATTACCAATTACAAATGAGTTCGAGCCTCACTGGGTGCCCCACTATTGTGGCCTTGTCAAAATAAGCTGTAACTTCTGAACCAGAATGTAGTTGATATTTATCAAGTGTAGCTTAGGTTCACACAAGGTCTCAGTACTGTAGTACCCAGTGAGAATCAAATTCATTTCAGTAGTTATGGTCGGCATCATAAGCTTGTTGACCATTACTACAATTATTGTGAAATTGGAGATTTCAAGGAATCTCAATCTTACCTGCATTTTACAAGTATCAAGAATGGTTTTTCTATTGATTTCAAAAGAAGTTATTTTTTATCTTTTATTTTTTGAAAAAAATTGCCATCTTTTGATAGATTTTGTACATTATATATTTTTATTTTTATTTATCATCCTGTAAGCCAGTGCAGGTCATTTGGTCACCACTGATGATGTCATCAAGAAGGGTGTGTCAGACAAAATAGCCAGACGGAGCCCATCCTTCTTCAGACTGATATAACACGTACGAAGATTAAAAAATCTGTCACCATACGGCACTTAGCAAATCTCTTGACTTTTTTCTCATCAGACTCTTTCAATTGAATTGAAGCACATGGAAATTTTGCTGAGGGTTAGGGTCTGGGGTTAGTGAAATTATCTTTTCGTAAGCTATGAAGGATCAGACTTTCATGTTCAAGATGACTTCTTTTCAAAACTTGTCCGTTTTTTTCTTTTTTGACCCTGAATTAATATAAAGAAATAGTCAATCTCAAGGGAAATAACTTCTGATCAAAATATCTATCTTTGACCATTTGGGGAATTTCTTTGAAAATTAAATTCACCAAGTTCCACTATTTCATATGCTATCCATTGAACAGTTCCATTGTCATTTACAAGTGATTTATGAATTTAAGTTTTGAAAACTATCAAAAATCTGTCTATAGGGTGGAATTTTCTGCTAGTTCCAGAGGAAGGCCTAAATGAGGTCTTTTGCCCCATTAACTGATCATAGATTTTTTTTTTTTCTCTCTCTCAGGGATACCCTAATTCTATACCTTTGGCTACTGTACACTGTTTCTTAAAGATCACGTACAGAATAACGAACTTAGAATTATATAGATAGAAACATGGAAATTGGATCATTATTATCAGGGAGAGTGTAAACGCAGATCCCACACTATTATTTACTTTTCACTTGAAAGTTTTTCCTTAGGTTCATTGATTATGCATGTCAAATTTGGTTTGGCTGCACCCATGTGTAGGTGAACTCTACCAAACATATATATGTATGTATAATCTCTCTTTATTGAGCCAAGCCTCATTCAATAATGGTTTATTTGAATTAGTAATTGGAAAATGATACATTTTAACTGAATACCTTTCGAAAATTTGGTTTGATTAACAGTAAATTTCTAATTACCATATTTGATGGCATATAAGAATCCTGCCCCCCACTTATTTCAGTAGATACTCTAAAGAAAAAAATGCATTCCCCTGGATTCCTCTCGTTCATCACCCCCTCAAGTTCTAGCCAATGTGGGGTTAAACAACAAAGGTTATGCTTACCTGTCAAGCTATATTTTGGGCGGCGGAAAAGGATTTTCTTTGCAATCAGATATGGTACTTGAAGAGATGAAAAAGGAAAACTAATTTCTACACCGTGCACTTTTTGTTTTATTCTTTTCCTTCCATTTCTTTCTGCTATCATTTATTTTCCTTTCATTTCTTTCTGCTATCATTTATTTTCCTTTCATTTATTTGTGCTTTCTTCTCCTTTTTCAATGATATCGGTTCATTTGCTGTCTTGGGCAAGGCTGCCGCCAGATGTCATTTGTGGCACCAGGCCAAATTTGTATGGTCTTGGAACCAAATTAACTTGCTTCAGAACCAAATCAAATAACTTGAAATCTATCATTAAAGTAAGCTTGCAGGAAAAATGAATTAAAATACAGGATGACTTTGAATTGTGCAAGAGATTACTGAAATATTCAGGGATTTCACAAAATTACTGTAATATATATATATATATATATATATATATATACACAACAATACCTTGAATTGTGTAGTTTTGATATAGTGCAATTATGGTTTTGCTGTGCAAATTAATGTAACTGAGCATATTCTGAGAAAAAATACACATTAAATCATAAAACCTTGAACAGTAAGGGAAAGTTTGGAACAAATTAACCGCACTAATCAAGGTAAACCTGTACATACTTTTTATCTATTGTTCATGTATATTAATGTTGTATCATATCATTCGTGTATTAAAATGGTTGTTATCTTTTGTAAATTTTCCATCAGTACCAAATCTTAATTTTTGTAACCAAATCGCTTTGTTTGGTACAAATTTTGATCTTGAAAAATACTGAATAGTAACCTTAGTCTCAGGCATTATAATTCTCTGCAAAGATAGACGACATTGTTTCTGTCTCCGTATACAAAGTTATTATTTTAATTGCACAAGTCTCGTGTTCAGTACATAGAATTACGGTCACTGTCTATGTAAGTATTTTGTATTGTTCAATAACAAAACCACGAATTGCTCATTCCACTTCTAATAGTTCTGTCAACCGAAGTAGGATTTGCTGAACAGACATTTTCAGGACACAAATATTTGGACAAATGCAGGAAATAATTATTTCTTAAAAAGTTTAGGTATTTATTTATATAATGAACAATGTGACTTTTTTTTCTGTTTTGTTTCTATGAACTGTTCCACTTTATCTAAAAAAAAATCAAACCTAAAAAATCTGATATGAAAATTATTTTCTCTTCATTATGCAAAAACAATTGATTGTTTTTATATACGTGAAAATAGAAAAAATACTCACAAAAAATTAATTGGTTAATTTTCAGTGCTAAGTATACCCTTGCATTTAAAAATCTTCTAAAAGTCAACTAATGAATGAGAATCAATAAAACCTTTGGTATTTATCCATTGGTTAGAGATGAAATAAAAGCAAATATTTCTTTGTTACCCCCTACCTGCCTCCTTTTAATTATCTCAATTAAAATTAAAAAAGACAGAAAGATATGTACATTGTAAAAAAATAAACTTACTAGAATCAACTTGATATTTTTTTTTCAAAATTAGTCCAATGGTGATCAATTAAAACCCTAAATCTGGAACATGTAAAAGTGCGATCAATGTAAATTACAGGACTGCTTTGTTTAGCAACTTCTTAGCTAATTTTGTTATAATATATGTATTTTTGAATATTTTCTCATTGTGATAAGGCTTTTGTTGACTCCGAAAAAACTGCGTTTTTATTTATTTGTTTTCAATCATGTTGAATGAAACCAATGTTTAAAATTGAGTGGAACTGCCACGATTGGAACTTGGATGTGGACCTTAGTAACTTGATGACTTACCAATAGCACAGGGTACACTGGTGCTGAAATTTAAAGCATTAAGTATGCTGGTCAGATATTACGTTTTCGAGAAAGGGGACAATACACTAAAGCAGCTAACAGCATAAATGGGTAGAATCTAAAAAAAAAAATGAAACAAAATTAAACGTCATTTTTGAGGACACAGATAACTTAGTTTACTTTGTAAGAGTCTACCACCTGTCTGCCCTGAGCAATTACTCACGCTACATACACATCCTTATCTTGTCTGGTTTCGAAATTTTTTAAAATCAGTATTTTATAATGAATCCTATGAAAAGTTCTAAAGACATTTTTTTTTTTCTCCTTGGCATTGGAGAATATGAGTTTATATTCCTTTTATACAATAACCTGTGCTTGACTCAACGTGTGGTATGTATATAAGTGAGGTAAGCGAACCATTGGCTGCCGGTATGTAGTTCATTTTTGGCCATGTTTGGATATCATTTTACAATGGGGAAATTAAACGAAGCTCCTGTCGTGTATAAATGATGTTTTTTTCATGTTATTTTTATCTCGTGGACTTGGAATATTTCCTTAAGTATCTAATATTTATATATGTTTTTGTGGAATGTTTATGTGGAAAAAAATTCAGTTTAGCTTATGTTAACAATAGCGTGCCTTTTGATACCCAACTTTGACTGAGATTGATGTCTCATCTCTGGTCATTGCAGCCAATCTTTCCTTGTTTCTTTTTAATCTTTGTTCACTCATTCAAATGCTATATTTATGAAAAAAAAAGATTTTACTTAATGGTCGAGAAACCAAATTTCTTGAAAGAGTAGAAAAGATAACCAAATACTCCCCCCCCTGCTCAGTCTCAATTCTAACTACATATGGATTGTGAGGGGATAAAGCTGGTCATTGTCTAAATTATTTGATTAGGGGGTAGATGGTTGTGAATGCCTTGATTGCAAATTTTACCTATAAACTTCAATGAGCTGAAGAAGTAAAAAAGCATAAATTTCATCTCGGCTCCATTTCAAACAAGTCCGAACTTAGTCAAATGTTAGATTTCTAGATATGTTAACGTGGCCAAATGACAAAGATAAATTGCTGTTATTATTATCGTAGTAATAACAACAACAATAATAGCAACGGTTATCATTGTTACAACTCATCAAATGCTACTTATATCTTGCCCCAAAGCGTTGTTGCTAATACTGTTTTGTTCTGAGTTTTAGACTTAATAGGACAATTTTTTTTTTCTTATTCTTAAGGGGAGGGTATAATGGGTTGAGAGAGATGTCAGAGAAAGGGAGACTGATGAACAATTGATCTAAGTTGGTCGGTGTAAAACTTTAAGGAACACGTTAGACAACCAAAACATCTACTCTTATGCTAGACTGCACAAGCATAGGAACACCAGTGTAAATGGTCAATAGCTACCATTATTATTACTATTTTATTATAGCGCTACTATTGCTACTTATTTACTATAAGAAAGAAGACAAATAAAAAAAAAAGAAAGATAAACCTCTAGGCAGGGTCTTGGGCCTGTGCCTCAACTTATATGCGACTGGAATTGGATTTTCTCTGAGATCAGCAGACCTCTAAATCCAGCCCAAGCATCTTTTTATGGTAGCATACAGAAAACAAGATAAATATGAAACTTTCCCTACCCCATAGTGCTAATTCTAGCTACATTCAGGTGTACAAAGATAGAAACATGGTCTTTATACTGGAGTGAAGAACTCTGTAAATGCTAGCAAGTGCCATAAGCCTGTAACTGATCAAAACCCTTCTTATCAAGCTAAATTTGCATTTAACCCATAACCTATGTATGACCACAGACTGCCGGATCATTTGTCAAATTTTGCCCTTCCCCTTTTTCCTAGGGAGTAACTCTGACCTGGGCTGTAACTTGCCCAGGCTCCTCTGAGTGGCTAGCAGACTTTTCAGCTCGGGTGGCAAACATCTATTTTTTAGCTTGGGCATCTGCCCAGAGAATCAAACTCGTCAAACCCATAACCTAGCAGTCTTACTCTTATTCCTGCCACCTTGCTGGACCATAGGATGCAAACCTTTTGATTTAAAGGGTGGGGTCGGCCTTATGCACATTACACTTCATCTTAAAATTCCATTGCACAGACGGGAGGGTTATTGAGCGTACATGTCTCCGGGATCTAAGGATCCCATAATAGTGGAAAACACTTCCAGAATATTTGTCTGCAAAGATTTGCCATTTATTGATTAATTCATTTTTTCTTGAAGTTTTAGGACCTTATGCAAATAATAATTTGGCGAACTTCCAGTCTTCGATACTTGTCGGGGGGGGGGACTTGGTGGTCTGGAAAATCAGATAGTTTAATAAACACCTGGGGTAAAGTGCTGACAAAACACTTGCCTTTTTTTTGTATCCTCTCTCCGTGTATTAAACAACCATAGCCACCATAAGTGGCAAAGGGTTCTATCTCTTCTTATATGTGTGTTTTTTTGTGTTCCGGCACTCCTGGCCATATCGTTTTATCCACAGACTTGAAAATTGGCACCAGAACTCCACTAGATTCCTTCTAAAAATGTTTTTTTAAAAATTTTGTGGAAAAAAGCTTTCATGACCTTCTTGGGACCTTTTTTTTGACAGGTTTATTGATAACATCTAGATTCTCCAGAATTTAGATGTTTCTTATCTCTATTTTTAGATATTTTCCACTGATATGACTTCAAATTTTGACACTATGGTTGTCCAATTATTGACTGTGATGTTGAGTGTATATATATATACGTATATATATATATATATATGAATGAAGGAAATATTATTTTGGCAGTGACAAATGTTAACGGGATGACAGCTACTATTTTGGAGATTTGGAAATGCATTTCATCTTGTTCATTTATTTTGCCTTTTTATTTATTCATTTTTGAAAAAAGAAATTTCTTTCTTATTCTTCTTACTGGTACTCCTGTGAGTTCTGGCAGCACTGCATCCCTGAGTAACACTGATTTTGGACATCTTTTTAGATTTATTCCTAATACGTTTCAGTTTCAGTCATGTCGTCATTCCAGCTGATGGAAAATTCCACATGTTCTAGTTTTTCTCGTTATCACCTTATCGGCTGCTCACCCTGTATGTTGTGTCATTTCTCTCTTTTGCCCGACGGACATGTTGATACTAAGCTTTATTTGCCCTTTTCTATTGAAGTGCTCTCTTTATGTCTGGTCTGTATTGACTCAGGAAATTATTTGCCCTCTTCAACATTTAATGTCAGGATTATTTGGATGTAAACAGCAAGGAACATTATTGTCAAACGCTTGCTCTGCTGTTGATTTTATTTTTCCCCTCTTACAATAATGACAATGGCAACAACAATAATCCTCACCAAAATTAGAATCCTTCAAGACTACTGGATAAGCAGAAATTTGGTTTGCAATCTTATTTCAACCCCGCTAAAAGATTTTTAAAAAAAAACAACCTTTTTCCAACAGTCCACTTTATTTATTTACTTTTTCAAGTTCATATCTAGGACTGCCTCAAATTATAACTAGAATGAATTTTCTAGATTTATCTAAAAAAAATGTCTAGATACTATTTTATTAAGTCCCCCTATTATGGCCATTCATAAAAGTCAGATATTTTCAGAACTTCCCAGCTAAGTCATTTAAGCCTCTATCAGAGTTGTGTTTGATCTTGAAGAAGCCATTTTTGTTGCTTGGTTCACACTTTGTACTTTTGACTCATATCTATTAATCCCTCATTGCAACTTGAAGCCAAATTGTATTGGAAACAACAGTTCTCATATGATCACTGAGGTTAAGTGATGTCAAGCCTGGTCAGTACCTAGATGGGTGACCAGCTAAGAATACCAGGTGCCCTATGCAATAAGGGAGGGAATTAATGAAATAAAAATGATATTTTTCTCAGGTTGTTTGCCACTAGATTCTCTATATATGGAAAGATATTTGTGAGTTTTAGTCTTTAGGTCTCTTTGCATTTGTATATCAAAAATAGAGCAATTTCTAATTCATCTACTTGAGCTTCCCTTAGTTGATTTTGATCATTATATAACAAAAGGTCAATTATTTTTAAGGAAAATCCATTTGTGACTATCTGTTGCCCCCTCTCAGCTCAATGTATCACCCCCACCCCCATTGATGAGGGCCTCTCTAGCTAATTATTCAGCCACTTCTGCAGGCTTTCTGCTCTGTTGAACATTTTGGAGGTATGAAGTGGCCAAGCGGTTAATGGTGTAGATAATGGGATAGGCGAGCAGGGTTCAAACTCTGGCTGAAATAGTTGGTGTTCTCTTCACTCTTATGCCCTTTGGAAAGGCATGAATCAATATCCCCCCCCCCCAGTTTAGAAGATAGATAGCTCAAATTCCAAACGAGTTGGAAGAAGGATAGGTTCTGTCAGGCTATCTCTCCCTTGAGATCCCAATTGTCCCAATGACCATATATTTAAAAAAAAAAATGACATTGAAATTTCATATAGTTTTCAATTAAATTTGCTAAAAAATGACCTCAAGTGGTGATACAACTGTCTAGTAAAAGTGAAAAACGAAATTACTATTGAGTAAATTTACACCTGCTTTCTTCATTCTTTGGCATTTGAACTCAATTTGAATTTCATATATTCTCATCTGCTAACAATGTTTACAAAGTCTTTGGCTGGCTATATTGAGGTACCAATCAGAATTTCATGTGTGACCAAATGAGAATTTCACTTGCTTTTAGTGATCACTAAAAAAAAATCTATCCTTAAAATGAACAGTGACTTTTCTAGTTTCTCTGTCCATATTCATGGACTCTTCCACTTGAAGATAACAATTTTACTGATAAAAATATCTCTTAATCTCACCTGACATTTAAAACAATAGTCTCTTCCACTTGAGCGAGTCAAGTTCCTATTGAAACCTCAGAAGAAATAGATGAGACTTGAAGATTTCACTGGTAGATATTTTTATCAAATTCATTGAGCTAGCCAATGTATATATATATATATATATATATATATATATATATATATGGGAACTTTAAACCCTAAAAACACATACTCACACAGCACACACCACTGAAGATGGGAAAAATCCTGAAACATGTCTGGACCATTAACATCTAAGGATTAATAAACCTTACCTCTGAATAATTCACTCCGGAGTCTGTCTCACTCTTTACTGTTCACATTATATATATATATATATATATATATATATATATATATATATATATATATAGGCACAGGCAGCAGAATGCCAGACCTGCATCCCAATATGTATTTCTGTATGGACTGCCACATTGCTGGGTCACTCCTCCAAAGCGGCAGTACCCTATAGCTCAATCAAACATCTGCTTGGAGAAAGAAACTCCTATCAAACGTACAATCTTGGGGCCTCATTCCTATACGTGCCACTTCAGTGAACCATAGGATGCAAACTTTTCACTTAAAGGTTAGGGCTGTGCGCTTATCACACTTCACCTTAAAACCTCATCATGCAGGCTTATTTCACATACATGGCACCTGCCATCTAAGGACACTAAAATTATGGAAAATCCTCCCAAGATCTTTGTCTGCAAAGCCATCCTTTCACACACACACACACACACACACACACACACACATACACATACATATATATATATATATATAAGAAATGGATATATGATCTGACAGACTGATTATAACTTGCGTCATATTATATTGAAACTCTTATTTGAAATGTTCCTGTTATTACCCAGTGAATGTATCATTTGGTCTTGACAACGTAAATAGAATAAACCCTATCAGTTGCAGGTTTGAATCATTTCCTGCTGCAGTCCCATTTTCTTTGATTGTTTATTCTATTTATGTTGTCTTGGCCAAATGATACATTCACCTCGTAATAATGGGGAGCATTTCAAATAAGTTTCAGTATAATATAACACAATTATAATATATATCTTCTATCATTGAACGGACAACTTTTTATTTTCGATATAAAGTTATGAATAAAGAAACGGTGAACACTATAATTGTACAAATTTTATCGAACGGCGGTCAGAAAACAACAGCCTGCATGCCAAATCTGTCACACAATCTCATTTCATCTAGCCCGCCAACTTCATTGAATATGTAATATTGAATACAAAATTTTTTTTCTCTTAATCTATCTAAATGTAAATATTAAATACCCAAAGATGTAATTATAATTATTATCTACCTCCAAATGTAAATGTAAATCTTGTTTATCCCTGGATGTAAATATATAAATATCGTTTACCCCCAGGTGTAATTATAAATATTTTTTACCCCAGATGTAAATGACTGTTATAAAAAAAGGATTTACTTGCAATCAGACGCTCAAATTTCTACTGTTTGTGTTTGAGGGCTGTCAATGTATTGGAGGTGGTGTGGTTGAACAGTTAACTGCACAGTGGATGGAATCGGCAAGCTGTGTAAAAACTCAAGCTGGGACAATTTGTGTTTACTTCGCTCTAATGCCCTTGTGAAAGACATGAATCAATTTCTTCTTCCTTCAGCTATGGCTAAATAGCAGGGAAGACTCTGCTCTCTCGCTATAATTGGCAACCAGCCAAGGAGACGGATAACTCAAAACCAGTCTGCAGAGGGATGGGCTCAGGCCATCTTGCCCTCGACACCCTCTTGATAAATCATCAGTGGTGTCCAACGACCCTGCACTTAGTTACAGGATTTGAAAAAAAAAAAGAAAAAGGGGTTTCTTTATCTATAATGATATGTAAGAGCTTGAACTCGCATTCCATTAGCTTTACAATAATGACGTAAACTACCGCTGGAATTTTGAAATTACAGGAAAATCCTAATTTTACTCACCCCAATTTAAAAAAAAATTTTGTGACGTTGATTTGTGTAAACAGGATTTGAAGTCTTGTGATGTTGTTGATTTGTATAAACAGGAATGGGGAACCTTGTGATGTTGATTTATGTAAACAAAACTAGAACATTCAAGTTGGAACCCACTCGTGTGTGAAAGTAAACATGTGGTTCTAAACTTGAATCACTTTTTGTTCTTTGCTTATAGAAAAAGCTTTATAAAAAATGAATTTTTTTATTTCTGCTGTAACAACAATGATTTAACTGAGAATTTCTTGAGTCAAAAGTAATCCAACTTAATATTCTCTAACTGCTTATGATAATGAAAATACTGTATATTCTGGTGGATAAGGCTGTCTTCAGTTGAGACGAGACCCCAATTTCATGGTTTTAGCTCACTGTTTTTGTATCTGGTCTATAGGATGACCTTATTTTTTTTATTTTTGGAGGCTTCAAGTGTTGCTTTGTTGATGAAAATATATGGCATATTCCATCCATGCTTCTTTTAAATTAATCACAATCCTCTTGGAACTAAGTCTTTTTCATCAGTCTATAATACTTGGAAAAGGACGATTTCTTGTACAATTTCTCAAATGGTATAAGAGTTTCAACATCTTTTATCTTGTTCATCAGAGCTTCCCCTAATATGTAATTTTGATTATTTATCTTATTAGATAAAGTATTGTAAATCAGTATTATTGATTTAGAAAAATTTTTTCTTTTACTATTTACCTTCATCTTAATTGTCAATGCTTTTTATCACAACTAAACTCAGGCCAATTTCCTTTCAGCATTGAGTAAATAAATTCACTGCATGGATCAAAATAAAGAATAAGTTGTCAGTGAGAATCAAACTTATGACTCTCTATGCTGTAGTGTGTGTGTGTGTGTGTGGGGGGCTTGCTTAACACGCAACCGCTCTTACCACTGATCTACTGGAATAAGTTTGAGTCTCTCTGCAAAAAGCAACAACAATTAAATTAAGATGAAGGTAAATAGTTGCTAAAAATTAAAAATAATGGTATATATAATTGAGCTATTATTCCCTCCAAACTTTACTTTTGTGGTTAGGATTGTGATATATGTTATTGTTTTTCTTACTTTAACAAGAATGTGCAAATTTGTCTGTTGTCCTTTTGGAAATATATAATTTTCAAGTTGTCACTGGTCGCCAAAGCAAAGTTTAAAGGGACTAATTGTCATTTCCCATATTTTTTAGACACAATCAATAACACTTATTACCCAGAACAGAAAAAAGTTAAAAAAAATGTTGTCCAGTATTATCTCCTATGTCTCTTGTCTTATCCTGAAAAATGAAAGAAAAAGATTTTCTATCTATGAATAAATTTACCCAGAAAAAAAATATCAATGTTTTTTTCTCTATTGGGCTAATGATTTTTAAAAATTTCTTATTTTTATTTTTTTCAACCTGCCACTTGTGTATTTTAGTATTCATTTAAGCTTAGATTTTCAGTCAAACAAATGCATTAAAGTCTACTTGAATAGCATAATGGTTAGCGTGTCTGCCTCACACACAGAAGGTCCTGGGTTTGATTCATGGTGTGAGTGAGGAATGTGGAAAACACTTCATTAGGACAAATTTTACTGTGCACTCAACAGCTAATTGAGTACATTCTGGGCTGTGTGATTCGGGTTGACGTGTCCCTTCAGTGGACTGTATCCTGCCAGAAAAAACTTGTAGGATAAAGTCCTGGTCTCTACCAGACTTGAAACTTGCGAGGATCACTTAGTTGACGCATGCAACGGAAACTGGGACTTAGTCACCAGCCAGTCCTACTCCAATAGGAGTTGTCTCTTAAGACCCGAATGCTTTACTTTACTTGTATTAAAAGTTGTTGAAACAGACACTTCCATACATGGCAAAAACAAAAAACGCTGTTTACTTTTTACAAGCATTCAGTAAAACTTAGTCCAGATGGCCACACACTCGATTTTTTTTTTCATTGCTCTATTACTTTTAGTCTCCAGGTAGGATCCCTTGTTCATTTCTGCTATTATTTTATAAATATATGTTATTGAAAAGTAGAAAGCACCCAGAGAGCGCATACCTCTGCCTATGCAGTACACTAGCTCAATCTGAAATAAATTCCTGGATCCACCCCAAAATTTAAACACTTTTCATTAGCCCACTCCCTATCGTTCCACAAAATTTCAATGAAATTCATAGACAACTTCTGGAGATATTGTGTGGATGCCAGAAATATTTGGAAATGTTCATTAAACACCATAATGAACTTGTATAAATCATAAACATATATAACAAGAGCTATGTCTCATAGTATCAGTAGCAGCCATTAGCCTCTCTCCCTTCCTACCTTCTTATAAAACCACCTAACTTTCTTTTCTGTCCCTTCCCTTCCAATCGTCTTATTAAACTACCTCACTTTCTTTTCTTTGTTCCCCCTTTCTACCCTGTATGTCAGATAGTATCGGTAGAAGCCATCAGCCGAGTCATCATACCCTTATTATACCCATTGTTATACCCTTATGGTAACTGTCAGTGAAGTGACAGGTCATGGATTAACTTTTAATAAAAGTGATTAGTATTTGAATGAGATGATGAAAGATGCAACCGTTGAAAATAACTCTTAAGCTTGTTTCAGTGTCTAAAATTTCCTTCCCACTCCACCATTATGATATGATCTCACAGGTGTATTGACACTTACACATCTGACAAATAGCCTCTTCAAACATCATACAACACCTTCTTTGTAATCACACAAACTTTTTTAAAATTTATTTTTTCATTTTTTAAAACTAAATTTTGGTTCTAAAGTCAATTTAACTTCTAAAATTGTGATGCTATAGTTTAATTTTCAAGTAAATGTTTAGAAATCCAGTGCAGGTATATCTAGATTAGTGCGGTTAATTCATTCTAAAATTTTCCTTACTGTTTAAAACAAACCGTTAAAGATTCTTTTATAATTTGCCTCAACCATACTACACCAAAACCCATACTACACAAGGTAATGCTGTACATTTATAAATGTCTACGTACAATATGCCTTGTGATAGTCTATTTTTCTTGTCCAATATTTGTCAAGGGAGATAACTATTAAATGTCAATTATTTTTTCGCCAATGTGTGAAAAATGAGGGTTCATTCTGGTTGAATATAAGCTAGAAAATGTAGATCAACATATTGTTTTTGATATTTCTTGAGAAGATAGCAATTTTCAAATTATTTTTAGTTCTGACTTTTTTTTTTTTTCTGATGGTAAGTTAGTAAAACATGTAATCCACATTTTGAAATGCCAGCCACAGATGAATCCTTCTTGATTTTCAAGAAGGAGAATTTGCATCTAAATTACATGACTTCCTAATAAGGCTTGTTCTAATTAAAGAAAGCATTTAAGAGATCTTTGCTTGCAGTGAAAACATTCAAAAGAAAAAACAGGTTTGATCAGTCACTCAATACTGTCAGTAAAAATTTTCTAGATCTGCACCAAAATGAGAACTTTTGGAGATATTGTGTGGAAAGTCAGACTCATTAGTGAATTCATATACCTCTGTCAATATATGTAAATACAGTACCTTTTTGCATGTATATAGACATTTTGTGTTTCAAATAAAAGAAATTTGTTTCTGGAGGTATTTTCTGATGTTTGAACTATTTTTTTTTTTTTCTTACATCCTGTATATTGTTGTAAAATAAGTGTGTTCCAATTATTTATAAAAGTCATTTCAATGCTTTTTTTTTTTTTTTTCAGAATCCATCTTTACACCAGTGTCCTCTCCAGAAACATCCTAATGCGTGACCATGATGTGACGTCACCCTCGGACCGCAGAATACGCTTATTGCAGTTGGTGCGAAAACTTAATCTTCGTACCTGGTTACAGCATGTCACTGCTTACGGTGGGGCAGGTAGCAGCAGTAGTGCCAATGCTACGAGCACCCCATCTTTACCACCCCCTGCTACCGCGGCTGCCATTGGAGCTTTCACCTGTGCCCAGGCTTCCCTAACCATCAGTTCAGCTAGTAGTCGAGGTAATGGCTCAGGTCTGCTATGGAGACAGAGTTCCCAACACTCTAGTAATCAAAGCAACGTTGGTCACACCCCGGCTGCCCCAGGACAAAGAAGAAGCTTCCACCAAAAAGTCTGGGGCACGAACCAGGCAACTGAATGTCATTCTAAGCCGTAAGTTTTCCTCTTCTCTCAAATTATTTCTTCTCCCTACTGTATTTTTCATAAGTTTATCCACATCTTAAAAGGCATTGTATGATGTTCATAATTTTATTTAATGGTAAGTTTGACCCCAGCTACTTAGATCAATTGAAGCTCTGATTAGTAAGCAAGCTAATCAAGGAATTAATTATGATGCTTTTTCTTTACCCAATAATAAAATCTTGGAGCTTATAAAAGCATAGTTGTTACTATAAAAGAGAAAGAATTTGGCAAATTTGGAAATTTTGCTGAGTATTTCTCCAGACTCCTGTAATCATTTTATCTTTCCACATGACTTCCAAATGTTTAATATGAACTTGTAGTCGTATAGAATCTCTTGTTTATCCCAATATTTATCAAGTCTCTTTTTCAAGGAAACACTATTTCACCAGGTAGACTATTTCTTATATGCACTATACGGACATGGAAACTATATTTTCGCAAATTATCTCCCCTTCGCACTCTATTTTCAAAAACATGATTTTTAAAAATTCAATCTGAAGTTTGTTTTTTTTTCCTTGTTTCTGAACAAAAGAAATAAAAGCTAAAATTTCTGTCAAAAAATGAAATAAAAATAAATTGTCATTATAACAAACAAGTCTGCATTTACTTATTTTGGCAGAATGATTATAACAATGAAAACAATTTTTTTCCAATAGAAAAGAGATCATATTTGTTTTCTTCTTCATATTATGGTTCATGTATTATTTTTTTCATTAAATGGGCCTTACATTCTGTATTATGGTTCAAATCTTTTTTTTCATTTTATTATATAAATTTCACATTGTATCGAAAAGTGATCATACTTTTTGACTTCCTTCCATATTGGGCTAGATAAGAAAATAAAGAGTGTGATAATTTGCTATTGATAAAAACTCTGATTCTGCATCAGAAAAAATATGCAGTAAATCTCAAAATTTTCCGCCTGAATTCTAGTTCGATGTTTTGTGTCTGTCTAGTAGATTTGTGCCTAAGCATGAAAGATGCTGCGGAGAAGACTCCGGTGTCCATGTTGATGATCATTCGGAAGAAGAGGAAGAGGATGGCAGTCATATAACTTCATCTTCAGCCCTGGGAGCATGCTGTGGCTCATCTTCTTGTACAGGAGTTGAGGGTACCAAGTTTGCAGATGACTGTCGAATCCATCACAGTCTAGACCACAATGCATATCGTCCACGTCATAAGGTAGAGTTTTATTCAATTTATTTTGGTTTCTTTTTCTTTTAATAAAGGAAATTTCTCCATGAATTATTTTTTAATATTATAATGATTGATTTTTTTTGTCTCCTCTTCGGTATATGGGGTGGGACTATTGAATAACAAGACTGTAGTTTAGACCCTAGTGCACATATGCAAACCACATGATATACATTAACCAATGGGCAAGGTAAACAACTGCTGCAAGTTTCTAGCCACTGGCCTCGTCAGTTTGCTGTTACGCATTAGTCGAAGAAGTAAATGTGTTTTTCTGAGGTGTCGTAAAAATGGTCAGTTCAAAAATCGAGCAATGCCTGAATCTGTTGTACCCTTTGAGCATTTGTGTATGTGACCTATAATCTTCCCCATAAACATCAGTTAACATACAAAAAGATTTGGTAGCTTTTTGTTCAATTATGCTAACCATTTCAAATCGATGTATTGCTTGATTTTTGAACTACTGTTTTTATTTTGGTGTACGTTTTTTTTTTTTTTTGTTTTTTTTTTTCTAGATTTTCCAACCTAAAAATAAGGGGTGCGCATTATACACAAGAGCTAAATGTTACTCCTCCCCCCCTCCCCCCAGGCAAGGTCATGGCCATATTTGAAGTGGCATATGATGTTTGAAAAAAGAGTTTAAATCTCTATAATTGTTATATTTTCCTGTGTTAATGATGATATATTTAATGTTCTTTACCTTACTTTTTAATTTGTGTGCCATATCTTTCACTTTGCTTCCCTTACTTTTTCATTTGCTTGCTTTATTTTTTAATTTGCTTATCTTACTTTTTGATTCGCTCAGGAAAAGGTACAGATGCATTTATTGTAATTTTGACTTTTTCCACTGAATAATTGGTTGAGTTTCCTACTCTCTGCTCAGTATTTCATCCTGCAACTTTAAATCTATTGCATTAGTATGTCATTATAGCCTCGGGCACTCTTTCTTCCTCAATTTTTTTTTTCTTGTTATCTTTTTACGATGAGATCCGGTTAATGATAACTCTGTTCAATGGGTGACGACTGCTATCCTATGCCGCATCTTCTGCTGCTTGCATACTGACTGAATTTGTCTCCCCCTTGTGTTGTCGATCATTCACTAATCCAGGTTCATCCTGACATTACGTACGCCTATTTTCGATCACTCTTTGGATTGCTCTGGACTTAGTAAACCTTTCGTTTTCCATGTGCTCTGCTGGACCTTTCAGTTGTATATGTCCTGCCTGGGTGAGAAGATATTTATTTGTTCTATGAAGGGTCTTACCCAATTGATAGCACCGTGCAGTGCAATTTTTCCTTCCTGGGTAGTCAGAATTATTCTTGATTATTTATGTGTAAAAAAAGTATTGAAAATCAGTAGCTCTTCCACAGTTATCTATGGAAAATTTACTTTCTGAATTAAAAGTCACTTAAGAATTTGTGGAATAAAAAAAACCTTTAAAAGGTTACTATAATGAATAGAAATATTTGTGTGTGTGTAATATATATGTGTGTGTCTGTATGCAAATTCGCTGGTTGTCTAATTAGGAATGAACAGATTTGGATTTATCACTGTCCTGATAACAAAAGCAAAGTTTGAAGAGAATAATTGCCATTTTAAAAAAGATACTTTTTAGACATAGTCTATTAGAAAATTTCTCTTATTACCTAAGAACCAAAAGAGAAAAGGAAAAATATGTTGCACTGTGTAACGTAATCCAATGAGAATATTAAAACATTGGGTTCTGCTTTTTGTTTGTCAATTGCTTCCTTCTTTTTATAGCTGGGTTTATCAGTGAAGACTTCATATCTCGTGAAGTATTTTCATCTTGTTTGTGTTTATTGAAAATATTAGTCAATCCATGTGAAAAAATTCAGATATAATTAGATTCCTGTGTAATGATTTTTTTAGGGAAAAAAATACCTCTGAAGTGGAAGAGTCCATTGTTTCAAAGTGGATGGGAGGTATTTTTATCAGCAAAATTGTTACCTTTTAAGTGAAAGAGTTTATCTGTTTTGCTGTCTGTAGCAGTGAAGTCATGTTGTTCATTATATAAGTAGACGTTAATCCCCAAGAAAAAATTCATGGATATTTTTGAATTACTGTGAGATGATTTTTTTCAAGAAAAGAAACTAGTGAAGTTGTTTCAGTGGAAGAGTCCATTATTTCAAATGGTGGTTTAGCGATACTTTTATCTGCAAAATTTTTATAACTTTGTTGCAGTGACGTGAAATGAATTGTCACTATTTTTTGTCCTTTTCACCTTCACTGATTTGTTTGATCAATATCATCCTGTGTAGTTTGCAATATTAGTGAGTCTACTTATATAATGTATAGTCAGACGTGTTCTGTTTGTTCCTCTATCTGTAACAATGGACTCTTCCACATAAAGGTAAGAATTTTGTTGATCAAAATATCTCGTATCCACTACTTGGAATAATGAACTCTTTTTACTTAAACGATTTCAGAAGTTTCTTTTTGAAAAGAAAAAAAAAAAAAAAGAAAATCTAGAAAAACGAATATATCCATGAATTTTTTCCCCAGGGATTAACTAGTACACTCATAATCTAGAGCAACTATTAAGAGACACCCTAAGCTCTTCTGTAAACCCTTGTTTAATGAGCTTGGGATTTGTAAATAAAAATAATTTGGGATTACAGAAGGTCAATTTATTTCAACTTCTTTATCAACGAGTATTATAAACTGTCACCAAAACTTTCTTCAGTTTTCATGCCAGTCTGGCTGGCTGGTTGGTCGGTTATGTATGTATCAATCACACATACAAGCCACACCCATGGAGCCAGAGAGTAGAAAATTTCATCATTTACTACTAATGTCTACAAAAAAAACTTTCGTTTTTAAAAAAAATTTCCCACCTAAATGGGTTTTTAGTGTGGGGGTTCAATCTGCTATGTCAGTTTATACTAAATTGGTACCAATAGTTTGTGTCCAGTTGCATTCAGATTTGTTTTTTGAAAACTCAGCCTTTTTAAGTGATCACGGCCCAACAAAAGGTGAGAGAAGTGACATAATCATAGATCACCTCCTTTTACCAATTTTTTTAATTGATCCTCCCCCATCATGGCATGCTGCCAAAAACATTGGTCATGTGACAGTTTCTATTGAGTGACTAATCAAACATGTTTTGGTACTTTTTATTGCAATTCTATTCTTATGCAGATACTAAACCATTAGTTAGGGGTCCTGAATTTGACACCCCCATCTCATAATTTTATATATATATATATATATATATATATATATATATATAATTTGATTTGTAAATAATCATATATGTGATATATATTCCAATAGAAATAATTATAAAAGCATTATATTACTTTAAAACTCTATTTGAAATGATCTCCCGTTATTACATGGTGAATGTATCATTCGGCCTAGATAACGTAAATAGAATAAACATGGTTGCTGTATGAATCAAACTTGCAAACAATAAGGTTGCCACTTCAACCTAGCATTGCTCTTACCATTGAGCTCAAGTCACTGATAATGCTGTGGCTGAAATGACTGCTTAATCCGCAAATTCTCATTTTGTTCATTCACAGTCTATATCTGCTATATTTGTTTCTCAATGCAGACTATATCATTGAGAAATTGGTATATAATCTGACAGAAATAATCATAAATGCATTAGTATTTTGAAACTCTATTTGAAACGATCTCCACATTACCTGCGACTGTTGAAAGCGTTACTCCTCAGCACTTCTATGGAAGATAAGTGTTGTATCAGGGCATTCATTTGAATATGATACAAAATCCCACTTCTAAGGATAGGTGTGTAGTTGTAAGAAGTTTAAGAACCCTTGTCTTAAACTATTCAGCTAAAATGAATTTTCATGCTTATCTGACTGGAAAACTTTTCATCTTTTGTTGATTTTGAAAAAGTACAGAAAATATTTTTAGTATCTATTAATTCTGAAAACTTGTCTGATCAAATATCCTGTTATCTGTCATTTTGAATTACACGTACGAATCTTGATTATAGATTTCCCAACAGATTAACTTAATCCTGCCCATTTGCACGTCAGTCAATAAGATTATTTCAATCAAGGAAAAAGATTCATTTTCATAGTTGCATTTCATATGAGAGTTTATCTCATCAAAAATGCTTTTTAATATTTCAAGTTATAGCTATTAAAAAAAAATGTCTTGTCTGAGTTCTGATTTGAGTTATTCAGCCAGATATCCGTGTCTGTTATGGGAAAGGTACAATTGCCCTGATTCAGTTTCTAAGTACTTTAGATTATTTTGGCCTACATCAGATTACGAATCCCCAGGTCATTGGATATCATGCTCAAAGCACTTCGTATTCAGACATCACCCATTTAGACACTGACCAGGCTCAATGTTGCTTATCATAGGCGATTGTAAAAGAACTGTTGTATCCAATGCAATATGGCCATATGCATTCAATATACATAGAGGCACTTACTAATGTTTTATCGTACTATCTATATTAGTGACCAATAAAAAATGATGGGATCATTAACAGATGAATAAATTGCACAAAAATATATCTTGGTATATATGTACTTATTGTAATAAAACTTTGAGGACAACATTCTTTGTGAAAAAAGCGTGATTCTGTGAGTTTACCCAGACATTTGTTATTTTCCATTTGTACTTTTAAAATGGGTTTGATTCCTTATTCTACTGTTAGCTACATTATGGTTGGTCATGGCTGGCTGAATACAGGCCGTGGGAAGAATGATACGTACTCTATCAAAAGATTGTCCTTGAGATTTGTTTATCGTCATTGTTGATGCAAGGTAGATAATCTAGTTATTGCTTACCCGGGTCCCATGCATGTATAAAAAAAAAAATTTTTTAAAGTTTTTTTTCTTAATATATCAGAGTTCTGTTTTTGGTTATTTCTAGATTATCAAAATGCATTATTCTAAAAAAAAAAATGACCATTTTTTTTTTTTTTTTTTTTTTGAATTTTAGTAAAATCTCTATAAAATTCTAAAAACTTTATGTAAACATTTTTCAATTTACGTACTGTAAATCTACAATATTTCAATGAATAAAATTAAAAAGTTACTAAACAAAGCAGTTCTTCAATTTATATGGCAGTTTAAAATTTACAGATTCATGGCATTACGTATATTTGTTCAATTTAGCTTGATGCTAAATCAAACAAATACACATAAAAACAACCAGCAAACTAACAAGGTGACATGGATAAGATATTTAGTGTTACCTGATTGAAATATGTTTATGGCTGTACTTGGATACCTAACATTTTTTTTTTTTTTGTTATAGGGAAGCTATTTCATGACTTTGAATAGCTTCATCTTTTCAATACTAGTTTTAAAATTGAGTTCAATTGCTAATTTTTGATAGCCCAAATAAAACGTTATGTTAAGAAATACTTTTTTCCCTATAAGTTAAGACAATACTGGACGAATTATCTAGATTAAAAAAAATAACTGATAAGTTTTGAATCGGCAGGGTTTGTAGTAGTTCACTGCTCAACTTAAAATTTCATAACGTGTCTAAATTATCTTTTGGTGAAGATTAGTGGATTAATATTAATCTAACCAATCCTGTTATTGAAGTAAATTGAATTCTATTTGTTATAAACCATATCATTCTTTACTTTTCTTTGTTTACTATTCATCATACATTTTATACTGTTTTAAGAATTTCAATTGTTTTTTTTCAATAAAGATCAAACATCCCCTGCTTAAGAAGTGTTTGTTTCGTATTTAAAGTATATATTAAGTCTTGGACCAGAAATCTAGGTTAACTTCTGTCCCAAATCAAGTCGTCTGGTACTGTCTTAGAATTCTGTGGATGAAGAATTTTGTGTATCTAATGCGAATAGGGGGTCAAGTATGTTCCAGCCCTGCAAGTATATAGTTTCATGTGACTAACAATGAGGATATCCAATATGTACACAGTCCATCCTTTTGAGCTCTCTTGATATTTTATTGGTTGAACAGAATCAATAGGAGAATTTTCCAATAAGATTTATAAAGAAAAAAATACAAAATTGTTTTAACATCTAGCTATAGAAATTCAATTTTTATAGTATACTGAGAATCTTTGAAATTTGATTCTAAAAAATCACTGTAAGATTGAAAATGTTACCTAACTAAATATAAAAAGACAAATCTAAATTACTATTGACTGTAAAATAAGATTTACAATAATAGTAAAACTTCTCTCAAGCAAAATTAAGCTAAAAAAATCTATTCAACTCATTGTATCTACAAAAATTGTATTAAAGCATTTTAAAAAAGATTTACTTATTTATTCATTTGAATATTAAACATGTACGATATTGTCCTAAAATTTAGCTATAGAGGATTCACCATAGTCATTTTTATAGCATAACTTTATCTAAAAAAGAAAAATTCTTGTAAGTGAATTTTGTTTTCTTTTATGAATGATAGAAATAATATCATCAATAGTATTAGTCTTCAGGGCAAGCAAAGATTGTATTACTTGCTCATAGCCATCTGGTTGGTTAGAAATATTTTTAGATTTGGCAATAGTACTTGAATGGTGTTGCTAGACCAGCCATAAAACTTTAATGACAGTGCTGGACTTGGGAACTTTTGTCACAGGAAATTTTGTCGGATTTTCTCTTGTAAGATTCAACCTTTTCATCATATTTACAGGATAAATTAATAACATGCGTCCCTCTTTTCTTTCTTTCAAGAGCTCTGAAAGTGGCATTATGTCTCTTTTGAGTCTCTGAAGGCAAATGAGATATACATCAAATGATCTGTTTTTGATTTCATTTGTTTACAACCGATTTTACAAAGAATTCTTTTGCAATGATCCAAACACCCTGGTTTTAGATAATTTTCAGATTCAACCTTTTCATCCTTATTAGAATCATTATTTCAATAATTTTCACTACTTATCACCTTAATTTTTAATTGTTTTTATCTCAACTCTGACTCAGGTCATCATTCTACAGCTACTGGTTTGCAGTCTGATTAGAAATGAAGAGTAAGCTTTCAGTGTTGAATTCACACCCATCATTACCAGAAGAAGTCTGATATATATACATAGCTGCTATAACCACTTGGCCACAGAGACTTACTCCTTCAGAAGCCGATCTTACATCTTTAAATTCACTCCTTACAACCTTGAAAAAGTAATGAAAATTAATAAAATAATGGGTTACAATACTTCATCCAATAATAATAAATAGATGAAAAAGTTAATTTATATTCTGTTTATTCTTTGCAGTGGTCCAAACTTAACAAGAAAAACCCTGGTTCTCGGCCCTCAAATTATGCAATTTTTCACCAAGAATTATGTACGCAACTTGAGAAGTTGTGTTCGAACCGACCATCGAAGAATGATGCAGAAGAAGATAGTGGTCAAAAGTTTTCTTGTCTCGATCAGTTGAAAAAATGTGAAGTGGAGGGTTACCTGAAGAATATTAATGAAGAAACTGATGATCCCCCCAGTAGGTACCTCCTCACTACTCCGAAGCAGTTACGTGATGTCTCACCCACTGGTTCTGACGAGGAGGGGGATAGACTGGAGCAGGTCGCTGGTAAGTAGAATTGGTTCTTACACTTTGTATGCCTCTTTTCTTACATTCTTTAATCTTTTTTTTTTTTTTTTTACCTCTGGCAGTGAGCATAATTTTTTTTTTTTTTTTTTTTCCCCTTAGATTCATGCATTCGCACATGTTTTTCCACACAATATCTCCAAAAGTTTTCAATGAATTCCAGGGACATTTTGTCAAATTTTAGGCCGTAGGCCAAGGAAGAATTGATTGAATTATGGGTTGGATCCAAGGATATCTTACAGTTATCTCCCCTGCATCGTAACTTTGTGAACTGATTTTTTCATTGTTATCTATGACTCTCTGAGTACTTTCTATCTTTTTTTTTTTTTTTTTTTTTTCAATTACCTTTTTTAAAATTTTTCCCTGTGGAGCTCGGGGCTGCATTTCAATCTCAGTAGCAAATAAGTTTTAAAAGGGGAGAAAAAAAAAAACTAAAAGGGGAGAAAAAGTTAGGTGGTTTATCAAGAGGGTAGAACGGGAGATGGTGATGACGGCTGCTACTGTTATTATAGGTGTGACAGACATGGCTATTATCTTATGTATCTTGATTTCAGTTTGTTAGCTTGAAGCTTATTATCATCGTTATTCTCTATGGAAGAGTCACTGGTAAAACAACAGTATGGTTTTGAATCCTGCTGAATTTGAGACCTTCACTATCTAAATGATTTCTCAGAGTAATCCCAATAATTAAAGTGCATTACTGCTATCCCCTAAGAAAATGTCATGATAACACAAGGACTTCATTGACAGTGAGGAGAAAAGAGAGGTGGCTTCCCATCTGGATGCTCGAAAGAATATACATTGACAAAAAAATGGGTCACAATACTTCATGATAATGATAATAAAAAATGAGAACTTTAGGAGATATTGTGAGGACAAACATGAGCGATTACATGAAACTGGTGGGGGTATGGTAGGAAGAAAGAGGAAGAAACAAAGAAAGTGAAAGAATAAAGCAGACATTTAAACAGTAATTTTGGTTACTTTATTTGATTTATTTTGTTTTCTTAAATCTGTAACCTGAATAAAGCTTTGAAAAAGCTTTATTGATCTGTATTCCGTGGTTGTGCTTTATTGAACTGGAATTAGAAAACTAACCTGCTTAAATCGTCTGTTTTAGAAACAGTCCAAGGGAAGCAATTCATTGCGTATGTTGAATAGTGATGGTATTGATGTTAGACACTTTGAGATAATACAATTGTTTCCCTTTAAGTACTTAACTCATTAGTAATTTCAAATTGAAAAAAAAAAAGGAATGATTTCTGAGTCATTACAAGAGTTACTTTGGACGATTGAACAGAATTTTTGTTATACTTGTTGTTCCCACAACGTTTTCTTTTCTTTTCCAACAGGAACATTTGTAAGATATGTGGGTGTTTAAATTCCCTCCTTTATTGAACAAACAATTTGAAAATGAATTACCATGAAAAATTCAGTTTGCTTCTGTTTTTTCAAATGACACTTTAAGAAAAAGAGAACCATTCTCTGCAGTTCACCTGGAAAACCCCACAGAAACAACGAGGAAATAACAAAAAGTACTGTGTTCGATTGTTATAAAAACTCTCAATATTGATGTCTCTTTTCAAAATTATTGGCAATATTCCAAGTCATATGCATAACCATCTTACTGGAAGATTCTAGTTATTTAGAGATTCTGTTCGTTTTTCTCCAGAAGTTGAGACTGCTGGTCTTGAGGATAAAACGACAGAAGATGCTGAGTTTGCTGAAGATTCTCTGGGGTTCCGCTACAGACTTCCATGGCTAGGTGAGCAAGCTGAAGATGTTTTATAATTCGGCAATGTTTGGAACTAAATTTTATAGCTATTTTCTTTAGTTCATTCAACGATGATAGTTTATCTAATGATAAGGTACATGAATATTTATCAAATTATTTTGAATTTCACTTTTAGATATGTCCCTACATCTCTATAAGATACTTTTCAGTTTGGTTGTTTCCGTTTTACTTTTCAGTTGGTTGTTTCTGTTAACATGAACTGTAGGAGGAAAATGTGTGACATCATTAAAAGAACATCTATTCTAATCAATAGATGATGTATCAAATGTTCATATTTTACAGTATTGCTAAATATTGTTTATTAGTAGCTAAAACTGTCAAAGCAAATTGCTGAAATCAGCGAACCTTTTCAATTTCTAGCCAACTTCATAGCTAAAATTTTATACATTCTCATTTGAAGACAACTCATTGACTAAAATAATTATGTACTAAGACTCCGGAACAAATAATACAAAAATTTGCGAAAAATTGTACACTTAGTTTAATGTAAACTCAGTAATTGTTTTTTTTTTTTTTTCAATAGCCAGGTTTCGTGGTAAACCATTCTCACATTCTTCTTCCTTAACTTACTACAACTAGTAATGCTACTACTATTTCATTTAGAATGCCTTTGGAATCAGAAATATGGACATAAGGATGTTGGATTACTTATTATTCTATTTAGATTTTAATTACAAGCAGTACAGCAATACCTTGATTAGGTCAGGTTTTGATGTAGTATGGTTAAAATATTGCTGTACAAATTATTGCAACTAATCATAAGCTGGAAAAAAAATTGGAAGAAATTGACCCCACTAATCAAGGCATGCCTGTAGTTATTTAACCCCCCCCCCAAGGGTGGAATGGGGAAATAGGACAAATCCTGGACCAGAACTACAGGTAGTATTTGTTCCTGTGATGAATTTTGTATTATTTCAACTTATGCTCTTAGAAATCGATTTCATTGTTAATTCTTGTTATAAAACCAGTTGGTGGTGGTGGGGGGAATTGTGGTGTGTACGTCTTTCAATATAGTACAACATTTCAAACTCTGCTTTAAATGTAAAATTGGGTAATACAAATTAATGTTCTTGAAATGGACTTTTTTTTATTTTGCTAGCAATTAATTGCGTTATTAAGCCAGCTTTAGTTGGGATGGAATCAGACTAATTAGAAAATAGATAAGTTAAATTTGGTGTGATCAGAAAAAGGTTATTTTTAAAAAAAAATAGATATTCTTGAATGTAACCATCTAAACAATCAGGCTGTTCCATGCAAAAGCTAATCTTGCTGAGAAGAAATTCTTTTCTGACACCTGTGAAGGTCTGAATTTGTTATTATTATTATTATAGTTTTACTGTAGATAGATGAAATCAGCATTTTCTTATCAGGGCATTTTGAGTAATGAACATCAGTATCTTTTTGAAGTATCTTCAAATAGGTCAGCATGTTTGCTTCTATATTCCAAGGCCTTAAGATTAAATTGTTTTAATCTTTCAGTATGTAATATATTTCCCTGTGTCAGAAGGATCTTGTTGGCCTTCCTCTCTACTCTCTCTCTCTCTCTGTCTGTATTTCATGTGAGGAGACCATATGCAAGAAATAAACTCCAGATGGTGACATACCAGTGATTTATAAAGTAGAAGAAGCTCTCTTCATTAATGTACTTGAATGAGTGTTGTTTATAGTTGAGTGTTTTATTCGCTGCATTTATTTTGTGTGTACACAGTGAAGTCAAGTGCGTTCTCTGCATAAATGCCAAGATCTTTTTTCCACTGTAATTTCCTTCGGTGTGTCTTGTGTTCTATCATCTTTAGTTAGGGTGTGATTTCTTCTTGGGTTGTTTTTACCTATGATTTCATCTGCATGGATCGGACCCACTGTCGTAATGTGCTGAGGTCCTCCATTGATCGAATGTTGATAGACAGTGGATCCTCTGTCATCAGCAGGTATGCTTATGAGGGTTCAGATATCCTTTGGCTGATCATTTACAGACATTGTGAACAGAATGAGCCCCAGGATAGATCCCTGGGGAATTCCACTGAGGACCACTGACCTGGATGACTCTTCTCCATTTACCCAAACTAAGATTTAGTGTTGATACAGCTTATCAGTCGTTTGAAAAATTAATGATGAAAAATTTACATTGAAAGAGTTGGGTGTAGAGGAGAGGTCCTGAGAATGGAGACCAGATATAGAAAAATGCAAAGAGGATAGAAAGACAGAGTGAGAAGCAGAATAGGAGTACACAAAAGGGTCAAGGGGTAAAACAAAAATATTTGTTGAAGGGTAACGGATGAACTATGCCTTCGAGGAAAGTGAGAAAGTGAGATGAGGTGGAATTGAACTAGCTTTATTTTATACTTCTTCAAATGTCTGATTTCTCCCTCGATGCGGCATCATTTTTTCATGGGTGCCAAGATTTCATGCACTTAGTAACTTGTAATGTACATCTGAAATCAGCATGACAACACAACTGTAAATTTCGAACGCATTATCATTCAGCTATGATCTGAGTCGCTTGACGAACTAAGTCACCTACAGAGAGCTAAAGGTTAATGTCTGATTCTTTTGTCCCTAAATGACATTGAAAATATGTTTGAACTTCATTTGTTGTTGAATGCACATATTGAATTTTATTTTTCAGATGAGACGCATTCTTCTCCTCCTGTCCCTGTTCCTCTAGTGTGGGAGACAATCGCTGAAAAGACTTTACCGTGGAAGTGTCATTTTGATACTGCCAAAGCCCCGATTGCAGAAATTGAGGAGATAGAAACCGAGCAAACTTTGGCAGAAACCACGTTGCCGTGGAAACGTCAATCAGCTAGGGAGCCAATCAGTGCGGCCATGTCGTTGAATGTTGTTGAAGACGAACCCCAAGCTGCCGAGGTGCCGTCTTGGATCAATAACCTCTTGTACCACCGGCTGAAAGAAAGTGGTTCTCCTTACCTGTCGCCCGAACATACCCTGACCTTCGTTCAGAACACTGTATCCCGGCCGTCTATTTTCTCTGTTTTTCCGATTACTGAGAAGCCTAGGCAACAAGAAGAGGTGGAAGAAAAGGAGAAAGATTCCACTTCTCTGACTACTACTGGCAGACTGTTGCCCCCCCCACTTGCTGCTGAAGTCGAGTCCGAATCCAATTCCTTACCCCCTCCATGGGAAAGCCACAACAGTGGTGAGTACGAGCCACTAACCTCTCCCCATGCTACCAACACCAACATTGGTGACAAAGTCTGTAGCTCAGAGTCAATGCATCGTTTGCTACCACCGACTCATCATATCATCATCCCGTTGACCCCAGGGAATACAAACGAAAGCATCTCTGATCTCGAATCGCATGGAGTGATGGATCGTGGTGCCCTGCGCTCTCCGTCTTCAGCTCCCAACTTTCCTACCCACTGGCAGATGCTGCTACCACATTTGCGGGACCGCAGACATTCCACCTCACTGACTGAAGAGCAAGCGTACGAGGAAGACTGCCTCCAGCGGGTCCAGAATTGGCTTGATAACGTCGAGCCTGGTCTTGATGGGGTTGTTGATTTGGATAACTTTGAGGAGCAGCAGTTTTTCTTGTTGGATGATGAAGATCATCTTGATGACACATATGATGCAGACCTAGAGGATGAAGACTTGGAAGAAACCATTGTGTAAGAATAAATATGCATATATATATATAAATATATATCTATATATATATATACATATATAAGTTTGTTGTTTCAGTGTTGTCATTGAAGTTGAAGGAAGCGTGGCTCACTTTGAAAATTCTTATTATTTTTAGTTTGTCTGCAATTTCCATTTTTGAAATATGTTATTGTCTTGATGCTTTTAAAAAAGAAAAGAAAATGAAATTCCTGTAAGATTATTATGGTACCTTGATGCTGTAGATACAAAACAGCCATTGTTATTTTGGTGCTAACACCTTGCAGACGGATTATGGCGTCATCAAAAATCATGGATCCGCCCCTGGATAAACCTGAAAAATCTCAAAAACTAGAATTTTTTCTGTGACACACCATGTAGAGGAAGATTTTATTTGAAAAGTCAACATGCTTCAATCTTTCTTTTCAATTTCATCATTTTCTTAACTTTCCTTCTCAGACTCACAGCCATCCTGTCAATGAAGAATGTGGTAATTAAAGAACTCCTGCATTAAAAAATATATGTAAATATATTTAGTTTCTTTTCTAAATAAATCATCTCATTTGAAATCCAAGTATATCCGTGAATTTCTTTCACTGGTAGTGACTAGTTATAAAAGATAAAAAAAAATTTCTCAGTTTTTTGGGGGCCCGAAGATGTGACATCAAGTATGGAAAAAAATTGAATTTTTTTTCCATTCTTGTAAAGATTAGTTCAATTTTGACTATACAATTGTTACAACTGCCATTTATTCTCTCTAACTTTACCTAAGAACTCGTTTTTTATGACTAATAACAAATCCATTATTATCTATTTGTAATCCACATAGATAATCCAAAGATTATTCTAATCTCCTGTGCTTTAGAGCAATCAAGTTGGATTTAATCTAACTTTAGAATTAATGATTGATAACACTATGCAAAGTGATTTTTGTTCCTGAGTAGTCAACATTATTTTCTAATTGTTTATCTTTCAAAGATACAGAAGAGTTATTATTCCCTTCAAACTTTACTTTTTATATTTCTTTCTCTTGATGATATTTAAAAAGGGTCAGTTCACCTATTGTCCAATTGAGAATAAGTGGTTTCAAATTATCTCTGTCCTGATTGCAAAAGCAAAGTTTGAAAGGGAATAATTGCCATTTTGTATTCTCTTTAGACATAATCAATTAGAAAAAAACATTTGTTACTTAAGAACTAAAAAGAGAGAAAAATATGTTGCACAGTGTGATCCTAATTGCAATTGCTGTGACTTTTTTCTCTTCTTCTTTCTGTATTTTTATAATTTGTGGCAGAAGCCAAAGGAAACGTTGCAGAGCAATCCAAGCTTTATCTAACACAGGCATTGGAATAGTGTTGAATTTGGAAATTGAGCAAGTCTAGAGGCAGAGGTTTCATACCAGCCTCTTGAGGATAAGAGGAGATGATCCAAGCTTTATCTCCTAGACTTACCCAATACAAGCATTGGGATAACATTGATAATCTAAAGAAAAATTTCTTTTAGATTTAATGCTGTTCCAATGCTTGTTTTGGGTAAGTCTAGGAGATAGTTTGGATTACCTCCCCTTGTAGCCAAATCTGGCAACCTTGTTGACAAGAAAGAGATCGTTTGCTCTGCATCTCTTCAACTCACTTGAATGATTATATTTAAAGATTTCATCTTTGCTTTGAGAATGAAGTATTTTGTAAATTCCAATCAAGTGTAGAACTTGAACCCTGACAAATATGAACAAAATATGGATATACACTAATTTAGGGTGGCTGCCTCTTCTACTCTTCTGGCAACCAACTACGCTATTCACAATGCAGGACTCTAATTAAGGTACCAATTTAGGATAAACTTACATTGTAAATTGAACTCTAAAAACTTATTTTGGATGGGGAATTCAAAAAAAAAAGAAAACGTTTTTTTCTTGACATAAGAATTAATATTTGAATTTTCCACCTTTTAGCTCCTGTGCACGTGGTACATGGGATGGCAGTCACCCAAAATTAATTTTCAACTGAATTTTGACATATTCGTCAGGTTTTAACCCTACCTTTTTTCCTTTTGAATCGTTCACTCCAACCCGTCTTCAACCCATTTACATGAAACCAGGATTTTCCACAAAGAAAGCACCAACATAGTATACCATGCAGATCCTCATGTGATAGTATTTCAACCTACAGAAGATTGCAGATTTGTATGACTTATTTCCATCCAGATTTTTCAATCTTGAGCATGGATGATCATCTGGGTACAGTTGTTACATTTTGACCACAGGAGTATGTTTTCAGGCCATCAACATTTGGCTTTTCCCTATTTGCATTGGCCTGCAACACAACCGTCTAGACATAGTTTGTCAAGTCCTGCTTTTGATCATCTGGAAAACATTAGATTTTTGCCATTCTTACGATTAGTTCAACACCAACCACAGTTTCAAGTAGTTTCGAGGTCTTACTTTTCACTTCATGAGAAAGAGGTAGGAGGCTGGGCTGGGCTGGTTTCTTGGTGAAAGATGTCAGAAAGAATTTGACCGTAATATTGAAGGAAAAAGAAGAGCATTTACTGGAGAGGAAATTTTGAAGTTATTAAATGACAAAAATACACTACCAGGAATATGAAAATCGGACACAGTCTGAGCTACCATGAATCAATGGAATTAACCAGAATGGTTTTGAAACTGGGGTCCAGTGAGGGTCCAACAAATAATGTAATCTGCAGCAGTGCTTCCGTTAAATTTGAAATTGCAAATCTTGTGACGGAGAAACATCATCCATTGTACATTTATCAAAAAACATAATTATTGCTTACAGACCTGTATCATGTATTGGAATTTCAGTAAATGTAATCTGTATTGAATATGCTAAAAGTAGGGGTCTGTCAGAATATGTTCTCTATAGAAGGGGGCCTTGAGTTTTCCAAGTTTTGAAACCAATTGTATACATAATCAGATTTCACCAGAAGGGAAGATAATCCAAGCTTTATTTTAAGAGACTTACTAAAAACAGGTATTGAAATAGCATTGAATTTGGAAATTGAGTGAGTCTTGAGACAGGGGTTTAATACCAACTCTCTTGAAACTCACTCAATTGACTGCTTTAAACAGGATTTTATAATGTCTAATGTGAATAATCGGAAAGATAACTGCTATTGGAAGTAACAAAGGTTTTAACTTAGATGCAGAAAATGCTGTAGAAAATACGCTTATGAAAGAATGTGGATCAAATTACGTATGAACACTGTCAAGATGAAAAGAAACATGCTTTCAGTTTTTGTTACAAATAAATTAGCATTACCATGCTAATGTACTTTTATTCACCCCAGATTTCTAATCATACCAAAATCAGTTAAATAATATGAATTAAGACGTAAATGGGTTAAGGAAAAAATGATCTTCAACTTGATGAACAACGTATGTTCGAAGAAACAGAAGACAAATGGTTAAAACAGCCAGAAACATTGTTAAAAAATCACTTTAAGAGAACTGAAGGATTTGAACTTTTTAAAATTGCCAAAGATTTTAATCAAGCAACTCCCTGAATGTCGAACTTGATGAATTAATGAAAATGTAGGAATATAAGGAAAATGGAAAAAAGGTTTGTATTGGTCGTGTCCAGCAGCGGATAATCCAAGAACTGATCACATTTTGCAGCAAATCGGGAAATTTTTTTTTTCCTTCCTCAATTGCAAGATTTTTTTTTTGTATATTAAGATAATAATCCAAAGTATAGAAAATCAAAACCTGGAGTTTCATCGCCAGCATTGTAGTTATATATGAGTTGGATTTCATTCAGTTACATATGCTGACTCCATAGTATTGATATGAGCTCTCCGATTGCTTTCTAGTTGTTTTTTCTTTTTTTTTTTTTCCTTTTCTCACAAGATGTGTTCATAGGCCATGAATTTACAGTTTCTAGAGTTAGGATGTGATTATCAATAAGAGTTTGATGGTTAAGAGCAGTGTTCTCTGTAAGCTAATTGGTTAAATTTGGAGAGGGATCTGTCAGTATTTACAGTTACCTCTCCTGCATCGTATCTACACACACACACACACACATATATGTATATATATATCCTTTCATTCAGTTTTTGAGGTGATAATTGTTGGCAGAGGTATGCATTTTAGCTAAGTACAAAGCTGCTTGGCTGAATACTAGAATAGATAATGCCATACAGCAGGATCCAAAGGCCGTGCACAATTTTTGAGAATGTCAGATAAAGAGAGAAAGGATTCAATAATAAAAGTACGTGACAGATAAAGTAATTGTCATATCGCTCTCACTCTAAGTAACATCATTTGATTGGAGGTTTATGCAAAGATTACAGTGTGTAGAAATTGATTCAGAATTACTCCTTAAGCTGTCTACCAAGAGTTTGTCTTTGCTAATCAACAAATGATATAGAAAAGTCAATACATTGGAAAACAGATTTCTTTTTTTTTTTTTTTCAAAGGAATTAAATACTTATCTCAAAAGTAAACATTTTCTGCACACTCCACTTAAGTTTGTAAACAGGATTCCTGATCCTGCACAACCCATGAAAAGATTTGAAGGATCATTGGTTGAGTTATAACAAAATCAAAATTTGACCTTTGGAAGGCCCCATTTTGGGGACTACAAACTTGAAATTTGGCATGCATACACAACTAAGCACCATCTAAAAGGCTTTTTTTTTTTTTTTTTGTCTGTTTGGTAAGGTTGATTTAATGTGGGGTTCCATACATTGGGAAAGCTGAAAAAATTGTTCCAGTCCCCACAACTAGTGTTGTGAAGGCATCAGGGTAAGCCCAACCCATCTTTCTTGGTGCGATGGGATAGTGCTGCCTCAGAGCATACTACTCCCCTGAAACTGGTCAGAGTTATTTTTTGAGGCCACTGGATGAATCCCAGGCCTTTTGAGCTCAACAATGCTGATACTCAGTAGGCCATCATTGACCATGTCTTTGCATGAGCGCAAAGCTACCAAAGTGTATGCTGTAAACAGATACTACACTCTGATCTATATTCACTCACTTCCCCACAAGAGCACGATGTGACACAAGGTCGGTTTAATGTGGGGTCCTAGTTATGGGAAAGCTACAAAAATTGCTTCAGTCCCTGCAACTAGTGCTATGAAGGTGTCAGGGCAAGCTCAACTCATCCTTTTGCAATGGGACTGTGTTGCCCCTGGACGTACTGTTCCTGAGACTGGGCCGAGTTATTTTTTGAGGCCACAGGATGAATCCCAGGCCTCTTGTGCTATACTGAGCAATACTGACCAGTACCAACCATTAGTAAGCCATCATTGGTTGTGTCATTGCACCAGTGCAAAGCTATCAAGGCATATACTGCCAGCAAATTAATACTGCATTTATTTGCACTCCCACAAGAGCAAGATGTGACACAAGGTCGTTGTTAATGTAGGATCTCCATCTACTACTCTTTGGTACTAAACAGAAGTACTTTGGAGTGACCCTTTGATTCCTGGCAGAGTACACAGATACTGCACTCTGATCTTTTGCAGAAGTGCTGGGAGAGAAACTTTGATCTTAGGCTGATGTGCCAATCCCTATGTAAATAATCCTGTGTTTGATGGGTCCTGTCCTAGTTTACAAATGAAAACCCAAGGATCCATGTGTGGTCTCCAAGACAGATGAATGTATTTTTTTATTTTTTATTTAGATGTCATGAAATGAAAAACTGCAATAGATAGAAAAAAGTTTGAGTGTGATAGTTTGCCAATGAAAAAAACCAAAAAACCTCGACTTCTATGATTTTAAGAAGTATTTATTAAACGGGAAAAATACATTTGAAAGTGCAGCTTTTAATAAATTAATGGTGGAAAGATTCAAAGGACTTCACAAACATTCTTGATCAAAAAATATCAGTTCATCCTTTGTTCGAGGAAATGAAATATAAAATCGGTTTTGTTTATTCAAGTAATGTTCAGCACCACTTATCCTCTTGATGGTATTGGTCTTTACTAGATCTGATTAGATGGTACTAATCTTCACTCGGTCCAACTGGATGGTAGTAAACTTTACGTTAGTTTCGGCTATTACACTATTCAAAGAGATCTTGGGTTCATACCCTCACAGACCAGCGCTGGTCCTCAGTTTAAGATGGTGCCGGTGTTCTCAAAAATAAATAGATTGTCATAAAACATTTTTTCCTGCTCATCGTCACCTTTGATTCTTGCCCTGGTGGTGCCGATTATAACTTGGTCTCATTGGGTGGTTCTAATCTTTACTTAGTTATATTGAGTGGTACTGGTCTTTACTATGGGACCAAAACTCTGCTGCTAATGGTGATTGCTGTCTGCATGTATGAAGACGTGTTGAAAAGAAAGTATATTTCAGGGTAGAGGCTACCATTTGATCCTTTCTCTTGAAGTTACAGAAACAGAAATGATCGTCCGTAACTTTAAGGGGAAGGGTCCATTATTTGACAGTTGGATAATTCTGTTTACTGTGATAGATTGTGATGCCATTACCAGTCTCCCTAGTGACCAACGTTAAGATGAAAAATAGATCTCGACTCAAAACAGAGACATGCAATGGATTACATCACAGTATAAAAAAATATTGGAGTGTAATGAATATAGAACTTGGTAGCCCCTGAAGAACCCGATTGATAATACAACAAATAAGACATCAACGTCAAATGTGGGTTCAGAAGAGACGGGGATGGTTGGATGTTAATAAGGCACAGTGTTCCTGTGCATTTTAGAGATTTGGTACAACCTGGAAACTGGCCGGAATTACGAATCTCAAGAAGTGAAGGAGACCGGAACTAAGAAACCATGAATAACAGTAAATTCTTTTGAGGAAAGGTAAAGGTTTATGAGATTAAGTAGAAAACTTATGTGACAATGATTGACAGTCAAGTATATCAATTTAAAAAAAAAAAAATCCATTCAATCCATTAGCCCAATATTTCAGGCTGAGGGCCATTTTAGTATGTACCGTAAGCTCAAAATTTTAGGCTTTTTTTTAATCATATACCGCTAGCCCCATATTTCGGGCTTAGGTCCATTTTGCTACTTACCATTATCCCGATATTTCAGGCTTAGGGCCATTCTGCTATACACCATAAGCCCATTTGATAACACTAGTATATTTGACCTATGCGGCAAACCAACTGTAAAAAGAAGATAGACAAAGTAGTCAACGATCAAATATTTTTTTAATTTAAAAAGAAAATCTATTCGATCTCCCCTCCTGGTACTTTGGTACAGTGCACCTGAGGGTGTGGATGCTAAGGGGTCGAAAGGGTTAAAAAGCCCTCCCCATTTCTGGTTCTGGACCCACCTAAATCTGCATCTGGATCTAGTTAAGTTGTGGGAATTCGTTTGATTCTTATCCGCAGTTATTTCATATTTACACATTTCAGGGCTGAATCCAGGATTTTGATCAAGGGAGGGGTCCACATTTTTTTTAAACGCTGTCTGTTTAATTAGACAATTAATTAAATAATTCTTTGTTTTCTTATGGTTGATTTATGAATATTTTGGTCTTTTATTTATAAAAGATTCTTTTCATAGATGAAATTTTTCAATTGCTTTTTGCCTGAGCAGGGGTGATGTCTGAATCCCCTCCATGGATCCGCGCCCGGGGGTGACAAACAAGATAAAATCTAGTCAATATTCATCTCATATCACGGTCATCTTCATAGGTCAGCAACCATTTCATTTGTTATTATTCGATAGTCCGAATAGCCGACAGAAAATGCCGACGGAGAGTGAGAAAATTGAAAGAATCAGCATATATCAATTCGATGGCCAAGATCAGACAAATGTCGATTTCAACTCGTGGCTTTAGCTACTCGACAGGGAAACAGTATGACTTTTATTTTACTAAGAAAGGGGTTGAAACATCTGCAATCCTACATCACAAGCGTTGCCGCTAACAAAAATATATATTCTTATTACTGGATGAAGTATTGTAACACATTATTTTTTTAATTGATTTTGACTAGATTTTATCTTCATCTTGATTTTTTTTGTTGCTTTTTTTTTTTACAATTGTTTCGCACACGATTGCGCTGTTAACCCGTTGCTGTTGAGTGACGGTTCGAGTCAGAGTTTTGAAAAAAATCTTCAATTTAAGATTAGGGTGAAAGTTAAAAAAACTAGTTAAAATCAATTATAAATAAAAAATCTGTTTGCTACAGTTTTTTTTACTCGGCACTACTCGGGAAAGGGGTACCTCTCTTAGCATGCAGATAGTACACTCGAAGAAGGCCGTAAAATGGATCGGCCGAAATGTTCTGGAGACACAACAAAAATAACGAAAAGAATGAGTTCAGTAGTCTGGAAAACTCTTTGAAGTGTCATTTTATGTTCATCTTTTCTTTTAAACGTTCAAAAAGTGACGTTTTCATGCCTTATTGTAAACAGGGAATTCCCTGGGAAGATATGAATTTCTGGCTGAGTCCCAGAATACGTCCGTAAAATTCTATACATATAACTCCTTTTCATTTTAAAATGAACAAGGGATTGTCTCCACATTGACCCCCCCCAAAAGGGGTTGTAATTGCTGTAGATGAATAAAATTGCTGAATTGTTTTTTTTTTCAAAATTTTACAGTTATTAACATCTAGTAGACAAGCGTGTGAAACGTTAAAGGTTTATATGGAAATAAAACAACCTGAATGATTATGTATTTTCTTCGTTTTATTTTTTGTAGGGGAGATAATCTCCAGTTCATTTTAGGACTAACAGGAATTATCTCCATTTCTAACAACGGGAACTAATAATCAACCAAATCCTTAAGTTCTTAAGTGATTTCTCTAACCATATTTTTTTTGTATGGGAAGGAAGGGAGTTGTTTTTATTTTATTTGTGAGTCTTTTTTAACATTGAGTGGACGGAACGTTAAAGGTTTGTATGTAGATGAAGTTTTTTTTTTCTTTGTTATTTAAGAAGGGAGATAGTTCTCAGTCCATTTTGAGGCCAACAGGAGTTATCTCCATTTTACGCACGCATTCAATTAACCGAATTTTATTTGACCGTTTTTTTAATTCGAGAGAAAAAAATAGTTTGATGTTTCATCATTCGAGGGAAAATGCCTCATAGTATAATTAGAAGACAAGACATTATCATCACGAAAAACGTCCATCCAATGTCCAAGTGGAACAATTGTTGACCATTGGCTGGAAATTCTGGGGCTTCAGCCGAATCCTGGTTGCATCCATCTGTCGCACACGTTGTGACGCACACACGTATCGTGGCATTCCTGGCATTTGGTTTCTTTATACAACCGATACCCATGTCTTTACGACTGCAGTCACGGTACACAATGCGCCCTGGGGACAAAAGAACAAAAAGAAATGCAAATGTATTCCAGAACAAACGTAGAATTCGCCCCCCAAATTGATTCTAGTCCAAAGTGCAAATTTCCATTTTACACCGCAATCGAAATTTAACGAAGTGTAGAATTCAGACCCCTTCAACTTCATTAGATAACTTACCCCCAAAATAGTGTCAAGATATTGATTGGATTAAATCAATTTCAATTCTGATTACGGTGTCATCTGAAAATGTGAGCTTGTAGCTTGAATCAATTTCCGGGTAAAGATTCTACATTTGATCCTCTGTCTTTATTGTCTCTGGAAAATACGAGTAGCAACGAGTAGCAAATGGAATTTAATTCATAAAGAAAACAAAAACAGGTGAAGAGGTTTGTGGTGAATAGTTGAATAGTGTTGTAAGGTTAGGGTTATGGGTTGAGTAGAGCAATTGTTGCTGGTAGTAAGAGATATCTTGGTTTCGCTTCTCGTTGCTTCTCGTATTTTACCACGATTTATTTCATTAGGAAAGTCAACAATAGGTTGAAATTTGGGCCTAGGAAAGTACAAATAGATTTCCTCGTGCATGTGTGCACACACACACGCACACACAGAATTTCAGGCAGTCCGTAGAATTCGTGAAGATGAATTGAAACAGGTTCATATATTTGAAAAGTTTTTGATGCTATCAATTTTTTCGACTTCATCGAATAAAAAAATAAACAAATAGAAAATTATTGTCAACTTTTTTTTTTTACCTAGTTTGCTGGTTGGAGTTTGTGTGTATATGTCTTTATTACATCAGCTTTTATTCAATTTGAAAAAGCAATATCCGTACCCAACAAATTGCTTTTTTTTGCGAATAAAATCTTTTTCTCAAAAATATCCCTAAAAATAATCTTAGAAAAAAAAAAAATTTAGAAGATGTTTAGTTTAATATTCATGCGTGTTTGCAAGATTCCAGGTCAAACAGTGCATCCTGTAGCGCTGACACAAAAAAATTACTGAGTGAAAAGGGAAGAATACCTCGCCACTTCGGTAATTGTTAAGTCGAGTCGATGATTGTAACTATAGTAATTCAATATTTAAAAGCAGTAATACTAATATCAAAGACTGTATAAATGTATCTACATTTCCGATAAAAATTGGAATTTTAGAACTCACTAAGTTTATAACATATAACTTAATCTAATACATTAAAACTGGTTACGAAATCTCGTGCACGCTAAAATGGTTTCGAGATCAAATTAAGTAGCTCCAGTAACAAAATAATCAAATAACTTGAATCTTTCATCAGAAGAAGCTTGTTGGGAAAAAAGGATTAAAATACGTATTTAAAAAACAAACAAACCATTTCTCACATATTTATGTTGTATGTTGTATCATATCATTCGTGTGTAAGGGATTGTTATCCTTTGTAAATCTTCCTTCAGTATCAAATCTTTATTTTTGGTACCGAATACATTAGTTCAGTACCAAATTTGCAAAGTTTTGTTCTTGAAAAAACCCCAAATGGTAACCTTGCCAGAGATCAACTACTTACCATTATCAAGTTTTCCGATATAACGGACGCAGTAGTAGGCTTCAGGCCCGAGGGTCGTGCAGGCACTAGGTCTGACCCTGCCGGAGACACAGAGAGGGTTACTCAATGAACTGCACTGGACGCACCGAATGCTCCACGCTGGAAAGATGAAATTAAATCAGGATTCAACCAAACAAAATCACAGATTTTGTAAAGGGCTATTATTACCTTTCACGTTTCAAAATGGTCACCATTCGTCTTAAGGTTAGTGTTAATATTCTTTGATTTTAAAATCATTATCATCGTCTATTATTCTGCAGCTGGATAGGCAGCCATTTTAAAACGTGAAAGGTAACAATTACCAAAAAAAAAAAAATAAAAGAAAAGCTTTATTTTCTTCTTTGGGAAGTGTCAATGTTGTTATACATTGATTTACTCGGACTAGTGTCCTCAACTTAGTTGTCATAGCCACAAGGTTTCAGCTGTTGTAGACTCCGGCCTTCTACAAGCGGCAGTTGTAGTTGGTGACCTTTTGAGAATTTTGAACTGAACCCTTTATTCAATCTACGGGGATATCTCGTATCACTTGTGTGCACCTAAGTAATTCGTCCATGTGATGACACTAATCTGCCTCGTCTACTGAATCAAAGTATACGACTTTTTTGCACTACTCTACCCACAGATTGAACTCACGACCAAATGGCAGCTTACTGGATAGTCTTGACCAAAAAAAGTGTCAAAATGCTTTGGAATATTTTCTGATCGAATTACAATAGTCATTCTCTTTTCTTTCTCTTTTTTTCCTTCTTTTTTTTTTCATTCACTTTCAGTTTCATTTTTCCTTTTTCTCCAGTTTTCATTCTGGTTACTTGCTAAATATCCTTCTCCCTGTCTCTGTTTATCTGTCTACCCCCCCTCTCTCTCTGTGTCTCTGTCTCTCTCCGAATTACAGAAATCAAATCTCACTCTAACCCATCTCAAACCTTTTTCATCCACAGCCCCTTCTGAAGAGTGAAATCTTTTGCAACCCTCCGGTCACTGTCATGAAAACAATACTGAGGCTATATATAATAGGTCTTCAGTCGTAACTAAACATAGAAAGAACAGCTGCAAAATTGTCAAAAATTGTAACGTATTTATAATTGTATAATCAAGTTATACGTACCCAATGCGAAATCTATTTTAAGAGAATTAAAGAATAGCATTGAGCTATTTAACAAAAAAGTAACAGAAAAGGTACATTTTGGTATAGAAATAATGAAAAACATTAGTTACATAATAATTCTTTAAAAAAGGATTTTCAAATATTTCTGCGAACCCTATAACCATTACGCGAACCTTACTTTGAGAAACCCTGTTCGAACCCACTCTAGAGATTTTCTGGCTGTAGACAAGTTTTTTTCCACTTACCTGTCGGAAGAAAGGAATACATCAATTGTGCCAAAAACCATGCAATTAACCACATGTTGAACATAGTATATGCCGGTGAGTTCGATGAGTGTAGTTATCCACTGTGAACAAAATGGAAGAGGATCCTTCTGCTCCTAGACAGAAATAGACATAGATTTTTTTGGATAAAGGATTATCATTATAAATGCTTTCATTCGGATTATTGTCCTTATTCTAGTTGTTTATCTGTAAACATCGTTTCAGGCGTTGTACCCTTTGGCCCTCTTCAGGTACACGTCGTCATTAAAAATGATGTTGGAATCTGGAGTTGAGACCTTCATTTGACTCGTTTGGGTAGGCATCGGAAACAACATGGTCAAATAAAAGATGTCCCCGAAAACGAACGGCAAAATGAGAACAATGGATCAAATGAGATTCTCGGCTCGAAATTCTGACAGCGTTTTAGATCGCGACAGGAACTCAAAGAAGGCCGTAGGGTACAACGGTCAGATATGTTGTGAACATCTAAGCAACTGAGATAAGAATGATATTTGAATAAATCTTTGTATAATGAATGATAATCGTTGAAAACCCTACCATAGATATGTGATATATGTATATCTTAAAGTATGTGCATTAATGTTTGTTATAAGTGGTTGTAAAGAGATTAAACGAATTTCAAATCCCGAGGTATAGTAATTTTAATCAAAAATTTGTCAAAATATTTTGAAATTTGAAAAGGTGATTTTTGACATTGAAAATCAACTTGAAAAGCATAAATTAGGTCAAAAATTGATTTCTCATAACAAAATACATACAGTTTTATATATTACATAATAATCTGGGGCTACCAGTATTGGGGACATGAAATAGTCCCTTTCCAGTGGTGGCCATTGGATTGCATGCAGAGACCACCACTGGTCGACATCAACTTGCTTGCAGTGGATTTTGGAAATGTTATTGTTATATCTCTAACATCACACGAAATAGCAAAAACTCAGCACCAAGTGCACGATTCTTTTAACCCCCTCCCCGCCCACTAAATTAGCAGTTATTTCTAAATATGAGAACTCAATATTTACACAGTTACCTCCTTGACATCAGAGATATGTTATCACCATTGTCAGTCTTTTAGCGTCTGCTGCTGGACCTCTCTATCATGGGCATTACTGAGCCATTACTTTCTGAAACTATCTAGCTCGTCACGCCATCTTACTTTCTGTCAGCCACAACTTTGTATATGATCTCTGGGGATCTACGTTGTGAGTCAAGATGTCCAGCGGCTGACATTCTTGCAACATGACCAGCCCATTGCCATTCGAGTTTTCTGTTGGATTCTATGATATCTCGGACTCCTGTCTTTCCTCTAATATACTGTGTTGTCTTATGGTCTCTCCATGTGAAGTTGAGCTGATTCTCTCATATGCGCGTTGCATGGTTCTCAGTCAGTTAGTTTACTGTTTTGGTAAAAATACGCTCTCTCTCTCTCTCTCTCTCTCTCTCTCTCTCTCTCTCTCTCTGAATTCTTCCTAGTTTTTTCATTCATTCATTAAATAAAATGAAGGTTTGAATGGTGAATGTATGGGTTCACATTATTTTTCCATTTTTATGGTCAAACTGGGCTGAACTCGCCTCTCCCCGCTCGATCCCCGAAGTTGAGCGACGTTGCACCTGGTCAGTACCTGGATGGTTGCAAGCAGCTGGGGATGATGTAGAGAGCCTCCCGTGGCGAATCCGTTAATCCTACTAATCCTCCTAATCTCTACACTGCGCTCGAGAGCGTTTGCCAGAGCCCCTTCCCAACTCTCTCAACTCCCCGAACTCCAAGACGGACCGAATGACAGGAATGAATGAATATTTTCCTTTTTTCAAAAGTTGCAAACACCCATAGACTTAACAAGGATCTTCTGTTTCGTTCGGGTCAAAATCTTGAAAAGAGATTAATATACAAATTCTATTAATTTTCTGTTTTACAATCTTAAAACGTAAGTGTGTATGATGCGTATGTGTGTGTGTGTGTGTGTGTGTGTGTGAGAGTATGCATATGTATGTGTGTGTATGCATATGTATATACGTGCGGGTGCATGTGTGTGTATGTGTATGTATATGCGTATGTATGTGCGTGTGTGCGTGTGTGTGTATGCATATGTGCGTGCGTGTGTGTGTATGCATATGTGTGTGCGTGTGTGTATGCATGTGTGTATGCATATGTGTGTGCGTGTGTGTATGCGTATATGTGTGTGCGTATGTGTATGCGTATATGTGTGTGTGTGTAGACTGATATGCCTGCTTCCCAGTAGTAGTACGTATAGTCATTTTCCAAGCTTAGTTTGGTCTGGCACAAGGCGACATAGAGGAGCGCTCTGTAAGGATTTATTCATTCATTTCAGATCGCTTGCAGCCAGGCCAGCCGGAGGATACGGGGAGCAGAGGGAAGGGTGAACATTCGGCTTGCGTTAGTGAGTGTAGTGTAGAGATCGGTCTCGTCGATTGGAGAATTATGGGATCGTTGTAGGCGTCTCCCTATATGATCAGAGTCAAGTGCTCAGTGAGAATCGAACTCACCTCACTAGCAAACTGGTCTGCACTACGGTAGGCACCGTTTTTAGTACGCATTTATGAATGAGAAAATAACAATAAGCAACTTGTGTATGTTCATAAAAACACGTTGATGACTGCATGTGTGTGTAAGCCTTGCGTGTGATATAATTAATGTTCAAGACTGAGACTGGGAGGTCTAGATTCTTCATCATCATGATCTCTGCCCCCTCATATTTATAAAAATATAATGTGCTGTCTTGTGATCACTCCATGTGATGTCAAGTATGATCCTATCCTGTACACGTTGCATAGCCCTCAAAATGTCATGCACAACAAACATATTGAAGACAGAGACACAACTATCGAAATTGAAACCGCAGAGCTGAAGAAAATAAACCAATACATCTACCTAGGACAATGGTAGAGCAAGCCCAACCTTCCAGAACAAGAGAACCCAATTAGTTTTTAAAAGAATGGTCTAGAGCCAACGTACCATCCCGATAGTCACCTATGGAGCTGGAATCCATTGTACTACCTGAAAGCTACGGGTGGATTGTTTGGCTTGTTCTTGAGAAAGGCCTAAATTGTTTCTGAACTTTAATAAGCTATTAAGAACTATTTTTGAGGGGAACCTTAATTTGATACCTCTGGTTACAAAGCTCTATTTCTGTGGTAATTTGTGAAGATGGGGATACGAAATTATGTTAATGGAACCAGCGAACTGAGTTCAAATCCTGGCTGAGATAGTTTGGTAGGTATCTGCATGTGATCCAGCAGACTTGAAAAAAATAATTAAATAAAGTTTTGATTTTGGTTTTAATTACGAGAAAGTAGCGAAAAGTTGGTCGTCAAAATAGAGATTTTACGTACTTGAGGTTTTTGAACTATTTTAAGTATAGTTTACGTTCTTGTCAGTAAATTACTTCGATTACATTATGATGGATGAGTGTCTCAATGAAAAAATTCAAACTGTTTTTTAAAATCTTCCAAAAATGAAATAACACCCACGAAAATTTGATCTGAAAATATCAATTGATTTAGTAATAAATTAACTGGATTTTGCGAAAATATTGCTTTTCTTTTTACTTAAAATATTGTGGAAAATACATTTGCTTACAGGGAGAGTCTGTATTCATGTATACACAGTTCTAGGGTCAAATTTGGATTGCTTTACATAAATGCCCTGGGCGATGGTATCCACCCACCTCTCCCAATAGGCAAGGTCAGGTTAGGGATTACATCTTACCACTGGTGCCATGCAACCCAGTGCAACCTGTCGGATGATATATTGAGAGGAGAACGGCTTCGCCAAGTAAACTCCATTGTCCAAAGAAATGCCATCGGATTGACTACATAACAAAAGTATCATATGCTACGAGACCTGCAATTTCAATAACCATGCGCTAAATACTCTCAAGCAGTCAACTCCGATTCAGTGATTTTGTACTTGATTTTGTATTTGCTCTATAGTACTATACTGCTTGTCAACTTTTACGAACAATTGGGTATTTAAGGTTTGTGATTTTAGCTAAGAATCCCCTTTAATTTGAGTTGATATTTTAATACAGTAATTAACGGGAGTGTAATATATATATATATATATATATATATATATATATATATATATATATATATATATATATATGATTCATATCCGACACATAAATACGAAGGTATATAAAACTGAAGTCATCCACTGCACAAAAATCAAAACGAAAACAAAATAATATTATTGCTAAAATGTCAGACTTATTTGTCGTATATCTGGCTGTATAGAAAATGAATTAAAAAAAAACAAGTGTCCTTAATTTTTGCGGTTCTGTTCGACGCTAGTTTTGATTAAAGCTGTTGAATTGATGACGACCATCCCTTGATGTTCGTGGTAAAATGAATTGATTTACGCCGTTTTGGAATTGAATACTTAAATACATATAGTCCTCGACTTATGCTTGGTTGAATGACGATATTTCGGAGTAGCGATCCTCTTTCAAATGAAACTAAATAATAAACTGCAGGAATCAATTTAGTGTCACAAGGAAATGTACAACGCATCCGAGTCACGATATTTCGACTTACGGTCCCTCACCCTAACGTAAACCGGGGACTATCTGCATTTTCAGTCACTTATAATCGATCATGGATCAATAGTGATTTTCACCTTCGATTGTTGTATTTAGTTAACGAGGTTGTGATGTACGCAATAACACCTGGTGATTAATTTATCCCGTTAATCGATGGAAACCTGTATTTTACTCAGCAATTAAATTTGTACGTGATTTAATGTTTGTGTATTATCTTGATTTGGGGCCCCTTTATAACATATGCCACGGGCCCGTCACTAGCTTACCCGGGATCATTTGAATTTGAATGTGTAAACTTGAGCTGTTATACACATGTTTGATTAATTCAATTACTTTCTTGCATTTGATAACACACCCGAACAGATATGCGTGCATAGAGGTCAGAACATTTATATGAAATTGATAAGAAAAATGATCTTCTGTCTTTACTAATTTGCATGTTATATAGAAAGCCAACGGTCTCCTCCACTCTTTATGTACGAACGGTACTCCTGAGTACCACGTGTTTTGTCGATCAATTAGAGACCTGTGTGTCCTTGGCAGCACTTGTAAGTCCAATTTTTGACTTTTCGGTGAAAAATTAGTGCTTAACTAAATGTCTCTTTATCGTTGACCATCAAGTATAAAATTGAAAAAAAGAAAAAAAAGAAACTAGATTGAATACTCACCCCAACAGGGGCAGGGGTAAATTGCTGTGAAAAAAAAGATTGATAGATAGACAGAGAGATAGATTGATAGATAGATGGATAGATAGATCGAAATAGATCAGATTGCGTTTAATTAAAAAAAAAGAAGTGATATTTGTGACTCTTGAAGTTTTTTCACGATCTTGGAAAAATGCCTAAAGTACATACGCATCGCTTAACAGAAAATAAACACATAACGATTCTTACACTGACTCTCATATCCCCTCTTTAAACGGTGCCGCAGAACCCACTGTTAGCGAGATGAAACACTTCCGATCAACAGTCAATCAAGAGTCATTTTCCCCTTACTCTCCCCATCTCTCTATGAACAATACAGGGTCCCCACTTCGCTGAAAAAGTTTTCCATCAGCACCCAGGCCAATAAACTGAAAAAGTAGACAAAAAATTGTGTCTGTTTTAGCATGAATCTAGATTGTAAATCGCCCTACATATTTTTGGAGGATGGTGATTATCGAATACTTACTAAAAATCTGATATTGGCACACAGAAAATTCAATCAGATTATGTTGTATGGTTTCTGCGGTGGGCAGTCAGGTATGGACAGATGGACAGACTGACAGACAGACATTTAGTGAATTATGATAAGAGAGTAAATATTTAGATTAGCAAAAATAGGCAACCAATAATTCAGTATAATATCTACATGTTATATTACCCCCCCCCAACTAAAAGCTTATTTTAGAGCGGAGTTTCAAAACGTAAGTCGCTAAAAACCTACCCTAGGGTTCCATTAGTGACCACAGAAAATTTGGTGGCCATAGCTCTGGCCGTTCTTGAGTTTTGCTTATATAGATATACATTTGGTGAATAATAGTATTAGGATATTATAACACAGGTAAACTATAAAGCACCCAGAGTTCGCATGTTTCTACCTACGCCATTGCCAGGGAATTGATTTTATATGGATCCACCCCCAAATTTAATCACCTCTCTAATATTACCCACGCTTTACACAAAATTTTGTTGAATTTGATTGAAAACTTCTAGAGATATCGTGTAGAAAGATATAGAATTATGGCAATATTATGTGGTCAGGGCATATAACTACGACGGAGGGGAGGTAATTTTGTATGGATCCACCCCCAAAATTCAAGCATATCTTCCATATTCTATTGTCAATCCTCCCACTTTTTCATTGAGAAGTTCTGGAGATATCTTGATGACAAACATGAGACACATCTTTGATAAATCTATGAAAAAAACAAAAACGGAAAAATATCTCTCAATCAAAGAAAGAAAAACCTGGATCCGCACCAAAATCCAACAACTTCTTCTGTATATAATTGTCCACCCTTTAACAAAGTTTCATTGAAATCCATCAAAATATCGGAGGGACAGACAGACAGACAGACAGACAGAGAAACGGAAAAATGCGAACAAATACATAAACCTCTTCGTTGGCTGAGGTAAAAAAAAATTAAATTTAGCATGTAAGAGTGGAAAAAGAATAAATTGTAAAAAAAAATTCTTACCTTCCTAATTTCTTTTCATGACAAAATTGTAAATAAATAGTGATTCCATTCTTATTGTATTTGTTTTCGTTTTTTTTTTCTTTCTTCTAATTCGATTTTTAAGTTTCAAGACGCTGCCTTTTCATAAATCCCGCTCAACATAAGATCGCTTCAAGTTGCTTAAAGCAAATTTACTTTTCTTTTTTCCGTAGTGGGCAGTAGATATTTTATCATTTTGTATTGCATATAGAAGGGCTTCTCAAAATAGGAATCGGGACCCCTCTGTGTATGGGGAAAAGTCAATTGAGGATTGTTTAAAAATTCTGTCTCATCAAAGGGGGTCGTGAATGAAAAAAGTTTGAGAAACCCTGGGTTATAAGATTTATGCAAGATCTGAAGTTCGAATTTTCTTTATTAATCGAAAGTCAGTTTGAGTGTTTAAATGAAGGTTTCCGATTCCAGAAGTGAATGGCAATTCTAAAATCTTGTCTGCCGGAATTTAACCATTCCACTTCGTTTTGAATCTTATTTGTGAGTTTTACGCCCATTCCATGTCTACAGAAGTTTAGAATATAAAATCCATGAAAACCTAAAAACAATCCAAAGAGAGACTTGGTTGGAAATCCGAGTTTGGAATTTTCAGTCAATCAAAGATGAGTTTCCGAATGTATTTTCTTTGGGAGTTCCTTAATCAAATACCGCTAGCTACAATGCACTATTTCGGATACTTAGAGGTCACTTGGAGATGAATGGGAACAGACCTTTAGTGCCGCTTTCCTCTGGAGATTCGATCTTAAAATCCAGGAAAATCTCAACATCTGAAGAGAGGCTTTGGCTGAGAATGAGTAACGGGAATTTTCAATCAATCAAAGATGAATTTTCCCAACGTTCTCCGAATTTGTGTTTCATTTCAATTTCATAGAAACACTTTTATTTTTTGGTTGGCATTCATAAGAAGATGAAGAGAAATTCTTTGAAGAGCCGCTGCTTCTTGGGGTAAATAAATCTGCCGAAAGGAAAAAACAGGGGAACTTGTTAGAAGCCGACCTGAAAATGATGCTGCCCGGGGGTGGGGCCAACAACGAGGAATGATTCTTCTTCATCACAGAAAAAAAGGGAACCAAGAAGTTAATTGACTAAGCAGTGTAGAATGATGGAAAAACATCTTGTATTTATGTGCGCGTGTGTGGGGATCGGGGGGTACGGGTGTATGTGTGTGTGTATGTAGATGTATGTAACATATACACATACATAAAAAAACGGAGAGAGGCGAAATATTGTGTTATGTACGCTGTGCACAAACAACGATGTAAAAAGTGGAAGAACATTTATGTGTAAACCACACGGACATGAATGTAAATTGAGTGTATCATGTGAACATGTTCACGTCGAATAGATGTGCGTTGGCGCGTGTGCACGCGTGTATGTGCGTGTGAGAGAGTGTATGCGTGTATGTGTACATGTATCTGCATATGTATGTGCATGTGTACGTATGCGTTTGTATGCGTATGCGTTGCATATATGTGTGGAGACCAAGTAAAATGCGTGTGTTTTGGCGCGTGCGTGCGTGCATGTGCGTGTGTGGGTATGTGCATGTGCGTACGTGTTTGTGTATGTGCTTATGTGAGATAGAGATAGATAGATAGATAGAGAGAGACAGAGACATTGACAGAGAGAGAGAGAGAGAGGGGAGGGGAGAGGGAAAGAAAGTAAAATGCGTGTATTTGTGTGACTATGTTTGTTGAAATCTTGTTTCTAACGCCGATAAACTGTAGAACAACATTGAAAAAAACATTTCCCGTTGTCAAGGCGGGGCCTCTGATAGAACCTGGGCGGCGCTTGCGAACAAAAAGCTTAACATGACAGCATGAATGAACGAAGGAAAATAGAAAAAAAAACCCTCAGAGAGTACTCGGGGAGCGCATAACTCTTCTAATATTGCACACCAACTAAAAACTGAATAAAAATTTATATTTAAAAAATAAAAGAGACAGAACTTGGAGTATACAAATATTTGGTTACTTCCCTTGAAATCTAAATCCAGTCCTTACATTTACGGTTTGTTTGAAGCCTCTGTTCCAGCAGAATTATACAAATATCTCTCAATCGAAAACAAATTGCTGGATCCGCCCCAAAATTGAATAATTTTCCCTCTAGCCAATGGTTAAACCTCCAACAAAACGTCATTGAAATCTATTGAGAGCTAAGAGATATCGTATGGACCGACTGACAGACGCAATTAAGTACGTATTTGTCTCCCAACTCGAAGAAAAAAAACTGAGAATATCAAAAAAGAAAAGCAAAACAAAATCTAATAGAAAGTTCCCCAAGAAAGGAGTGCCCTTACGCTGGCTATGGCTACCACCTTCCCTGTTCAGATTCCACACATCACTTACCCGGTCCGTTTGCGACTTTTGAACTGGGCGTGTAAGGCGATACGCTCTTCAACCTGTGCTATTTTACCCATAATTAGAGGATGAAATGGATTCATGCCTTTCCCCAAACGAATTGTTGCGAAATGGACAAATTTTGTGATGGATCGTCTTAGTCGAAGTTCGAACTCACCGGGTATATTATTCCATACCGTTACCCGTTCGATCACTCCGCACCTCCGAGGAGAGTCTCTTTATTTCATAGATGATTCCAAAAGCAAATTATGTTTCCCTCCCATCGTTTGTAGTCCAGAAAGAACTACTGAATGAAGGGGGGGGGTTAAACAAATCTCCATGAGATCCTCAAAAGAAGAAGAAATCAAACGAAGGGTCACTCTAAGATGGCAAGCCTTTGGCAGAGCAGGCGAAACCTTCAAAACAAGAAAATCCTATTATTCCTGAAAAGACGAGTATACAAGCAATGCATCCTCCCGATAATCATTTATGGAACTGAAAAATAGAACCTAACCAAAAGATTGACATTCGAACTGAGAAGCATGCAATGTGCACATGAGAGTATCAATCTCAATCTCGCATGGAGAGATCACAAGACAACACAGTATATTAAAGAAAAGACAGGAGTCTGAGATATGATATAAAATCATTAGAAAACTCTGATAGTGGTGGGCTGGATATGTTGCGAGAATGACAGACAATCGTTGGACATCCTGATTCACAACATGGATCCCCAGAGATCATATGCGAAATTGTGACTGACAGAAAGTAAGATGGCGTGACGAGCTAGACAAATTCAGAAAGTGCTGGCTCTGTTACACCCATGATAGAGAGTTCTGGCGCATCTTGGGGAAGGCCTTTGTCTAACGATGGATGGTGAAAGGCTGCTGTTGAAAATGATGATGAATTTTTAAAAAATAGCGTTTAGTGGTGGGATTAGGGTTATCCATTGATTAGAGCGATTTTTTTACAATGATAATGCTTTATAACAGGTTGATTCCAATTGTTTTTTGTATTTTACCACGACACAAATAAAACCTCATTTGCTCACCAGATTTTGCTTCTAGATTTATGAAAAGCATTTCAAGATGAGAATCATGCTCAATAGTTTTGTGGCCACTTACCGTATCGGTGTGACCCGACGACCGAAATGAGAACAACAATCATAAGTTAATGGGCCCCAAATTACGAACAGATACATACATATCAAAACACTCATTTGTTTCACTTGCAAAGTAATTATCTCATTTGCTAGAGAGTCAGATAATACGACAAATATGTCTGACACTTCTGTGATAGTATCATTTTGTTTTCGTTTTGATCTTTGTGTAATGTTCATGACTTCGGTTTCAGATACCTTCGTATTTACGTGTCATGCGTGTAGGTGTAGAAGCCAGGGCCACTGCCCCACAAAGATTTGAGTAGAACTGTGTAAAATTTCAAGCAAATTGGGCCCTTTGCACCATTTAGCCAAAGAATTCCCATACACGTATAGTGTCGTATATGTATTACGTGGGTACAAAAAAAAAGTAAAAGGAAGTATAGTACTCTAATAATAGAGCAAGTACAGACTCACTGAATCGGAATTGATAGATTGGATGCATTTAGAGCGGGGCCCTCGGGAACGCAGGTCTGTACTATTGATTAAATAGTTAATCCGGCACTAATTATTATTATTAATATTAAAAAAAAATGAATATTTAAGTTATCTTCTTTTCATGTAAAAGCCATACATGTGAATTCGAATGCTCGGTTACTTATTTGATTATGTATTTGGTTAGAGTCCTGTTATAACATGAAATTTATAATAGATTGGTCCACGTAAAATACATTAACAGAGCTAAAAACAAAAACAAAAACAACAATAATGAAAATGTGATGGCCTGTTGCCACAATAATACGATACAGATTCAATTGTATTACAGAAATGCTGGCTGATCGTTCTAAACTAAAATAAAAGAAAGAGTGTGTTAGTAACTGAAAGAAAAAAAGTCATTGAGTTAATGATTGAATGAGTTAGAGACAGTGTGATTTAGTCAGTGAGTTATTTAGAGGAAGAGAAGAGTAATTCATTGAGTCTCTCTTTCGTCTTTTAGATGTCGCCATCTTTGTGATTACATCACAGACAATGAAGAAGAGGGATGCAGCGTTGCTAAATATTAGTGAACGTTTCTGGCCCAAAACTGGTACAATTGGCCAAAAATGGTCGAGTGCTAAAATAATCATATGATTGTTTATAAAACATCGCAATACACTCAGCACAAACACACAAAAAGAAATTATCAAAACTACAACTGAAGCAAGGTCAAAATTGCACAAAATTCAAACATGGCTAATCCCGAAATTTCATGCTTGAATGCTTTAAAAAAAAGCTGGATTTCTCAAATTTGGTCGCACCTTTTTTTCCTATTTTTCCCAATAAAACAATACTCAACTTCATTTTGTAATGAAATAAGTTTCTTCTTATGAGTTTTTTCATATCGCATGATAACAGTGATCACTTTTCTTACGTAACATTTTGTATCGAGCCTTTATGTTCAATCAATCCTTAAAACAGCTCGAGTTGAGTTGAGAATTTAAAAAAAAGATAGGATACTTCAATTATTATAGATAAATTACCCAATTAAGTAAAGGTGCAGTTGAATAACTGCATACACCAAGCGTCGCTCAGTTCAGCACTGAGTGAACAGAAGTGAGAAACTTTACAATGATCAGGATTATATTGATTTACTGATACATCATGGTTACAGCAGATAATCGTACGTCTGTTTTTTTTCTCTTACTGATTCTCATATTTCTTTTTATTTGTGCACAGTTTTTAACATTGAGTTAACGTGAAACTTTACAATCACGACTACCTTACCGAAAGGTGTTTCGATCGCTAAAGTTAATTAGTACCAAATATTTTGCCTTTTTGAGCATCCATAGTGGATTCCGACAATGTTTTAAAGTTATAAGGACGCAAAATAAAACGAATCAAGTTTTCAACATCTTCCAAATATTTAAGTATGCAATACCGATTAAAATTTCAACAGATCCCTGGGGAGAAGTTGGGATCTTATCTTTATAGTTATTTATCGGAGATAAACATTCCCAAGGGAAATTTTCATTTGTGAACAAAACAAACCCTTGTTCTACGATTTCTTTTCTCAATAAACACAAATATTATTATAATAAAATCAAGAGGGTTTTTTGGACACATGCTGATTTTTTTTCAAATCAACGAAAGGAATTATTTATATCTATAATATTTACACAGCAGATAATCATAAAAATGTAAATTGAAAAAATAATTATACTGTAGTGAAATAAACGGTGGTTATTGCTTTAGTTTCAGAGGCATTAAGGCTAATCTGTACTCTTCCAATTGCAGTTTAAATTTTAAAAAAATCATGATTAATTTATCATGGTTTGTTTAGTGAAATGGAATATAACATGTTCTATTCTATTCAAATATCCGTGGCGTATTTGAAAAAATGACACCCTCAATCTTATTTTTCGAAAAATCCAACATGTCCGAAATTATTGTGTTGGTGACAACGGCCAACAAAGTCATGAACTGAATTCACTTCTTATGATTTTAACTATCTATTTTTTCAAAAAAATGGGTTGGGGACCTATTTATTTTTACCTATATCCTCCATTAGATTTTAATCTATTAGCATTATCTATCCTTTGTTTTTTTTTTTAGAATTGTGTATAAGCTATGCATCAACTTGCAACGGACACCTTTTTCATGGCGACGAATAGGCCTCTATCGATACCTGAGCTTTGTTCCGTTTCACTTGCTCCCTTGGATAGAATAGCTTTAGGATCTTTAGAGCCAATCCATACGTAAATAACCCCGTCATCTTTTACGGTTATATGCTAGTCAAGAAATGAATAGAAAGTACAATATTATCATACCCCGACAAGACTGACTCCATCTATCGCCAGTAAAGCTAAAGGACACAACCATAAATTACAAATCCAGACCTCCACTGGTGTTAGAAAACATTTCTTCTAAGCAAGAGTAACAAACACAAGGAACCGTCTGAGTGAAAAGACGGTCATATCCGAGAATATCAACAATTTCAAAAATAACCTTTATTCAGACATCGGTCATACCAAATCTAACTACTAATTTTCTTATTACTTTAATTCCACCCCAATTAAACTGAAGCTGACTTAATGACGCAATTAACTGCTTTGAAAAAAAAGCTTATCTCAAAAACATTATCTTCTCATTGTTATTGATTTTGATTACTATTTCCCATCATCCTAATTTACCTTTGACAACGAAGTTGGAGAGGTATATGTATTCAGCTGCATCTTTCCGTACGTTTGTCTGTCTTTCCATCTGTCTGTCTGTCTTTCCATCCGTCTGTCTGTCTTTCCGTCTGTCTGTCCATAAGATACCTCCAATAGCACTGAAAGAATTTCAACGAAATGTTGTTGGAGGGTGGGCAACAGGGTAAGGGAGAGTTGGTTAAATTTGGGGACGGATCCAGAATTTTAAATTTTGATCGAGAGATATTCCCCCCCCCCATACGTTAATATCTAATCTCATGATTGTCCTCAAGATTTTTCAAATGAATTTCAATGACATTTCGTGGAAGGATGGACAATAGGCCATGAAAGGAGTTATAACATTTTGGGGCGGATCAAGGAACATTTGCTTGCCCTAACAATAGCATCAGCAGACGTGTGCGCTCTCTTGGTGCTTTCTAGTTTTTTTAGTTTTTTTTTTAACCAAGCTGACCAACTACGGCAGTAAGGAAACAATATGGCTCGGATATAAAAGATAAACTCTTGGTGAGACTCGAACCCACGTCCTTTTTGCCCAGGGAAGCCTGGTAAAGGCCTAACTACTCTTGCTGTCTTGGCTACGAGAACTCTACGATTTGGTGGAAGATCAAATCCAATCTTGAAACCCACTTTCCATTCCCGATCTCTCCTGCACCATGTTTGTTTTTGTTTCTTTACTGGTCATCTTCCCAAAACTCACAAATCGATTGAAATTTTGTGTAATGCATTTGCTTAATATCAAGCAATTCATATTTTTCTCTTGTAATCATTTACTGGACCTTAATGGACCTCACTGTGCACGTTGTGCGACTGTTTACATTTTTGACTTTGTTTTCAATTTTGAGTTGCTTTCACCATTTCAGAAAAACACATTTTTTAATAGAAAGGAATCTTAAGAATGTACCCCATAAAATGTGAATGTATTATCTGTCATATGACAATGAATACATACGCATTTTTTTTTCAAAATTTTCATGTAATGGGTGATTTCGGGGCCATAAAATTTAGACTAACTAGTTTCATAAAACAGCTCTGGTTAGTCACCGAATAGAAACCGTCACATGACCAACGTTATTTGGCAGTATGCTGTATTGCTAGAGAGATCAATGAAAAATTGAAAAAAGGGGGTGATCAATGAACAAGACACTACTCTTGCCTTTTGCTGGGCAGTAACCACTAAAAAAAAGTCTGACTTTTCAAAAAACACCCCCCAACCCCCAAAATCAAAACATGTATGGATGTTGCCGGGCACAGAATGAGAGATCAGTTTAGCATAAACTCACTTTACAAATTGACATCCCACCCCCAAATCAAAAATTTACTTAGGGAGCTTAAAAAAAGTTTATTCCTGGACATAATATGAAATAAATGTTTAAATTTCCAGCCCATTAGTACGGCCTGTATGCGTGATACATACATAGCCACCCAACCAGACCAACTTAAAAACTGAAGAAACCTATATTGACAGTTTTGGTTGATGGTTTCTAACTGTTATTATGCAGCCATGGATGATAACATGTTATATTTGTTAATCAATTGTTAACATAAAGGTCTTGTAACGTTACAAAAAACTGAATTGAGAAATTAAAATTTCAGTAAGCAAGGATGAAGCACCTAGAGAACGCTTGCCTCTCCCAACCCTGATGTTCCCTACAGGAAAATCAGTTAAAGATAGTTACAATGCACCCAGGGGTGGGGATTACTGTAGAAAGATTCCTGGGTCTAACCCAAAATTTGCTCAATTCTTCTATAGTTTACGCAACCTTTTGGGATATTGTGTGGTGTGGATATGTAGCTACGATGTAGGAGAAGTGAAAAATTCTGGATCCGCTCCCAAAATTTAACCTATTCTTCCTTAATCTATGATCCACCCTCAAAAAAAAAAAAAAAAAACTCAATTGAAATTCATTTGGAATCTATAGAGATGTCGCGTGGGAAGACAGACAGATATGAGTGATTACTTCGTTGCTCGAGGTGATATGTAATAAATAGTCAATCCATTGGCAAAGGAGAGCTTTTATTTGAGTTCTTCCGAGTGAAACGCTGCTCAGTAAGAAAGCTTTAATTTCATATTATCTGCAGATGTTTCTTCTTCAAGGTCGTGTTAATCCTATTGGCTTTCCATTTCCTCGAACCTCTCCGCTGTGGGCTGATGTGCAAGTAATTGTTTAAGGAGAGCTATTTCAACACAAATCACTTGATAGATATTTCAAGCAGTATACATTTCATTTGTTCCAACCATGTAATTTTGCGATGAATACATACATGCTGGTAAACGTGCACCTTTGCATTTTGAGCGAAAGTAAAAGATAAGATTGACAAAAATAGAGTCTTTATTCAAGTTCTTCCGAGTGAAAAGCTGCTTTGATTTCTTATGACCTCTTAAACCAGAAACCGTCAGCCAAAACTGTCACCAATAAGTGTTAACACAGGTTTCTTCAGTTGGGGGCTGGCTAGCTATGTATGTATGTATTATACGTACAGCCCGCACCAATGGAGCTGGAGGGTGGAAATTTTGAAGTTACTACTTATTGTATAAACATTTGTTTATACCCTATCGTACCTGAAAAGTTTTTTCAGCGGGAAAGGAGATTCAATTTACAATGTAAGTTTATGCTGAATTGGTCCAATATTTGAGTCCAAAAGCATTCATGCTTGTTTTTGATTTTTAAATCAGACTTTAAAGTGATTGCTCCCCAACAAAAGGCGAGAGAAGTCACAATTCATTGTTGTCCTCTTTTTCGATTTTTTATAATTGATCACCACCAACACGGCCTGTTGCAAAAAGACGCTGGTCAAGTGACGGTTTCTATTGAATAACTGACCAGATCTGTTTTTCACCTTTCAATATTATTCTTTTTATGGTTGACTTCTACTGTTTATTTTCGATTGAGAATATTTTCTTTTCTGTACATCTTTGTTTTTCCGCATAAACTAAACCGTTTTTTTTTTTAAATTGAAAATCGATTTTGTAGTGATCATCTTCAACCCAACTGAGACGCTACAAGACCGGGGATTATCACGTACATTTTTCCTTACATTTATTCACCCCCGGGGAAATGTTCATGACACATAAAGTTCATTAAGAATAATGGAATAGAATTAAACTCGGCATCATAGTCAATAACTGAACAACCGTAATGGAAAAATTTGAGTTAATGTAAAAAAATTTTCATCGAAGAATAAATATGGCCAGAAAGAAAAAATCTAAATTTGACATCAGTGGAATGGTCCACTGGAAAACATCTAGAAACATCTAGATTCTGCAGAATCTAGATTTTATCAATAAACCGGGCAGAGCAAGACCCCAAAAGGATCAAAAAAGCTTTTTTCAAAAAATAAAAATATTTTTTAAAAGGGACCTATGGAGTACTAATGCCAATTTTCAAGAGTGTTAAAACACACAAACACAATCAAACACAGAAACGCACGCACACACATAAAAAAAAAGGATAGAAACATTTGCCATCTTTGGTGGCTACGGTTGTTCAATTTTTTCCGAGAAAAGTTATATTTTACCTCGTTTTTTTCCACGTTGACACAATTTACAGCCGTTTTCATCGTCACCTACCGATCACAGTTGGGTAAGGGTATTGTAATTCCATTCACGTAAATTACGAGCTAGATTCCCTTGATACACTACATATTTGTAGTTTTAATACAATTCTTCGTATTCTTTAAACATATGGAGTCTCATAAATAACTTTGAAAAATAGTTTTCACATTTCAAAATACTATCAACAAGAATGGGATTATCATGATGTCTTCCCGTACCACTAAAATGGAAAATGCAGATAACCAGTGACCTGTGAAGGTAAACCGAGGATAAGGGCAACACTGGAAACAGCGGATAAGAGGGATCACTGAATGGTAAACCGTGGATAGGGAGACCGCCTGATGAGAAGAGAAACTACAAATTATATATTTTAAAAAGATTTAATCTATAATCCCATGCTTGTGAACGCTGATGACGAGAACAATTGATAAGAATAAATGATCGCTCTTTGATGACAAAATAAAGAACGTACCTCTAATGGGGAATCTGTGGATATTTCTTTTTTTATATAACAAGAATTGATTGAAAAAAGAATAAATGACGTCAGTTAAATGGGGATTATTAATTAAAAAGAAGAAGGAATAACTTCAGTTAACTGGGGACAGACTAAGTGAGTCATAGAGATGTTGGGCACATCGGAAAAATATCGAAACTACCAGAATGTAAACAAACATGACTGCTGATCAGAATGAAAGACGGGTTTAAATGTGTTGTTCGAACTTCTATCTTCCAGTTGAGTTTTGGTAGTTCAATCGTTAAAGTAGCCCAGTATGAATAATACTTCCCACCTAAGGCTTTATTTTCCGATCAAACACCATTACTCACTACCGAGGGTGAATCGGCCGGAGTAAAAATTGCGATGAAAAGTAAGAATTGAATGAAGATGATTTAAAAAAATGTCATTGAAAGTATTGTGTTTGTTATCTATCACAGAAATGACAAGAACCTGATTAAGCATGAAGAGTTTGGTACGTTTTGGCGACCGTGCCAAAACATCAGCACTTGATCGGCTGATTATACAACTTTTGCAGAAGATAATAAGAATTGTGTATGAAATGAGACGCATCCAGAGAAAAGGAAGCAAAATTCGGGGGAACCAATTATGACGGAATCTTTAAACAATGAATTGTAATAAAATCCCATCACAAAGTCTCTGAGTTAGTTTATTCTGACGAAGTTGTTAATTCCCCTGTTTCTGAACATTAAGTGAGGTAAAAACGATAGCCGTAAAGAAAGATTTATGGATCCTGTACGAAACTTGGTAATCACTAAATATGATTCAAACTCAACTGAGGAAATAAATTTTGTCTGTATGATCGAAGAGGAAAAAGTTACTTTTCGTAGAAATTATAAAAAAGGTACTTCTCCGTTGCTTTGAAGTAGTATTTAATGTACCAAAGCGAAGCAAAAATCTATCTATGTAATAAGCAGTTTTCTGTTTATTTCTGTTTGCGTACCCAACACTAAAAAGACTGTGTATCATATTTGTTTACGTCTTGGCGACAAATTAATTCTATACGTGTACGCGTGAATGAGTGCGTGAGTGTATGTGCAAGTGTGTGTACACACGTGCGTGTATGTGCACGTGGGCGTTTCATATAAATTGTATCTACAGTGTGAGAGAGAATTAATTCCCTGTTAGAAATTATCTGTAATTTTGTATATCCGTGCGAGCTTTTATTTCACTAGGATTAACTAAGGAATAATAAGAAAGAAAAAAAAGAAAGAAGAAATTCTCGATTCGGAGTTTTTTTTTTTCGCCCACCCTGTAAATGTCTATTCACGAACGAAATAAATGTATGAGGGTATGTTGGCTGGCTGGCTGACTGGCTGACTGGCTGACTGGTCGCCTGGTCTATACCAAAGTCAAAAATAGTGCTATCTGATATGAATTGTAGTTTCTTCCTCCTCAATTATTTAGATGAATCAGAGGCAGAAAAAACACACGGGATGTTTACCAAGTTTTCTTCTTAATACTCTTCTGTTAAACTTGGTACAATCAAACCATTTTCCTATTCTGATTGCTTTTCTTATTTTAGTTCCCCAAAAGATAAAACGATCTTGAAGATGGTAAGGTTAATGAAAAGCTTCTATTATCAGATTTTGGGTTGGCCTTAATCTTGGAGGCTTTTTCCTATTTCACTTGACACGCTTGTTTGTCTCGGTGAAAAATGAGCCAAAGTTTCCGTCCCAAAAGGGAATCATTTCGTAAATTAAAAAAATACGAGGCGAGGAAATCAGTCAAAGTTCGTTTACCAAGAAGAAAACTCGAGTGTCATATTTTTTTTAAAACCTAAAACTAAAATGCATTACTATTGGGTGGCCCAAAAGTTTCCCCGCTTTATCTCGGAAAAAATAAAAGACAATCAACCGTATTTCTCAGCTGATAAGACGCATTTCCCGCCTGAAGATGCCCTAAATTCACCTCAGCGTATTAGCACCCAAAGGTCAAGTTGTAGGGAGGAGTTTGGCAACTTTCGTGAACCGAAGTTACAAGATACAAGCACTCATGGACCCCTTGACATATAATGTAAGCCTTATCTATTGTAGAGTACGCATTACCTCTTGTTGTGTCTTATCAGCTGGAAAATGTGGTATAATATGGTAAACAACATGTCCACTGACTTCCGGTTGTCACACTTCAAAAATAGAAATTATATGTTGGAAGAGGAAAGGGTAGAGGAGAGATTCTAAGAATGGAAGCACAAGGACCATAAAGAAAGCATAGACAGACAGACAGAATAGTAAGGGAGGGGTAGCGGGTGAAACATATAGATATTCGCTAAAAGAGAACGGCTGAACTCGGCTGATGAGAAATGAAGAAAGGCAAGAAATTAAAATGAGGTGGAATTATATTGAACTGAATCAGCCAACATCATAATTTCATTTTCCCAAAACGTTTTTTTTTTCTGTAAGCAAAGAACTGCTTTAGGTGCCTTTTGTAGTTTTCCAGGGAATATTTTTCTTCCGTTAAGATATAAATAGAATACCCTAAATAATAGCAATCCAAGGGTTCAATATCCGGTAAATACTCTGGATGAGAGAAACATTTCTCAGTCAAGCAGTGACAATTTCTGCCTAGTCACCCAAGAAACATGAGGTCTTGCTGATGGAATATTACGCCCTGGAATTAGAACTCAAGGTCCTTTTGGTCGATTTATCTTTACGATTGATTTAATTAAGAGCAGTACTTGTTCGAATAATCCGTTTGGTTCTCAAGAAGGAGCTCATCGTGGAGGACTCCCTTCCAGTCCCACTGTATACACAGCATCCCTTTATTTGGATGAAAACCAGCCCTTGATGCAGTTAGTGGCGATTTATCTTGCTTGTCCCACAATCTCATGCGGTCCACCTTTTTGCAAAGTATCCACTATTCATCGCTCGTTACAAAACAGAACATTTTCGTTACGTTTGAGTTGCAATTCGCCAACATGTAACGATCATCGATACAGAGGCTGGAATGGGGTGGGGAGGCAAGGCGTATGCCTACTTCTGCCCAATTAACGTCGTGCTTAGGTCCCTGAATACCATGACTTTAACTGAAACTAGAGAGAACAGTTGTTCAAGTAGTGTTACTGAAAGATATTGTAAAAGATAGAGGGCATTTTGTTTGACGCAAAGTACTTTATTTGACCAAAAACGCTCTTTAGATCAAAAGTTATGAAAGTTTGAAGTTGCTATTTTTATAAAAAAATTTGAAAATCGATGTAATGGAATCTAGCTTTTCCACAAGGTTCAAAAAAGAAAAATGATGCATAAAGTTTGTCACTTTCTGGGATGAAATTTTGGGGAAATAGGTAAATCACTATAAGGAATTCATATTCGATACTTATATTTTTGTTAGGCTCATGTTTCTGAGGCAATCGTTCTGATGGCTAATCAGTCGAAGAGGTTTAGTTCAGAAAAACACACCTTTCGAGCTGTGTTGCCAATTTAGCTCTTTTGGAACTAGTTTTTCTCTTGTTTAGCCACAAATCCCGAATCTTGCTTCTGGCTTCAAATCTTATATCAATTTATATTTACATGGATTTTACACACAAAATATTGGCACCGGCCAAGTGTAATACCAGTAGTAATATCATCGTAGGTCAAGTTACTGGTGATGTTTACAGACGCATAACTAAAGGGGCAAAATTTTGATCCCCAAACTGCTCAATTGGTATCACGGGAATAGCTGATCCAAGATTTCTCAAATAAATTTATGATGATGATTAAAACATTAAATTTCATTGCAATCGGTTATGCAATTGAGTGATGTCCAATTATCATCGATTTCATTCATGAAATATTGATTCAGTTGCGTGACATTGTAAAATACCCAGGAGACAGAAGCGTAACATAAGATGATTAAGTACAAAGGATGGATGATTCAGATCAGACGATATTTGTATTATTCTAAAGTGGGAGGGCTCGTTCAAGATCTAAACAGACTGACGTGTCTTAGAGGGTTATTTGCGTGCAGGGAAGTGAGGTGACCCAAAACTTCCCTCAAGACAACACCATCTACCATACTTTGGTTTAAAAACGTATCAATCGACGAAGAATTAATCAAGGAACAAGTTACGATCATTTAATACTGGAAAAAAAAATTTCACGGGAAGAAAATCTCGATTGATTTCAATGATATGGTAACGATCAGGTAATTATTCGATCATATTTGTCACGTGACTGACTTCCCTACTGGAACAACGTCAAGTGAAACCGGTTTCACCATAGACATAATTATATAGATGGGAGTTATTTAATTTATTGTGCTATAAGAATTTCGCGAGTAACTGAATTCAGGAAAATTACTTTATTCACAATTCCACCTACAATATTTTAGATCATCGTATATTTGTATGTTTTTTCTCAACTATGTTATTACGAAACGGTCAACTAGCGATTGGAAATCTAAAGGCAGCAGGACTTGTAAACTATCACCAGAGCAGAACATTTGCTTTCCGCACCACCTTCAATTGAACGTATTTTGCGATGTAGATCAAACTAACTTGAATTTATCTGAGAGATGAAATGATAAGTGATTCCTGCTACATTAATACCCTGTCTATTATTTGAGCAAATCATTGTCTCGGTTTTTACGATAACTATAGATAATTTTGTTATCCATCGTAGTGGAATAGCAGTTATCTTGAGTAAATTTGCAGATGTAAATACACTTTTGTCAGAACTTGAATGTCTCCGGTTTACTTAGATCGAAATCCTCAAAGTTATCGACTGTGGTTGCGTATAAAGCTATTGAAAGGTCTTGTACCTGGTTAAAGAGGTTATCTGTCATGGCATCTGTAGGGTTCTCACCAAACTATTCAAGGACATCTATTTCCAGACTCATGCTGCCCTTGAACCGTGCCTTCTTGTCAGTGGAATATCGATAAGAGGGAGTATATCTACCTCTCAGACTGCGGTCGGGGAGGGGGCACGGGACGACACTATGAAAGTCCCACAGCCACAACCATTTCATGGATAGGCAGTATGCATCCACGGCTCTGGTAGATCTCTGAAGGTAGATGGTTAGAAGAGAGCCAAAGTGAAAATTGGCTCCATCTTGTGGCCGAGGGGTGGGGGGTTCCTACGCTACGTCGTCTATGCTTTAGGATAATTTGAGCAATTTTTGTTATGGGATTAGCATTAGTTGAATTTCCGCTGACACCAAAATCACTATTCTGCAGTGGGTGTTGGAATGTTTGGACTTGCCTTGCAGATTCCCCATAGCTAGTTGATCAGGTTGTGCACCCAGATTGAGATCCTTGATGGTATTAGATAGTGTTCCTTTTATAACATTCCTTGTCTGATTTAAAAACTAAAGGGAGATTTACCCCTAAGTATATACTGGGGGAGTTGATACATTCTGTTCGAGGTGCAGGAAAAATAATTTTAGAAACCATTTCTTGGTTTTGACCGTTCGTACACATAACACTATGTGTACGAACGGTCAAAACCAAGAAATGCAACTTCTTTTCTTCAATGAATTTGTAGCCCTCACAGTTTGTCACCGGAAGGTTTTTCATAAAATACAAACTTTCGAACTTGTTATAAATGTTTATATTCAGTTCAAAGGACTTTTCAAAAGTCACGTTTTCGTTTTTTGGACAAGTACAGTTTTTTTCTCTGTAAGAGAAACAAGTTTCAGCTGAATGTAGTTTCGTTTCTTAGCAGTCAAACACACACACAAACACACACACACACACACACACACACACACACACACACTATTTATCTAAAATATTGATTTAAGACGATTCAAATGAATCATTCATCGCATATTTTTAGCCAAATACTTTTACACTATCAGGGGCAGATCCAGGCTTTTGATCTGGTGTAGGGGTAAATTTTTTCCAATTCTTATTCCATCTGTTTAATCATATAATGATGTAATATTTTTTGCTGTAGAGTTGATTTATGATTACATGGGATTATTTGCGTTTTTTATTTGTAAAATTTCCTCATCTAGATATTCTGTTCTTTCAAATTTTAAATTGTGCTTTGTCTGAGCAAGGATAGGGAATTTGGATGCAGAGCCACAGGACCCCTCGCTGGATAAGCACTTGATTATGAAACAAAATCATGAAACGATGTGAAGGAAAAAAAGAATAATGTTATTTTCATTTGATGTTTTACTATTGCAGTCTATAGACTGTTTATTAAAAAGCAAAAAAACAAAAACAAAAAAAAACACGATAGGATTGTATAGATATTTACCAGATTAGCTCAGTCTGGCACAGAAACATAAATATGGGGCCTGTGGGAGAAAATGGTCATATAAAATGAAAAGGTGGGCGATAAATGTAGACTTAATAGCGAAGAGGACTTGAATTTTGAAACCAGTCTCTATTGCTGTACGCAAAAGGATGTATGTATGTATGTATGTATGTGTGTGTGTATGTATGTATGTATGTATGTACAGGGTGGGGAAACAAAATTGCTGCGACCTTCGGAACTCGCTTATTATGCATAAATGTGCCTCTTGATAAAAAAAAGGATGTTAATAAAACTCATAGATGATATTAAAACTAATAATTCATTCATCATGGCTTCCATTATTTTCAATCACGACCTCAACACGGCATCGATAAGCTGCACAACTCTTGACCACGGAGTCCTGTGATATTTTGGCTCATTTGTCCTTGATGGCAGCCATGAAGATATCGATGTTGTGGTGGGGGCTCTTGTTGGTGGCCTGCTCCCAACGCGACGTAGATTTGCAGAACTTTGCACTTTTAGGCTGTAGGGTGGGGAGTACCGTCCTGGATCCACACATAGTTACCCTGTGGGTAGTTTGCTTCGAGTCATGGCAAGACATGGTACCTCAGGACCTTGAAGTAGGCATCAGCACCCGTCTTTACTCGAAGATTGAAGAAGAATTTGGCACCCTTTTCCCCTCGGAAGCCACGATACCCAAGACTTGAGCTGAATGTTTGGTCCTGAAGCTGCCCTTGACATCAACTGTTAAACCCATCAGGTACCTGTCGTTTAGGCGGGTCAAACAGTGTCAATTGTGAAATTTTTCTCAGTGGACCCATGATTCTTGAGATACCTGAGCACTTTCTTGCGCTTCATAAACTCCTGGTGTATGATTCAAGGCCCGGGTCGCCATGCACAGCCTTTCTGATGGTCTTGGAGTGAATTTTTAGTTTACGCGTGAATGTTGTTGGATCTTGGTCTTGAGGGCGTTAATGAGGTCCAGATTCCTCTTCTTGTTGACCCCACCGCTACCAGGCGTCCCCTGAATTCCGTTGCCTATAGCTATGGTCATCATGACATTATAGACAGTGTGGAACGACACACCAAATATGTCGGGAATGCTTTTTAGGGTCGGATTTCGCCTGAAGCCAGTCTGGCACCCTTTGCTGCTTGTCCTCCTTTGAGGCCAATTTCCACGATATTCTAGAAAAAATAGGGATGTATTTTTAGCTGACAGTATACTCTTTGTTCTGCATTTGGTTTCACATCATTTGGTGTAGTGGTTGGTGTGGAAATTTTTGTTCAAATTCTATTGCAAGTTTTGCTTCCGCGCCCAGTATTTATGTATGTGTGTTAAGAGATAGATAAATATTAATAGCCTGAGATATTAATAGACTGAGATATAGAAATAAATGGATAAATAAATTGATAGATAGACCGAGTCAAATAGACAGATGATTATAGAGATAGATATTAATAAACATTTATTAAGATAGATAGATGGATAGATAGGAACAGACTGAGACAGAAAGGTCTGGTTAGTCAGTAAGTAAAAATCGTCACGTGACGTCTTTTGGCATCGTGCCGTGTTGGGGGTTATCAATTAAAAAATTGAAAAAAGAATCGATCAATGAATAAGTTTCTTCTCTCGTCTATTGTTGAGCAGTAATCATTGAAATTGTCTGAATTTTCTAAAAACAAGATGACGTAAATTAAGTGATCAATTTAGCATCAGCTTACATTGCAAACTGGACCCCCACTAATTAACTATATGGGGAGGCTTAAAAAACAAACTAAAGAACCATTTTTAGACATAGAAAAGTAAATGTTTAGTGACAGAATTGTAAATGTTTTAATTCTCAGCCCTCTAGCTCTGTTAGTGCGATCTGTTTGCGTGATACATACATACATACATACACACCAGACCAACTTGAAAACTGAAGAAACCTACATTGATAGTTCTGGTGACAGTTTTGGTTGACAGTTTCTGATAGATAGATAGATAGATAGATAGATAGATAGATAGGAACACTCTAAAAAGGATAAATAGATAGATAGAAACAGAGATAGATAGATAGATAGATAGATAGATGGATAGGAACAGACTGAGATTGATGGATAGATAGATAGATACGAACAGACTGAGATAGAAAGATAGATAGATGGGAACAGATTGAGATAGATATGAACAGACTAAGATAGATAGATAGATAGATAGGAACACACCAAGATAGATAGAAAAGTGTTGAAGTTATAAATAAAAGGAAAAACTAGTGTAATAGATGTTGATGGCTGCGAACGGTGATCTTGGGTTATGTAAAAAAAAAACAAAAAAAAAACGTGATTTACAATGGATGAGCAACGAACTCTCTGGAAGAAAAAAAACCTTTTGGAAAGTCTTGTGAGGCCTTAACCCTAACCCTAACCCTAACCCCGCCGCTGCTGCTGCTGTTTGTCAAGTTGAGGCGTGGAGGACAGGAGGTTGCGAGTTTAGAAATGAGTTCACCAAAACAAGAAAATGGATCCTTGTACATCAATTCCCAAATGCATAAAAAGAATCAACAAACACTCGAAGACACCCAGAGCCATAAATTACTAAAGTACATAAACAAAAATCAAAAGGAGCGCACACGTATACATACTTATCTACTGATGCAATACGCCAGGTGATGATGTATATATTTTTTTTAATATCTGTAACATTTGTCGAGGAGAATAACTAATAAAAGCTTGTAATAGAGTAGTGTCCTTTATTTTAGTTTTATTTCGCAAATGCATAACAAATTTGGGTTCATTTTGGTTAAACATAAACATGAAAAAGCAGAGGAACATTAGTTTTTTTAAAGATATATTTTAAGTATAATGAAATAGCAATTCTATTTAAATACTGGCGTCATTTTTGGTGGCATATATAAACTAGTTTATCGGGTAGTTTTCCGGTAGTTCCCGTGAAAGATCCGACCCCCTTCAGGCGGGGGCAGGTAGCTACAGATACTGATTGGATACGGTCTGGACATGGCCACCTCCCCAACTCCTGTGGGCGAACACAAAACCTACATATTTATAACACTGACTGCTTCTAGAAGCTGTTGGCCGAATACTTTCCGGACGCGAAAACGCGAAAACATTGAGAATTCTGTTATTTTTTTTTCCAAATGTGTACTGTAGATATATAGAACCGCGCTGATTAATTATAGGTTTTTTTGTTGTCTGGGATGCTTAGTTTCCGAGTAATAAGAGTACATACATACAAACGCACACTCACACACACACACACACACACACACATATATATATATATATATATATATATATATATATATATATATATATATATATATATATGTATAATAAAGTCACCACAGACAGCCGTTTTGTCGTATTACGACTCCTCAGTGGGGCTATAGACTCGATATCCACCCAGTACCACCAGGTGGGATTGAAACCTTCGCTCCAGACCCGGTGTTCTACCCCTGCCCTATGCAGAACTGGGCGGTCGTTTGGACAAAATTCAGCGACGTTAACTGTCAATAGTGACCCAACAGAGGAAGGGAAATGAAAGCGGAAACGCAAATTGTAGCACTGACATGATAGGTGAAAGAGAGAAGAGATGCTGGCTGAAGACCTGAGGAGACTTATTGTCACTCAGCCTTCAGCAATGACCACTGGCAACCGGTGTGAAACTGTAAATCGCAGTATTACTGCGACCAATGAGTACTAGGAGGGAAGGGCTGGAGACTTGAGGAGACTTGCTATCACTCAAGCTCCAGCGGTTACCACCAGGCAACTGGTGTGAGACTGTAAATAATGATAATAATTATTCGCCCAGAAGGAGTATAAGCATAGCCACGATAGAGTAGCAACGATGATACACTGGGAACTAAGCAAACAGATGGGATTCAACCATTTGGAAAAGTGGTATCAGCACAAGCCAGAGGCAGTTTTGGAGAATGACAACCACAAACTACTCTGGGACTTTGACATCCAAACTGACTACCTCATCCAGGCAAGAAGACCGGATTTGGTAATAGTAGACAAAAAAAGGAAGGCCTGCCAAATAGTAGACGTTGCTGTGCCTACAGACCATAGAGTAAAAAAGAAGGAGGGTGAAATAAGGGGAAAATACCAGGACCTTGCAAGAGAGTTAAGGAAGATGTGGAACATGAAAACCAGGGTAGTACCGGTCATAGTGGGCACACTAGGAGCTGTCCCCAAAACGCAGAGGGTGAGACTGGAGGAGATCGGGATTAGGGGAAGGATAGAGACCGTACAGACCACAGCACTACTGGGAACTGCACGGATACTGAGGAAGGTGCTAGAGATATAAATACTGCAACGAATTGTAGCTCTGTCATGATATGCGAAAGAGAGAGGAGACGTTAGCTGGAGACCTGAGGAGACTTATTGTCACTCAGCCTTCAGCGATAACCACTGGGCAACCGGTGTGAAACTGTAAATCGCAGAATTACTGCGACCTATGAGTACTAGGAGAGGAGGGCTAGAGACTTGAGGAGACTTGCTGTCACTCAAACTCCAGCGGTTACCACCAGGCAACTGGTGTGAGATTGCAAATAATAATAATAATAATAATAATAATAATAATGATAATGATAATAATAATAATAATGATTATAATAATAATGAAAATAATACGTGAGATTACAAATAATAATGATGATAATAATAATAATGATTATGATAATGATGTCATCCACAGACTGCTGTTTTTTCGTATTACAATTCTTCATTTATATCACACACACACACACACACACACACACACACACACACACATATATATATATATATATATATATATATATATATATATATGTTGTAACTTCACATATATAACATTAGTATAATGAATACAGTATCCATTCATACAGAGAACTGTACTAACACTCATTGATATGTTTCCCATATCACGCCATTGATAATATCACTGATGATATTTTCATTTACTCGGCCAACGAAGTATTTGACTGTCTATCTGTTAATCCACTCAATATCTCCAAAAGTTCACCATGAATTACAATGACACTTTGTGGGGAAGTGGGCGATGGAATAAGAGAGAACTGATTAGATCTTGAGGCGGATCCTCGATTTTTTTTACAGTTATCTCCCCTGGGATGTGGTTAAACGATGCCCAAACAATATGTCCAAAAGTTCTCAATGAATTTCAATTAAATTTTCTTGAAGGGTATGTTCACTCAGTATCTCCAAAAGTTCCCTGTGATTTTCAATAAAAAATTTTTTGAAAAGATATCTCTAAAATTCTTGAAGGGTATGTTCACTCAATATCTCCATAAGTTCTCAATCAATTTCAATGAAATTCTCTGCAGTAGTACGTCTACACGATATCTCTAAAAGTTCTTTATGAATTTCAATGAAATCTTTTTGAAAAGTAGGTAAAGAAAAATTGATAAAGTCTGGCAGTGGATCCAGGAATTTTCACAGTTATCTCCCCTGTATATCATCTACATATGAACTAATTTCCAGCCAGCTTTTTAGTGACAGTGGTTTTGGCAGAGGTTTACGCTCTCCTCATGTCACACACAGATTAGTTTTTCAGTTTAGTTACATGCTATGTTACTTCGAATACTACACACAGATTTTAGAAGTGTCAAAAAAGGGGGAAAAGGCTTCAATAATAAAATTACGTGACCGAAGAAACCATCGTCATTTTGCTCTTGTTCCAAATAACATTATTTGATTGCAGGTTTCTAAATAGATTATCATCATAAGCCAAGATGCAGAAAAGGTAACTGTAAAAATTTCTGTTCATCAATTGGTGTATAGATAAAGAAAAACTATTGGATTAAACAATAATAATGATTGAGTAATAAAGAATAACCAACACGTCAAATAAATCATTCTTTTATTTTACACATTGTAGTGTAAGTGACGTTAGTTTCATGAACTTCAGACAGAAAAAAATCAATGATGGTCTCGAAATAAAAAATAAAAACACTCTCTGCGCACTCCACTTTTTTCTGTTTCTCACAGGCTTTTTGGTCCCTTGCAGGCCATACAAATTAGAGGGAACATTGGTTACATGATGTGTATTATTCCAAAGGCCACAAAATGAAATACACACGCGCATCACAAAATGATAGCTACCAGACACTGTGAACACTAGAATATTGATAGCCCCTCATTCTGTGTAAAAAAAAAAAAAAGAGCCGAGATTCTCTTTAACGTAAGTTAATGAAGATTACAGATGTCTTGAACGAAATATTCCCCTCTTATATTTTACGTTGGCGAGCATTGGATGATTTCAAAATCATCTGCGGCTTCTCACAATAATCGTGTCGGCTGTTGAAATTTAATAAGAGTTTCAAGCCCGTGTCCTCCTGAAGTTTCTATACCTTGATAAGATCATTAGGTTACGTTCTCTAATTTTGGGTGGAGCCAGTTGCGTAGCAAGAGATAGCAAGAGTGTTGGAGAACCGGCGAGGTTGGGGAACTTGGCTCCTTTTGGGGCCCCTCCAGCGTTTCGTGGAAAAAGGGAAAAAATGCAATAATTAGACATGCACTATACTTAATTGATGAAAAACCCCAGAGGTTAAATTATTATTTATGTAATTCATATACGTACAAATGTATCCTTGTTAGAGTATGATGTCAGAAGCTGAAGTATAGATTATAAAGCTTTTGAGCCCTACCTCTATTAGGAACCCGGTGTGTGTGTGGGGGGGAGGTTACATAGCCCCTTTGCTCCTCTGCAACACCTCTTGATGGAGTATTTTCCTCCAAATTATCACCTAAAATTTTCCATTTATTTATACATTTACTTCGAAAAGTTCACTAATCTCTACATGGATGATTCTTAATGTCGGGTGCTCGCCCTGCAAGGGGGTAACTTAGATACATCGGGGTAGGGGCTATTTGGAATTAGAATATGAAGAGTGGAAAGTGTCCCGTGGCTCAAACCTAAGATATGTCAAGGCTTGACTGATTAATTCCTAATTGCACAATTCTATTAATTACTAATTTTAATTTAGTCAACGAAATTACGGAAATTCAAGTAAGAACCGTTATGTTCATATCAACAATTCTTTTAAAAAGAATTTATTTCTTTACTGATATTTTCCTTGATTCAAAACTCAACATTTTGGAAAACTTACAATTATACTATTAATATTATTCATACATTATTATACATTTTGGATACAAAATATGTTATTTCATAGTTAGGGGAACATCAACTCTTTTGAGCTAACAAGATGGGACATGGTGGAAAAAAAGGTTAAGTACTACTGTTCTACACCTTAGCTAGGGGCAGATCGAAGATCTTGAGCGGGATCAGGTACAAATGGACAGATATATTTTTACAAATAAGTATGTGAAACAGAGAATGAATTTTAAACATCTAAAAACAAGAAAGTAATATGTAGTCCAGCATTTCACTTACAGTATTGACAAAATTATTTTGACCTTTTTCAAACTGACTTATTTCAATTTTCAAAACCTATTTAAGCAACAAAGATGTAAACAGTATTATGTGTTTCTCATGCATTTCGGATTCTACATTAATTCTATTGTTCTCAGTGCGGAAAATCTTGGAACGAATTAACCGCACAATTCAAGGTATACCTGGATAGTGTTATCTTTTCTTTTTTTTTCTTTTTTCATATCTATTCGTGTTTTATAGCGAAAAAGATGAAAATATAGGAATAAAAAGTTTATAACAATAATGAAGTAAATTTCTTTTGCCAATAGTTTTCCTTAGTTTCACCACAACAAGGAGTTTTTTTTACTATCGGATATTTCTGAAAATTTCTGACTTCAGATCGGGTAATTTTCTTATTTTTCCTGTTTCCATTTGTGTTCAGAAAGTCCTACTGTCTCAGATAGATGACAGGCGCCCCCTAACATTAGGCACCCTGGGTGAATGCCAGTATTCCAGGTATCGACCCGGGCGTGCATACTATTACAAATATATAAATAGTAATACCGTGCACATTCATCGATACATTAATACCATTCTTATAACAAAATATCTTACTACAATTGAAGAAATTTGAGTGTTTGTAGTAGACAACTGGCCATTGTACACGGGGGACATTCATCAGATATATTAAGCAGCACTCGAGGCAGTGCAGTGTTTGGATCAGTGGTTCTCGAGGAATCAAATCAAAATAGATAAAAATTAAAGATTTCAGATATTTGTTCATAATTTCTATAAATTATTTCCCTTTACCTCCGCTCTTTAGAATACATTTTGCATCAATCGCTACCGTCTTCTTTTTAGAAATTCCATTTGGCAAGAAAGCTTTATAGAAGATTTTACAGTTTTGTTCTTTTTCTATAATGTTACATAGCCTTAAGGAAAACTAATCAGACGAGAAAAAAACAGAAAGAAGTAATTATTACGTTCACTTTAATTTCTTAAACATTTACTACACTAGTTCTTTTAATTCACTGATATACTCTCAAGTAGCTTTTTAAATTCCCTCCGACCCCAGACTTGACATTCAAAAGACTTTACCATAAAATGTTCACTCCTTTTTTCAGACGGGGGTTGTTTATGATGTTCATTGTGTCACAGGGCTGCTAAAAAGATTTTTTAGGAAACTCCCAGATCAGGCCCGCAGAAAAAAGAAAAAAAGAAAAAAGAAACAGACTCAAAAGAAAGAATAGATTATAAATATATCAAGTTTGAATAGAAATATAACTATTTTATCTACTTTTATTTGTAGATTACAATAATTACTCCCCTTTCTTCAATTCCACTTGAAAGAGTAAAGGAATCGTTATCAATGACAGCATTAACCTTTCAACAAGTTTGGAGTTCTTTTTTTCGTCTGGTGTTGATTTCCTGCCGACATTTTGTTTCATCGCTTGATTATAGCTAGTACTATATCAGTGCACGTATCATACGAGATTCGCCCTTCAGTTGATGACTAATCTATCGACTGCTTATTTGAAAAAAAGTTGAAATTTCTAAAGGTTGTTTTAAACACATTCATATAAACATATCAATTATTTACAAAGAATATTTATTTGGGGTATGAAACCCCCGCCCAGATTATAAGCTATTTTCAAAATACAAACCCAGAAACCGAGATAGTTGGTGTGTGGCGGGTTGTGATGGCAGCCCGGTTGTCAATCTCATTTGCAAGAAACGTACAGGGCCGACCCAGGCCTTTATGGGGCCGTAAGCAGAACTTGATTTGAGGGCCCCGAAGACTTCATGGAGATCCTCGAATGGACACGTAGCCCTGAGCAGTCGTCTAGATCACTTATGCGTCAGGCTGGCTGTGTCTTCGTATCCATTATTTGCAAGATGAGTGACATTAAAAGGTGCTTGTTTAATTTGCTCGCTCTATATCTTGCTTTTCTTGTTCTCTAGGGAATCAAAGACGTTTTCCTACAATTCTGACTAGCTTCCCAGTTCATGAGTTGAAGGTAACCATGGGTGGAAATTGGGGAGGTACGCGAGGGGTATGATGTATACCTACTCCTCAATTTTCATGTTCTTTCTGCGTTCAGTGTCTACTAGTGAAGACATTACCGTATACCTAGTTCCCGAAACCCATATTCATAATTGAAAGTAACTTTGTCATTCCATGAGAAACAAACCATATAGTTTTGTGTATGCGTGCAAACACGTATGAATGTGTGCGCGTGTGTGTGTGTGTGTGTGTGTATATGTGCGCGCGTACACACGTGTGTATGTCTCTATCGCCAAAAAACGAAATCATAATCAAACACAATGTAAGTTAAGAACATTTTCTGCAACACTGATATTCCTTGGGACGAAAATAATTTTGTTATTGGCAAATTTCTCGCTTGCGAAGATAAGGGAAGGATTTCCCCACCCCAGTCAGCACTGGCTGTTTATTCAAAGTGGAAATCAGCTCGCGCATATCCAGTCCACTCTTTAAACTTGGTACCCTACCTCAGTAGCTCGGCAGACTGAGGCAGCCAAGACGTCTCCAAAGCAGTAAGTTTTTTTTGTCGGAGTTGCCTTCTCTTGAACAGACCGCCTCGGACTGAGCTGAAGGGCCCAACTGCTTTAGTATTTCATCAAAGCGTCGTCAATTGGAGGTAATGCTAGTCCTTGGTCTTACGGATGTAAAATATGGTAGTTGAGTACAGTAAATAGAGGATCCAAATTTCATAAAAAGACTCCAAAATATAACTCTGCAACTATTAATCAGATGTTAACGTAATCATGAAGTTAAAAGTCATCTGTAACACTACAGACCACCTCCAGTATACAGCGAAGTAATATGAACCATGAAACTATTATACAAAATGCAGATTTGAAAAGAAATCGCCAAAACGTACCAAATTTTTCGAATGTAGTACCAGAAAGGTAAAAAAGTCAATTTGGTATGGACGTACCAAAAGTGACAGTCATGCTTCTAACGTCAACGCTTACTTATTTAAAATGACTGATCAGGCGATTTTTTAAACAGGCACAAGAATGCTGTTTTACGTTGGCGTACAAAAAAATACCCCTGCGTTTAAAGCATCATAAGGGGTAATAGTGTACGTTGTTTTAAGTGTCGTAAATAGGGGGAACAGTGTTATATAATATGGATGCGAAAATGTCATGGTCAACGAACCAGTCTTTAATGAACGTTTTACCCGAGAAAAAAGTGGCCAAAAATCAATTGTCTTTTGAAAATAGAACTGAAAACATGAAATGATAATTCCCCGTTCTCAGCACACAAATATGTTTTTCCTTAATGAATGGTTGCGACAGAGTGGTAGGCAAGATCACTCTCATAAAATGTATTGGTCACAGAACTGCACTACATCTCAGAAACTATAAAGTTAGAAACAGGCAGTTTTCACCATTCTATACCATGTGTTCATGTAGACTTGAAAAAAAAAAAGACTCGTTCGTTGCACCTTTTGAAGCTTATCACGTGCAGCTTCTCCTCCTCCTCCTCCTCCTCTTTTTATCTCAGAGGGAAGAAAGATTCGCGACGTTTTAAACTGTTTCCAGTCAGACTTTTGGCTCAATCAGCTGTATCATCCCCTCCTCATTTTCCTTTTTTTTTCTTGTCTTCTTCGGTTGCTGAGGTTGCAAACTATTCTCTCTCTTTCTCTCTCTGCGGCTCCTTCAGTGGCCGATGAAAGTCGACGGCCTCAATCATATAAATCATCAAGTTGAAGTTGAAACAGGTCATGGGACCGGAAATTCTGTAAAAAGCATGTCTCCAATTGTGGTTGGCTAGTAATTGAAGCAACGTCATGGATAGACAAGAACGTAAGGATGGTAGACACATCGTTGAAATTATGATTCTTGTTTTTTTTCAACTTGGCGATTCAACGCTTTTGATGTCTCTACGTAAACGCATAGTTTAATTTCAGATCAAACTCAACACTACGATTTTCTAGTCACGTCCTAATACATGCGCTTTGTTGATGGTATTTATTGTTTGTTTCATGTGTTTCAAAGGATCAACTGAAAAGAAAAAAGTAAAGAAGGCATGAACTTGGAAATAACAAACAAAAAAAAACATACAAAAATGCTGCTTCTTCTTGTTCGGATTTGAGATAATTGTATTCAATTCGATTTTGAGAGACCTAACATGGAACAGCGAAAGTTGTTGCTGTTACCCTAAACTTGTTTCCTCTATCTATTATCAGGTGTGGCCCAGTCGGGTTTAAATGACGTCAAACACTTACAAAATCTCGCCCTAATGACACACACACACACACAAATATATTTATGAGTGTGTGTGTGTGTGTGTGTGCATATATATAAATGTGTGTGTGTGTGTATTTATACCTATATCTAAATGTATATGTGTGAGTGTATGTGTGTGTGCATATATATATGTGTGTGTGTATATTTATATATACACACATATATATGTGCGTGTATGTGTGTGTGTGTGTGTGTGTGTGTGTATTGCACTTTCCTATACAAACGAACAATTGATGATGGTCCATTCACTTGTCCAATATTTGCTTCCCGGCGAGGTGTTATTGACGAACATTTGGATTCAAAGTGTCGTATTGTCACGAGGGTTGATTTCTTTTCTTATGATCAATCCGGTTGTGAGACGAAGCTGTGCCCGTCCCAGTCACCAAGAAAAGCGCGTCATAAAAAGAAATTACACCCTCTTTTTATCAGACTAGAACATTGGGGAGGGGGTAACCAGTTGGCATCGGTTTACGATTTCAAGAAGGGGGGCTTCTTCCCCTGGTAGAGGCAAAGGGGTAAGCTTCGGTAAAGGATATTGATATCTTGAAAAGATTCAAGGAGGACCCTTGGCACAAAATATTAATATTTTTAAAAAGATTCATAAAAGATTATTTCAGATGATTTCTAAGCACAGAATAAACATTAAGTATTTACTGCTTCTTATCACAATGCTATACTCTTTTCTCAAATATACATTCGAAGAAAATAGCTTGCCATAACCTTTTTAATGAATCGGTCTTGTTATTCTATTCTGTTCTATCGTAAGTACATCATATAAATCACTGGATGTATGGTGCTTTGTATCTTGGACGTGCTGGGTGCTACGCAAGCAGTGTCTGTAAAGTAACGGACAGTAAAAGCGTTTCTGGTTCAATGCAGAACTGGTCCCTATTGTGAATAGTAAAATTTCACAGTCTCGCTCATCCGATGTTACACACGGTGAGCAAATGAATAGAAATAAGAGAATTAATGAAAGAAAAACAGAACTTAGATTGGACACTGTCATCTGCAGATAATAGTGTCTAATCCAAATTCTGTTTTCCATTATTTCACCAATATCTACGAAGGGCTTCAGCTATCCATCGTATTTAATAGACACTAAAATATTTTTTCTCATTTGTGCATCCGTAGCACACTGCTCTCCCAATATATAAAGCACCATACGTCAGTGATACCCGTATATAAATTAAATGTATTGAGTGCTGATTACAAAAATACTCGATGAGCAGTTTGAAATAATGCCTACATTTCCCATCCGGCCTGGGCCTATTTCCAATCCAGCACTGGCCTGCTTTTCAAGTTAGGAATTGCAGTTGATTACTTTCTAACTACTTACTTTTCCATCTGCTTAGAATTAAATCCACAAAATATCGAATTATGCCACAATTACTTCTCCCTACGAATTTTTTTTTTCAGTAAGAAAAAAAAATTAATTTTCGTAAAGAAAGGTAATTGAATCCAAATTCAATGATTGGTATAATTTGTTCATTTCGTTACCTGGAAAGATGTCACAAATAGACTATTTAATTCGTTTGGGAATATTCACCATGAAACCAAGCTACTCTGGGAAGACGACATAATTAAAAAGTTATGGAGATACGAAAAAAAAGTTCACTCTTATGAAACCCGACGTTAAAAGAGGGAGGAAAATCAGCCGAGAAAAATAATATTCGTTAAAAAAAACAGGTAATTGAAGCCCAACTGGATTTTTGTATATTTTATTCATTTTGTTACCTGAAAAGATGTCACTGAAGGACCATCTGCTTTAGTAAAAAGTATTTGGGATTTCATTCTAAAGTGAATCTACTTATGGCATGACTTTTTACAAAAAAAAAAAAAAAAAAAGAAGCTTAGACGAGGGCTTATAATTGATTGCTTTTTGTCATAGATAGTTTTGCTTAAGATTATTTACAACTTGTCTAGACATGAAATCTTATAATCCTACCGTATAAGAACCCATGTCACTTTTTTTGTTTGTTTGATTGTTTGTTCTTGTCATGCAGAATCTAACTGAAAGAGAGGGAAAAGGAAATTCCGTAGTTTGATTTTAAATATACTGTATGTAGTATATTTCTAGATTAAATTTTCGATTATTTTGTGGAAAATTTCGATTTTTATAGAATTTTTCAACTCAATCTTGAATAGGATATCAAAATGAATTGGGAACCGCGGTCCCGCCCGACAGAGCAATCGAACAGATAATATAGGTTTAGTATTTTTTTAGTAATTTCATTTGATCTAACGTTACATTTTTAATGAAATTGATAAACCTGGCTCTTTCCAATAGGTAAATCGATTCTATGTTTCAGGGGAACACATCTGTATATCATTATCAGTTAACAGTCTTACATGATTTTGCTTTTACTAAAGGAAGATCAATATTGACTCCATTGTGAAATAATACATGCGACACCACAAAGCCAACTATAATTTTAAAACACCGACGGAGAGTGAGAAAATTGAAAGAATCGGCCTACATAAACGTGGGCTAAATGTATAAGTCAGATCAGCGTGGGTTTCAACTCGATGTGACTTTCACTGCTCAACTGGACAAGTTACGGGATTCTTTGTTCAACAAAGAAAGGAATTGGAAACATCTGCAATCTACGTTACAAGCATTGGCATTAACAGAAAATCAGTTAGCTACTGTTTTTTTTGTTTTTTTTTTTCATTTGGCACTACTGGAGAAAGAGACACATGGATATTACACCTGATGAAGGCTGTAGAATGAATCGACTGGAATGATGCGGGAACAACAAAATTGATTGAAAAAATGAGTTCAGCTGTCAGTAAACTCTTTGAATCTGGAGCTGAAGACTTATGAAGATTAATTACTAGTTTACAGTCGCCTTCAAAGAATGACAACATTAATCAAGTAATTTTGCGATTGCATTGTACTTATGAAATATCAAAAACATTATGTTGCACAGCATTTTCTTGTTTATATTCAATATTTCCGAAATATCTAACTGGAGTAAATGCAATATTGAGTAAAGATACGAAATAACTATTGAAAAAGTACAATACAAAGAGATTGGCGAATAGACGATGCCCACATTTCTTGTATAATGAATAGTATTTCACCCACGCAGCAAAAATATACATATATTGATTTAGATATATCATTTTCTTGGATAAGAAATATTTTGCTCTAATCACTCACACAGCATAGATATAAATATATATATTGATTCAGATATGTTGGTTTCTCGGATAAAGAATGTTTTGCTCCTATTGCAAACGTTCAATTCACCATTGATAAATTATGACGTTTTATTTATCATGTTTAACATGAGATGAAATTCTATTTTTACTACGTCTTCAGAACATAAAATAATTCTATTTTACTACGCCATCGCAAGGTAACGTAAAAGGTGTGACAGACGACAAATGTATAATGAATAAAATAAATCCATCCACACTTATAATAAGTAGCAATGTGCATATGTCTTCTGTCACGCTTAGAGACGCAACTGACGTAGTAAAATAGAATTTAATTCGTACAAATGACGTGGTAAAATAAAATTAATTCATGTTTCAATGACGTAATAAAGATGCTGAATTCAAAGAATGATAGAAAAATAGAAAAAGTAATGAAAACAATTGTTTCCTCCTATGTCAGTGCAATGCAAATCCCTATTATTCACGCATATAAAGAGCAATGTGTATTCATGTATTCCATATATGCCACTATTTTTGACAGCAGAGGTAAACTAATACAATAATATTAGAGAAAATAAAGAATGAAAGAAATATACACAGCGTTTAATTGTACGGGGAGATGAAAAATCAAATCAATGTACATGTTGGTCACGCCCAAATTGCTTTGTATCGGTAAAAAATCTGACGGTCTAAATTGGGTTCTGCACACTAATATCTGAATTTCAATATCATCATCATCATCATCATCATCATCATCATCATCATCATCATCATCAGTCTTTCAATATCCATCGTTGGACATAGACCTTCCCCAGGATCCGCCACATTTATCTATCGTCGCGGAGTCAGTATTTTCCGAATCTGTCAGTTCATCTCTTAATCTTGTATTCTGTCGGCCTCAGTTTCACATGTGATCTCTGGGGATCCATGTCGTGAGTCGTGATGTCCATCGGTTGTCTGCCATTTTTGCAACATGACCAGCCCATTGCTATTTAAGTTTTCTAATCGATTCTATGATGTCTCGGACCCCGTTTTCTTCCTGATATACTGTGATGTCTTGTGATCTCTCCACGTGAGGTCGAACATGATTCTCTAATGTGCACGTTGTATGCTTCTCAATTTGCGAGTCTGTCTCTTGGCTAGGTTCCATGTTTCAGCTCCATAAGTGACTATCGGGAGAATGCATTGGTTGTATATTCTTCTTTAATCGGGGCAAAATATAACCTGCTGTAAAAACTACTTTCTTCAACTATGCATAAGATGGAGTTAATTTTTCGGTTTGATGTTTTTTGAGATGTCATAAAATTATAAGGGGGAATTTTACGTAAATAAAACATATTTGCAATATTTCTCTCATTAATTAACCTTTCCATAAATAAATACAATAACTGCCTCGCCATCTTATTTTTTGCCGGACACAGTTTTGCGTATAATCTCTCGGGATCCACGTTATGAATCATGATGTCCATATTGGCCTGAGTATTGTCATTTGAGTTTCCTAATGGCTTTCAAGAAATCTGCTACTCTCGTTTTTTTTAATCCTCAAGATATCAAATGAAGAATTACCCTAAGTTGGCAGACTTTATCAGGTGACAGTTTCTATTGCATGGAATGCTGTGGTACCATCTGATTCATCAAAGGGGCATTTGAGACGGGGGTTCAGTCGAAGCATTGCATCAGGGCCAGGAGCGCTAAAAGGGGCCCAAGAGTTTCTTGGGTAAAGCTGTGTATCGAAATTTCAAAGTCGATTCGGTTTGTCTATTATCAAAATAGATTAATCTCTTACTGGCAAGCGAATAAAGTTTGGTGTGCTAAAAGGGACATAGCTGATGAAAACGGGATGGCTAAAGGTCGAGGGTGTTTGTGCAGAGTGTATGGGTGGGAAGTGCCTTGTACCGCCTTATACAATTCTCCCTGCAGGCCCCAATGGCGTAACAAATGTTCTCAGCGCCCGGGGGCGAAGACAGTACTCTGAGGCGGGCACAGCGTCCGGGGACAGTTGTGCTATATCTTAGGGGAGGGCATAATTAAATAAACAGGCATTATAAACCAGAAGAAATTTCCGCCCCTTCTTAGCTCTAGCTGGGGGCGATTATCCCCCTTTGCCCCTATTGCTACGTGTAGCGGAGGTCCTGTTCACCAAGGCTGGAAAATTATGTCGTAAGTCGAGTTATTGATGAATTTCGCAGAAATCCAAGCAAACGCTGAGAGGATGATTACGCTTGAAATGTGATACTAAGAATAAAAAGCGTTTCCTGTGGATTCATTCTAGCTTTTTATACTTTCGCTAATTGACCCTAATATGTTGTTATATTCACCGGTTTCTCCAGAAACTCCCCAAAACACAGTGCAACGCTATTTTTGTTCCCGTGTAGTGAGTGTTATTTTCTGATTGCTTTCGTGTAAAAAGTATAGAAAATGGCTATTATTCCCTTCAAACTTTGCTTTTTGACCAGGACAATGATATTCATATGAAGTTGTTTTTTCTTACTCTATGAAAATAAAAGTGTGCAAATTCACTCGTTGTCCCATTGGAAATAAATAGTTTTTGACTTACCACTATCCTGGCCACAAAAGCATAGTCTGAGGCGAATAATAGTCATTTTATATACGTTTTAGACGTAATCAATTAGAAAATGGCACTTAAATCCCAGGAACAAGAATAAAGTAAAAATACATTGCTCTATGTAACCAGACCCCAGGACGTAAGTACGGGAAATAGCGCCAATGGCAAGCACTGGGATTGTGCCATTTTCCAAATATCTGACACGGTGACAACCATCTTTTGGATAATTTTGTCAGAACACAAGTCAACCTTGTTAATCTTTTAATGAAGAAACCATGGCACTACAAGGCAATTATAACGGCACCTTCCTTGGTTTCTTCGTTGCTAATTGATATTTCTTCTCTTTCTACACCCGGCAATGCAAGGTCACAGAATCTGCCTTGACCCACTGATGCTCATAAATATGAAAGTATTAATATTAACTTACCCATGATCTCTACCAGCTGGCGATGGGAGCTCCTAATAGACGTGGGGCGGGGGAAACCTAGTTAAACCTCTAAGAAAATTAAGTATTCGAGTTTTTTTTTTTTTTTCATTTTAAGCATGCTTAGGAACTCTAGTCAACATTTTCTTTATAAATATAAGGGTAGCATCATGATGTAACTAGCAATGCAAGGATTGTGGAAGATGCTTTCATCGCCGTACATCAGAAGGAGCTTCTTTCTTCCCAACTTGATGATAGCTTGTCTGACTTTTATAGAAACTGCTCAGTGGTACCCCTTCATGTAACGCCCAGGGCACGTGCGATATCTGCTATGGCAGAGTGACGCCACTGATCAGGTCATGTGTTACACGTTCTAAAACATCATCAGTGTTTTATCATCCGTCGTTGGACATAGACCTTACCCAGGATCCGCCTCAATTCTTTAGCATGGGCGTCGCAAAGCCAGTATTTTCTGAATTTGTCTAGTTCATCTCTCCATCTTGTATTCTGTCGGCCTTGGTTTCGCATGTGATCTTTAGAGATCCATGTTGTGAGTCGTGATGTCAATCGATTGTTTACCATTCTTGCTACATGGCTTGCCCATTGCTATTTAAGTTTTCTAATCGATTCTCTAATGTCTCGGACTCTGGTTTTCTTCCTGATAGACTGTGCTGTCTTGTGATCTCTCCATGTAAGGTTGAGCATCTATTTAATCACTGTCCCACCACAGCAATATGTGACACAAGGTCGGGCTTAACGTGGGAAGAAATAGGAGCAAACCTTCCAAAAATGGTCCCAGCCGACGCAGCTACTGTTGAAAAGCTCATCGTAATGGCTAGACAACGTCCGCCACGAAAGTGTCCACCAGGGGACCTGCCCCTTTAAGTTCAATGGAGCAGTGCTGCCCCAGGGAAACAGAGACCCCGCAGCTGGGCCGAGTAATAATGGGAGAGCCGAAGGACGAGTCCAAAGGCCTCCTGAAAAGGCCAGAAAAATGTGACGTTGCGCATGATTCTCTCATGCGTGCGTTGCATACTTCTCAGTTTGCGGGTCTGTCTCTTAGGTTCCATGTTTTAGCTTCATAAGTGACTATCGGGAGAATGCATTGGTTGTATATTCTTCTTTTTGGGATTATTGGGATCGCCTGGTTTTTGAAAGTTGAGCTTGTTAAAGCCATGATAATCAGCTAGACGTCTTCTTGATATGTTGCTTATTCTTTTAGATTTTTCGACTGATTTCAAAACTTCTGTTCGAATTCTCTTTAGAGATCAGGAATTATTACTATTAAATACTGATTTACTCAGACCAGTGTCCCAATCTTGATTGTTTTCGTCACGACATTCCGGACGCTGTACACTCTGGCCTTCTTCAGGTGTCAGTCATAGTTGTTCACCTTCAGGCAATTTCGAACTGAACCCTTCATCCAATCCACGGTGGTACATAGTACCCATTAAACAAGCTTACGATGCTAATCATTACAACTGTAAAGAGTTCGACTCTCACTGGTTACTCTACCAATGTAACCTTGTATCAAACTAAGCTGTATATACACTGTGAATACTGAAGAAGAATATACTCGATCTTCTCCTAGTTTAGCTCAGTTTGACACAAGGCCAACAATAGCGGAGCATAGAGTGAGGATCGCACTCATTACAGTAGTAATGGTCAGCACCATAAGCTTGTTAACCATTACTACCCTGATTGTTAAACTAAGGATTTCATGAAATTTCAATTGCTAAATAATGTTATCTTTGTGTACAGTGTGGCCTCGAAACAAATATCGTAGCATAAAATTTAGGCGTGCGTTCATTCTACCTTTATTTTCTTTAACGTTGCATCTTTTATGGAACATCGTGTATTTCACAACTGGGTTCAAATTTCATGTAAAAACGATAAAAAAAGTGAGTAAACAGGTTGGATAATAATGAAAAAAATGGACAGAATAATAATTTATTTGTTGAACAACATGGATTTAAGAAGAAGAAAAACGTAGAAGTAACACGAGTTATTTCTCTTACGTTTCTGTAAATATCAAATGACAAGACAAAAGTGTTCGTAGAATAATAAACAGCGTATTTGCTCTGGGTAGATCGACTAGTTATAATAAGTAGGATTCTGTTTGCAGCTGACACGTAATCGTACCTGTGAAGTTTCAATGTTAAGAATGTGGGAGAAAAGTGTGAACGATTCCTTCACCCCCCCCCCATCCCATGAATTCGTACCACACACAAAGAAAAAAAATTACGAACGCTGAGAGGAAATTTGGAGGGGCTTTGAGGAGAGTCTGGAGAAAACTTTGAAAATGATCTTTCAGAGTTTGACTAAAATTTCGTTTCCGGGCTTATTAGCTACTGAAAATAAAGTGTTGTCTAGAATTCTATTTAAAACATGTTTCATTTAAGATATTTTTTTAAATCAAAGGTTTAAACGAATTTAATAAATCTATACAAATCTGACACTCTTTTTTTTATAAAATGCGTGAGGATTTTCCTTTCGTGCGTGTGAATTAGAGAATGTATCAATATGCACAAGGTCTGCGTAATCCAATGTAAGATTTTAGAGGTTGGTGTGTTGTGCACATGGTAGTTTCACTCTGATAGAATAGTCGTTTGAATACAAAGATGCGCAAATTTTATGCCTTCCCTAGGGCGCATAGAACCCTTGTCCAAATTTTGTATCTCGCCTAGGGCGCATAAAACCCTTGCACCGTCCCTAGCTGTGCATCATTGATCAGACCTTGAAATGTGATCGATTCATGAATAAAGGGAAGGCGTTGTTTTGGGGAACTGAGTCTTGGAAATTAGGGACCAAAAATATGATTAATTATTCCACAGGTTTCTTTGAAATAGCATTGTCTTCTTTCTTCATTTTCAATACAAGGTTCCAACCAATAAATTCTCCAGACTTCCTCAGGTGCATGTTTCATTCGATGGTCAAGTAATTTTCTATTATAATCACATACACAACAATTAACAACACCATAAGACTCAGGACTAAAGTCTTGTGCTAGTAAGTTAGTTAAGTATCATTGGAGGCAGATCAGGATATTCCACGATTGGAAAACATTTTATGGTTTTAAGACACACAGGGTTGTTTAGTTGGAAAGAGGGACCAACGAATCATAATAATGGAACGGTTTTCACAAAAGCCTATTAGTTTTAGAGCAAATATTTAATAAAAATGAGTGTAACTCATCGTAGACAAATCTATTCATATTACCAATTACGCTTTTGAAAATTTACTCCATACCCAAGGGGCAAAGGGGTTTTACAGACACATTTTATAAAAGATTGTGACCAAGAAATGACATCTTGGGCCTTCTAAGAACATAACCTGTGTGCACAACCCGGTCAACTAGCCACTGGAAATCTACAGACAGCGGAAATTACAAATCGCCACCACAGCGAAAGATTTGCTCTCCACATCTTCTTCAATTAAAGGTATTCTAACAAAAGAATCGATCCTCAACAATACAACATGTACAGGGGAGAATCGTGCTCAAACTCACATGGAGAAATCACAAGACAACACAGTATACCTGAGAAAAGACAGGGGTCTCTGACATCATAGAAACCACAAGAAAAGTCAAATGGCACTAGGCTGGTCATGCTGCAAGAATGTCAGACAACTGCTGGACATCAAAGCCCACAACGTGGAAATCATATGCGAAATTGTAGCCGGCAGTCCATATGATGGCGTGACGAGCTGGACAAATTCAGAAAGCACTGGCCCCGCGACGCCCACGATAGAGAGGTCTGAAGGATCTCTGGGGAAGGTATGTGTCCAAAAACGAACGCTCAAAGACTTATTATTATTATTATTATTATTATTATTATTATTATTATTATTATTATTATTATTATTATTATTATTATCATCAGCAATCTCACACCAGTTGCCTGGTGGTTACCGCTGGAGTTTGAGTGACAGCAAGTCTCCTCAAGTCTCCAGCCCTCCTCTCCTAGTACTCATAGGTCATAGTAATACTGCAGTTTACAGTTTCACACCGGTTGCCCAGTGGTCATTGCTGAAGGCTGAGTGACAATAGGTCTCCTCATGTCTTAAGCCAATATCTCTTCTCTACCTCATCTATCACGCCAGTGCTGTGGTTCACATCTCCGTTTACATTCTCCTTCCTATGTTACCCCACTGCAAACGTTTAGTGTTGCAGTCCTTATATTTCTAGCACTTTCCTTAGTATCCGTGCGATTCCTAGCAGTGCTTTGGTCTGTACAGTCTCAATCCTTCCTTCTATCCTGAGCTCCTCCAGTCTCGCCCTCAGTGTCTTTGGGACAGTTCCTAGTGCGCCCATCATCATCATCATCATCATCATCATCATCATCATCATCATCATTATTATTTTTCGGTCAAACCAAATTGAGTTAGGTTATTAATTTGGCAGAAACCGTTCAACATCTCAACTCCCAGATAAGTCTGTCTATTATTTGTGCAAATCATTTTCTCGGTTTTCGTAAAAGAAACGGCCCATTAATAAAGAAACGAAATTCTTGGCGACAAAACACTTATTTCACTCCAATACTGTCCGATATTTATCTTCTTGGTTATTAACTACAGGTTTACATTTCCCATCAGCTGATATGACTAATATGACACAGAGTTAATATAGTTAAAGACAAAATAATCTTTCACTTGGCCAGAACTTCAGAACGAGATTCCCATTCTAAATACGTAAGATACACAGAATATCCCTGTCAACTACATCCAACGTTGATGGAGCTGCATTCTTTGCACAGGAACAGTTCAAGCAGCCTTTGACACATCCACATAAGATTGTCTGGTTCATTGGCGCAGGCCAGGTTGGCTGTGTAGATGGAAATGGGACCGCCTTTTCATCATCCAGAGACCATCCAAATCATCTTGTAAGAGTACCCATTTTCAGGTGCAGGCGTTCCCTGTTGGGGACAGTAGCTTTTAGAGGGTTGATACGATGTTCAGTTATACGCTCACCGTTTGTCCCAGATCGGAATCCTCAAAGTGATCGGCTGTGGTTGTGTACACAATTAAGGTGAAGTATCGCACCTGGTTGAGGGGGTCATATCTTATGGCAACGTCGGGGTTATCACCAAACTCTTTTAGTGAAGGTATATCAAGACTCATGGTATTCCTCAGGCATACCTTCTTTCTAGTGGAATATCTACCTCTCAGATTGTGGACGAAGGACATGGCACGCCACTGTGTCGGTCTCAGTGCCACAACCATGTTATGGATAGCCAAATATGCGTCCTAGGCTGTTCTCACCAAAATCCCTTGCAGATCTCTGCTTGTTATCCCCTGGGTATCGCAAGACGAAGTCAAGAACAGCTAAAGTGACGAATATTAAATAACATTTATTGTAGTTGCATAATTAAGGCGTACAGTACTCGGATTATTACGAAAAACGGAATCAGTGGACTAAGTTTGAGTTTCGGTTAAGACAGTGTTCACTTTGCACTAATGCCCTTGGGAGGGGCCATGAATCCGCTGCCCTCTCCAGTATATAGCCAGGGTGGTAGGGGCCCTTTAGCCCTGGTAGGACAGTCGATCTAAGAGAAGATTATTCTAACAGTAAAATAACTACCCATTGACAGTAGCTATAGCTTATCCTGAGGAATGGGTTGAATGGGGGGGGCGAAACAGGTGCCCTCTCGTAAAAACTTACTTGCTACTGAAATCAAAGGAGAGAGGTTGTGGCCCTACGCCCCACAAAGATCCCACAGAATAAACAAATAAAAAAACATCAAGAAAAAAAGAATAATATTGTGAGAACAAAAAATTATTAGAACGGAGTCTTCTCACAAGCCGTGGTTAGTGAATTCTGTACTGAATGCCCCCCACAATTGCACCCCTATCCGCAAGTTATGTAAGCCAACAAAACGTAAAATTGTTCTTTTCAACTTTGTAATGGTTCTAAGCAGAGGGTCCACCAGCCGAACCACTCCTGTGATGACATGAGTCAGTCGTCCCGTTCTTTGTGACAGAAAGAATGAAAATGTTGCACCACACCCCGTAGAGCAAACAGGGTGGCAAATAAAATCGTCTCTCCGAT
>OY735227.1:20081326-20327543 GCA_963457665.1 Thysanoteuthis rhombus | reverse complement strand
TAATCAGCTTTTAATTTCCATCTTGAGAATGCAAGGATACCTTGATTAGTGCGGTTCATTCGTTCCAGAATGCTCCGTACTATTCAAAACTGCATCGTTCAAGGTCTTATTTGATGCGTTTTTTCTTTTCAGCTCATACTTAGTTACATTAATTAGCAATATTTTTGTCGTACTACATCAAAACCCACGCTAATCAAAACTGCACAATTCGTGGAATACATGTGATATCATCGTTTCTCTTTTAGATTTTAATATTCGTATAAAATTATTTAGATTGGAAAAAGGGCTGATGCAATGAGATTTATGCACCAAAGGCAAAAAATTCGCACCCCTGCTTTGATTTTTAACGACTATTTTTTCCAGTTTAAATCGTGTCCCTAGGGACTTGGCGCCCTAAGCAACCCCCAAGTCTCGCCTAATGGACGATCTGACCCTGTGTGGCCCTAATCCGTGGTTAGTGAATATATTCCAGTCACACTTGTTTTCACAGGACACACCTAGAAAAAAATGTTTAGAATTGCTTATTCCTCAATCGGGATGTTACACAAGTATTAGCGTTTTTAATCAAACCTTTATTGCTTCATTAAAGATGTATGTTTTTTTTAAAGCTCATGTAAATCTTTACGTATGGTATCTTTCGGTGATCTTGGCTCTTCTGAAAGTTTTCAGCTGTTGCTGATCGGGCTCTCTTCCACCTTGCGTTTTAAACCATCATAATTGACCAAAGATAGTCATCCACCTCTGGAGTTTATTTCCTTTCCTCCCGCTCCCCGAATTCTGGAGGAACCTTCAGTGGCTTGAGGCCCAGTTTGAAATCATCTTCAGCATCACCTTTTTAGCGACCGTCGTTGGACATACATCTTCCCCCCAAATTCGCCAGATTTCTCTATCATGAGCGTCGCGGAGCCAATACTTTCTGAATTTGTCCAGTTAGTCATGCCATCTTATTTTTTGCGTGGCACAGTTTCGCATATGTTCTACGTTCTGAGTTGTGATGTCTAGCGGCTGTATGAAATTCTTGCAACATGACCAGTCCATTGCCATTTGAGTTTTCTGATGTTTTTTTTTTAATATCTCTAACCGTTGTTTGTTTTCTGATATACTGCGCTGTCTTGTGATCTCTCCGTGTGATATTGAGCATGATTCTCTCCTGAGTACGTTGCTATGATTCTCAGTTTGAGGGCAAATCTTTTGGTTTGGTTCCATGTTTCAGTTCCATTGGTGACTCTCGGGAGGATACCTCAGAATTGCTAGAATTTCAATACCTTTATCTGCCATTATATCATCTGAAACTAGAGGGACACCGTATCAGTATTGATGATGTTACACACACACACACACACACACACACAAATATATATGTCAAAACTGATCCATACAAAAATGTATGTATCAGCACTGAGGAGCCCAAAGTCATATTATTAGGTAATTCATTTCTAATCATTCAAGTATCCTAATTTTAAGATTTTTTTTTCATATCTCAACTCGTCTCAAGCTGTTTTAATGTATGATGATCAGACATGAAACCTTAAGAGTTTTTATGACGTAATCTCCATTGTTAATCAATCAGAGCATCCCATTTGAGCCCAAACAGACATGCAGAGAAGAAATTTGCATGTATGCTCATTTTATGTATGGATGACATTATAATAATTATTATCATTATTATTATTATTGAGTAACCATAGATATTCTTTAGATGTGTATATGAAATGAGCCTTGGAATAATGGTTTCTAAAAAGGGAAACACTTTTTATATATCCTGGTATGTTGTTTTGTTCATCATCATAAACGTAAAAAATAGCTGCGTTTGTAAACATAAAGAGGCGTGAATAGAGAATGATAGATTAGGGGTCCAGGACCTTGCCTCTTTGTTATTCTATAACGCCAGTAAAAACGCTGTAGGTGAACTACCATTTATGAAGGTTTTGGTGGTCTCATCCATTGATGGCCAGGGACATTTTCAAGTAGCCCCTTCTCCTCCCCCTTCTTCATCTGGGCCTCCGTAAACATATCAGTTAATATGGGTGAAACGTTCTGATTAAGGAATCCATGATGAAGTCTGATTAATTCGAGGAATAACATCTATTGATGATTGCATGGTTCAGTATTACCCTAATTTTTATGCTGCGCTTCCTGAAAAAGCATTACGGATAAGAACATAAAATTTCCGACGATTGTTCCCTTTCAACACTTAATTCAAAACATATGGACGGCGTGAAACTACTATCGTTATAATGACAAATTTGTAACGTTGACTACATAACACAAACCTTAAACGCTAACTCTAAAACATTGAGCCTAAACTCTGACCCTACATAGTTAACACTAAACCTGATTCATATTCTTAGTAGTTGAATTTGATGTCCAGTTTTTAATGGTCGACTTTCCTGCTTTCAATCGAAAATCGAATTTTTGAAAATTAATCCACGGAAGGTGAAAATAGAAGAGAAAACACAACAACAAAAAAAAACAGTAATCAGAGAAAATTTCAAAATCTGTGAAAAGAGGAAGCCATTCTGAGGCCCCCACAGATAATATAGTGCAACGAAACTTAAGCAGAAAATGTTCGTAATTTAACGAAGAAAAGGTAACAGTCGCTAAATTTTCAAAGTATGATGTAATAGAAATGATTTTTACCGGAAAAGATTTACGGTTTTAAGTTTACGTTTTTTTGTTATTACAAATCCCTTTTTTGAATTTTGCAGAAATGTATTTAAATCATTTGCTTTCATTGTTTTTAATCGTTAATATAACAGTTATGTCTATTAAAAAAATACTTGATGTACTATTTTATAATTCTTATTGATTCTCAATGTAGTAATAATACTGTATCCGGAACTATCAACCAAGACTGTGGCCAAACCAGTCAACATTGGTTTCTATCAGTATTCAAATTGGTCTGGCTGGTTATGTATGTATGTATGTATGTTCCAGGTATACAGGCTGTAGCAGTGGAGCTAGATGGCTGAAAATTTAAACAATTGCTCCTTATTATGTCTAGGGAAAAACTTTGTCCCCCCCTTTACTTTTTATTGATTGAGGTTCAGTTTGTAATATAAGCTTTTGCTAAATTGATTCCTTAGTTTGTGTTCACTTGCTTTTTGAAAAATTCAGGATTTTAGGGATCACTGCTCAACAAAAGGTTAGAGAAGTAACATATTCATTGGTAACATCTTTTTTCATTCTTTAATTGATCATCCCCGACACAGAATGCTGTCAAAAGACGTTAGTCACGTGACGATTTCTATTGAATGTATAACTAGAGCTGTTTTTAACTAATAATGGAACGGTTAATATCTAATTGTTTATTAAGACCTCACTATCATAGTCAATAATTGAAACAACCATAGCGGTAAAATTTGAAGTCATGCAAAAGAATTCTTTCGAAGAATAAATATGGTCAGAATAAATACTATTTATGACATTTTCGATTGGAAAACATTTAAAATAGAATAAGTAAAGATAAAAAAGAAATACCTAGATTCTGGAGAATCTATAGACCATTAACAAACTATAAACGCCAAAAAAGTATCCTTCTTTATTTTAGAAGAGTCTAGTGGAGAATTCATGCCAATTTTGAAGTCTGCAGACAAAACTATATGACCAGGAGCACTGAACATGAACAAACACATGCACATATAAAAAAGGGAAGAACCCTTTACCACCTAGGTGGCTATGGTGGTTCAATACTTTATACAAATTTCATCATTCTCATTGATTTTCCATCTTCAATACTACTGCTGAGAGAATTGTATTAGAATTCATGTTAATTCATAACAGGAAATATTATTTGACATGGTTTTAAAGATTAAACAAACAGTTTTATCTCTGTTTTATATATATTGATGGTCTTACTTCGAGTTTGTCTTGGCTTACCAATCCTGAAAACGTTTTCAATCTTGCCCACAACCCAAAAGTTTTGCTAAACGCTGGCTTAGTTAGGGCACAAGGCCACACAGGCAGGGGGAAAGGGAAGGTTGTTTTTCACCAATTTTCCAAGTGGGGGCGGCGGGGTCTGCTGCCTTGAAAACTGATGTTCTAAATTCTGTTTTTTTAACTGAGCTATAACCATGGCTACCAGCACCGGAGGAAAACATGCAACTACCTCAGCCACCAAACTGACTCAGAGATAGTTTATTTTGAAAACCCGAGCAGTTATCATTTACCCCTGCTAACGAATTTCACAGAGGCATTCATATTAACCCTGTGTCCTTCCATCTGTCTGTCCTTCTGCCCATCCGTCTGTCCCCCCAAGCTCACAATCACATTTTGAGAAAGGGTAGCAAATGTGCCACGGAAGACGTAATTACAATTTGGGGGGCATCCATGAACATTTATCTCCCCTACATCGTAGCTATGTCAACTACATATACTAACTCCAAGAAGTCTCCATGATTTTCAATTAAATTTTGGGGAAGGGTGAGCAATGGGCTACAGAAGGAGTGAGTTCATTTGGGCGGACCAATGCACAGTCACCTCCCCAGCGTCGTAGCTATGTCCACACCACAATATTTCCAAAAGTTCTCAATGGAATGACGTTGGTAAAAAAAAACCTTCTCTGATTGCTTTTATAGTATTTTCCGTTAAATATAGTTTCTCATTTATTTTTATGATAAAATTTCAAAATAAGGTAGACGTCAAGTCAGCTGCCAAAGAATTTCTTCTCCACTCGAAGAACCAAACCATTGAATGCTCTCAACGAAGAGACCGTATCCTCCAAATCGATTAACGATTCCAAAAACAACTCAATGGAGAATATTGGAAACTCAAAGTTCGACTATAAATTATCTCATTAGCATAGTCCCAACCTGTCTGCCTGGCTGGGCTAGAATTTTCGTTGGATAAATATGGTTTAATGACGCTATTCAGTTGTCATTAAAACCTATTTGTAGGTATGCATAGGCATATTCATTTTGTTCAACGTGAAATTGAGGTTAAGTAAAGTCAAACGTCAGCTTAAAATGTCGCTCGAAATTTTAGTGAATGCAATGGGATTGATGATGATAAATAGAAGGTTTACTTGAGAGTTCAGTAAAGATTATCACGTGAAAAATTGCTGTAGACAATCTAAATTCATACAAATCGACGCAGTCTGGCATAAAAAAATACGACCACAATTTAGTATCCCAGAGAAATGCTTAATCTAATAGTGTAAACACATAGTATTAAAGGCAAAACATTTACCATTTTTTATTAAGATGTTTTACACTAAAATTCTGGAACTATAGAAAAAGTCTTGTTCTTTTCAATGCAAGCATTTATTTTAGTAAATATGATACTACTGTAATACTCAGTACCAGATTAAGCAAATGTGTGGTCGGTAGCATTTGTTATGAGGGAGGTCTAAATTCAGAAAATACATATAATATTAAAATATAACATATATTACTTGCAAAGAAATGTTTTTCATTTGCTATACAGCCAAATAATAAAGACAGATGTGTCTGCCATTCAGTAATGGCATTACATACCTTGTGCTCGTTTTGATCTATATGATGTGGCTATGACTTCAGTTTCAAACACTTTCGTATTTATTTTTCGTATATGTATCACAAATACCCCGCCATTAATTTCTAGGTTAAAATGATAAAACCAGTTAAAGGTGATAATTGAATAAAATGGCTGATCATGAATGTCTAGTCGTTCATAAATGTTGAGGGCAGTTTAGTAGTATAGTAAAAGAGCAAGCGCAGAACCATTGAATCAGTCCGGGACCCGTAGCAAATGCAGCTTTTACTACATAGTTAATTTAGCATTGGTATTAGAGCAGTTTGTTTTAAACTAGTGGTTCTCAACCTTTTCAAGATCATTCTCCACTTTTGTCAATAAGATTATTAGTTTGAACCTTCCATTTAAGTAAGTTGTAATAAAGAATAATTTCGAATAATTTTTTCATTTTGCGCATAATTAGACAGCTTTTTAGTAAGAATTAGTTTAATTTCATAATTGTTCGAATGCTGTTGTGTATTTGTCATTCAAAAAAAAAGCAAGCAAAAATAATTATGAATGCATCATTTGAAATTTCAATAGATTACAAGAAAAGATAAGAATTCTGCCATCGTAACCGACCTACACGTCAATACGATCTTGATAAACCACACTGATAAGGGGAATTCAGACTTTTGGTCACACTGTTATATTCCATCTTGCATCACGCTCCTCCAGTGCAAGTAATGGTTACAAACAGAAATCTGGGAAGAAGTCCGATTAATAGACAGAAAAGTCATTGGAGAGTGAGAAAAGTCAAAGTAGCGGCATACATAAACTTGTTAATCGAACTTATTAGTCAGACAAGAGTAGATTTCAACTAGATACGGTTTTGGTGGTTCAAGAACACGGTACGAACGGCCTTGTCTAACAAGGAAAAGAATTAAAAACATCTATATCCTACGTTGCTGATTTGAAAAAAAATCGGTTTGCGACAATTTTGTCACACCACCAGAAAAAAAGGAATCCCTTTCTTTATATGCTGATAGTGCAACAGGAGAGGGCCGTAGAATTGGTCGGATGAAACTTTATGAGAGCAAAAAAAAAATAAATAAATAAATAATAGATAAGAAGAAGACTGAGTTCAATTGTTCGATAAACTCTTTGAATAGCAATGACTCTTCTGAAAATTATAGACAATATCTTTATGAAAAGAATAACAATAACCAAAAAAAAAAAAAGTTTATCAATTATAACCATTTATAAATGTTTAAGAACAGTATGAAGCATGTCTCTGACTGGCTTGCTATGACAGCTCCTTAAATGTAGTTCGTGATTGGGTTTGCGTGTAAGTCAGCGCGACGCAAACGAATTCGACAAAGCCCGGATGTGGCCGTTTATGAAATGAATGGATTTGTGGAAGACGGTTTGCATAGGTGTTCGTGTTTGTGCCCGGTAAGAAAAATAAATCACAAATACGCATATCACAAAAAGTACCAACTCAAGATACATCTAACAGATGTAATAGGGTTTGGCATTTAAGGTGTGAGTATTTTAGAAATTTTTATACCTCTGTGGTAAGCTAGTTTCTTTTGATAGGTTGTTTTTTAAACATATGTTTATAGAAATAGAATTCACTGTTCTATCTGAAAGGGAGTTCTAGTATGGAAGGGATCTCGATGTCATAAATCTAATACCGGGGCAGTGGTGTATTTTATGTATCTGTGAACCGTTTCTTGTTTATAGTATTTTGGTAGCATGAGTTTGCATGTCTTACAGTGAGTATTGTGTCCATTTCTAACGTGCCGTGTGTTATTTTGTAAATGTGTGTCAGATCATTTCTCAATCTTCTATATTGTAGAAGGGGGGGTGTAACAATCTAAGCTGTTGTTCATGTGGCAGGTCTTTTAGCACCAAGTCTGTGGCACCAGTTTGGTAACTCTCCTGGGAAACTTTTCAAACATTTCTTGGTATTTCTGGCGGCTGGAGACCAGATATTGCTTGCGTATCTTACAAGTGTACTGACCAGGGTTTGTTTTTTTAAAAAAGTGTTTTGAAATTTTAAAACCGTCCATGTGTTTGAACGGACCTTGGACCATGCCGGGTATCTGATTTGTTTCATTGATCTTTTCCCTTCTGTATGCTTATTGGAGTTTAGTTATTAATCTATTGTCATCACCGAAACCCTTTCCTCGGTCACTCGGGTTGGGTTGTGGATCCAGAGGATATCAATTTGAGAAAACAAACATACACTCACACGTATGCGCTTGCGCATACACACTCGCACGTGCACAAACACACTCATACTTGCACGTACATACATATACACATACACATATTTGCTCGTGCACACACACACACACACACACACACACACACACACACACATACACATACACACACACACAAACCCGAAAAAAGACCCGGGGTGATCAGATTCACTGATTGATGGCTGGTCTTCAATCTATCTTACTCTCAGTTCGTTCTTTGGTAAAGGTTTGCTCAACTTTCAAACTGAAACTGGAACTTAGACTCAGACTGGCACTAATGCCCTTGAGAAAGGCATTAATCTGACACCTTACCCCAGCAATGGATTAAATAGCGTATGGTGAAGTGAGTGACGACGCTTCGGGTGCTTGACGCCACAAAGTCTATTTTCACATTTTCGCTAAAACCCCAAAGAACAGCCAAGACAAGAAGAAACTTGTGTCATGTGAAGCAAGAGCAGGGACAGCTGTTGCCATGGCCAGCGTAAGAGTACTCACAACTACTCATTTAAAAAAATTAATTTTCATCTGAGTCTGGTGAGAAGAAAAAAACTTGTCGACTTAGGAACCTTTTTATAACCATAGATAGGATCTCATAGCCAACTTGGCGCAGCAGAAAATGATTGATTAGGAAATATTTTTCTATGCCAAATTCTGATTTGGTTGAGTGGACGCATTAGAATCCACGTTTAAGTCATGACACTTTCAGCTGAACCATCCCAAACAGCTGGTGGAGCATTGCAGTAAAGAATAATTTGGAATTGATTGATATGGATTATTATAATGGAAATATCGAAACAGTTTTAATCATTTTCCCATAGCTACTGTGATAACAATAGATGATGTGATAAACCAGCCTGTGCGAAGACTTTCAACGCGCTAAAAGAACGTTGTATATGTTAGTCTATCATAAGTTGTTGAGCCTCGCCATCTTGGTCATTTAATCTATTTTTCTCCAGCATGAACTCGTAGAAAGTAATCAATATTTTCGTGCTTGAAACTGTGATTTAACTTTTCGCACTCCTCGTAGTACACACGAAACTAATATCCATGTATTTATTCATTGATTCATTCGTTCCTGTAGGCTCGCTGTCGAGCATAGGGCTGCATCTGTGATTTTAGAAGCAGGTCGGTGTTTCTACGGGTTAGAATTGCTGACTCCACGCTCAACGCCTTTCCTTTTGCTCGAACCCGACCAAAATTCGAACACGTACTTGTCGAATCCAATTTTCGTTGCCCAAACATTAACTATGGAACTCAATACGGGTATATACGTTGGTCACACTAGGTTTTTATCGGACAAGGTTTCATCGGAAATGAAAAATAGACGCGTTCATATTCACGTCACAAGCACACACGTACACACACGCACAAGTCACATAAGTATATACATACAATATACACACAAACCACATTCTCAGATCCACACGTGCACATATAGGCTATGCATGCACGCCCATACACTTACGCACACATGCTACATACATGTACACGTACAAACATGCTGCATACGTTTACGTGTATGTATTTGTGTGTTTGTTGCCTGTATGTACGTACATAAGTATGCATTTCGAATTAATTTCGGTGGAAAGTTGTGCTACGGCAGATGGTAGATAACGTTTTAGAACCTTATTGAGAGATAATTCGTGTCAGTATCAAACCGGGGTGGGGGATAAAATCGCACCCTGACTTCCAATGTAGGGAGGGGGACAAAATTTTATGAACAACAGTTCATCTACTACATTTCTACTAACATTATACAATAACACATTTCACTAAATATAGGAGGGACTCCTCAAAGAAACCAAGCCCTCGTACCCCCAATTCTCCAGCTACGCCCCTGGTATGAAATGTAGGTGAGGCTGAGTGTTGTGTCTTTTTTGTTGTTGTTTTGTTTATCGCTTTCGTTCGTTCTCCATATCTAGTGTGATCAACTTTCATCATTCCTATTCGTACCTTGCTCCTCCCCGCCCCTGCGTCTACCATTGTGCTGGCGCCTGTCTTGGCTTCCGTTTTTGATAGGACATGTTTCCTTTCTTTTGATTTGTCTCTAACCAAAGCCATTCCTAGAGAAGTCGTCTGCCAGATTTTTTTTTCTTCTTATAAATAAGTATATAAATTGTACTTTTTCTGTGGATGAGTAATTCTGGTTTTGTAATTGTGAAAAGGCAGAAAAAGAAATAGAACAGCTCTGGTTTGTCACTCAAAAGAAACCGTCAGGTGACCAATGTCTTTTGGCAGCATTCCGAAATTTCTTTTTTTGGGGGGTGGGGGAGGGGGGTCAATTTGGATATTTGGAAAATGGGGTGATCAGTGAGTAACTTAATTCTCTCACCTTTCCAGACAATTGCAATAAATGCTAAATTTTTCAGTCCGGTAGCTCCATTAGTGCGTCCTGTACGCGTCATACAAACACACACACACACACACACACACACACGCATACACACACACACACACATACATACATACATAGTCAGCCAGCTGGACCAACTTGAAAACTGAAGAAACTTATGTTGACAGTTTTTGTGACAGTTTTGGTTGACGTTTTCTGAAAGGAAAAATTCCGATTTATTGTTGAGAGAAAGAATCCTACATCTCTCCCTGTGTCCCTATAAAAGAGAGAGAGAGAGAGAGAGAGAGAGAGAGAGTGTATGTGTGTGTGTATGTGTGTGTGTATGTGCGTGTGTATGTGTGTGTGAGTGTATGTGTATATGTGTGTGTATGTATGTGTGTGTGCGTGTGTGTGCAGAGAGGGAGGAATCAAGTGTAAAAAAATGGTGTAAGAAAATCTTCTGCTTGGGAAAATCTGTTGCCGATTTAAAAGACGAATGAGTGAAATGGGGGGTCGGGGGCCGGGGGACGGGCGGATATGTAATTTATACACGGAAAATGATGAACGTTTCAATCTTTTGCATCTGTTTTAACGAAATGAAAAAAAAAGGAGAAAATAAAAAAAAATTGAGGAAGAGAAATTAAAACCAATCACCACCACCACCACCACCACCACCACCGCCACCATCATCATCATCATCATCATTGAAATAGAAAAAGAAATACTTATATGGTTATAAGCCTTGTATCAAGACAGAAACATGAAAATAAAAAGCAGTTCTCTCTTCTCATTTAGTCCCGCATCGCTTCACAATTTGCACAATATACTCACACGTCTATATCTACTTAAATTGATATATACATGTATCCAATCATAAATGTTCACTTTAGTTAATTATGAATTATGTGTACAAGTCTGTGACCAGTCGCTTCGCTCACAGTTATCACGAGTTTGCTAATAAAAAAACTATGTAGTATTAAGTGAGAAATCCTCAAAACTGACACATTGTTTAAGGGTAATTTAATAAGATTTCAACCTTAACCAAACAGCTTTTAAATGCTGTTTTATCATTTTGAATGATTATTTTCTTTAATGAATACATATGCATTTTGCTATTTACTTACATCCATATTAAACAATTATTCATTTGTTGACGACGGTTCTTATTAGCTTACTCTCTCTCTCTCTCTCTCTCATACTCATTATGACATCTACGCATTTCTTCTGCTCAGGTTATATACTTTTAAATATAGGCATCTTAAATCAAGAAAATCAATGCAATCTGATGTGACCAGGAAATACCGAGATGCTTGCGTATTTGCAAATAGATAAATAAGGGAGAGCATTCTCTCTTGCAAGACCGACTCAAATTGAGCCAATTGGACCAATTGGACCAATTGTTCCCAGAACCTAAAAGGGCCCCGCAGTTGGGTATATTCTAGTCTTGTCAAATACACGCAATTGCAAATGGACAATATGATTTACAGAGAAGAGCAACAATATCAATTTTCTTTTGAATTCATAAAAATTCAACAATATTTGTTTAAATAATGTTCATCAATAACAGAAGAGTTTAAAAAAATATTGTGAATTTTTCAGGTGTACATTTTGATTGTTTTCCATTGTACCATAGGGATATAAAGTTTATTTATATTTCTAAGATTCTCCAGACTTTAACTGTTAACCAGGTGAACCTGCAAAAAATGTTTCCAATTGGGTCGGTCTTGATCTCTTATAATTTAAACTTAAACCATTTAACCATTATTTTTAATCTTTCAAGTGATAGACGGACGGACACGTTGTTTATCATAAAATAAATTTGTAAGAGATGTGCTTCCTTGTGAATTCAGACATTCTGTAATTTCTTTATTTTTAGTCATCAGGCGGTTGCTTCCTGGTTTTACGAGGTTTGCTGCTATGTCTAGTATTTCTCCTTTTATCTGTGGAAGGTAAGTGTTTTTTTTAAAATCTTCATATTTGCAACTCATGAAGAATAATTTATGCGTTTTAATGGTGACAGTTGGTAACTTATCTGACTTTGGTACCAACGGCCATTGTTCGAATCAACAAGTCAGGATTTCAAATTTTGAGATTATCCTGACAAAGTACTTTCATTTTTGTGTCTTGCTTTATTTTTTGCTGCAAAGTTTTGGCTGATATATCCTTCTTTTCATTTCTCCAAATAAAACTTCTCTATCCTACATTATCCAAGAACTGTGAATCAAGAAAATGTATTGGTGATATCCACAAGAGAACAGGAGAAGTTGAAATCTATCCCCTTGTTGATGGGTCACAGGGTCATGAATTCAAAGTGCATTAACTGACCTTTAAATGGTCTTCCGTTAAGTTCTCAAATAATATGGAAAGATTTGGCAGCTAAAATTAGTTTTTCTGAGCTCTGTTTTCTCATGTAAAAATCTACAAACACACGTGTGGCTTTTCCAACCAAGGACTTTCAATTGTTGTCCAGTTAATATTTTGACCCGTCAGGATAGACAGTGTGCCCCTTTTTCTTTCGACACATGTTCTGTAAAACCTGATTAGCACTTAGTTTCTCCTCCTAATGTCTTTCTGGTGTTCTTCAAGTCGGATTTTTAGAATACAGTTGGTTTCTCCCTTATATTCAACTACATGGGATGTTGTATATGCAGCATTTGCTCATATTTTCCCCTGTCGTAGACCAAACTTTGTGAGGAGATTGTGTTCTTTGGTTTCGCTTTGAAGACTAACATAGTATTTTGCTGACTGTAGATCTTTAAAAACAGTCCAAAAAGCAACATTTGAAGAAGGCTAATGAACATGTCTACCGAAAACTTGTGTTAAAAAAAAACAATAGTCCGACATAATCAAGACACTTGTCATACAAAGAAGATCAAATTACCAGAAACACCTTAAAAATCAAACGACTCAGGAAAGTAAAGTATATTTAAAAGGAATTTCATGAAATTGAAATATAACAAATATTGACCTTACCCTAAATTGACTTAAGGAGTTCACCAGAGTCTAGTGACACCTATCCTGTATTCATCTTGGGGTAAAGTTACCCTTGTACACGAATTTGCAATCCTCAAAGACACAAAGAAATATTAGTTGTCTTCATATTTTCATTTTATTGAATGATTGTTATTTACCTTTCATGATCCTTTCCTAGAGTACTGGAGTACTATAAACATGCAACAACTAAGCCTGCTGAACTGCATATACAAACTTTTCACAAAAATCATCATCAACCGGATTACTAAAACACTAGACGAGAATCAACCACGAGAACAGGCTGGATTTAGAAGAAATTACTAGACCATGGACCATCTTCATTCAATAAATCAGCTGAAAGAGAAGGCAGCAGAATACAAAATGCCACTCGCTGTAATATCTATAGACTTCAAGTAGGCATTCGACTCTGTAGAAATTCCCATAGTCATGAAGGCTATCACCGTACAAGGTGTAGACCCTGTATACGTTAAAGTACTGCAACATATATACAACCACAGCAACTCATTCATTAGGCTACATAAGGACTCTGAACTATTTCAGCTCCAAAAAGGAATTAGACAAGGTGATACCAGCTCACCCAAACTCTTTACAGCCTGCCTTGAGATGATCTTCCGGATTATGGACTGAGAGAATAGAGGAATCAAAATAGACGGCGAATACTTAAGCAAACTTAGATTTGCAGACGACATCGTCCTTTTCGCAGAGAACCTACACGACCTCCTACTAATGCTAGGTGATCTAAACAAAGAAAGCAAAAAAGTCGGCCTACACATGAACTTCAGTAAAACGAAAATCACGTGCAATAATCATGTTGAGAATAGAAACATAACTGTCAAGAAAGAAAATGCAAAACTCGGCAAGGTAGACCACGACATTTATCTCGGACAACGAATCTCCATGAGACCCTCAAAAGAGGAGGAAATCAAGTGACGAATCACTCTGGGGTGGCAAGCCTTCGGCAAAACAAGCTCAGCTTTCAAGATAAAGATGATCCCAATAATCCTAAAAAGAAGAATATACGACCAATGCATTCTCCCGATTGTCACTTATGGAGCTGAAACATGGAACCTAACCAAGAGACAGACTTGCAAACTGAGAAGTATGCAACGTGCGCATGAGAGAATCATGCTCAACCTTACATGGAGAAATCACAAGACAGCACAGAATATAAGGAAGAAAACGTGACATCATAGAAACAATTAAAAAACTCAAATGGCAATGGGCAGGCCATGTTGCAAGAATGAAAGACAACCAATGGACATCACGTCTCACAACATGGATCCCCAGAGATCACATAAGAAACTGAGGCCGACAAAACACAAGATGGAGAGATGAACTTGACAGATTCAGGAAATACTGGCTCTGCGACGCCCATGATAGAAAATTGTGGCGAATCCTGGGGAAGATCTATGTCCAACGACGGACGTTAAAAGACTGATGATGATGATGATATATATATATATATATATATATATATATATATATATATATATATATATATATAGTTTTTGCGTATTCATATATATATAATATATGAAGCTGCTTTCTCTGTTGCTGAAAAGTATATATCACTGAATTACATTGGGGACATAATCGTTCATTTTGAAGCCAAAAGGTTTTATCTCCATTTTACGCACGGAAAGAAGGAATCGATCTAAATAGCCAATTTCGTTTCATCGTGTTCACGCTATAAAATCTTTGTTGTTGCTTTTTCAGTGCAGGCTTTCCACATAATCTGTTATTATACAAATTGGTCTCAGTACAGACGAGGACTTGGCAAATTCTTCCCTGAAAACATTGACCCAACTCTATGCACTCATATCAATTATGCTTTTGCAAAAGTGGCTGGCAATGATATCCATAAGGTCGAATGGAATGATGACGCTATGTAAGTATGCATTTATGTAAGTATCATACTTCTGAGGGGGCTAGGAAAATTCGGTAATGTAAAGTTTCGTCTCGAAAATTATGGAAATATGATTTAAAGGAAAGGGAAATTAAAAGGTTAACAATTGATGGAAGATTATTATGGAAATATGGACGGTAATGAAATTGAAATTAAAAAGGTTGGAATTAATGGAAGACCATCTTGATTATTAACTTTCACTGAATATTTATCAAAAATAAGAAATTTGGTCTTGGGAAGTTCTTTCTTATACGTTATTCAGGATAGACTGTATTTTCGAAGACCAAATTTTATGACCATCTCTCCCAACATATTTTGTAGGCTTTGTCAATAATTTCTAGTTGATTCATTAACATTCAAATAGTTTTTCAGTCTATTGAACTAATTCTTCTTGTTATTTTTGATGTCCCCACAATTCAGTCTTGGAAATTTCGGGCTTATACGTAAAATAGAATGGATAGAATTTTTCAATTCAGATTGAATTTTCCAAGACCGATTTTTTTTTTCACCTAATTTATTAAGACAAATTTTTTAAGACTGAATTTTCCATGACCGTTTTTTTTTTTTTTAGAAAAGACTGAATTCTCTAGAATTGAACTGGAAAATTCTTTATGACCGAATTTTTTAAGACCAAATTTTTAAAAACCGATTTTACAAAGACCGAATTTTCCTTTAACCATTTTTGAGTGTGCAGTAATGAAATTATAGGTCCATTTATTGAAGTAAACGTGTGTGCACGTGTCTGTGAGCAGGACTATCTTATCGAAGTTGCCAAAGGGCCCTTCGATTTTAGGGACCCCGAAATTCAATAAAACAATAAAAAAGAATTAAAGGTCTGTATTATCAATAGCAAATATAGAGATGCTTTTTTTCAAGTTTATGTTTATATTTATGTAAAACTCAGTTCTTGACTTTTTATTGGACCCATGTATCAAATGCCCTTTGAAAAACTCAATTTAATGAGCCATGGCTGGGGGCCCTTGTACATTGCTTTGTCCGGGGGGCTTAAAATATTCTTAAAACAATACAGTGTGTGTGTGTGTGTGTGTGTGTGTGTGTGTGTGTGCATGTGTGTGTGTGTGTGTGTGTGAGGAGATTATTTAACCAAGATTAGAAAAGGAAGAGAACAGAAAAAAAACCCTATGAAACAAATGTTATAAAATACAGTCGCTGTCAATTCTGACAAATGATTAGAATAAGTGAAAGAGGTAACACGTTGCTATCAAGTCACGTGAAGTCTTGTGTACGGTAGAAGAGTGCAGGCCAGTTCGACTCTCATTTGAATTGCTTGGGAAACACACTGCTGTAACGGCTGCAAGTCACGTGATATCACGAGTTCGTACTGGTCTACTCATATGACCAGATTTGCACGGTGCGTGATAGCTTGAGGTTGTATCTTCTCTAATGAAGACACGTGCTTTTTGGTGACCACATATAAAATTGCGTTCGGTGACGAGACATAAGATTGTATCCTACTGCTGATTTTAATGATTTTGAGGCCTCATGAGCTTGTATAGGCCCATGTGACGTGATAGCAATGTGTCCCCGCCTTCAGTTTTATAACCGGCAATTATTACACAAGAAAGAACTTGAACATTAGGTATGGGAGTTCGTGAAGTATCTAATAATAATGACTGAGAGGGTATTTAGTTTAACACTAGAATTCCTGATAGTAACCACTATAGAATATGTCTTTGTGATAGGAAAAGGATTTTAACCATAATTCCCTCTAAGCCCTGTGCGTGTGTGCGCGCACATTCATTTTGCAACCGGTGCACAAAGGAAATTAATGTGAGCACAAAAGATTTCAAATTCTGTAGATACTGATTCGTTATGTCGAATTCAAAAGAGAACACATAATTTTATCACAAGAAAAATATTGCTCCACACAAGAAATTTGCGCGCAATGAATGAGAGGGAACATAGTTTTCAACCCCTGATGTGCAAGGGGTATACTCTGCCATAGCTGGCCCCGGAGCAGGAAGAGATATTGTCAAATTTTGCTTTTATATAGCTAACACGTTGACATAATGGTAAACAATACTTCTTTTTACAAAACTTTTGTCCACGGGTCCAAAATGTTGTGCTTTTCGCCCAGTTTTGTCATAATATCGAATGAGTTTATTAAATAATCTATATAAATGCTTGAAAGTTATCAATATTGATTCAGAGATTCTGCACTTTCTCTATTATTATAGTACCATATTGTCTTTAATATTTATGAACAGCTGGGTGCTTTAATTGTTTTTTTTCTCTCCAACACTATAATTAATGGCGTGTGGGATCTATGAGATACACATACGACACATGAATACGAAGGTATCTGGAATCGAACTCATAGCCACTGCAAACAAAGTGATGCTATCACTAAAATGTCTGACATATATATATATATATATATATATATATATATATATATATATATATATATATATAAATAATTAAAATAATAATCTGACATATAGTTAAAAATTTATAATACATATATATATATATATATATATATATATATATATATATATATATATATATATATATATATATTGTAAATTTCTAGCTATATGGCAGATTATTATTTTTATCATTTTACAACAGAATAAGATGTATGAATTGTAATATTTGTATCTTTTTTAAAATTTGAAGCCTCCCCTATAACACAAGCTACGTACACTGCCCTAGCTTAATATAACTCTGAGAAAACATCACTGTACTTGGCATAAAAACTGTAAGTTTAATTTCTCAACAAGTGATGGAAAATGTATGAAATATCAAAGACATTACGGGATACGATAAAAATGTATACCAAAGTTAAATTGAGTCTGTACGCTGGTGCCAACGACGGAAAATAAATTTCCACTAGTTGACCTTGTGATGTCGTATATATTTTACTTTAAACCCTGCCTTAGGCCCATTGATAATGCATGCCACATTTGATTGTAGGAATTAGATTTTTGGTATTATGTAGAAATAAATGGAAATCAGATCATTGTCATCAAGTGAGAGCGAAAGAAGACACCACATTTGGGGAAGCAGAAACTACAGGTGAATTTTGTTCAGGTATGCAGCCTAGTGGGGTTATTAAACCGAAAATCAACCATTGTAAAATGAAATTATAGAATCACCCTCACAGTCAATAACTGAACAACCGTAGAGTTGAAGACATGTAAAAAGGATTTCATAGAAGAGTAATATGGTCAGAATAAATCATATTTATATCACTGGCGTTTTCTACGGTAAACATCTAAAAAAGATTTTTTAAAAAACCTAGCTTCTGGAGATATCCATCAAAATAAGGCCCCAAAAACTGGAGAATAGAATGAAAAAAAAAACATTTAGATTCCCCTAGATATATTTTTTTAACTTTTGAAAAAAAGGAGCTTTTTTAAAAACTTTTTTTGGTCTTGTTCTAACCGGTTTAATAATAACATCTAGATTCTGGAGTCTAGATGTTATTATTACACCCTTTAGAACAAGACCAAAATGGCCAAAAGAAGCTTTTTTTAGAAGGAGCCTAGTGGAGTACTGATGCCAATTTTCAAATCTCAAAGGAAACTTTATGGCCACGAAAACTTGCACACAAAAACAGACGGACAAACAAACACATGCATATGTAAAAAAAAGGATAGAATTCTTTGCCATCTTTGATGGCTACAGTTCTTCGATAATGATGATAATTCATTGCTTGATTAATGCTACAATTTGATTTCATTTTTCAAATCCTAAAAAGGTTTACCCGGATTATGAACCTGAGGAAAAAGAACCCCAAGCTGAAAATCCTGTTGTCTGTGGGAGGATGGAACGCCCGTTCTTACGCCTTCTCTCAAACAGTTTCTTCTCGAAGCAACATGAACGAATTTACCATTAATTCTATCAACTTTCTCCGTCAATATGAGTTTGATGGTCTTGACATTGATTGGGAGTACCCAACTAGCCGCGGTGGCAAGCCAGGTGATCGTGCTGGATTTACAGAACTCATAAAGGTAAGTTTGATTTGCTGGCTATATTCATTTCTTCGAATTGGATAATTCTAAAATTGGATAACCCAAAGAATAGACGAAAGGTAGATAATGTCATGTAAATTGTCAAGATAGTTAATTGTGTCCTCTATAATTCTTAAATTCTTTAAAAAAACAACGTATTTCCCAGCTGATAAAAAGCTGCAAGTATAATTAACAAAGTATTTTTCCGAAATAAAATATTAGAGCATTAATTAGCTTACCGTACTGGGGTTCGTAAGGGTTGGCAAACGCTTTCATTTTGAATTTCGAAGCTGTGGGGTGATTTTAAGACATTTTTAGGAGGTAAATGCGCCTTATCAGCCGAGAAATACGGTAAATATATCTCTTAATGCTTTCATAAAGGGTATATTATAACAAAATAAAAATATAATGTTACCCAATCTCTTTCGTTTGGGAGCCTTCAACATAGCCAAGAAGTAGTACTGGAACTTGGTTTCAACACTTCCTTCATTCCTATCACCCAAACAAAACAACTGAAAGCCAGTAAAGCCGTCTGTCAAGAATGAAAGATCCATACACAATTCCCCAACTACCTTGACTACTTTAATTCCACTTTTGACTCGGGTGATTTTCTGACAAATTTTCTTATAAAACCAATAAATATTGTTCAACGTTCGCGTACACCAAGTTCAATGACTCTCAATCAGTGCTGGTCCGTCCACGAGGCCAACCTTGACGGTTGCCTAGTGCGCAAATATCCTTGGGTCGAACTCGAAACTCAAATATTTGATGTCAGAGAACAACCAGGTGCACAAGTTTTAATTCTCGGCAAGGGTGTATGAAACCCTTGCACAAATTTTAATTCTTGTTTAGTGTGTACGAAACCCTTGCATGAATTTTAATTCTCACTGAGGATATACGAAACCCTTTCGCCAGACCTGTTCTCAATGAAATTTCATGTCATATGTTGTTTGAGGGCCTGTCTGTCGTTTGTGACGTATAATTTACCTCTGCCAACGAAGTTGGAAGAAGTATACGTATTCACCAGGGTCCGTCTATCTGTCTGTCCACACAATATCTCCAAAAGTTCTCGATGAATTCCATCGAAACTTTTTGGAAGGGTAAGAAATGAGATAAGGGAGAAATTATCAAATTCTACTGGGGATCTAGAAATGTATTTAAATTGGGGGATATTTTTTATACATTTATGTATTTAGTCCTGCTGTCTATACAACATCCCCAAAAGTTCTCTGTAAAATTGGTTGACATTTTGTGAAAAGGTCAGTCATGGGCTAGGGGCTAATGGAGAATCGATTACATTTGGGTATCGATGCAGGATTTTATTTTTTACAATTACCCACTATATATGAACTGATTTTCATTCAGTCTTTATTGATAATGGCGTTGGCAGAGGCATGAACTCTTAGCCAGCTCTCCATTTAATTGGTACGTTTCTTACTTTTCTTTCTGATACTCTCCAGATGATGAGACCAGCATATGATAGAGCAAACCTTCTACTGACTGCTGCCGTATCACCAAATACGAAAACTAGTCCCACTTACTACAACATTCAAGAACTTGGACGGTAAGCAATTTTAATTAGAGAAATTAAAAGCTTTCGTAGTATTAAATTTGAAAGGTGGTTACTTTTATGTTAAACATTAAAGCCATATTTCCACTTGTTATATAGTTTTTTTTTAATTCTCCAAACCTTACCCTTTCACGTTAAAATATTTTGATGAAGTAAGCATCAGCACTATTAAAGATAAGTACCTCCCAATGAGACGATATTAAGATCGGCACAAGCAGAATTCTTTTCGTCAAAAGACGTTTCTTATTGTTTTAATCTCCATGGGAACTGCAGCATCTTAAACAGGGGGTCTACACGAATCTGTGAAAATCTTAGTCATACACAAGCCCCCTGTTTTAAGCTCTGTGATATGCAAAAAAAAGAAGAAAAGAACCGCGTAGAGATGAGTGCCACACAATAAGACTGAGTGAAGATTAGTATCAACAAATCGGACCAAGTGAAGATTAGTATAACCCAATCTGACCAACTGAAGATTAGTACCATCCAATCAGACCATGTATAGATAAGTACCATCCAATTTGACCAAGTAAAGATTAGTACCATCCAATTGGACCAAGTGAAGTTTAGTACCATCAAACAGGACCAAGTAAAAATTAGTACCATCCAATTTGACCAAATAAAGATTAGTACCTAAGTCAAGATAAGTACCATCCAATCAGACCAAGTAAAAATTAGTTCTATCCAATGGCATCAAGTAAAGTTCAATACCTCCGAATAGGACAAAGTAAAGTTTAATATCATCCAATCGGACCAAATGAAGTTTAGTACCACCCAATCGTACCAAATGAAGATTACTACCACCCAATCGGACCAAATAAATATTAGAACCATCCAATCGGACTAAGTAAAGTATCAATACCATCTAATCAGACTAATTGAAGATTAGTACCATCCAATCGGACCAAAAAAAGATTAGTATCACCCAATTGGACAGAGTAGAGAATAGCACCATCCAATCGGACCAAGTGAAGTTTAGTACCATCCAATCGGATCAAGTAGTGATTATTACCATCTAATCAGACCAAGTGAAGTTTAGTACCATCCAATTGGACCAAGTAAAAATTAGTACGATCCAATTGGACCAAGTCAGATTTAGTACCATCTAATCGTACCAAGTGAAGTTTGGTATCATCCAAAAGGACCAAGTAAAAATTAGTACCATCCAATTAGACCAAGTAAAGATTAATACCATCCAATCGGACCAAGTGAAGTTTAGTACCACTCAATTGGACCAAGTGAAGATTACTACCACCCAATCGGGCCAAGTAGAGATTAGTACCATCTAATCGAAGCATGTGAAGATTAGTACCATCCAAAAGGACCAAGTAAAAATTAATACAATCCAATTGGACCAAGTAAAATTTAGTACCATCGAATCGTACCAAGTGAATTTTAGTACCATCAAATCGTACCACGCAAAGATTAGTATCATCCAATCGGACCAAATGAAGATTAGTACCATCCAATCGGACCAAGTAGAGCTTAGTACCATCTAATCAAAGCTTGTAAAGATTAGTGAAATACAATAAAACCAAATGAAGAACCACCATATTGAACTAGGTAAATATTAGTACCATCCAATTGGACCAAGTGAAGATTAGTACCATCCAATTGGATTAAGTAAAGATTAAGTATCATTCAACTGGACTAAATAACGATTAGTACCACCCAATCGGACCACTAAGTGATGATTAGTACCACCCAATCGGACAATGTAAAGACTAGTTCCATCCAATTGGACCATGTACCGATTAGTACTACCCAATCGGACCAAACGAAGATTAGTACCATCCAATCGGACCATGTAAAGATTAGTACAATCCAATCGGACCAAGTGAAGATTAGTACCATCCAATCAGACTGATCAAAGATTTGTACCATCTAATTGGACCGAGTAAAGATTAGTACCATTCAATTGGACAAAGTGAAGATTAGTAACACCCAATTGGACCAAGTAAAGATTAGTACCACCCAATCTGACCAGGTAAAGATCAGTACCACCTAATCGGACTGAGTAAAGATTAGTACCATCCCAACAGTCAAAGTAAAGATCAGTACCATTCAATCAGACTAAGTAAAGATTAGTAACATTCAATTGGACTGAGTAAAGATTAGTACCATCCAATTGGACCAAGTAAAGATTAGTACCATCCAATTGGACCGAGTAAAGATCTTTACTGGACACAATCTTTTTCATTTGATAAATTTATAACAGTATATTCCAAATGTAATTTTAGAAGTAACTTGACAATCCTGTGCCTCATTGGTCCATCCTTTGGGAGTGAATTAATGCCATTGGAGTGAACCCGGATATTATGCTATTGAATTTCTTATCGTTCTCCATCGTATATGACTAAAAAAAAGTTCATCTTGATTTATCATAACAACAATTCTTCACTTTACCGATTCGATCGAAAGACAAAGCACATGTAATTGACATTATTTGTAAATAATTTCAAATTAATGAGGGGCTTCAGGGGGCGGATCCCGGAGAGGGGATCCAAATGGAGAAATCACTTTTACAAAGAAAACAAATTTAAAACGTCAAAAACGAGGCAGTAATATTCGATCCGGTATTTATTTCGCTTACATTTGTGTCACAGCTTCTTAGTGCAAGCATTGGCAAAAGACTGAAATAAAAGAAATAATCAAAGAAATTCACCACAAAACCAATAAATAAAAAAATAGCATCCCAGGAGGAATCACGAAGCATCGACGCCCATATATACACATTTTTATAAAATAAATTCAACATAAACTTATTGAAATTGACTCCTACTTACTGAAAACTTAGGGGCAGGTTTAATCCCCCCCCCAAAAAACAAACAATTTTACTACTCATTGGAGAGTGTAAGTATCCGTGCAGATTTCAAAGTTCATACTCTGAACTCTTACACCAGGACGAGTCCAAATACATAGATAAATACGCATAAACACACACACACACACACATATATACATATATATATAATTTTCAGAATGCATGAAAAGACCCAGTTTGTTGAGGGAAGTGATGATCAATAAAGCGGTTATAATAAAAGTTATGCACATAACAGGTGGGGTATATGTGAAAAGGTGCTTCTTCTCAACTTTCCGACGACCTATGTCTTTTGGCAGCATGCCATGTTGGGGTTATCAATTGAAAACTGAAAACAAAAAATGATCAATGAACAAGTTACTTCTCTGGCTTGTTAGGTGCTGAAATATCCTTATTTTAAAAAAAGAACTAGGGTGGGCACCAACTACGGGACCAATTTAGCTTGCATAAGAAATTGTCCTCCCCCAACTTCTCTTTGTACAGTAATTTAAAAAAAAAAGCAAAAACATTTTCCCTACTCATTGAGAGGAGTGTGTGTGGAAAATTTCAAGTTCCAACTATGAACGGTCAGGGCTATGCGGAGTCCAGATACATGGATGCATAGATATATCGACATCAGTCTTTTATCGTCCGTCGCTGGACATAGGATTTGCCACACCTCTTTATCGTGGGCGTCACTTAGCCAATACATTCTGAACACGTCTAGCTCGTCTCTCCACCTTGCATTCTACCGGCCTTGGTTCTGCATGTGATCTCAGGGGATCCATGTTGTGTGAGTCGTGATGTCCATCGGTTGTCTGCCATTCTTGCAAAATGACTGGCTCATTGCAATTTGAGTTTTCTAATGGATTTTATGATTTTTTGGACTCCTGTTTTTTCCCTTATATATTTGCTGTCTTGTGATCTCTCCACGTGAGGTTGAGCATCATTCTTTCATTCGTTTTTTAGCTGGATTTATGATTACTTGAGATTATTTGAACTTTTTGTTTATTTATCAAATTAATTTATCTCTTTAGATATTGAAAAAAACAAACAAAACAGAACGAAAACATTCTAATGCTTATCCAAATCTATTTAATCCATTTTTATGAGATTAAGTATTGTAAATCATTATTTGTTGCAACAATGATTAGAATGAAGGTAAATAGTGGCAAAAATTGATAATAACCATTTTTTAAAATTACGTTTTAACGGATCAGAATCCATCCCCAGGCGTTCCTTTCGAAATTTTATAATTATTTTTCTGTTTGCAAGTAAAACCAAACATAACCCTTTCCTGGTATTAAGGCTTCAGCAAAAGGAATCTTAAAAACATGAAAGATTTGATATGCAATAGAAAACAATTTGTTTATTCTTGTGAACTCCGTGCGGTGCATAGGGCTGCAACAACACCACGCCAACGAACTCGGTTCTGGGTAACTCTCCTCAGCTGGGGCCATATCAGTCTGACCTCCTTGGCCCTACCGTCCTGGTCCTATTTAGCTCCCCAACTCTTCTTTTCTCCTGTGAGTTCCAGTCTGACAAGCCAGTGGATTTTGCACCATAAAACCTAATTCATTATGAAATAGAAATTCATGACATTTAAGAATGTTCGAAATCTCGTTAAAGATGCTGGAGTTTTTTAAAATCTTAAGACCTTTATATATATATATATATATATATATATATATATATATATATATATATATATATATATATATATATATATATATTGTGTGTGTGTGTGTATTTGTATATTTATATATGTATATCTTTATACATATATATATATATATATATATATATATATAAAGATATAGATATATAAATATACAAATGTGTATTTGTATATATATATATGTATATCTTTATATATATATATAAAGTTATACATATATAAATATACAAATACACATATATATATATATATATATTGAGAGAGAGAGAGAGAGAGAGAGAGAGAGAGAGAGAGAGAGAGAGAGAGAGAGAGAGCCTTTTGTGTTTTAGGTTGAATTATATTAGTTTTAATCCGTATGTGCCTATAAGCCTATATTTATTCCACTTTATACAAGTAAATTTGCATTACCATTCTAATATACTTTCATTTACCCTAGATTTCTAATTATACCAAAATCGGTTGGGAAATCTAAAGTTAGGCATCAATGGTGTGAAAAATTAAGTTGTGAAAATCAAATCCATGTTTGAAAATTTTTTTCTTTCAAATTTTAGAAACCTGCATTTCTTGAACCTGATGACCTATGACATGCACGGCTCTTGGGACCACAAAACTGGACATGTCAGCCCTGGCGATGAGATAGTAAGTACAATTACGTAAATATGAACAAACTAATGGACATATGCCGATATCTTTTTATTTTACAGTTATGTCAATGAGCGGGTTCCGCTGAATCAGCGAAATTGCGCATTTGGCGGAGTTTTAACCTTTTTAAAAAAATAGATAAGTTATATCAATTTGATAAGAAGTTTATTTAATCAAAACAAAGATACAAAACGAATATTTTTTTACAATCAAAAGTTTACGTAATCAAAAGGAAATCGAACTTTTTTACAGAAAATATGAAAGTGCGTAGTTTTAATTTTCTTTTACAAAAAAGTTAATATGTTGTTTTAAACTTAAAAAAAAAAAAGAAAGAAAGAAAGGAGTAAATTTCGCCGAATAGACAATTTTGCCGATTCGACGTATCATATGCATGTGTGTGGGTGTGTTCCTGATGAACAAGAAAAGAGAATTTGATGAGAGAAGTAACTGTGCTAAATTTCTGAGATGAGAAATTATCTTTATACAGTCATTTATTTGGACTTGAGTCACTATATTGATTGTTTATATATTCACAGCCGAGTGCCCTCAGCCAATTTGAGAGGTCAATTTTGTTCTCAATATCGGCTGTTCATGCTAGGGTGTTTCTTGCCGAATTTGGTAATAGTAAATATTCTTGTTGCATTCATAACTTTCCAGTCAAGATTCTCGTGATTTAATCAACGTTTTCTTATTTGGGATCATGAATATTGACTCGACAGTTGTGAATAAAACAATATGTACAGTTGTTGAATACAATAAGATATCCCTTTACATCGAGAGCAAAAAAAACAACAAAAAAACTAAAAAAACAAACACAATAGACACCTGAAAAAGACTATATAGTACACAGCTGACACATTGTTATATATATAAAAAAAACAATCAAAATGAGGACAGCAGTTCAATTGAGTCAAAGTAAACTCCCACATTGATGACGTAAGACGTAGATTTCGTTAAAAACAGTGGTCCCACTTGCCAAATTTACCTTTTCAGTCTGTTCTTTGTTAACTATCTAGAACCACTCCGATCTGGAAAGAGAGATTACAACAAGAAGCGGCTGGATTAGTTTTCAAGTTATGGAGAATCGAAAGCTCAATGTTTAACCGGTTCTTATAACTCAAAACATCTCAATGCTTCTTCCTGAACAGTTGATAGAACGACTTGACATAATGCTGTCCACGTTCATATCAACTACACGTCCAAAAGGGATTGGATCATAATTGAATTAAATTTTCGAGCACTCCTTACCTTCTTTCTCGATTTCTGGCCTCAGATGTCCACAGATACCAAAGAATGCGGCAAACGACTTTTCAGACCAAGCATATTCAGTGCCAGATTATTTAACCAATGAAAATGATTTCCGGAACGAGTCAGTCGTTTGAAACAACAACAACAAAAAAAAGTAAAATGCGAAAACGATTATAATGGTATTTATTCCATACGAAATAATTTGTGAATACGCCAGAAATTAATGATTTCAACGACTTTAGTCCACAGTTATCAATATTCACATTATGCAGGTTGGCTGCTTTCATCTAATTACCAATCTTAATTGGAAGTTAATGTACATTTTAATCGTTACTAGTCCAAGACCACGTCGTTTCGCTGACGGTCATCGTGAGTGTATAACAAAAGGATCGGCTGGTAGCTGCTACTAAGACTATAAGCGTGAAAGACCTGGGAGGAGAGATTAAAGAAAGTTAAGTAGTCTAATAGGAGAGCTGGAAAGGAAAGGAGAGACAAAAGTTTGGTATTTCAATAAGAGGTTGGGAATGGCGAGGGGAGAAACTTTGAGTTTGACAAGTCTTACAAATCTACTAGAGATACTACAATTTATGCTAGAAACACGTAAGGGTTTATTTCATCCTAATGAATATATATATATATATATATATATATATATATATATATATATATATATATAATATTTTCCAAACGTGATTTGAAATCACTACCAAATGATTGATAACCAGCTCTCTTACCGACTGAGACAAACTAACAAATCGTACATATCTATCAAAGTTATCATACATATATGTAAGGGCTTATTTCATTCTAAAAAATAGATACATTTATACTAAAAAAAAATTTTTTTCAAATTATATGTACAATAAGAAAGTTGTAGTAATCATCCTCAGTCGGAAGGGGCGGAGTCTGATCCTGCAGTAGCCAGGCTTGGATGCTATCAGTTTTGAGTTGAGCTTAGTGAAAACCCCTTTTTCAAGGCCACTCGATTAAAAGTAACCTTCGGCGACTTTTCAGCTTAATGTCAAGTCACTTCTTATTCATACAATCCATATTTTAATTATCTATTTTTCCCTCTTATTTTTTCTTGAACTACTGTAATCACAAACTAATAAACCTGGTGTTATCACCTTTGGACGTTTTTCATCATTTTACTTAATTAAATCAATTACTCGAAAATTAGAATAAAACTTAGTTTCTTCAAGTTAGAGCATTTCAACGGTATTGCATAAATACTTCTCGCTGCAATATACCGTTCTTTCTCTGTTACGGCAAGAACCTCCCTGCAAACAGAATTCTGATAATTATAATCCATACATATAATAATTAGTAATGTACGGGTGTCTTTTGTCACGAGAAGGGGCGCAACTAACGTAGTAAAATTGGTTTTCATTCATGCACCTGACGTAGTAAAATGGAATTTCATTCACGCTCTAATGGTGTAATAAAAAATGCTAAATTTAAAGAGTAATGAAATGATAGAAAGTAATAGAAAAATCCATACGTGTTAAACGGGACGTTATTCTTCAAGTTCACTGCAATGCAAATCTCTATTATGCACGTATTAGAAAAAAAGCAATGTTTATCCCAATATTTCATATATGCCATCATTTTTGACGGCACAGGTTAAATATTTTTGATAATAGCCTTATGTTACGCCGAATAGGCGGAATAGCCTATTTGGCGAATTTCCTTATTTTTCAACAACACAAGTTTGATTTCACATTGATTGTACAAACTTTGGATTGTAAAAAAGGAAATCTTTTTTCATATTTTCCATTTGATTGCATAAACTTTTGATCCAATTAAAACTCCGTAATTATCAATTCTTTTGTAAAAAAAAAAAGTAGAATTTGAAACTTCACCAAATAAGCAATTTCGCCGAATCGGCATAACAGATACATTTCAAGTATTTACAATTCAGAAATAGCAATACATTAACACATGTTTGCCCTGCAACAGATGCTGAAATCCAAGTGTAAAATTTTAGATTAAGACAACAATTGATCAAGAAACGAAAGTTCAATGAGGCGTCCCATGTAAAGTTTAAATGCCATTATTGCCAGATCACGTGACCATAGAAGTATAAGATAATTCCAAATAAGAAGCATCTTATCGGAAAACGCCTTTCTTTCAAGTTTCAAGTAAATCTGAATTTTGAAAAAGGACGAGAAAATTGATTTTAATCGATTTTAAAACATAAAGTTTAGATGCCATTATTGTCAGATCATTTGATTCTGACTGGCAGGTTTATCTGGGTGAGAAGCATATTATCAAGGGACACCTTTCTATGTAGTTTCAAGTAAATCTGACCCCAAACAGCTTAGAAACAATCTTGGGGCCGACGGACCGATCAACGAACAGAGTCACTTGAGGAGAGGTGAGGACTACTCTGTGAAATAACATTCTCTTGTTAATTAGGTTCTTGATTGATATTGTACATTTAAATAAAATCATAATCTATTGAATGCCAAGTTGTTTTCTCTGTTTTTTGTTTAGCGAGACACGGTAGATTTCTACATCAAGCAAGGAGTACCAGCTCGGAAGATGACATTAGGTTTAGCTGCGTATGGACGAACTTTTACATTGGTTGATTCAGAAGAGAATGGAATCAACTCTCCTGCGGCTGGGGCAGGGACAGCAGGTGAATACTCCAGAGAAAGGGGATTCCTTACTTATTACGAGGTAAGGTTATTCTATATAAAACCAATGTCACTTTTTCTTTGTTGTTTTGAGGGTTCTGTCACGCTAACAAAAAGGGCATGGATCTATCTATCTATCTATCTATCTATCTATCTATCTATCTATCTATCTATCTATATATATATATATATATATATATATATATATATATATATATATATATATATCATCAAGTTAGCTTCAGCTTGTGTACATCAAGTAGGTTAGGGGTGAGCGCGCTGATGGAAAAGGTCTATGATAGACATAGCAGCTGCTAGCTTGATGAACGTTTGATATATGTACAAAAAAAACATTGCGAGACTCCTTCTTGAAGGAGATGACTGAGCTTGATTGAAAAAATAAAACTAATTTTCGTATTGCTTAATCCAATGAAAAAAAAATCTGAAAAAAATTGTGGGTAGCGTCAAATCCTAATAACAAACTACTTGAAATTATTGAATAAAAGAAAAATGACAGGATAATTTATGCATGAATAACTTATACATATATGTATATTTGTACATGAATGTATGTTGTTGCGAGTCGAACAAGTAACTGGACTCACTAAAAAAAGTACAGGTTGAGGGAAGTCTGGCTAAACTCTTGGAATCACATTACTTTATAAAAAATATCTTCCTAAAAGGATAATGGAATAAATACATTCATACTAATATTAATATATATAGCTTTTCCATAGGAATAGAGCAATCTGGTGGACGGGGAATTTAACCTAAAATAAATATATTGCATAGAGTCAGCCTTGCTGACCGTCCAGTTCTGAAGCTCAGAGGTACGATATCGGCCTCCGGGTTTGAAGCGTAGGTTTCAATCCCGCCTCGTGGTACTGGATGGGATATAGCCACACTGAAGAGTTGTAAAGCAAAGAAACAGCTGTCTGTTGATGACACTATATATATATATATATATATATATATATATATATATATATAATTTATCCATACTTAAACAATCCTGCCATTTTTACTGGCACTATGATCAATACAAATGATACAGAGGATTGGCATTCCTTCTCTATTACGATCATGGAAAGTTGTAAAATATAATATGGCAAGAGAATAAATATGAATGTACCGAATGTAAGTTAGCTTCATGTGTTGATCCCCGTTTGAAGATATTTCATACTCGTTTAGATTATCAAAATAGTTTATTCCAATACAATTATGTATGCATTACATGTTAGTTAATTTGTATAGAAAATAAAGCTGGTTTAAACATAGAACGAAGGCTTCATCATTTTTTACATAAAATAAAACCAGCGTTGGAGTTACAGCGTTAAATGATATATTTGGCTATGAAGAGATTTAATTAAAAGCAGATTAACACAATGAAATATAAATCAATCGTAAAACTTCACTCAAATTTTCTGTTGATGGTTGTCCTACTTACGCTCTTCAGTAGTGAGCTCGATTGTCTTTCGCTGATTTTTCCCCTGCTCTTTTGTCTCACGCTCATTTGTCACCAAACGATCATTTTTACATCTGAACGGCAGTAGCGATTGGTGATGGAGCCAAAATTCAAGCAATTGTTTTTTTTTTTAGAATTCCATCACCCATTTGTCTCAAGTCATTTGTCACCGCTCTTTTGTCTCATGCTCATTTGTCGCCAATGCTCCTTTTCATGTCTGAAGAGCAGTAGTGATTGATCGATAAACGAGTGATTGGTTTTGTTAAAGAATTCCATCGCTTATTTGTCCTCGCTCATTTGTACCCACCCGATTGGTTTTGTTGCAGAATTTGATAAGATACCTGTTTGCTTTTTGATTAAATGAGAAGGAGAGACGTGGCTACAGATTTGGGGTCCCTGGGGTATTTACTTCCAACATTTCAAACATTTCATGAAAAAGAAAAAAAATGCGATAAATAGATATGCAATACCATTTAATTGGTGAGAGCAACCCCCCAAAGGTAGATTGTTATTTATGCAACCCATGTATATACAATTCATGTGTGTATCTTGTTGTTGTATATTGTCTGTGAAAATGCTATAAGTGAACTGCTGATCATGTAGCTCTTGAGCGACCCCACCGTTGAGGGCACGGGAGTGGATTCAAATAGTCCCTCTCCGCTGCGCCTCTGATTGTATCTTCTGGGATACTTGAACAATTTTAAGACCAGAATTTCCAATCGGTGTTAAAGTTTGTATGACGTAGATATTTTTATCAACAGGTTTGTGACAGAATAAAGACCAAAGGTTGGAAACGAAAATGGTTGAAAACGGAGAACGTGCCTTATGCCTATAAAGGTAATCAATGGGTCGGCTATGAAGATGTTGAGAGTATAAAGATTAAGGTAAGTGAATATGCATTACGCAGTGAAATGTTTGATCAACATTTACGGCAAAATTTTTAGTGCCATTCTTAAATGGCGATTCTATGTAACCAAAGCTGGATTAACTGTGTAGCAAAAGGGTTTTATGTGTTAAAATCGGTAGGGACTCTCATTTTACACTTAAAGGGTGTGAGTTTGATTGGGAACTTATTTTCCAGTTCCAGGGGTTAGAATATTGGTGAGAGGAACCTTAATTTTTCACTTTCAGGTGTTAAAATCGAAGGGGTTCATTTTTTCAACTTTCAGGGGTCAAAATCGAGGGGAGATTTAAAAAAAAAATTCTAAAGGGTTAACATCGTGGGAAATCTTTTATTCCAATTTAAGGGGTTAAAACTGAAGTTGGAAATTTTCTTTGCTTTCGAAAGTCAAACTCGAGAGGGAGAACTTTTTTTCAATTTTACTGATCAAAATCGAAGGGGACCATTTTTCCATTTTTTTCCTCTTTTAAGGATCAAAATAGAAGGGAACATTTTTTCACTTTTAAGTGTCAAATTTGAAGGAGATTTATTTCCTTATTTCATGGTAGAAAATGGGGAACTTTTTCCATCTTTGACTTTTTCTCCCTTTCTGAGGTCAAAATTGAAGTGGATATTCTTTTTTCAATCTTTTTAGGGGACTAAACCCAGGGGAAACAGTGTTGTTGCATTTGTAGTTTTTTTTTCTCCACCAGGCAAAGCTTGGTATCATAGCTTTAAGTTCACCCTGAAATGGACACTTATTTTGTGCCTGCTTTGTGACGTAATTCTATATCGCTGTCAGCGTCTGTAAGCGTTTTGGAATAATATGTTGCGTGAGTTGTTCCTCATATTAGACTCTCCTTTTTTAGTATTACCCACGCCCTTTTTAAGATTCTGGATCCCTCCTCTTTGGATATTAAACCCACACTTTTAAAAAAATATTAGTCTCATTTTTCTGAACATAAAACCCCTCCCCGGACGCCTTTTATTTTTCTATAAACACCCGTTTTGAATAATATCCCCCCTACTTTTTTTTTAACAATCATCATCATCATCATCATCATCATCATCATCATCATCATCATCAGTCTTTTAACGTCCTTCGTTGGAGATAGACCTTCCCCAGGATTTGCCACACTTCTCTATCCTGGGCGTCGCGAAGCCAGTACTTCCTGAACTTGTCTAGCTCGTCTCTCCATCTAAAATTCTGCCAACCTCGGTTGCGCATGTGATCTCTGGAGATCTATGTCGTGTGTCGTGATGTCCATCGATTGTCTGCCATTCTTGCAACATGGCCAGCCCACCGCCATTTGAGGTTTCTAATAGATTCTATGATGTCCTCGACTCTTGTCTTTTCTTGGATGTACTGTGCTGTCTTGTGGTCTCTCCATGTGAGACCCAGCATTATCCTTTCATGTGCACATTGCATGGTTCTCAATTTTATGAGTCTGTCTCTTGGTTAGGTTCCTTGTTTCAGCTCCATAAGTGACTATCGGGAGAATGCATTGGTTATATACCCTTCTCTTTAGGATTACTGGGATCTTCTTACTTTTGAAGGTTGAACTAGCTCTGACAAAGGCTTGCCATCCTAGTATAATTCTACACTTAATTTCTTCTACTTTTGAGGGTCTCATGGAGATTCGTTGTCCTAGGTAAATGTAGTGGTCTACTTCCTCTAGTTCTGTGTCCTCGATTTTGATCTTAGTGTTTTTATCCCTGATGTGGTTGTTGCACATGATCTTCGTCTTGCTGAAGTTCATGTGTTGGCCAACTTTCTTGCTCTCTTACAGTACCCCTTTTTTGATATTAGACCTCTTTTCTTTGACATAACACCTTTTTTTTTAACATTATACCTCTCCTTTTAAGCCTCTTACCGTTTTTTTAACATCAGCCCCTCTTTCATTTTTACATTAGCACCCCCCATTTTTTTTCCGGGATTATACTTTTCAAACCTTTACCCCTCCCAGGACCCCCTCTTCACTATCAACCTTTTCAGAGAGAGTGGTAATGGAATAATTTTAAAAACAAATTGAATTAAACCCCATCTGATTTCCCTCCATCTATCTTTCTGTTCTATAAATTGCATTTACATTGGACAATAAAAAAAGAAATCATTTTATAACGAGTCAAATTTTGAATTATTTAATTCCCTCATGTAATCCTATAGTATAAAAGCCTATGATACTTTTTCTATGTCTGTCCCGATAAAACAAACATAAAGAGAGGAGGAGGTTACTGTTTATACACAAGAACAAATGGGCTGCCCCCGAGTTTGTGCGTTCGCAGGAAGTACATAGGCAACTGCTACTGGTAATATCCCTACTACTACTGATGATGATGATGATGTCCCAGTTTCATTTTTTACCCAATTCTCGTGTCTTATTGTTTTAAAATCATTCATGAAGAAAAAAAAAAGAAAATATGAAGTTCCAGAAAATCATCCGAAAGATAAATTTCGTTCAAGGTGTGCACTTTTTTTTCGATTAACAGATTTCCTGATTTGGCATAAAATAAATGAGCGTCTTTTTAAAAAAAAATCAAACCTTCTCAATTGCATGTTCCAGTTCTCACTTATGTCGATATTTATTTGATTCAGAGTGAGTACATCAGGTCAAAAGGTCTTCTTGGAGTCATGTTTTGGGCGTTGGATGAGGACGACTTCATGGATTTGTGCGGAGGAGGAACCTATCCTTTGCTAAGAACCATCAACATCGAACTAATGAACAAGTAAGTTACAAATTAGATAAGACTAACAGATTAAGTCAATAAGCATGACTAACTGGACGTGGAAATTCCACGTTTTTTAGCAATCAAGATTATCAATGCCTCTCATGCCTTCTTCATTCTTCCTGATCCCGTGTCAGTATCTATTCATTATCTCCCTTATATCTTCTAATTCTTCGTCATCGGTCCATGATTTTATATAAATGTTATACGAACATCGATTAGTTTTCCTGTGCAGAAATTTTCCCAAACTCTCAGTAAAATACAGTAAGAGAAAAGTAGTATTTAGACACTTACGAAATATTAATCTAATAGACTTCCAATGCCCAAATTTTGGAATATTTGAGTGTTTTGGAAGCAAATGGGTTCTCTTTGGTGCTCAGTTGGAGCTTGAAGAAGGTTCGATCTCTCAACAAGATAAAGACTCGATGCATAAAGCGAAAATAACTCGTGAATGATTTACTCAGAACAATATAGAGGTGCTTCAGTGGCCTAGTCAATCTCCTGACTTTAATCCAACCGAAAATTAATGGTGATACTTGAAAGATCGAATTCATCAGAGGGACACAAGAAATATTGGTGATTGGAAGGTCCTTTGCAGGGAAGAGTGGATCCAGATTTCAAAAGAATGTTACGAAGGGCTTGTGAAAGGTTATAAAAAACGACTCCTAATTGCAATTGCAAATCAGGCCTACGTAACTAATTAAGATATGAAATCAATGTCTCCTAATACTTTTTTCCATCGTTATTTTTGTTTATATTTCATTCTGCATTGTATGTTTGGAAAAAGTAAACGTGAGCATCAGACTTATATCAAATTAATATTTTTCAAATATCTAGATACTTGTTTCCCCTTACTGCTGTTTTTATTTTCTGTCCTCTCTCTTCTTACCCTCGTATTAAACTATTTGACTCCCTCTCTTCTCTCCCTCTCTCCTCCTACCCTCCACTAAACTATCTAACTTTCTTTTCTCCCCTATTTTCCCACCTTTGTATTAAACTACTTAACCCATTTTCTCCTTCTCTCTCTTCTTACCCATTCAGTAAACTGACTCTCTTTTCTGCCTTCACTCTTTCTAAATGAAATGAGTTGTATTTTGATTTATTTAATTCATTGTAATGAAATAAGTACCATTCAAAATGAAATATGTAATACTTTATTTTACATAATGTATAGTTATGAAATAATATTTTCATAAACTTAATACTTTCTTTGTTCAATCTACTTCAAAAAAATAAGTAGTAATAGATTTCCATAAAATTATTATGCTTTAGAAACCTGAATCTCAACCAACATTTTTATGAGCTTGTATTTCATATCGTATCAAAGAAAAGAACGGTCTCTGTCGTCTGCTTTATACAAGTTTCTGCGTTTCAAATTCCTCCTCTCTCCCGTGGTTGGTCAGTGTTTTTACCAATTGACAATTGGGAGCGTAACAATCTCAAACGTGACAAGAGTATTGATAGTATCATAAATTGTTCACTTTCTGAAAAATTCTTGTTTTTATATCAATAAGCGATTTTATTAAAGCATGGAAAATAAAGAAAACCCGAAAGCGTTCATAAAATATAGCGTTATCCCTATGATAATGATACTTTCTTTGTGTGTATGTAGCTGTAACCTAGCAAAAGCTCTGCATTGTACTGATAATCTTTTAGCCCCGTATCTTCGGTGTGCTCTAACTTGGAGAATGAAATAAATCTGGATGGTTTTCATCCGATACATCAAGTTTCAGAAAGGGGATCAATTTGCTGAATAATTACAATGGGCCCTTTATTTTGATCCACTCGATATCTCTGAGACTTGAGAATAAATTTCCATGGAATTCAGTAGAAGGGTGGGGATTAGGCTTAGGAAGAGGTGATCACATTTCGGGATGGACCCAGGAATTTCGCACGTAGTTATATGTACACAAGACAATATATCCAGATGTTCTCAATGAATTTCAGAGGAATTTTATGGCAAGGTGGACAATGAACTAAGGAAGAAGTGGTTACATATTGACGGATCGTGGAATTCCCGACAGACACCCCGAACCAACATCGTAGCTACATATACACTGCACAATATCTATAAAAGTTCTCAATGAATTTCAGTGAAATTTTGTGAAAAAGTGCACAATGGGCTATGGGACTGGTGTTCAATATTTTTAGGGTGGGGGCTAGAATTCTCCGCGGTCACCTCCCCTGTACCATAGCTATAGGAATGATATAAGGAAAACCTGTTTACATTTTGGGGTGTGTGTATCCAGGATTCTGCAACATATCTATATGTATACAGTTCAATATCTCCAAAAGTTCTCAATTGATTTCAATTATATTTTGTGGATAAGAAAGAAGTATTTACATTTTTGGGCAGATCCACGAATTTTTCATGGTCGCTTTGGTTAAAACGAACTATATTTCTTTTCTTAAGCACGAAATGAATTTTGGTGAGGGATTATATTCACGACACACACACACACACATATATATATATATATATATATATATATAATTGATAATAATGAAATAATTGAGTCATCCTAAGACAGCTTTTTCGTTGTATTACAACTCTTCAGTGTGGCTATAGACTATCCATTATCCCATCCAGTACCATGAAGTAAGATCGAAACCTTAGCTTCAGACCCAGAGGCGCCAGACCTCTGCCCTGCGCAGAACTGGACGCTCAGTTACGCTGAACTTAAGCAATTTATTTACATACGCACAATCACTTATCCACCAAAGTGCTCTATTCCAGAGTTGGAAGAGCATTGCATATAGCTTATAATGAACGAGTTACCTTACTTCAAGTGTGCTCAACTCTGCAAAAGGGATATATGTGTGTGTGTGTGTGTGTGTGTGTGTGCCCATATATATGTGTGCATGTATATATATACATGAATGTGTGTGCGTAGATATAGGTGAGTATGCATATATACATATACATTCACGTCCTCCAAAATAACTTGACATCGAGCTTAATGGCCGGCGAAGACAGTCTTTAAGCGAGTATAACTTATAAATGTTTAGTTGGTGTGAGTAAAAGAAAGCTGAGAAATATGCCTTTATTACTATTTCATTTTTTAGTCATATGAAATGCGTGAATCGTTGAATCTATGATTTTTTTTCCCTTAAACATTTTTGTCTTGTATTTAAAGCGTTGTCCCTCTTCAGACGACGTTACCAACACCAACCACAACGATCCGATCCCCAACGGATACTGAATGCTGTAAGTATTAGTTTTTATGCATTGAAAGCAATTTACACATTTTGATGTGCGCTGGAGAGAATCATGCCCAACATCACATGAAGAGATCACAAGACAGCACAACATATTAGAGGGAGAACAGGAGTCAGAGATGACATAAGAATTCATCAGTGAACTCAAATATCAATGAGCTGGTCACGTTATTTCAACCAATCGCTGGGAATTACAGCTCACAACGTGGATCCCAAGATGTGAAAGTGTCATCATCATCAGTCTTTCAACGTCCGTAGTTGGATATAGACCTTCCCCAGGATTCGCCACACTTCTCTATCCTGGGCGTCGCGGAGCCAGTACTTCCTGAACTTGTCTAGCTTGTCTCTCCATCTGATATTCTGCCGGCCTCGGTTGCGCATGTGTTCTCTGGGGATCCATGTTGTGAGTCACGATGTCCATCGGTTGGCTGCCATTCTTGCAACATGGCCAGCCCACTGCCATTTGAGATTTTCAATAGATTCTATGATGTCCTCGACTCTTGTCTTTTCCCAGATGTACTGTGCTGTCTTGTGGTCTCTCCATGTGAGGCCCAGCATTATTCTTTCATGTGCACGTTGCATGATTCTCAATTTCTGTCCCTTGGTTAGGTCCCTTGTTTCAGCTCCATAAGTGACTATCGGGAGAATGCATTGGTTATATACTCTTCTTTTTTGGATTAATGAGATCTTTTTATTTTTGAAGGTTGAGCTTGCTCTGCCAAAGGCTTGCCACCCTAGTATGATTCTTCGCTTGATTTCTTCTTCTTTTGAGGGTCTCATGGAGATTCGTTGTCCTAGGTAGATGTAGTGATCTACTTTCTCCAGTTCTGTGTTCTGGATTTTGATCTCAGGGTTTTTATCTCCGAAGTAGTCGACGAAATAAACAGGTACAGAGAGTAGTGGCTCCGTGACACCCACGATCGAGAAATCTGGCGACACTTGAGTAAGGTCTATGTCCGACGACAGACGCTAAAGGGCTGCTGCTGCTGATGATGATGGAGTAGGGCCAACCCAAGGTACCGGCAAGACAGTTATTCGCCCGGAGCTCCAAGTACTAAGGGGCGCCTGTCATGTATCTGAGACAGTACAGAATTTCTATGTACGATTGGAAAATTAGGAAATGGATAAAATAAACTGAATAAAAAAATAGTCAAAATGAGAAAATTCCTTGATGTGATGACAGATTTTTTAGAAATATAAGAATAATACTATACTTTGAAAGGCTCTAGGGTTCAGCCTGTCTGAGGTATCAGAAACATAAAAGTCGGAGTATTGCACCCAATTGAAGTAACGTCGAGGGCAGTTGATATGATCTTACAGTTCTCCGAGAATTATTTGTGGGTAACAGAACAAACAAATATCACTGAAATACTTTGTTGTTTCCTGGTCAACCGTCGTCTAAATGGTATCTGTGTCTGGTTGAAAATTTCAAGAATTTGTGCGTAAATATTTTCAGTGGGTGGGTCATTGCAGAAGGACTATCCCACACTCTTGGTCTCCATCGTCGTTTTCCCAGGGGGTAAGATGAGACGTCACAACTGGCGGGTTTTTTTTTTTTCATCTGCAGCGGCAGTCAGAAAGGAGATACGGTCTACCACCAGAGTGCCTAAGGGTCCCACTCCTGGTTTGTTCTTCTATACGAGTAAGCTTCTTAGATGGACTGCCTTACATGACTGAAGGCATCCAGTTGCCCTGCTATTTGTCCATAATTGGGAATGGAGTGGTGAATTCATGCCTTTCCCATAGGGCATTAGTGCAAAGTGAACATAGGCAGCCTCAACCGAAACTCGAATTCGGTTATTTTGTTTTCAATGCCGACAACCGTTACGCCACACTGCACGCCCTCTGGAATACTAAGATCCATAACTTGAATATACAGGGGATTTTGGTGTATATGACAACTTCGGGGCCAGTAATTTTAAACCCAATAACCCCCTGGTCTGGTTTTCCGAATAATTTGATTTTTTACATGCATAAAACACCATACGTAGTTTGTTTTTTTTTTTCAATTCAAGGGGGTAACTTGTTAAAAAAAAAAAAAAAAGAACAAAAGAAAAAAATACGACTCACGTCACTTCTCTTTTCTACTTATTTTCCTGGAAAATTTGAGTCACAAGCCAAAAATATTTTAAAGATGGTTTTGAGAACTAAAACATATTTTCAGTGATTTTTCAGATTTTTCTATCATTTCAGTGATTATTACATGCGTTTGAATCGATTCTTACAAAATTAGTATAATTGTGAGGCTGGTCCTAAAAACCATTAGCCTTATTTAGCAGATTCCACTTCATTCAACAAATTGCATTGGGGGGGGGTTCTAATAGATTTGAAGATTTTCGTTTTAGTGATTGAACATAAATCTTGATATTAATACTTTCATTTAATGTGAGCTGCTTGTAATTTTATTAGCAAAGAATTTCTAGTGTATTCACAGTTGAGAACCAGTCTTTTGCTGAAAACCTTTGCACATATCTATTATGAATATTACTAGCTGGCACACCTGACGTTACCCGGGAAAAAAACCCTCCAAATCTAACAATACTTTAAAGCAAATTATACTTCATAGAGATTTCATAAAGTCAAAAATGGGGGCAGGGTGAATCCCAGATGAGAAAAATCCTTTTCGGTGAGTGCGAACGCAGACTGCATAAAAATCGATGACTTTTACTTTGCAAAATTTGATGTTTGCTGTCGGTTGATTGAGACCTGATGATTTATAATAATTCGTTGTTTTTCCCCTGTGAGGCGTAGTTCCCGGGTTTTGAGAGTACAATCATACATAATTTACTACTTTGTAACATAGATATCGATTGATCGATTTATATCTGTATATAAGATGAATATTCATTTTGATATTGATATTTTTTGTAGACAATTATAAGCCACACCCACTGTACTGCGGTCGACTGAGGGGCATGTTCATGTACGCTGCAGATTGCCGATGTTTTATATTGTGTGACCAAACTTACGCCACCGTCATGAGATGTGCACCAACATTGCTCTTCAACTATGTCAAAGGACAGTGTGATTTACCTTTCTTGGTTAAGTGCTATCGTTGGCCTTACAATTTTGATTAATTCTTTCTTATACCCAGGCACAAGCATATATACACACCGTGGAGTGACAAATCAGCGTGAGACAAAAGAACGGTGACGGATAATCAAGGACAAATAAGCGAAAGAATTTTTACCTTCACCTCAATTTTTTTTATCACAACTATTAAGATAGAGATAAATTAAAAGATTAGGTAATTAAACATTAATAATAATGGCTTATAATATTTCATGTAATGAAAATGAATGATAAAATAATTGTTCCACAAAAACGACTCACTGGTGCAGAAATCAGAAAATAACTCGAGAGAAGATACTGATTCTTTCATATTCTTTTGTACTCACACTCATTTGCCCCCGCTTGTATGTCTTCGCTCTTTTGTCTCACGCTTATTTGTCAGCCAAACTATATACACAAATATTTGTATGCATGTATGTATGTATACAGCACCACACTCACGATCTTCCCACGTAAATATACATACACATATACTTACATGTGCACGCAGATTTTACCCTTAGAAAATCATACACAATTACCTATGTAATCAGACAAAACTTGAAGTGATCACATTTTTATAAACTCAGCAGCAAAAAATCAGAAAAAACTTGCTTTCACAAATATACATATCCTCTCTGGAACGTTCGTATACAGTGTAAGCAAAATTATCCGATGAATTTCAAAATGCTTATTTCAATATCCTTATACTGCTTCAAAATTGACAGAACTTGGACGAAAGACTTAAAAGTACAAAAATGAAAAAAAAGATATTGAAACAATATGGGACAATGAAAAGTCATGTATAAAGATCACAAATCTATTGTCAAAATTCTGTCAGTTCTGAAGTCGTTTACGTATGTTTAAATGAACTTTTCGAAATGCATCGGATACTTTTCGCCATCACTGTACTAACAACCAGAGAAATTATCTACAATCACTGAGAATTATTCATTTTTACACCTACATACATGCATATAAGCAGCGGTGTAGTGCTAATAAAAGAAGTGAGGGGATGCAGGGCTACCTGCTCTCTACGGAGGCACTTTAAGCCATCCCGCTTCCTCTTAGAACATTTTTGAAATTCAACCATCAGAGACGTTTTGAGGCCATATGTGATGAGCATGTGGGCATATAGTGGCTATTTTTTTCTTATTGGTGAATTGTTCAGTCAGAGAATTTTAGTGATACGTGTATAGATGGTGCAAAAAGGTTAAGGAACTTGGTTCCCACGCTCTCCCACAGCAATACACCGCTGTATATAAGATGCAAAAGAAATTCAAGGAAAGAAATGAAATCGAAACCATTAATTCGGGTACTAAATCTCGAAATATTTTAGATAATCAATTGATATAATTAGATATACTAGGCAATTAATGATGGAACTTTTTCCACGTTTTTGTCAATGAAAAAAAAATGCTTATGTCAACCAAAAAAAGAAGTCAATAGAAACTTGAGAGTAATCTGAATACGTTTTATAAAATAAGAAGAACATTTGGCGAAAATAAACAGGTCATTCAGAAAAAATACAACGACTGCTTTCTATTGTTATTATGAAAACAATCTGGGACTAATGTAGAATCCCGAACCCCAAATTGATTCGGGTCAGGGAGTAGGGTGGTCATTTCCAAATTTTGAAAAAAAAGATTTTAATTTAAAAATTGAAAAAAAAAATTGTAAAAAATCCAGAGGTGTGGTTCCCAACCCCGGGTCCGCAGACCCGGACGGAGGTGTCTGCAAAGGTATTGCTGAGATATGGTGATCTTGTTGGGAAGGCAGACCTTTCAAAGGCGATATCTACGTATAATAAAGATACATTAGCGGTTGTTTTTAGTTGCCACTTCTAAAAAAGTATGTATGAAGTGATTTTATAAACTAAAAAAGTGGAAAGGCCCCGTTATATATGGTGTGATCTGAAAATTTTCACCCTCGACTGAGCCGAATCAATTTAGGTGTCTGGATTCTACATTTAATCCAACAATCTCAACAAAAGTTTACGCAAAGTAACGCAAAAAAAAAGAAAGAAAACCCAATTATTGTCAGATTATAAGATTTCGGATATGAGAAAAATCTGACTTTTTCAATAAAATAAAATTTAGAAATAAACAAGAATGGAATTCTAATTATGATTTGATGAACCGTTGAAAGGCAAAATGGGGCGAAGGGGAGACTGAGGAAAAGGGGGACTGAAAGAGAAACCAAATTGACGATGAATGAATCATATAGCTGTAAAATTTAAAAAAAAAAAAGAAAAAGAAATGAAAATCGATCCAGAATATATATGCTCTCCCACTTCCCGACAGAAATGACCACATAGATAAATATCTGGGGACAACCAATAAAAATCCCAGATCTTCAGACCAAACGGGTAAGGTTGAAAGACATGGCAATTTTTTTAAAGAAAGTAACGAATGGGTAAGTCCTAAAAAATTTGAACTGTGACTGTTGGAAAATCGTCCCTCCTTCAACCCGAAACCCCAATCTGACGCAAATAAGTCCTACTTGATCTTGCTTTTATTTTCAAATCATATTTCACTGTATTTTACTGAAATATACCTCTAATTTTTGTGGGAAACGATCTATTCCTATCTTTGTGTCTCCGTCTCCTCCCTTCTGTCTCTCTTTCTCTCCTTACCACACCCACAAAGAGATCGGCAAGGCTAAAACTTAAGTTTCTTAAAATGCAACCTCTGAACCAAATTGAAAACCTTTTTGAAAAATAAAGGAGAGTTATGATTAAACACAAGCTAACCATCCAAGTACACGAAGTACACATCACCATGCAACAAAAAGGTACAAACTGAATATCATCCAAGTCTACACCCCTGATTCGCAATCAACCCAAGACGGAATAGACAAAATCTATGATGACTTGAACTCTCTACTCTAAGACACCAGAAAATACTTCAATATCATCATGGGAGACTTCAATGTCCACGTAGGACAAAGAAATGAAAATAGCGTCGGCGAATTCGGATATTAAGTACGGAACGAAAGAGGAGAAGATCTTGTGAACTTCGCAACGGCTAACGGGTTCAAAATCATGAACACCGTCTTCAAGAAGGGACCCAATATGAAATGGATTTGGAAAAATCCCAACCATGAAACGAAGAACGAAATAGACTACATCCTAACGGACAAAAGTGACACCGTCAGAGATATCCAAGTTCTGAATTAAATCAACGTAGAAAGCGACCACAGAATGGTACGATGTAAAATACAAATGAATACCAACAAAGAACGCAGAAAAATGTTCCACACCAAACTGCAACCACGTAACATATCAAAAGAACACACTCGATCCTTCAAGCTTGAACTGCAGAACAGATTTTAAATTCTCACTGAAGAAGAAAACGACGCTTATATCAACGCAGTCAACAACAAATGAAAGCCTCTATAATAGAAGACGTCATTACAGTTTAATCAACAGGCATACACACCATCAATAAAATCTCAGATAATACCAGGAATCTCATGGAAAAACGCTGAAACCTCAAGCCACCGACAATAACAAAAGAGAAAATTGAAGAGACCGAACCAAATCAAATAATCAAGAAGGAACGAATGGAAGACAGAAGAAGATACACGACAGCAGTCATCGAATTGACTCTCGAAAAAGGTCGGGGCTTCAAAGCTATAAACAAAGGCTTCAATTCAAGACGGAGGCAAATAAACAGCATACTCGAAGAAAATGGAGTCCTAACAACAGACAGAGACAGGATTGTCGAACGTGCCAAAAGATTTTACAAAAAACTCAATTTATCCAAACAAGGGCAACAAAACAACGAACAAAATACGAAAGACGCGAGCAATCAACTCGAAGGTTTCCCAGAAGTAACCTCGTGGGATGTGAAGCCATCAAACAAACAAAGAAAGAAAAGGCCCCTGGACCAGACAACATCACCATCGATCTACTTAAAAAAGCGGGTAAGATCATTACAAGGGAACTGACTGTTCTATTCAACTTTTGCCCCCTCCCCCCAAAAGTAAAGTCCTGGATGATTGGAACAGTGGTTATAAGGTGAAGTCGGTTCGCCAAAGACCAAACCCCCTTCTTTAAACCCTAAGTTTGCATCCTATGGTCTACTTAGGTAGTACAGATAGGAGCAGGACTTGCTAATACTTCATCGAAGTAAGACTTATTGATTCCACTAAATGACGATCGTTATCATCCTATTTGTCCGAGTGCCCACGAGAAAAAAGTGTAACACAAGGTCGGTTTAATGTGAGATACCACACCCGAGAATGTGTGGTAGGATAACTAAAGAATTCTCTGTAGTCCTATTGCCACAAGGACATAAGAAAGCTGGTCTTGAGGTCTCAAGACGAATCCCGAGCCCCTTGGACTTGACTACACAAGGCAGTACCAGGCCCCTCGAGGCAAAGCCCAATTCAGCCATGAATCCACATCTGCGTCCGTTTGTCCTTAAATGGTCACGTGAACGACACGACAGTCGTAGTCATTGTTCAATCTTAGCTGCACGACCGCCCACAGAAAAACAATACCATGCAGTAAAATCTTTATTCAGTGCAAGATGTAGGATTAAATCAGGATGAATACACGAAAAATCAATACATTGAATAAATCATTTCTTTTATCATACACTTTTTTTTAGTTAAAAGTAGTTGATCATTATTTCATACATGAAGTTTAGTCAAAGAAATTAAATGCTCATCTTAAAAGAAAATAAATTTTCTGCTCACTCCGCTCCTTAAGTTGCCCACTGGCTTTTTGATCCAACGCAGGCCAGGAGAAATAATTGTTTCCGTAATGATTATTTAATTCGGTCAACACAATGGCCACATTTTTCTCTAATTCAGTGAATGTGCTCACTGTGAACAACGTGTTTGACACGCACAGTAATCTAATACCAATGTCAACGAAATTGGAGAAGTATATGTATTCGGTAGCGTCTTTCCGTCTGCCTATCAGCCTGTCTGTCAATCTGTTTTTACGCCTCTCTGTTTGTCTTTCCGTCTGTTTGTCCTGAAGATATCTATAATAAAAATGCTCTATGAATTTCAATAAACTTCTATGGAAGGATGGAAAATGGAGTGAGGAAGTAATGCTCAAATTTGGATTTTGTGGCAGAATTTTTCTTTGCTGGAGATTTTGTTTCGTTTTTATTCTCTTTATGTTTAAGCTCATGGCTGTCCACATAATATCTTCAGAAGTTCTCAATGAATTTGAATTTTGTTGAAGGATGGGCAAATGCGCTTCTGGCGAAGTGATTGAATATGGTGTGTCTGGTGTCGCTTTGTTGTCGAAAGTGCGCGGTACATCTTACTAACTTATCGGGCAGATTTCCAACTACTTAAAATAATCTTATTACCAATTATTATCGCTCGTTTCCGACGACAAGGTTTAAAGCAAATAATTGAGATTCATCTTCAAAAATAAGTCGTGTAAAAAATTCAATCGAAGAATAGATATGGTCAGAATAAATTCTGTTTATGACATCATTGGCGTTTTCCACTGGAAAATGGAGAAAAATAAAGCATCTACAAACATGTTATTGATAAACCTGTCAAAATAAGGCCCCAAAAAGATTTAGAATAAGAGCCCCCCCCCCCAATATGGGGTTTTAGTGGAGTACTGTTATCAATTTTCAAGTCTGCAGACAAAACAGAATGGCCAGGGGCGTCGGAACACTCAAACACATTCACATACAAAAAGGAATCGAACTCTTAGCCACTATTGGAGGCTGTGATTATTCAATTATACTTATATAAAAAATTATAGGACCATTTGAAAACACTACACATATAACCAAGCCTAAAATTCAGAATTTTAACGACTCAACTTTAGCCGTATCAGATAACCAGAATGGTGACTCTGGCGGTGTGTAATAAGGTCAGCAAGGATGCTAATTATGTCGAGATTTTTATTGAAAATAAATTACAAAAAATCAAAAAAAAATCTGAATGTTCTGGAAAATATAAAAATAATAATCCAGAATCTAGGCCTAAAATATCCAAACTCATCTAGATTTTGCGCCCCCAAAATCAATTAATATCTCCACCAAATGAAAAAATATCTAAACTGAGGTCTAAAATCTAAAAACAATAATATCTAAATTCAGATATAAAACATCCAAGTTGACAAAGCTGTCGGAAATTAAGTGCTTTTATTTTTTAAAAAACAAACAAACCCAAAACAGTACAACAAAATTCATTACATGGCGAACATTTTGGCATCACATGGATAATTCTATGCCTGACATTAACTATTTAATGGTTACATATAAGTTTCCGGTTTGTTTACGCATTCTTTATACATTGTAAATTATAGCCATGGACACAAAATAGGTCCAGTTTAGCAGCATTTTTTCATTGTGTCATCCGGTTTCAGAGAGACAGACAAAATGGACGTGTCATCCGATTTCAGAGAGACAGACAAAATGGATAGGTCCAGTTAGTTTTGCGTAATATAACTTGTATGAGTACTTGAAACCAAATTGAACCCCTTGTCGAAATCAATGCTCTGAATGTAAAAAAAATGAATAATCACCATCACCCCAAAAGAGTGGGTTGCGTAGATTAACGCTTGTCTTTTTTGTTGGGGGGGGGGTTGGAAATTGGGAAGAAACGAGGTTCTTGTCACCACTTGATATTTTACTTTTAAAAAATTGAAGATTTTAATATCTTTTTTTCATTTTATGGGAGCAAGATATTTGAATTGACAAATTTTCTCATTTCAAGTGGCTGAAGAGTTCATTGTTTTAAATGATGGCTGGGAAATATCAGTAAAATCCTTACCTACAAGTGATTGTAGGGTCCGTTGTTGGTTTATATAAGTTTACGGTGTAATGTACCACTGCGATTTGTTACATTGTATTTTAGAAAGCAATTTTGCCACACCCCTTGGCATACTTTAAACCCTACTTTGGTTTTGGTCTCAAAACCATCGAATACCCACCTGGATTGAACAACTCGGCCCTTATGGTTTTTCCGTCTTGACTTTTGACCGATTTGACCAGGCTCTCCAACTTTTAACTGGTTAGTACGTAATTTGCGGGAGCATACTAAGTTACTTCGTTTTCTTATTTTAACTGCAACATGCCTGCACTTTTAATTACTGGGATTTTGTTAGACCACAAATACAGCACCAGTATGAGATGTTGTAAAGATAACTTTCTTTTCTCTGAAAAAACTCTTTCGTCGCAATGAAACTCTTTGGCTTTTAAGGGTGAGGCAATGTCACACCAGGTTTCCTATATATCCATGCTGCACTTCTGACATCCGTTATCTTGTTGAACAAAATTTGGATCCCAAACAAATATTTTGACCATGTAGTTCATTTGATTACAGATGAACCTAATGACACAACTTTTTTTCTCATCTGTAGCTACAAGATCAATTTATCAGACTGAAGATAAGTGAAGTAAATAATGAATATAGGGATCTCATTCCTTGGAATGAGCATAAACTAGTATGAAAGTCAATGAAATTGAAGATACTTTGCCTGATGAATTAGGGAATATTCTACACAGAGAGGAAGAAAGACAGGAGCAAGTATGTTCTCGTTAGTTTGATAAATAGGCTAAAACAGCTGCTGCAAAAGTTGAAATACTGCAGTCGAATGTTTCCCAAGATCAGAACATCGTCTCTTCTGGTATGATGGAAGATTTGCTGAACACAAAAGATTCGTGTATTGTTTGTTTAACCAACTATTACGACAAACCGTTGAAAACAAAGTCCTTTTACATGAAAATGATTTCTTGCCTGAAAACAAAAAGAAAACGGTATCTGAATTAAAAGCTTACACATCAGATTTTCTGTCAACATCTGTGTATAAAAAGGAGCTTAGGAATAAACTGGTAACCATGTCTGAACAAGTACAGTACAAGACTGCTGATAAAACAAAAGTTGAGAGAGTCACAGTGGAACAGGACTTTGAAGAATATGTACCTTCAGACGTAGAGTCAGATGATGAATCATCGTAATAACGACCTGTCGGAGGGGTTATTCCCTATTGTTGGACAGCACTTACTACTTCTACATTCAAAACATCTATGATACTCCTTTTCATTAACGGTCATCATAATACTACCACTGATGTAAAACCAAGGAAGTATTTTGAAATTACAGACCCACATAGAGTAGCTTATCTTTCAGCTATTCGATTACAGCCTTTTCTAAAAAAATCCCTCGTGGTGGATTAACTACAATTAGACGATAACTGTGGTATGTTTGAAAGGGGAAGAGGCGGAATATTGCATATTCATATTTTTGCTATGGAATTTTCTTAGTGAGCATTCAAATGAATGGGACCTACACATTGAAACTAAGGGTCACTTCTCAAGAAGCAAAATAGAAAGAATTGCAAATACAATTAGTTACAACTAATAAACAAGCTGGAACAAGGAATACAAAGAAATTATCATCTAAAACAAAAATAAACGGAAGCGAAATTTTTAGATGTTATTAAATCGGAAAGCCGACTAAAATTTCATCAACACTGTAGAACAAGGTGCAGGGATGGACGTTGAAAATTTTAAAAAGGCAGAGGAAAAGTTAGTTAGATAAATCCTATCAATTCTACTTCTTTACAGCACCCATGCGATGACTCTAATGCACATTCACAAAAAAAAAGGATATACCACCAGAATAGAAAATATCAAAACAGGAAGCATTAAAACAAACACGCAATTCAAATCGAAAAACCCGACCCAATATCAAAGGAGGAAACAAACTGAATAAATTAGACACCAGGAACACGGGAAACATTCCCGGTCATTTTACATCAACTAAGCAAGATCATTCAAACCAGGCCAATGGGTTTTCCCCAACAAGATCTGAGAATATAACAGATATTTCGAATAATGTGAGGTATGGAAACCCAAATTTGCAATAATTGCTGGATCTAATCCATGGAAAAGTAACTCTTGCTACTTTAATTGTATATTTTAACTTCTGCTTCACTCTCAAGATACTATCTCGAACTCACGATACTTTCTATAATGAGCTCTTCCTGGACATAATTGAACAATGTGGCGATCCCAATTCAATAATATACATACACACATATATACATAAAATGAAAAGGAGTTTATTAAAATATAAGTATAACCTTGTTAAACTTGCTATAAATGCACACACACACAAACACACACACACAGACACACACACACACATCGTCCTTTTTTTTCTCTCTCACTCCCCTTCTCTTGTTTGTCTATTTACCTGAAAAGACAATAACTAAATTTGAAAACAGAACACACACATTTTTCCTGGAGATTATTCCCTTTGATCATAAATGGTGAGACATTCCTAGAAAAGGCTCCAAATCCCTAGAAAACAACCCCCCTATTTATTCAGTGGAAGCCAAGAGATAATAGTATAGTCCTGAAAAATCCCTTCGACAAACAATAATTGTATATAACAGCGTAACAGCTCAATTACATGTTAAGTATCTTGATTACAGACTTTTTATTCACTTTTTAAAAAGACTTTACTTTCACTACACATTACGAAAAATCATTTCTATTATTTGTTTATAATTCATGTTGTACATCAATAAATAGAATAACATTTTTACCTAAGAAAACTTAGTCATTTGTTCCTCTATGATTTATCACTCTCTAGTTTACAAGCCCTTCCCCTCCCCCTACAAGTCATGAATGACAACATCTACGCTCTTTTCTAAGTAGTAAACATGCACATAATTCTATCTGTGGGAACCTTCTGATACTATATTATAAATCCCATCTAAATGGACTCAACAACATAAAATCTATAGGAACCCCCACAATACTATGCGCAAACTACAAACAGATCACAAAGACTTTTAATCCTTTTAATCACAACTTCATTCTGGCCATCACCGTAAAGTTGCGATAAAAAAAATCAACTGGAAAAATTAAGAATAAGGTAAATTGTAATATAACAACTAATTCTGTCATAAAAGGTAGTACTGGTGCTGCGAAGCATGTCAATCCGTCATAAAATATACTATGGAGTATGACATACATTTCAGAGAAAAGAATCTTTGGTAAATTACTCGGAAAATGGAACTTGACACAACAGCAATGCAAGATGTGTATGATGTCATTGACTCTTTATTCTCCTAACAACGAAAATTTGATTACCTTATGTTCCAACAAAAATATCTTGACGTGTCGTAAACCTTATTGTAATACTGAAACCAATCTAGATTTTAAACAAGGTTATATACTCAGACTTCTTGACGATGTTAACAAGTATTTCTCGATGAAGAAAGTCATAGAAGAGCATTTTTATGGTTATGAGCTTATCAAAAGATGTTCCAGTTTTCAAGATCACTATGACGAGCCAGGCAGAAGTATGCGGGAATTAACGATGACAGCGTATCCAATATTTCCAATTGTGCTAATTAAGTTATTTCGTGGATTGCAAAAACTCAATAGGAAATATCATGCTGACAGAGAATTGCAAACTCCTGTTGAAAATGAGTACCAAAAAAAAAAAAAAAAAAAAAATCCAGCCTACTGTGAATAGTCGAACAAATTGGGCGTTCGACTAGAGCAGATTTCTATCTGATATATATTAAAGAAAATACGAAATGTTGTAAAGCAAGTGACCGGGATGTCAGAGAAGTTGGGTATTTTTCAGGTCAGTCATATATGTGAGTTGGATAGACGAATATATTTAATTTCAGCACCTGAGTATTTTAGATACTCAGGCTTGAATTGAGACTTAGATCTGAATAATTTTTTTTTATAAATTAAGTTATATAAAATGATACTTGATTATTAAGCTTTGTTTGTATCAAATATATACGGGTACAATATTATCTCGTTTACCTGGTATTTTAATAAAATGATTCTTCACTTTGTTGTCTAAAACATCTCGAATGGCTGTTGCACTGAATGCTTTTTTGGGGTTACGACGTCGGTCGAATTTTATAGTACAAGAAAAATATCTTTTTCTTTTATTTAAACGAAAAGGGTTTTTTTTTACAAAAAAATCGATCTATAAAAAGGTTAAATTTTTCTCGAGAACGAGGCCTTTTCTGGATGGTTAATTTCAGGCATGACGCAGTTCATCAAAAGATCGTCCAATCAAAGATTCTTTTCCCGGATACGAATAATTTTGGGGCCCATTTCCTTGTTCTTTGTTTATTCGCTTCATGAACCCCGCAACAAAGAATTAGGAACACACCTGTATTTAAGCCATCGTCCTACATTCGTCAGGTTATTTTTCCTCCTGCTCTCGTGAAAAGCACCGAACCGCGGATTCTTTTAACATAATTACCTTGTGCTGCACGCAGTTCATCTGAAACTATCTGCAAAATGTAAGTCATATTTTTTTTTATCAATTACTTTATTTATTGGCTCTTCGTCGCGGTGTAATGGTTAGCAATCTGGCATTGCAGATAATTTACCTCTGCCAACGTGTCTGTCCACACAATATCTCCAAGAGTTCTCTGTGAATTTCAATGACATTTCATGGTCGGATGGACTATGGGCTCAGGAAAAAAAGGGGGGATTATTTTGGGGAGGATCCGGGATTTTTCATTGTTACATCCACTGCATCGAAGCTATATGTCTACACAATATCCCCAAAAGTTTTCAATGAATTTCAATTAATTTGTCTGGAAGGGTAAGCCATGGTTATATTTTGGGGGCTGATCCAGAAATTTTCTTATCGATTGAGGTATATTTTTTTCACTTTTCCCCCATACGTTTATGCATTCAGTCACGTCTCTCCACACAATATCTCCAAAAGTTCTCGATAATATTTTGTGGACGAGTGAGCTAAAGAAGAATTGATCAAAATTTGAAGCGGATCCTGGGATCTTTTATATTCATCTCCTTATATCGTTGCTATATCTTCACACAAAATCTACCGAAGTTCTCAAAGAATTTCATTAAAATTTTCTGAAAGGATAGGCCATAGGGTAAGGGAGAATTGTTTAAATTTAGGGGTGGATCCAGGATTTGATTTTGATTGAGAGTTATTTTTTTCATATTATTTTTCATACATTTATGTGTTTATTCATATTTGTACACGCAATATCTCCAGAAGTTCTCAATGAATTTATCAAAGTTTATGCTTATGTATTGAGAGGGGCAGAACTAATAAAATGGCCACTCCTATTCAATATTTTTTACCGGATATCTCTCTTTGCATACATACCAAGTTTATTTTCTGCTTGGACTATTTTTTAGCCATTTTAACCAAATTCTATTGACTTTTTCGGGGAAGAGATAATAAAAGAAATTATATTTTGGATTTTCCATGCATCACTTCTCAACTTCAATACTTTATTATTCAATCCTAATCTCTCTCTCTCTCTCTCTCTCTCTCTCTATATATATATATATATATATATATATATATATATATGTGTGTGTGTGTGTGTGTGTGTGTATATATATCTGTATATCTATCTATCTGTCCATTTATCAATATGTCTATGTATGTATGTATGTATTTATATATGTATGTATGTATGTATGTATCTATCTATCTATCTATCTATTTATATGTCTATGTATGTATGTATGTATCTATCTATCTATCTATCTATCTGTCCATCTGTCTATATGTCTGTGTATGTATGTATGTATGTATGTATCTATCTATCTATCTATCTGTCTTTCCATCTATCTATATGTCTATGTATGTATGTATGTGTGTGTGTATCTATCTATATATATATATATATATATCTATCTGTCTATCTGTCCATCTATCTATATGTATGTATGTATGTGTGTGTCTATCTATCTATCTATCTATCTATATATCTATCTGTCTATCTGTCCATGTATGTATGTATGTATGTATGTATCTATCTATCTATCTATCTATCTATCTATCTATCTATCTATCTGTGAGAGTAGATTAATAAGTTCGTTGTCGTAATCGTAGTTCTGAACTTCTTACTGCAATGTTCGATCTAGTTAATTAGCGTTCACCTATGAATCGAGTGCATTGACAAGGAATGTAATTATGACAAAAAAATGAATATTTGTTGTGTGGAATAAATGCTTTTTGAGAATTAAAAAACCGTCAACCAATACTGTCAACATGGGTTTCTTCATTTTTCAAGTTGATCTGTCTGTCTGCCTGGCTGACCAGCTATGTATGTATGCATCGCACGTACAGGCCTCACCAATGGTGCTAGAGGGCTGAAATTTAAACATTTACTCCTTATTATACAAAGATTTATTTTATAATTCTCCCCCTAAGTAAGTTTCCGAGGGTTCAATTTACAATGTTCAATGATTAAGCTTTATTTGTCTGTTATGTGTTTACTCATATTTGTCCTCACAATATCCCCGAAAGTTATCCATGCATTTCAATGACACTTCGTGGAAGGGTGTGTCATGTGCTAAAAAGAAGCGATTAATTTTGGGGGAGGATCCAGAAAACTTTTGCAAATAGATCCCTTAGTTTTCGTCCAACGACATTCACACTTGTTTTTGTTTTTTTTTTAAACCCGGGAGTTTTTTCAGTGATCACTGCCCAACAAAAAACAAAAGAAATAGAATCCACTGATCACCTCCTTTTCCAATTTTTAATTGATCACCCGAGACGACATGTTGCCAAAAGACGTTGGTCAAGTTACGATTTTTATTAAGTGACTATTCAGACCTATCCTGACATCGATTGTTTTTTGCCTGTTTAATGTTTCATCTTCCTTCAGGTGAGATTTTGACTCGTGACAAGTCTGCTGTTAGTCTGTTAGTTAAGCCACATTTTCGCAGACTGGGTGTTTTTTTTCTAGAATACGGAAAGTTGGGAAGATTATGACAGTAACAAATATACGCTTGCGTGTGATATCCCTCAATTCAACACTACTTACAGACCAACAACATAATCGGCATGGGATAGGATATCACATGGGATAGGATATCACATGGAGAGAGCAAATCAATGAACAGGCAAAAATATTGTAATGGTAAAAATAGATTTGAGAATAGAAAAATGTCTCTGTTTAAATAATAACACACCTTGACATCTTCAGCGCCGATGTATATTTCGCTGACGTGTGTAGACGGAGAATAGAACAATGGGGATCCCCCAAAGGTTAAACAGGATTGTTGTGAAACTGGTATTAGTCACTGTAGAGTGCAGGGGTCAAAATGAAGATAATGGAAAATTTCAAAGAGGGAATTGTTACGTAATCAACGTGAAGTAGCGAAAGCATTAATTAACCTGTTTTGGTGCTGAGCATGTGGTAATCTCAAAATTTGTTGAAAAAATTGGATCTATCTAAAATTATCTACAGAACTAATATTCTGCGAATTCTTGAAGGGGAATAGTGCAAGCATTTTTGAAGATTTTAACATAACAATGAAATAATTTACATGTATTTCGAATTTTTATTTTACGTACTTGCTTTTTATGGGAAGGTCAATGTTGCAAAAACCTTTGACTACAAAAAAAATATATTTTGCCTTTCCCTCTAATTTCTATTCGGAAATGATTTTAAAAGGATGATTTTTTTATGTCAGTCGAATGAGTGAATAATATCGATCCTTTTTTGAAACAGGGTAATAGAAACTACAATGAGTTCAACGCCTTTTGGCAGCATGATGTATTGGGCAAATAAAAAAATTGGAAAAAGGGGTGATCAATGAATAAGTTACTTCTCTCGCCTTTTGATGGGCAGTTATCTCTAAAAAAAATTCTGAATTTTCGAAGAACAAACTTGAATGCTACCGGACACGACCTAAGGGATCAATTTAGCATAAATCTATATTTCAAATTGAACCCCCAACTAAAAATTTAGTCAGGGTGAAATAAAAGTTTTTCTAGACATAACAAGAGAATTTTCAAATTGCCAGCTGTCTAACTCCATTGGTACGAGCTGTGTACGTGATACATACATAGCCAGACAGACAGATCAACTTGGAAACTGAGGAAACCTTTGTGGACATGTGGGGTTTTTGTGTTGGGGGTGTCCCACAAACTATACTAAACCCAGCCGTGGTTCTGGGTTAGTAAAAGAAGGCAACAAAACGGAATTTCGTTTATATGTTTTATATAGAATATTGATTATCAATATCTCTGGAGACGGGAAATGCCTATTCGCAGTTGAAAAGAGAGGAGGCAGATTATTATCTAAGTCAAAATGACGACTGGTCTCTTCATGTCACGAACGGTAGTCTACTGAATGGTAGCAGCGGTTGACGGTTACTAAGGGCGGACGGCTGACACGAGAGAGAGAGAGAGCTGGCAACGACTCTCTTCTCCAAACCCAAATTTTACTCTGCTTGCTTGTTACGAAAATACTTCCTATTTAAGTCCTTGGTATCGACACTGTATCTCTTGCAACCGACTTCCCTTATCTCTCCCTCTCCTGCCATCTCGACCTTTCCGGAAAAACCCAAAACATTGACCCTCATTCATCTCGCGACGCAGGTCTGTTCAATATCATAAATTAGTCTCCCCCTCTCGCAAGGACTCTGCAAATAACTTTTCTTTCATAAGCTTTTACTCTCTCTCTCTAGACCCCAGACATTGACCCTTATATCTGGCTTTGTTTTCAAACCCAGGATTTGACAGATGACACTAGATTGAAAAAGTACAGATAACTCAACTTCCCATGACATGGTCATCGAATCGGGAACAAAACCTTTTTCCAAAAGCATTTGTTTTTGCAACCCAGGATCTGACAGATGACACTAGATTGAGAAAGCACAGGTGACTCAACTTCCTATGACATCTCGAAAAACACATTATCCCCTTTACACAGATAACTCCTTTTTGTAATAACAATAGTAATTACTGGTAATAACCATAGTAATTTTTAGTAACAGCCATAGTAATTTTCGTAATTTTCAGGACACGGGGGACTCCTGGCCCCCTAGTGTCACAGACAGTTTTAATGACAGTTTAGAGTTTTTTGATAAGTTATTCAAAATTCTATCGGTTGGGCATTTTTCTTTTCTTCTTTGAAAATTTTCTGATGAGGATTTGACATCAGCGGCCAAAATGGTAATAAACTTAATCAGAATATTCATCACAAAAAATCCTTGGTATTACTTAATCATTTTTTTTTACTAGAAAATTATCTCATCGAAATTTAAATATATCTGGGATTTCTTTTCACGGGTAATAGCTAGTTATTCTTATTACAATTCACCGAATATCTCTCCGTCAGTCCGTGTTAGCAAAACCAAAGAACGGTGAGAGCTAAGTTTAACAAATTCATTAATGTTACCGTGGAGCACGTTACTTGCATGTGAGTCTTTGAAAATCTTTTTAAAAAAAACAAAAAACGATCATGTGGATTCTGCGTTCGCGCTTCCCATGATGATAACGATTTCCACCTATCTATCTATCTATCTATCTATCTAATACCAAAACCCTGATTCCGTTTTTCAGTATGTGACCTCTAAATAGCCGAAATGGAGCATTGTAACGAAAGAACTGAGGTACACTTAAGAAATGTTGGAGTCTTATTAGGACCAAAGGCTCCACGTAAGATTTACTTGCTAAAAATCTTACCCGTGTGGCGGGTTTTCAGTTAGCAATAAACATTACTATAAAGATTACATTAAAGATCAAAGTTAGTTCTAGATAAACAATAGATAGTTCATGTAGCTGAGTTCATATTTCGGTGTTTATTCACATCATCCTGAGAACAGTGTGTTGGGAAATGACGTACTAATTATGTTTTAAACGGTAGAAATATGAATTCATTATTTGTTTTTGAAGTTGATTGTGAAGCATTTTTCTTTCAAGAATCTTGTAAGTGCTTTATTCAAAGTGATTTATGTTGTTTTTTTTTCCAGGAAGCAACTTTTTTGCAGTTCCTTATTCGTCTTCTCCCTTGTGGCATTGATCAGATCCATCTATGCATCTAATGAACGTAAGAATTTCCACTGTTTTCCAATCGAGAAAAGGACATTCAGAAAATACTGTCATGAAATCCTTCGTCTTTTACGAAGTGATTCCTTACATTACTCGTTGTTTTAATTTCTTTTATAGGTTTTATTGTTCCTATATTGAGTGAGGTAGAGTAGTGATGTAGTTGTAGTTCTGTGTAATGACGAAATTGTGTAGTTACGGAGAACAAGCGATTTTGTCTCCGCATGTTTGGTTTTTCCCCACCGCTTGCAGACGTCACTGGAAATGTTGAAGGAGGAAGGTGAACGACAATCGCCATAACGGAATGGAAAATATGTGAGTGTAGATGTGGAGATTAAACAATGCTTATAATTGTAATAACGACACACACACAAATGTTTAGACAAACAAATAAAAGTACACCTATTGAAGAGACATTTATAACAATACAAGACTGAAAGAATATACTTATAGAAAAATCGTGAAGAGGCCTGTTTACTTTAGGAGATTGGATCAGTGATAGAAAAGGCAGAGTAAACTTGTAAGTAAGTAGAAAAGAAAGATAGAAGACAGATTCTAAGCGAAAGATAGGGGCTCAGTGCCAAGTAGTAGTCGTGCCTTAATGAAGCGGAGGTGACTGTAATGCTTTGAATCCATAAGGCTTGGAGAAGACCAAGGAATCGGTATCAATGGTGTGCCTTCCTGTCAAGTTTTGGGCGATGTATTTGCGATCACATATGAGCAACTTTGGGGCCATTCTCAGGCGCTGAAAAACACACGACGGACAAACTATATAAGTCACAAAAACACTTGAGGTCTAACCCATGTGCAGTTCTGAAGTAAGGAGAATTAGAAGACAGATAATCGTAAATTTTGTATAGTAAAGGCAATACATTTTCATTCACGAGAGATGGAGACGTTCTTTTTGTGCTAGATAAGAAGTCACGATTAAATAGCTGAGTGTATGATGTGAGATACCTCAACATTTGTAAATTAAAATGAGCAATGTTTAAAACAGTGATTGGTCATGGTGGGAAAACGGTGAAGTTCTGATCGGCCAGGAGCCTGGCGAAATGATGCCGATCCTAGAGAAGAGGAAAGAGAGAGAGAGAGGGGGGGAGAGAGAGAAAGAGAGGGGGAAGAGGGAAGTAACCAACCAAGAAAGCCGGGACAAATGAGCGAGTGCTCACTTAAGTCCAGAGCTTTGATAGACAATTGCTAAGGGAAGTGACGTTCTGTATATGGGGGCTAGATTTAAGATATCTTAGCTTAAGCTAACACTTATTCATTCTCGTAATTAATTCAACTAGGAACAAAGGAGCCGTTACACCTCCATTCTTTATTCATCTTTGTTATATATTTAGTTATTTAATAATTTGGTAATTCATTTGTTTAATTATACAGTTAGTCAGTTATTTAGTTAGTTTTTTTAATTATTTAGTTATCTATTTAGTCATTTAATTAGTTATTTACTTATTTATTCAGTTATTTATTCAATTATTCATTTGTTAATATAGTTAGTTATTCAGTCATTTATTTACTTATTTAGTCAGTCATTGAGTTAGTTATTTAGTTATCAAGTTTGTCAGTTACTAGGTTGTTTATTCACATTTATCTAAGTAATTTTACACAGTTTGCCAGTTAGTTGGTTATTTATTCATCCAATTATTTACTTACTGGGATATTTATTTAGTTATATAATTATTCACTTATATGTTTGATTAGTAATTTATTTAGTTTTTTTTAAATCTAATCAGGTACTTATTCATCCACTCATTCATTTATTTTTTTGATTAGTTATTTAAGTATTTATTTAGTTGCTTAGTCTTCTATTTGCTTATTTAGTTAGATTGTCCGTTAGTTATTTCGTTATTCATTTACCCAGTTATTGTTAGTTATTTTGTTTTATTCACTTATTCATTTAATTAGTCTTTCAGTTAGTTATTTACTCATTTATTCCATCAGTTATTTTGTGTTTTATACACTTCTTCATTCATTTAGTCAGTTAGTTACTTAGTTGTCTATTTTATTTGTTATTCTGTTATTCATTCACATAGTAATTTAGTTGGTTATTCAGTTATTTAGTTATTTATTTTTTTATTCACTTATTCAGTTATTATTATCATTGTTGCTATTTTTATTGTTGTTATTGTCATTATTATTGTTATTATTATTATTATCATTTTTGCTGTTGTTGTTATTATTGTTATCATCATTATAGTTGTGATTGTTATTAATACTGTTGTTATTGATATCAATATCATCATTGTTGTTGGTATTCTTCTTATCATTATCATTGTTTTAGCTGATATTATTGTTATCATTATTGTTGTCATTATTATTATTATTATTTGGAATCTCACACCAGTTGCCTGGTGGTAACCGCTGGAGTTTGAGTGACAGCAAGTCTCCTCAAGTCTCCAGCCCTCCTCTCCTAGTACTCATAGGTCGCAGTAATTCTGCGATTTACAGCTTCACACCGGTTGCCCAGTGGTTAACGCTGAAGGCTGAGTGACAATAAGTCTCCTCAGGTCTTCAGCTAACGTCTCCTCTCTCTTTCGCATATCATGACAGAGCTACGATTCGTTGCAGTCCTTATATCTCTAGCACCTTCCTCAGTATCCGTGCAGTTCCCAGCAGTGCTGTGGTCTGTACGGTCTCTATCCTCCCCCTAATCCCGATCTCCTCCAGTCTCTCCCTCAGCGTTTTGGGGACAGTTCCTAGTGCTCCCACTATGACCGGTACTACCCTGGTTTTCATGTTCCACATTTTCTTTAACTCCCTTGCTAGGTCCTGGTATTTTTCCCTTTTTTCACCCTCCTTTTTTTTTACTCTATGGTCTGCAGGTACAGCAACGTCTACTATTTGGCAGGCCCTCCTTTTTTTGTCTACTATTACTAAGTCCGGCCTTCTTGCCTGGATGAGGTGGTCAGTTTGGATGTCAAAGTCCCACAGTAGTTTGTGGTTGTCATTCTCCAAAACTGCCTCTGGCTTGTGCTGATACCACTTTTCCACATGGTTGAATCCCATTTGTTTACTTAGTTCCCAGTGTATCATAGTTGCTACTCTATCGTGTCTATGCTTATACTCCTTCTATTATTATTATTATTCGATCCAGCATGTACACCAATGGATCCTGGATCTACTCCCGCTGCCCCACCTCGGCTTTTTATTGATGTTCACGAAGCCAACAAGCAAGGTAAGTTTTTTCGTGCATCGGGCGAAATCCTTTACATTTCCTAGACTCACAAATAAGTGTATCAAATCCACCCACGTGGAAACCAGCGATGTGAATTTGTTGTCTGTCACGCTTACGTCATCAGTGCCGTCTGGTGACGTAACTTTGTAGAAATAGAATTTTATGCTACATCAAACCTAATAAATTGCATCTAAGTTTACCTTTAGGTTAGTTTAATATTCCGTAGATATTGAACGTAAACAAGAGAATGCTGTGTAAAACAGTAGTTTAATATTTTATAAGTACAAAGCAATTACCAAATTATTGCCGTCATTTTTTGACGACAAGGGGTAAACTAGTATCGTCTATTATTTTGAGAAGAGTCATTAACAATCAAAGAATCTTTTGGGCAATAAATCTCATTCTTTTTATTATTTTTGTTGTTCTCACAACTTTTCGGACGATCCATTCTACGGTCTTCATTGGATGTACTGTCCTGTATGTAAAGAAAGGTACTACTACTCTGGTAATTCCCAATAGAAAAAAAACGGTTGCAAACATAATCTTTTTATTTGTTAACGGTAAAAAAGACGGCTGCAAACGGATATTTCTTTCATTTGCGAGCTGCAAAGAAGCTCTGAGAAATGTCAGAATATATTAAAAAATTAAAAGATGAGTTCAATTGCCTGAAAAACTCTTTGATAAATCACGTTTTTTCAGAAAACTGAGCCGTTTATTCCAGATATGACATGAATCTTCACTTGAATTAGATTGTGATGAGATTCAGTCTTCTGTACGAAGAGACTGTAATTACTGACATTTCAAGGAAATATCTGCTGCCTCCAACGAGTCTTTCGGGCAATTCTTCTCGTAATTTTTGTTGTTCACACATCGTAACGGTCGACCCATCCTACAATCCATCTCGTATATACTATCTGTATGTATAGATAGGGGCCCTTTCTTCCGGTAGTATCAGGTAATGGTTGCAACTCTTTGAATGTTAATGACTCTTCTCAAAATTATAGACAATATCGGCTACTTCTTCCATACGGAAAATTATCATAGATTCCATAAAAAGGCGAGACGTGGAAAATTCCATAAAAATTCTATTCTACCGAGTTGAAACATATAGCATTTATGCGACTGAAGAAATTATTCCTTCTGATTCCAAACGTCAATACTTTTGACGAATTACAAACATTCGAAGATTCATTGATTCAGTTTAAACAAAGATTCGACGTAACAACTCGAAAATGAATAAATTGATAGATAAATGAATAAATACACTTAATGGTAATCATTCTGTACTTCTCCTTATATGTAACTTTGTTGTTTTAGGAACTGTAGGTTCATGAATTTATCCTCAAGACGCTAAATTAGAAATGTCATAAGGTCGTATGTAATCTTTTTGGAGGTTTTATTCATAATTTCACACATTGAAATGACACACGACCAATTATTTTTGCAAGGGAAATAACTCTTGGATAATCAGGCAAGAGTTATGCATCTTGCTCGCGAATTGCTCGCAAATTAGTACGTGCATTCCCCGTTATTCGTAACGTCACTATACGCAATTTTTTCGCTTTTACGAAAAACGACGAAAAGCGAAAATAGCTTTTGTTTTGCAATGAACCGTTACAGAGGCAGCACATACCCTCCTCCCAACATGCCATCATCATCATTTTGTTGAGAACTGGTTTGCTCCAAAAATTTTCCCGTATAAATTAACTATGATTGCTTCTTCGCTTCACGCTATTTCAGCTTACAGAATATTTCTATATTTTCTGATAATGCGTTTAAATTCTTTTTTGAATACTTGATCTTTGACTAATCTCATTTCGATTTTCGTTTTTAGGTACATTTTTAAAATTCTTGTGTCTACAGTCATTCGAAAATTGATACATAATTAAATCTAAAAAAAGAAACTTATTAATGAATAAAGTTTAAAATGATAAAAATGCGTTCGGTGAAACCAAAATTGAATTCAACAAGCTTTGCTGCGCTAGGGTCGAAATTGTTTGCCTCATTGAGATCTAAAAGCTAAATAGAACAGAACTCATCTCTTCATACAATATTACCTCAAAACTATGTGTCATATTTCAATTCCTTCATCAGTGGTTCCTGTAAATGGTATTTGTAAAATTAAACAAAACGAGTCGACCTGCCTTAGCCTTCAGAAGTGGGGGTAAATTCATCATCAGTTTTTGTGTACTGTGTCATTGTTATTCGTGTATGATGTCATTGGCTTGTGGTCTGATCATTGTTAATCCACCATTGTTATTACGTACAAAAATATGGTCAAAACTTTTGAGTAGGAGTTTCACAATATACGATATAAAATACAGGATAATATACTGTACTATAATAGCAATTTTCGAAGGAAATATTAATTTTCTATCCTAAAAGATATATAAATATAAACATATCCATGATTTTTCATCGGGTATTAACTGATGTGCTTACGATCCATTTCAGACTTACTTTCTGGTGGAGATAAATACCAGAGTGAAATTCGTCTACACGGTGCCTACGGTGCAAAAACCCCGGGTGGAATTCAACTGATGTTTGGCAGTTCATACCGAACGATTAATCCGAGGGAATATTTTACTTTCGAACACGAACCAAAAACGCCTTTTCGGAATATAATTCGCTTAACAAAACCAATTGACAGAGACGTGAGTATTGGCAGAAATCTTTATAGATTTCATGGTTACTGATTCACTTGTCGCTTCGTTTATGTAATATATTTCAATACCGTTCCTAGTATGAGATACACACATAAACTATAAAATATATTTTCACAAAATGTAGGATAATTGTATAGCAATATACCATGGCACACACACACACACACACACACACACACATAAACATACACACACTCATATATATATATATATATATATATATATATATATATATATAGAGAGAGAGAGAGAGAGAGAGATAGATAGATAGATAGATAGATAGATAGATATAGATATATATATATATGCATATGCCATGGTATATTGCTGCACAGTTATATATATATATATATATATATATATATATATATATATATATATATATATATATATATATGTGTGTGTGTGTGTGTGTGTGTGTGTGTGTGTGTGTGTGGAATAGTATTCTTTTTTTCAATTTCGTCATTTATTACATAAGTAATGAATATTTGGCTATCTTTCGTTAAAGTGACACATTACGTTTTCAGTATTTTAAATCATTGACGATATTTTTTCTTCAACTTCATATATTATATTGTTATTGTTTTGAATGAACTAAATTACTAAACTGTTCTAATTTTTGCGTCGTTTTTTTTTATTTTTTAATTTAGTGAGTGAGTGTGTGAAACGTTAAATGTTTGCATGGAAGTTGTTTTTTTTAAATTTTATTTGTGTGCCATTTTTAATACCGAATGGGTGAATGTGTGAAACGTCCAAGGTTTGTATGGAAATAAAGTTGTTTTTTTTTCCTTTCTTTCTGTTGTTGATGAAAAAAAAAACGTATACATCACTAGATCATGTAAGAGGAGCTAATCCATAATTTCAAGACCAATAGGAGTTATCTCCCTTTTAGTAGAAATCCATTCTTTTCAGTTGATAATCATTCAAACACAATTCTAATGAGGGTTTTTATTTTGTACAGGGTGCAACTGATTCTCTTCTGGATGACACGATCGTTGATAATTTCCGGCTGAAATGTGTTCCTTACGATAATCCAACATTAGTTGTAAGTAAACTATTTTTTTTCTCTTTCAACAGCCTAATACCAACTTCAAACAATGGCCAGTTGTTGAGTCATCTCAGTGTACACGCACACATTGATACTTCTCAAATCATAGTAAGGATGCATACGGTTTGAAACATTAGTGGCATCAAGGGGTTCACAGGAAGTATTTTAGTCAAGATTTGGAAATATGTCCCATATTCATGTGCGTGTTACGTCATTGTTTGTGTCTGGAAATTAATAAACCAAATCAAAATCTTCCGCCTAATTAAACTATCAGCAAATCAGAGGCATACCTACCTAGAAGCTTGATGGGTGAGCTTGACTCCTTGAGGCCTAACAACGTTGATTTACAGATAACTTTTTTCTATTTGATTCTATGTTTCTTCAAGTGGAGGGGGCAATTGTTGACAGAGAAAACAAACCGTTCCGCTTGTTCAACGCCAACCTGTATGTGCGTGACTGGTGGACATTTCAATCACCCCCCCCCCTGTTGAGCCAAAGAACTGCAACGACTGAAATTTCAGTCATCTTCTGTTAATGGGCTAAATCATTCCATGAAATAATTCTAAAAGTGAACATAAGTCAACCATCGATTGGAGCTTTTAATATTGATTCGTTTATCGTCTTATATTTCTCCCCAGTATTGGTACGATGTCAGTTTGATGATACATGATGTGAATGACAATATTCCAAGGCTGGACGACGATAATGTATATTCTGCAGTTATAAACGAGGTGAGTAACATTTAAAAATTTCTTTTAAATTATTACTATGACTAGTTTTACCAATGCATTAAGAATAACGGCAGTATTCAAATAATTGTACAATTGCACTGGTCCTGAAAATTTCGAAAACATTATGGTCTTCTGCATTGATATCGCAGACAAAAAATATAGATGTACACTTGGCATATTATTCAAGTAGATAAACAAAGGTTGACTAAATCTGATCAATTTGAAGACTCAATAGAATTATCTAGCGTGGACCCAGAGTGGAAGGGTCCTTGGTCATCTGCTCGGGCAGAACACAGTTTTTTTTAAATTCGCAATGTCTGGAGAAAATTTTTTTAACAATGAAAAAACATCTAATAATCCCAAATGATCATAAATCAAAATTAAAAATGTATTATATCCATTGTATTTTGACCGATCTAGTGAGAAAAAAGTTCCCAACCCCCGACTCCCGACTCAAAATCCTGAATCTGCCCCAAATTACTGATTGAACTTGTTTTGTTGCAGTTAATTCCTGACGGTTCCAGATTACCATTGAAAGTATCTGCGACTGATAAAGATTCTGGAAGCAACCGACAGCTCACCTACAAGATTTCAGCCGCCGCCGATGGCACCGTGGTCAGTGTGATTTTTTTTCTACCGTTGGAGAACGTTAAAACTTTTTGCCATGAATGATATTTAATATTTGTGATTTATACTTGTTGTCTAATCTAAATCTACGCAGTCCTAGGTTTATTTTGATTGTTTATTTTGTAAACTTTTTCGAAAGTGAAGCAAAACTAGCATGAAAAAAAGAAACAAACTTATAATATTCACTGTTTTACAAACCTGGCTGCTGCAGGGTTCGACTTCACTCAAACTCCTATTCCAACTGAAGATAATTACTGCAAATTTTCTCGATGGCTCAATTATTCTCAAGATGGCTTTGCGTACGATCCCAATAATCCTGAAAAGAAGATTATACAACCAATGCATCCTCCCGATAGTCACTTATGGAGCTGAAACATGGAACCTAAACAAGAGACAGACTTACAAACTGAGAAGTATGTAACGGGCACATGAGAGAATCATGCTCAACCTTACATGGGGAGAACACAAAACAGCACAGTATATAAGGAAGTCCCAAACAGGAGTCTCAAACATCACAGAAACTATTTTAAAAAACTAAAATGGCAATGGGTAGGCCATGTTGCAAGAATGAAAGACAACTGATGGACATGACAACTCACAACATGGATCCCCAGAGATCACATGAGAAACCGAGGACGAGAGAACACAAGATGGAGAGATGAACTGGACAAATTCAGGAAATACTGGCTCTGCGACACCCATGATAGAGAATTGTGGCGAATCCCGGGGAAGGTGTATGTCCAACGACGGGCGTTAAAAGACTGATGATGATGATGATGATGATGCATTAATATATGTAGGAATGTGAAAAGGAATCTCATATAAGACCACAGACCTCTTTTTCATGTCCAATGTATAATAAAGTCTGCCGGTCACAGTCAGGTGTAACCAGCCATATTAATGCAGTGCATGTCGGTTCCAATGCGGATAATCACAGGGTGAGGCTACGGTAATGCCAAGCAATAAAACCTGCAAATCAGTTGCAGGTCTTAAAAGACATCTCAGGGCCCACAAGAAGGAAAATTATCTATAATTTTTGTTAAGGAATTGAACGCAAGGGTTTACCTTACTCGTTACCGAGTTGACAGCCACCATGTACTATGTATGTATGTATGTATGGCTGATTCGAGGGTGGGGTAGACTGGGTGGTGCCCCAGGGCCCACAAACAATGGTATAAAAAATTTTGTTGATATTTTTTTCTTTTTCGAAAAATAGCCCTAAAACCTGAAAAACTTATTAATACTATAAGTTTTATTTGTTAGCTAATATTTTAGGGATATTTTCCGACGAAAAAAATATCATTAAAATTCGTAACACCATAGTTTATGGGCCCTCAGAACACTCACTTATCTAAATAGGTTGAAAGTCATCAGTTATATGCGGTTTCGATAAGATCTGAGGGAAAGTAGAGATGTAGTTGTAGTTCTGTGTAGCAACGAGATGATGTATTCGGGTAGGACAAAGGATTTAGTCTTCATGTGTTCCGTTCTTCCCGCCACACGCTGACGTCACTGGAAATGTTGAAAGAAGGAAGGGGGATGATAATTGCTATGACAGCATGGAGAATATGCGCGCCAAGTATGCGTGTGGACATGGAGATTGAACAAAGTACGAATGATGATAATGAAGACATATACGAATGCTTAGAGAAACAAATAAAACGTACATTTGATGAAGTCATATTTATATCAATACAAGACTGAAAGAAAATACATGCAAAAAACAATACGATAGATCGTGTACAGAAAAGCAGAGAAATGGCCTGTTCAGTTTAGAGGGTTATTCCTATGCATAAAAATGAAATATAGGAAATGATGAGTACTTTGGGAACATGTGACTTAACGCGTCTAATGTCGTTTTGTTTATCTATCGAATGGAGCCTGATTAGTGGTGTCCTTTATAAGAAGTTGTAGGTTTGACCAAGCTAGGTTATCAAAAGGCGTTTAGTTCAAGTAAGGTGCATGAAGGAGCTGAGAGGGGCGAAATAGTAAAGGTGATGTTTGCGTCGTCGCTAAAAATGAGACAAGTGAAATAGTTGCAGTGTTTGATTGAGTAGCTATGAAGCTCTTGCAGATTCTCACATTGAGGAAGATTATTGACAAAAGACGATATATAAAGTCACGACCAAAGAATGAAAACTACGCTGGTCACGTGTGTAGAAAGAAGAAAAGGAAGATAAAGAGAGGAGTTAACCGGCTAAGAAGCCGGGGCAAATGAGCGAGTTAACACGTGCAGCCAGGGTTTTTATAGGAAGTAGATGGAGGAATTTACTTCTGCTATATGGGAGTTAGATTTAGAGTTTCGTAGCTGCAGCATGCTGGATTGAAGGGGATAGAGTATAATCGCATGAAACAAAATTTTTCCTGAAATTTGTAATGGAAACTTCTTAAAAACAATTCGTCATCTCTTACATAAATGCTCAACATTTTGTTAAAATCTAATAATTAAGTGACATTCTGGTAAAATTTGAAAAAATAGGTGTTTTTTGCGTAAAATTACGTAGTTTTTGGTTTTATATAAATAAAAAATACAAGCTCGCCCTGGATATTAATCTTCATCTCGAAGGCCATGTATGCATGTATGTATGTAATCTATCTATCTATCTATCTATCTATTATTTCAGGCCGCTGATCATTTGATGATACACAATGAAACAGGACAAGTCCACCTCCGAAAATCTTTAGATTTCGAAACTTTGACTGCTGACAACAGGAAATTCCATGTCCCAATCATTATACACGTAAGTTATCAAATGATTCATGTATAGTATTTGCGTTATTTGCTTTTTTTCCAGTAATTCAAAGACTGCATATATGCTGTAAATATTGAAGCATAACATACTTGATATTTTCTAAATTCAGCCACAAGGCCGCAGTAATTGGAGCACCTAGCGAAGGTCGAACTCATTGTAGTAGTAATTATCACCAGCAGTCATATAACGTCATTTTTAATGTAATTGGACAGGATCCGCCATAATTCTCTAACGTTGCAGAGCCAATATTTTCTGAATTTGTCTAGTTTATCTCTCCATCTTCTATTTTATCGGCTGCGGTTTCGTATGTGGTCTTTGGGGATCCATGTTGTGAGTTGTGATGTCCATCAGTTGTCTGCCATTCTTGCATCATGGCCTACCCATTGCTACCTAAGTTTATTTTATAATGGCCAGCATCGAAAGCTTGTTAAATATTAAATATCACTATACTGACTGTGAAACTAGAGATTTCATAAAACTCCTGAAATTTTGCGAAAATCCTTAGGTATTTCATGAAACCACTGGTTTAACATTCTTACCACAAATGGTTGGAGTGATGTCTGGTGATAATTCGCATTTCAAAACCTTTTGCAGGAACTTCTAATCATATGACTTTTTGAAGAAAGTGCACTTGACAAAATCCTTGATAGAATAGATGAATAACAATGATTGGTTTTAGATTGAATTTCAAAGCAAGAGACTCCTTGTCTAACAATGACCAATTGGTCTTATGGTGTTGTATTTATTATTTTACAATGGAGTCAATATTGCTCTTTCTCTTCTAGAATGAGAAAAATTTCGTGCAATACTGTCAACTGAGAATGATGGATGTATGTGTCTCCCTAAAACCATGCCAAGAATTGAGCTACCAATTGGGAAGAGCCAAGCTCATCCATCTCATTAAAAATATGACTTAGAATTAAATGAAATTACTAACGAATTCAAAACGTATATAGTCTGTTCTGGTTTTCTTTCGGATTTGAGAGTGACTTCCAGAATCGAAAAATTGAAAATCACATCTAGATTGGTACCCCTGATCGGAAATGGAGAGTGGGTCCACGGATTATATTTGATCTTTAGCCAAACTGAAGAGTTATCGTAGCTTGGGTGGTTAAGAGTAGCTGGGAATTTAATATTCTTGAACGACCATTTTGAACAGCAAAAGTGGCTTTATCTAAGAAAAGGGATGTAATTAGTACACTGGACAGAATAAACAACCACGTGATTTTAAAAACGATATATATATATATATATATATATATATATATATATATATATATATATATATATATATATATATATATATATAATAAAAGAGCGGTATCTTTAGATCGAGAATAACGTTATTTAACATTTAGATCTTTATTTCAAGAATAACGTTTTTGTGAACATTAATGTCTTATCAATATTCTGTATATCTATTCTTTTGGGGCATTCGTACGTGTTTTGGGGGCGTATACTGTTACATGGAAATGGAATACCCAATTTCAGATATAATTGAACAATCTAGCTATTTTTAGCTATTCAAAATATCTGATTCAGAATGGTCGTTCAATAAATTCAAGAAACTGCTTTAGTCGAAGGATTGTCCATATAAAATATGATATTAAGAGTTTAATTCCATTTATCCGTATGTGATCTATAAATAGTCATAATAGTATATTGTAGCCAGTGGTATAAAGTAAGGTCATCCTATAAAACAATTTTGGTCTCTTGATAGTCCCGTTAGAACTTTCTATAGGAATTAGGTGGAAACCCGCCCGATGGTTAAGAGATATCTGTTACTTCAAAGTTGGAGAGTCAATCGTTAGAGATAGAGAAATAGGCAAATGTCACTCTGCTAACTATTTAGTTGGACTTCGCTTCCGTTTTTCAACAGGACAATGGCAAATTGCAACAACTGACAGCCACAGCGACGTTGACCCTCACAGTGACCGATGGAGATGACCTAGGACCGCAATTCAGTCACCCTGCTTGTGAGAAAGCATTTGGAGGAAAATGTTTCTCTCCAACTTACAGCGCTGATGTTGAAAGTGTTATTGAAGTAAGATGTTTTCTTTCTTATAAACAAAAACAAACAAACAAAAAAAAAAAAAAAAACAATTAACACCATGCAACACAATTTTTGTTCCAGGGTAATGAGTGCAATTAGAAACCGTCAACCAAAACTGTCACCAAAATTGTCAATATAATGTTCCTCTCTGTTTTTAAGCTGGTCTGGCTGGTTGGCTGGTTACGAATGTATCAAGCGTACAGGCCGCACCAATGGAGCTAGAGGGTTGAATTTTAAACAGTCACTCCTTATTATGTTTAGAATTTAAAAAAAATCTTTTTAACCTCAACTAATGTAGTTTTTTTTGTTGGTTTTTGATTCAATTTGCAATGTATATACTAAATTAACCCTTCAGTGTCTGCCTATCATTATTTTTTAAATTGCATTTTTTTAGTGATCAATGCCCAAAAAGGCAAAAAAAGTAACTTGGCCACTCTTTTTCAATTTTTTAATTGATCTCTCCTAACACGGCATGCTACGAAAAGACATTGGTTGCATGACGGTTTCTTTTGAGTGTTTTGCAATTGCTTGTGTGCGAAAGATATAGAAAATGTGCTTGATCAATTTAATTTGATTTAAACTATGGACAATATTGTTGAATATGGAATTTAGTTGAACGTTTTCCTTGTTTCAGAATCAGCCCATTTTATTCAAGTCATCTGGTGGTGGTCCGTTAATGCAGATCAAAGCTAAAGATGGTGATACGTTTGCTGCTAAGATTGATTTGAAAATTATGGCTGGTAGGTGTTCTCTCTCTCTCTCTCTCTCTCTCTCTCTCTCTCTCTCTCTCTCTCTCTCTCACACACACACACACAAATCAATTTGTTATGAAAATTTTATCTGCATTTTGGGAACATTTGTGCGTTTTATTTACAACATAATCCCCTAATCAAGCAATTTCAATCGTACAATAATCAGATATAGGGACTTCATAATTGAAGAGCCTTTATGGATACAGGATGCAATACTTTAAATGTAACTAATTTTTGATTGACAGGAGTAAACGCAATTCTGTAGATGGTGTAAACTAAATTGTTGGATTTGTTTATTGAGTTGTCCAATATCGCAATTGACATCAATTTATCTTTCAAGATAATTGTCAAAATGAAACTCTTGTTGATTCTTTCATTTCTCAAGAAATGTGGGTTTTTTTGTTCGAGAATTCATGTTTTTTTATGACTAGTGCCCTACAAAAGGCGTGGGAAGCAACTTATCCATTGATAACCATTTTTTCTAATTTTTTTTCAATCGGTCACCCACAATACTTCATGCTACCAAAACACGTTGGTCTCGTGACACTTTCTATTGAGTGGCTAACCAGACCCGTTTCATTAAATATCAATTGCAGACAATTTAGAGAAAATGTTTGGAATTATTATTAAGTAAGTCGTCTTTTCGTCAAAAGCCTAATGAAATTCATTTTCACTGTTCGCCTTTTTCATTCATATTTGTAGAACAAGGGGAAATACTTCCCTTGTTACCTACTGTGTTCAGCTTCTTCTGGCGTAATGTGGGACACTCAGTGATAACCGAACTCACTACAATGGTTAAGGTCTTTCAGACTAGCTTATAAGCCATTGCTCCTCACCGAGGCTCCCAGGATATTTTCAATTCTCACGTTGCAGTAAGTAACAGAGTGAGTCGTGCTATATAGTATATAGTTACTTTCTACGTACCAAGCAATGTACATTCGATACAGCACTGTTCCTTTTAAGATGTGTGTGTATGTGAACGCACGTTTTGCAACCAGTGCGCTAGGGGAATTAATGTGCGCATAAAAGATTTTAAACATTGTTGATACTTATTGATTTTTATTGAAAGATATTGGTCCACAATATCGAATTCGAAAATGCGCGCATACTTTTGTCACTGGTGGATTTGGACCACATAAGATTTTTGCACTCACTTTTTGACTGCTAGATATTTGTGGGAATGTTGGGTTTTAGGCGTCCTTTATATTTTCCTTTGCAGAACGTTAACAAAATATTGTGATCTTCAACTTTTTCATTACTTATAAGTCCCACGTACTTTGTTCCAATGCTGTTTTAGATGTACTCGTATTTTGAATCATGTTCATGTTTCTTCTAAGTCTAAAATACGTCATCTACGAGGAACATTTTAAACGTCGATTAAAATACCAACTTAGTTTCGGACTATTTGAATTCTTTTTTCATCCTCGATGTAGTCACGACGACTCGGACGATTCATTTCTACGACCCTCTTCAGGTGTAAATTGCAATAATTAAGGAAAAAGCCCCTCATACCGGTTTCTCCTTCTGGTGCTTCAGAGCAAAAACCCCTCCCTTTAAAAAAAAAAGCGTTATCAAAAACGGTAGATATGAATCGGAAGAGACGTCCAGACTACATCGGAGATGAAAAGAAGAGTTGGTATGTTAATGACGCTTCTCAAATTTACAGACAATACAGTCGATTAAAGTTTCCTATCGCATGTTTGAAAATTAAACATTTTGATTATTAGTTATACCAAGCCAACACAAGTCCAGTTTTAAGCTCAAGACAACACCACCAGAAACCGGCGGTGATGGCTATTACACGGCGTCCCTGAAGCTGATGAAGCCAATAAGCGAGTCTGCTCTGACTGGAACAGTCGTGTACGTTACGGTAAGTGATTTATATATTTATGGATGTTCACGTTTAATATGTCAGTAGAATTTTCGGTACTTATATAATATTGATGGCGTGAAGGACTAAAAAATTACCCCCTTAGCTTTTTTATATTAGTATAAGTCATTAAATAACTTTGTATAAAATTGTGTACCAAATTATTATCAAAATAATTGTAAAATAATTATATCATGCAATGTATTAAAATAAACTATAAATACTTTTTTTATGAATTTGATTAACAAATTATTGTTATTATTCAATTTTTTTTTGTATTGATATAAATCATTGTTTCTTTGAAGTTTTTTTTTATATGGCTAATGTGTCTCGTAAGGGCTTTTTTCATGTAGATCTGGACTCCCAGATTGAAAAAAAATATTGCAGGGGGGAATAGCTTGAAGTCTTTTGCACATATTGTGCTTTAGTGATACAAGAGTACCGAGTCTTCCATAAAGGCTGATATTTACTCAATTTGCCTGTTTTGATGTATCATAAATGCGAAGGATTTTGTAAACTATATCAATTCTGAAGTGAAACTCAAAGATTTATCAATCTATAAAATATTTCTTCAACTGGTTTGTTCATTTTCGATAAACGGATGATCTTGTAAATGGTGCAAGAGATTAAACAAACCGATTTTAACTCGGCTGGGTGTTTATTTAATGACCTTTATGGGTCTTTTAGTTCCACTTTTGATCAAGTTGAATGGCTCTTGAAACTTCCCGTCGAAGTCGATCTCTGAAAATTCTCTGTTCATTCAAGAAGTGCAAGGTTTTCGGAGGTTTTTTTTGTTGGTTGTTTTTTCCAAAATTTATTAAAAATTTGTGTAAATCAAGTTTTTTCTTCTTGTTCGGTTTTCTCCAGGATTTCGAATGTAAAACGGAAACATTTTTTTCCGGCAAGATATCGAAGGCAGCTTTTGTATACATTTAATGCATGTGCCATAATGAAAATTGTTCTTGGTTTAAACTAAAACTGGTTTCTTCGTCTCCAAAACTCAAAACAATTCACTCATAAACGCACTTTATCACCTGGCGTGTCCAGTAGATTCATCAAGGTAAATCTATCTTGAGTATAAGGCCAGCAGGATCTGTACCAGTGGTATGTCTCGACTGTGTGCTCAAATTGCACAGACAGCTATTCTGTCGGATTACTCCCGTAAGGGGTGACATACCCCCATAGCTAGCCCAGGCATCTGTCAGGAAGAAGGAAGCTCCAGTCAAACTTACAGCCTAGAGGCATTGTGCAGGTCTTTGGGCAATTCATACACAGACCTGATCGTCTATAGACCTGAAAAAACACGGGGAACCTTTCCGGATTTCCGTTCACGGAAAAAAAAGCCACCATCACATCGCCTGGTAAATTCATCGCGAGGTAATTCCTTCGCGATGAAATCATCTCTCAGTCGGTGGTAAAAGTAGTATAGTACTAACCAATAAGAATTGTTGTTACTTCTGTCGTGTTAACATGGCTTAGTCAGAGAATCGAGTACAAAAGTACGCACTATTATTGTTGTTTTAATGTTACTCAATAAAGATTGATCATTGACAATATTCCATAAAATACGATGCATTTTTTAACATATTAATTTAGACATATATTTTTCTTGTAAACAGGCCACTGAGGACACATCGCGCCGACATTACAGCGTAGCAAGAATCCTGTTTAAGGTACGTTTGCACATCATTAAATATTCTTTTACAAGATTGTATGTGTATATAAAATACACCGATTTAGAGGGTGCGCTGAATTTCCATTCCCAAGCCCGTACCACTTTAGTTCGGAATTCTCTCACCAATTTTTCCATTAGATTCGCCCGATTATTTCGTTAGTTACAAATTCGAGGTTAAAGATTAAGAAGAATGGGTGATTGCACACTTAGGTAAACCACTCACCAATAACTAACTTATCAGCACATTCAAAAGAAGCAAAAAGCTGTTGACCTTGACTGAATATTTATATTGGTCATTAGACTATGAAATGGTACTGAAAAGTCATTTTTGTCCGTACTTATTGGTTTCTCGTTAATACACTTAGCATAAATCAATCTGTTACAAATGCACTCTTAAATTCCGGAAGGTATCATAATAACTCGATCTATCTATCTATCAATCAATCTCTCTCTCTCTCTCTCTCTCTCTCTCTCTCTCTCTCTCTCTCTCTCTCTCTCTCTCCCTATATATATATATATATATATATATATATATATATATGGAGAGAGAGAGAGGGGGGAAGATATAGAAAGAGAGCCGAGGAAAACTTCTAGAAAACTCATCGTTTGCGAAGCCGAGCCGTCATATATATATATATATATATATATATATATATATATATATATATATATAAGACACAGACTCATAGACAAGTGAGATTGTGTAAGGGTTTAGCTTTTCACACAAACGTACATCGAAACTGAAATATACGCACTCACACCTTATATATTTTATTGTAAATTAATTATTCTTCAATGAATCTATATCCAAGATATTTTATTCTTTCAGGGAAGAAATCCAGAGGAAATATCAAGTGAGTGTATTCCAAGTTCTGCTCTTATTATAACAGCCGAATATTTGATACTTTTCTTCATAATTTGGTCGTTATTTTCTGTGAGTGAATTCTTTTTTTTTTATTTTTTATAGGAGCAGAGGTAGGAAAAGCAAATTACAACAGTGAAACCTTAGCCCTGATCGTTGTTGTGGCAATTCTAGCCGTGATCGTAGTCATTGCACTTGGTATCCTGATATATTCTCATCAAAGAAAATCAAACGGAAAACAGGTAATAAAAAAAAAGTAAACGTGTGTTTTGAAATTGACTATTAAATAAATCTTCTTCCTTGGCACGATTCAGGGTTAACCATGTGGTTTTTGGTGCAGTTGCTAGGTTTAACTTAGGCACTCATTAAAGAACTTCGCCTCATCCCATTCACCGTCTCTCCCAGGCTCCGCTTATTGTGAGCATTCTATCTCACCGAACGATCTAAGCCTGACTGAGTTATTCGTCGGTCATAGGAAAGTTAGATCTTTTTGAAAAATTTTAGTTCGCAATGGGGAATTTTCTTTTTCTGACGTTTTTTTTTTTTCTTCTTTCGTCAACTTATTCGTTTTCTAATTGCTGGTTCTATGTAGATAATTATGAAAAGCTCAAGAGTTTAATAGCATGATTGCTAAAATTTTGAACAAATAATTACATTTTTGAAGACGTATAATTCAAACATCACTAATTTTCCTACGCAAAAAAGAATAGTAATGCTATAAGAGTTTAATGAGAGTAATTCAAATGGCAAGAATGAAAGACAACCGATGGACATCACGTCTCATAACATGGATCCCCAGAGATCACATAAGAAACCGAGGCCGACAGAACACAAGATGGAGAGATGAACCTGACAGATTCAGGAAATACTGGCTCCGCGATGCCCATGATGGGGAATTGTGGCGAATCCTGGGGAAGGTCTATGTCCAACGATGGACGTTAAAAGACTGATGCTGAACAAGAATCGGATCCACTGACCATTACACCAACAGAGGGAAAGGAGTTGTCACCAGAAAGACGAACGACGTAAAAGTTGGAGCGATTTAAGAGACCAACATTTCAATACTTGAAATAGTTCATATCAAAGACATTTCTACATGGAAGAAGCTGGCTATTTCTTACGTCTAATAATGAGTCTTCTTTCGTTTCTGTCTTCCATTATCGCAAACCAAGGAAACTGGTCCCGCTTTTCCGTATATGTTTACCCGGCCCATCTCTTCTTTCAATCTTCATTGCTGCATCGGAGGAGTGCTCGAATTTCATTTTTTTTTTTTTCCTCCTGGACTTTCACAACCGAATCCAAAGTCAACGGGTTTAAAACACTGGTCTCTTTACCATAGCCAGTACTCTCTGAATTTGTCTAGTTCGACTCTCCATTTTGCATTCTGGGGATCCACGCTGTTAGTCGTGATGTCCATCGGTTATCTGCCATTCTGGCAAAATACCAGCCCATCGCCATTTGAGTTTTCCAATGGATTCTACGATGTCTTGGTCTCCTGGTTTTCCCCGAAATATTCTACTGTTTTGTGATCTGTGTGAGGTTGAGCATTATTCTTTCATGTGCACGTTGCATGGTTCTCAGTTTGAAGATCAGTCTCCTGGTTAGATTCCACGTTTCAGCTCCATAGGTGACTATCGGGAGAATGCGTTAGTTGTGTACCCTTCTTTTTAGAACTAATTGGGTTTTCTTGTTCTTAAAGGTTAAGCTTGCTCTGTCGAAGGCTTGCGATTCTAGAGTGATTCTTCGCTTAATTTCTTCTTTTGAGGATTTCGTGGAGATTTGTTATCCAAAGTAGATGTAGTGGAACTGAAAAGTTTGGGCTAGCTGGTGTCAACTTATCGTACCCCTTTTATGCGCAAGAGTTGCTTCCCTTAGAAAACTATTTCATTATTTGTAAGAGATAGATGATTGTGCACAATAATATAAGGATTCTGGAACGATTTCTCGGTTGAATTCCCAACTTCTCTCTATATTCCAAGCTTTTGCATAATTGCGATCGCAGAATTGCTTAAATATCGCTGCCAAAAATGACAGTAAGGGTAAAATAGTATTTCCATGACACTCTTTAAATTTTGCAATCGTTCGCAACGTATATTTCACGCACTGACAAGACATTATCATTTCTCGTTTCAGATGACTGGTCATATCAATGACGGAATGAGCCATCTATAAATCTGCTTGACATCAGAATCAATCATTTAGATTAACAGAATATATTTAAAAAATGAAGTTGACAACTTGTAAACCATTCGAAAGCAAAAATATTATGGACTTTCGTTTTTGCAGAGAAGCTGTGTACAGTGGTTTTGATATTATAAAATATAGGAAAAATATGAAAGAATGTACGTGCTTGCCCGAGAGCGCGTATAAATGTATGTGTACGTGTGTGTGTATGTGCGTTATTGCGATTACACCAAAATTACTCACAGTGTTTGGACGTGATGACAGGGATATACCTAATGATTACTATGGGCCTCTAATTTGCCAACAAATTGACAAATGATTTGAATTTTGAATTGAACTTGAAAAGAAGGTGAATAAATTGGACATGGCCAACGAATTTCCACAAAAATCTCATCCATTAAAAAGATCTCATTAATTTGCTAGATTTTTTAAGATAAATTAACCATCTAACTAAGCAAAGGAATTTTACCCACAGAAAGAGCTTTGGGGGACAGCACCCCCCCCCCGGGGGCAGTCGAGCCTCGAACAAAAAAAGATAATTCTTGAAATTTACTGTTATTAAACCATTAATTACAATCGTCAGAAATTTCTGTCGTAGTAGTTTTATGGTTCACTCAATGAGATTTCTGTTCTATTGTAATTGATGGCAACTCACTTTTATCTGTGAGTCAAGGCTTTTATCTTGCAATGTATAACCATTACTCTTCATTACCTTTCGCAGTTAATGGGTTGAGACATGTCCGAAATATGCCCCAATCTGATGGCAAATACAAATACAGATTGAGTACCTCTTATTCGAAATGCCTGGAACCAGGAGTGTTTCGGATTTCGAAATATATGTATATGCATAATGAGATATATTGGGAATGGGGCCAGTTATGCAGGGGGTTATTTAATGTATATTTATCTCCCATTAATTAGATTGTGTACAAAAACAGTTGTTTTTTTCTACTCGTTGAATAAAAAAAAAAGTTTTTAAATAATTTTTAAAGCCGTTTGATTTCATTTTATTGTTTTAAAAAGAAACAAACGTTGGATTTTTAAAAGTTTTGGATTTTGTAACATTTTAGTTTTCAGAGTCTCGGATAAGGGATACTCACCTTTTCTTTCTAAACATAATAAGGAATATATGTCCAAATTTTCAACCCCCTAGCTCCATTGGTGCATATACGCAGGATACATACGGATATACATACACAGCCAGCCAGACCGACTTCAGAACTGAAGAGACCTATGCTAACAGTTCTGGTTGACGGTTCCTAAAAATTAGATAGAAATTAACAAGATCAATTAAAATATATTACATATTTCTTGAAGAGTTATTTCATTGATTCCGTAGAAAGTTGATAAGAGAATTATTATGAAATGTGTACAATCTTTTGCTATTTGTCAATAAAACCTAGTTTTATCATTTCATCAGTGCTCAGAAAACTTTGGCATCGAAACAGAAAATCTGTCAGATCAATAAAAAGTTTCGAGTCAACAATTTCATCTTCTACCTGAAATTTTCACTCAGAAAGAAGGAAGTTTTGTGTCTGTTATTTATCTGCTAACGGAGATATTACCGTATGCCTAGTTCCCCAAATTCAATTTCAACCGCTGAACATAAAACAAGAGACCCAGTTCAGATGATTGAAAGTGCAGAACTGTAGCAAGAGAAGCAAAAATAAAGGCCAAGTTTGTGACCCTAGAGCAGAGTTTTCAAAACTTTTTACACTGGCGACACACTTTTTAAAATCAAAATTTCATACGACATATTTCTTGAGTAGCAGAATGTCGCCCAAGCAGCTCAACCAACTCAGGAGAAATACATTTTGAAAGATGGACTAAATCATACAAAATTTCGCGACACACCTAGAGATTATCGACGGCACACAGTTTGGAAAGCATGCCCAAGAGCAATACCGATATTTACTTTGACACCTGAAATCACCTGCAAATTATTTGAAGGACCCACTTTTTTTTTTTATTGAAATTAAAAATATTTTCCCACTTATTTGTATGATTGTTAATTTTATTTTTTTAACAAAATGAAAGATAAATGTAAACATTATAGAACAGAAAATGTGGATGAAGATGACCAAATATTCTCATCTTTCAACAAAAAGAAGGTTGCATGAAAACGGGTGAATTACATGATACAAAACTTGAGCACAACTATTCTAAATGTCCTTATACTTTACTCTTGGCCATTTTGTTTTTACTTGCTATAACCACGTTAGCGTGCCATTCTACATTCGTTCGCCGTTAACCGATAGAGACAACCAATTTTGTTAATGGGCGTATCATATCGACTTGGAAGTTTTGATACAAAGCTCTACCAAAGGAACTCTTGCCCTCATCACTGGCACTCCTGACCGTAGAGCGAAGCAGGAAATTTTTTCATGGCTTTAAATTTATCTTTAAACCATATTGATAATTCTTCTGCTATTTGGAGGTTTCTGAACTTTTTATTTAGAAAGAACGGTTTTTAATTACCGATGAATATAAACTTTGACACAATTATGGATGAGACTATTTTAAAAGTAAATTTTAGAAATCTTTCGTTTCATTTCATGCGAAACATTTCATCAAGTATGCTAATGCATGAATCTGGAATTTGAATTACCTTCGCTTGAATTCATCAATAGGTATTGAAAGATGTAGCAAAGAAATTTGGTTAGATATTGACGTTTTCTTTCATCCATTAAAAAAATTGAAATTTAAAACAAACTCACGCTGACATAGTATAGAAGGTGTAGAAACTCGGCTACTTGACCTTTGAACTGTGTTCACCAGTAAATGGCACCCCTGGTAAATTAAAGTATTTTTCTTCAACTTGTCAATGAAAAGTGAGCAATATTCCCCCAAAATTCAGTCAGAATCATCAAATTACGTAATCATTTCCGATGCAATGTTTTTTTTAATATTTATTCTATTTTTGAAAGAATTTTGAGAATCAACATAATTTTTTCTGATGACAGAACCATCAATTATGGCGGATTCGATATATTTTTGTCAGAAACGTGAACACGGCCTTCATCCGCTCAGTGATCCTCTATGAATTAACAAAAGTATTTTTCTTCATTCGTCTGACCTTACGCTATTCTCTTACAATTAAAATCAAAATCAAACTTTCAAACAAGATACTCAATTATTGCAATATGTTTTTAAAAGAGCGTTACAAAATTATATTATTATATGTATGATAGTGCATACATTCATGAATGCGCAATCACGGTTCATGTTTAAATACATTAGCAAATAGTTATAAATAAGCAATAACAATGTAGTTTATGAATTTATTCTATTTTCCTTTCATGTGAAGGTAATTCTGTGAGCCTTGGTTCATCCTAAAACTAACAGGGATTAATTCCATTTCGCACGCGTAAACTAAAATTCTACCGGCTACCTGTTTATTTTTCTTTTTATCTCAAACGTGCCACTGGTGTTAATGTCTAGGGTTAAGGACGATTATGGTCGGGGATGCATTTGACAAAACAGATTAAATATTTTTTTTTCATTATTGAATAACGTTCTATTGACCACAAACGGATTTTTATCATTCACTGCTTCTATCAAGTTATATATATATATATATATATATATACGGGGGGGGGGAGACGGCACCTCAGGCCGGTCTCTGAAGCCCTCCACCGGTTGGTGAAGTGCGATGCTGGCCAGGCCGTAGTTGACTGGTCGCTGTATCTCTGCCTCAAATCGCCCCACCTCGCCCACGTTGTGTCCAGACCCGAGGTGTGCAGTTTTTGGCTAAAAGACTCTGCGGCGCTAGAACAAAGACACCCGGAGGTGTTACAAATTGAAAAGGAACCATCGACACTGAGTGTAAACATGCAATAAGATTTATGTCAGCATTACTACTGGGTGACTGGTCAAAATATACGTCAATACAGGTGAGGGCACTATGGAATGACTATCAAGTCTGTCTTTCTGGTTATCTACTTTATATCTCTTGGTATGTCTATTTGTATAGCTTCAACAAAGCTCTCGAGTCGGAACCAGGAGTCTCTCGAGATCATCCACTTGACGTCTCTTGGTATACCTACATAGCTTCACCAAAGTTCTTGACTATTCTGGGGTAAGGATCATACGTGGTGACAAGGAACGTAGAATTCTAGGCAGTGTCCCGATGGCTTCTCTGTATTCACTCTGCTGCTAATAAAAAATTGCTGACTTATATGATGATCGGCACCTTTTGTTCGTGGGGGCGATGGCTGAAGGGTTATAGATTGATTTTCCTCGTCTAAGCAGGTAAATATTGAAATCATGCTGACTTGAACAATCTTCATTCAGTCCTCTCCAAATTTGGGGATCCACAATTTTTTTTGGATAAGCACTTTTAACGATATATAAGTTTATTTCAAAACTGACTGTTAACAATAACTAATAATGTATCAACAAGTGTACCTGCCTGGTAGAACACCTATCTTTTCAAGTTATTAAACAAAGAATTTTTCAAAATTAAAACAGTCTTTAAAATGTCCTGGTCCCGAACTGTACAACCTTTTCTGGTGTGAATATATATATATATATATATATATATATATATATATATATATATATATATATATATATATATATATATATATATGTATGTATGTGTGTATGTGTGTGTGTGTGTGTGCTCGATTATATATATATATATATATATATATATATATATATAATACAAATCAGAAATATAATATGATACAGTACAATATCCGATGTATAATGGGTTTATTTCATAGAGAGATCGATACATTCAACATTAAGTTAATTTAGAGTAGAGCTTGAAATATAATATTGTAAGGATTTGCTACAAAAGCACGTTTAAGATTCTGTTATCATTGGGCTTGAGAATATATATATATATATATATATATATATATATATATATATATATATATATATAAGGAATTTGGGCCATTCTCTGAATGAATGGTGAACACACTACAGATCGACCATTGTTGGACAAAAAACACATGGAGTTTAATCCATTCGAGCTTTCCGAAGTAAGGAGAATTAGAAGACGGGTCACCGTGACCATCTTGAAGTAAAGAGCATTGCCATCTCATTCATGAAAGTTAGAGATATATACGCGTTTGGAGCACGTGCTGTGGACACGGTTTAATAGCCGTGCGTATTTGAGATGCCTCGACATCGGTGAACAGAAATAGGCAAAATTATTACTGAGATTGGTCACGGTGGAAAAATGGTCACGTTTGGATCGGCCGGGAGTTTGGCTGAATGATACTGACTTTAGAGAGGGAGAGAGAAAGAGTAGCCGGCAACAAGTGGACGTAACCAGCGAGAGGTACCGGTGCCAATGAGCGATTTTTGAAGGGTTTCGTATCTAATTCTCAAGTAAAAGTATCGAGAAGTATAGGGACCGATATATATATATATATATATATATATATATATATATATCCATCCTTTGGAAAATACTTTACTTATTGAGGAAATAAACAATGAAACCATTGTCCTGGATTAATTATTCTGATGTAAGTTCCTTTTTCTAAAGCCACTCTTCAGTGAAGTGAGTTACGTAAGTCTATTACTCAAACAAAAGGAATGTAACGAAAAACAACACCGCCTCAAAAATTCACCGTAGTAAATTCTAATCCACCCCAACTGATTAATGCGGTAAATTCTGGCCCATCCCACCTTTTCCAAAATTAGAAACCGTTAATGTTTACAAATCCGATCATCTTGTGAGTATTTGACTCTTTATTTTACTAATTACTTCGAACAAATACCAAGAAACCCAGTATAGAGATATGACCGCTTCGAATTATACTTTATTTAACAGATGCTTCGCTCATATTTTATGCATTCATTCAGCCACTTTATTGTTCATCGTTATAATCCATGTTGAATAATTGAATGAAATTTTTTTGTAAAATTAAAAAATTTGGCCGGTAAATTTGATTTTTTTTCTCCTCAATGATTTTCCTAGTTCAAGTGTGAATATGGAAAATCGAATATCCCATTTTTCTTGGAGTTGTATGAATAATTTAAGACTCAATTACCTCCCTTGGTCTTCTCTACCTGGACTCGTACTCCGACCACACATTCTAAAAAGCTCAGCTTTTTTTTAAAGGTACCCAGAAATTAAAGAATAAAACCACCACACATTTGTTTATCTGTCTTTATTTTTAAATTGCACTTTTTCGAGACATCCAAGGACATTTTCCTGGCTTCTTTGAGCCTATTGTAGGAACAAACAATTTTCAGCGTGAAATCCAAACCCGATTTTTAAAATGTAATAAAATTTTAAAACTCCCACTCTCGATTTTTCAAATGTTTGTCTAAACAAAATCCCCCCAAGGAACAAATATATTTCCGTTCATTATATTGTAGATTTTGACTGTTATAAATTCAATGTTTCCTATATTCAGCAGAAGATGTCAATAATGACACCATATCGATGACAGTAAATACATATTTTTTTTAAATTCACGATTCCATTGAAAAATTTGCAAAAAAAATGCTTTTGTTGAATTCAAATAATTTTAGTGAAAATACTTAGTTTCATTTTCAGTGAACTACACTGTGCTAAAAATGTCCAATATTTTGCATTGAGCAAAATGAAAAAAGCACTTTTAACACTATCAATTAGCATGTTTCCTTCGTAGTTATCAATCTTTATGATATATGTTGACACACAACTCATTTTCTGCTGACTGCGGATGACAGATGGGACGTGCTGTGGGATTTAGAACATTAAAATGCACCACAGCTCCGCCATAACATGTCGTTTGGATCAATTTACAACCTTCCCTAATTTGAAATGGTTACCGATCTACATGAAAAAAAAACAGAAGAAAATATACTAAGAATGTATTCCGAAAATATTTTTTCATCATTTCGCAGTATTTGATTATTCATCATTGTTATAATACTTATTTATAAATTCCAGTTTAAGCATGATATAAGAAGAACAAAAAATATACATTTCAAACAATCGATAAAAATGTTCCCTTTTAAAAAAAATACTGAGTGAAAAAAGTTGTTTTTTTTCTCCAGATCAAAAGCTCAAATTATGATTGATCAAATAAAGCTAGAACCTTTGCTGAGCTGGAAAATATTTTAGTTAATTTCCCTGTATTTTTAGATCACAAAGGAAAAATTTCATTCGAGCAGTTCCTTGATATTTTTTTAAAAAGGGCAAATGTAATATCTTGAGGGATATATTTGTAAAATTTGTAAAAAATCAATGAAAGCATAAAAATATAGATTAAAATAAATCATCAAATTAATGAAAGGTGAGGAATCCTATTAAAAAATTTCTTCCCTGAAATTTAGAATGGAAAATCATTTTTCTGAAATTAGTCGTTTGATAAATAAATATTGAAAATTTCATTAAAATTGAATAATATGCTGACTTTTGCCAAATCCAAAAAATTTCTTCGGTGTTGATTTCATACCTTAAGTTTGAATCCATTTTGTTCATGCCTAGCTTATTGAATTGAAGCATCAGTTTTTGTGGCATATTATTATTTTGATATCAGTGAAATGAATTATATTTAGTCCTGGCAGACCTAAAAGGAAAAGTTCTGTTGACCTTGATAGTTTTACTGCAATCAGTTCCAGTTTGCTTTCTTTGTTTTTGTATTTATTTATTTATCTTTCAGGTAGCATTAATTTTAGGTTTCTGTTATAGTAAGTACAAAGTAAAGTACTTCTACTCACTACACTAGTTTGTAGTTAAATAGTCACAGCATGAGAGCATCTTTCATTCTTTTTATTAATACGGCAATAAAAATAGCGTTTAAACAGTCAATCACAAAAAAAATTTAATCCAAAAAATTGAACTTGTTCAGTGTACAAAAAATCTAACTTGTGTACGATTTATGCGATTCTTCAAGTGCAAAATCTTGAGATTTAATGTCTGGAAGTTATTTTTCTTCTTCTTTAGAGGCTGTTTTTTGTAATCATGATGACAAAAATTAAATATGTACTTCAATATCTATGAACTGTCATTAAATCACATGACCATAAAAAGTAGTTACAAGTTAAATCAAAATGAAACCAATTGTTTACAAAAATACGATATCTAAAAAATAAACACCTTATTTGTCAACTCAAGTTTATATAAAGAAGGAAAATCCTTTACTAACACAAAGCTAAATCTACATCTTCAACTTTGTTTTTTTTTTTTTTGTACAAACAAAATCAACTGACTTCTGAAATTTAACATCATCACTATTCTATTCACAGCAATCCTTCATTTTGTGAACGCAGAAATTTTGACCATTGTCAAAATTGACTACGGATGCACAAAAGGGCAAAAACAATGAGATATGACTCAAGCAGTACAGGTGACCGATAAAAATGAAAATGCTATACCTGAATTGCTTATATAAGAAATAAATACGTATCCCTTCCAAAAGTTATCTTGTTTAAATGTAAATAAAAAAGAACATAATTAAATACAACAGGTTCAACATTAAAACAAAGTATTTACTTCAATGTGCAACGTTCATATTATTGATCATTTCATTTATATTTATTTATTCATTTATTATTTGGTAATATGGCTTAACCATTTTTGAAATCAACTATGGATGCAAAAAAGGCAAAAATTATCCGTAGTCGATTTCAACAATTGTTGAAATTTTTGCATTCACAAAATGAAAGACTGCCTTATTCACTGGAATCTTTTTCTTTTTTTTAATTTTTCAATATCAAGAAAAATGTCTAGCAACATCTGCCTCATAAATCTATCCAAAGATTGATTTTTATTTCATTTGCTCCTTCTTAACCATGGCCAATCTTGGTGATGTTTATTTTAAGAAAGAAAAAAGAAAACAAGTCCAAAGCCCATGTATTTGATCTACTTTTTCTATTACCAAAGAATCAAAGAAAAGATGAGTGACCATTAGCACACTTGCATATTTAACTCAGAACTCTTGGCAAGAATAGAAAAGTGAAAGAAAAGTAGGTGGGAAGTAATGGGAAACATTCATATTTAAAATAATTGTTTTTATTGCTGCTACTTTGCCTGTCCATGATTTATAGAAGAAATGGATACTTTATTTATTATATCATATATGTATTTGTATATGTATATATCAGCACATTGTCCTTGGTTTTGGAGGGACAAAAACTTTTGGGACTTCTTTGTCTTATCAATATAGTATAATTAAATTTCTTGGAATACTCTAAATCTTAAAGTTTAATTTCTTTCTTTTTTTACAGATGTTCCAGCTTGAAAAAATATTTGATCGACCAACATAATTTGGCAAATCTGAATGAGTCATCATTTCTTTTGGTGACCAGAAATGAAGAAAACATAGGATACTACACAAGAAAAATATTGTGAAACTTAGGGATGTTCTTATGAACTGTATGAACCTTCCTTTTCATGAAATAAAATTTGGTGATGTGTATAAAAAACATAATGGAGAGAATTCAGTTTCTTGGGAAGTGTGTGGCTTTTGCTTTTAAAAAAAAGTTATACTGGGTTTAACAGATTCCAATACACACTGGAGAGAAGTCATAATTGTGGATCTAAAACAACGTTTATTAAAACACTTGAGACGAACCATGCACTTGGTAATTGAATAGGTTTTTTTTACTTAAGTCGGGTTTGAGGCAATATATTCAATCAAAAACTGGAAAGAAATTATATTCATCTATAGAATGTAGATCTTCCTTTTTGTGGAATATTTTACAAACTTACATAATTTGGTGAATTTGAATGTTTCATTAGTTTTTTGTGGACTCACAAAGACTATGAAATACTATCCAGGAAAAAAAAATTTATCAAACTTGTGGATATGGATTTGCTAACAGTTTGCAAACTTGAAAATAAAAACATTTGAAACCCATACTAGAGGGAAAACATACTCTTGCGAAGTGTGTGGCTATTCCTTTCCACAAAAGTCAGATTTGATGTACATATACAAACACAGAAGAAGCCTTGTTCTTGTGGAGTGTGTGGGTGTCTTTTTCCAAGAATTTACATTTGATGGGCAATATGCGAACACCCACTAGAGAGAAGCTTTATTCGTGTGAAATGTGTGGCTCTTCTTTTTTATGTAAGACAGGCTTGGTTGGACATATGCAAACACATGCTAGGGAGAAACAATATCCTTGTGACATGTGTGATGTTTGTTTTTCTGATAAGTCTAACTTGAGCCGACACATGCGAATACACGCCGGAGAGAAACCATATTCTTGTGAAGTGTGTGGCTTTTGCTTTTCCGATAAGTCAAATTTGAGCCGGCATGTGCAAACACATACTGGAGAAAAACCATATTCTTGTGAAGTGTGTGGATCTTCCTTTTTACTGAGGACAAATTTGCTGAAGCATATGCGAACGCACACTGGAGAAAAACCATATTCTTGCGAAATATGTGACTCTTCTTTTTCTGATAAGTCAACTTTAAAGAGACATAAGCTAACACATAGCGATGAGAAACCATATTCTTGTGAAGTGTGTGGCTCTTCCTTTAGACAGAAATCCCACTTGGTGGGACATATTCGAACACATACTGGAGAAAAACCTTATTCTTGTGAAATGTGTAATTCTTCCTTTTCAACAATGACATACTTGGTGGTGCACATGAGAACACATACTGGACAGAAGCCCTATTCTTGTGAAGTATGTGGTTCTTCCTTTTTAATAAAGTCAGATTTGGTAGTACATATAAGAACACACACTGGAGAGAAGCCATGTATATGTGAAGTGTGTGGATCTTCTTTTTCACGAAAGTCAAGTTTAAGACAACATCTGCGAACACATACTGGAGAAAAACCATACAGTTGTAAAATATGTGGCTCTTCTTTTTCAGTTAATTCGACATTGAGGAATCATATGAGAACACATACAGGAGATAAACCGTATTCTTGTGATATGTGTGGCTCTACTTTTTCACGAAAGTCACATTCATTGGAGCATATGCGAATACACACTGGAGAGAAGCCATATTCTTGTGAAGTGTGTGAATTTCCCTTTTCACTGAAGTCAAATTTGAGGCAACATATGCAATCACACTCTGAAAAGAAGTGATAATCATCAGTAGCATTTAGGTCTTCCTTTTTGTGTAAGTTAACTTCTGTAAAAACATGTGAGCACTCGCTTGAAAGCAGTTCATTTAGGCATTTCCTTTGAAACAATACATATCAAATCAAACACTAACTAAAAACATGTATTCTTGTAAAAGATAATTAGATTAAACAGTGAGTGAGTATAACTTGAAAATCTGCAGCCCCTGTTTACAATAGAATGCTTGGTGACGTTATGTTTTACTACCTTAAGATAATGATAACTTGAATAATAAGAATTTCCACTCCAAATCTGACTGATTTTGAAGTGTGTCATTAAACTTCTATAATTTTTAGAAGAGTCATTACCTTTCCAAGTGTCCAGACTGTTGGACTTCTTTTGTTGTTACTGCATTATTTTGGCTAATACTTTCTACAACCCTCTTCAGGTTAATTATCCATGAAAAAAGATATCTTTTTTTTTTTCAAAAACTCATTATCAATATGCTGATCTGTGCATGTCATTTCAACAAACATGTGCTATACATTCAAATCCATTCTCAGTAAACTACAACCAGTGATCATATTTTTTATATGCAAGGATGATCACCCATTCTTAATCTACACTGGGTAGAAGTAGAGATTTGTCTGTTATTCTAATGTATTCCACTTTCTTCTCAAATTTTCATTTATCTATAATTGGACATCATCCCAATGGGGGTAATGTAAATGTATCTCCAGGTAGAAATTACTCTAATAGTAATTGTTGATATTTTCATCTCAGTGATCAATGAATTCAAGCTTTCATTGATTTATTCTTGAATTAATTCGAACAGTAAAACTTCTGAGTATCTTTTAAAATGTATTCATAAGTTTTTTCTTCTGCGCCATTCATAGTTTCTTCCAATTAAGTTACCTTATAGATTTTTGGATTGAGCTGAAATTTTATACTGGAGACTGTTGGACCAAGGTGCAACTTTTGTATACATCGAACTTTAAAAAAATATCCTTATGCTGGCTGAAGCTCCAGCCATTCCTGCTTAGAAAACTGATACTCAACCTTTTCAAGTGCTGAAACTCTATGCTAAAATATTTGAGTTTGTAGGGATTATCAAATATATTCCCTTTGAAATTTATTATACGTGCTTGAAATTAAATTTATTAGTTGACTCTGCCTCTTTGATATAATTGGTACTGTTACTCTACAATGAAGTGTTTGGTTAATTTAGTTGTGTATAAAACCTTGATTATCATTGAAGGATATGGTTTGTTTACTGATCTCAAGCCAATTGTACATTTTGTGATAAAGGAATATAATGTGGTACATGTATAGCCATAGGCTTTTGAAAAAAATTCAGCATATTGCCTATGGTAACCACTTCAAAATGACTTTTAGCAACAACTTTTCAGATCAATAGAAATTTCTGAGTATTTGCTCTTGGAAAAATCAAAAACAAATAAAAGCAATTAAGTTGATGATTTTCAGAGTTATATTTGCCCTGATATAAATAAAAATTGTTACTGAATAATATAATAGTGCAATTGTTGTCAGCTCTTCTGTTAGAATATTTCATATTCCATGTTTTTTTTTTCTATATATCAGCAATATTCAATAAAACATTTACTTGTTATGGGACTTTTAAATAATTTCAGCACCAAGCCATATCCCTTTTGCTGCTGCTGTGAAGGAAAAAAAACTTTTTTATTTGAGAAACATTTTCTCAACAAGTTTATCAAGCACGCCAACATAATTTTATGTACTCAGGAAAAGGCTCTTATGACAATGGATGCTTAATGTAAAAAACATTAGTTATGATTCCTAGTTCTTTCTCACATTTTACATTCATGATTTTCACCATAAATATTCTGCTCTTGAAATTAAAATATACTATCATATGTTTTGATTTTATATTAATTTAAGAAGAAAAAGTTCTAACACCACAGTATAATGGTTTCTTTAGTCATATAATTGTGAAGGAAGCCACTTTAAAGACAAAATATCATACTATTACTCTTAACAAACATGTTTATGTATGACAGCTCCTTTGATTTTTCTCACTTTCCGACGGCATTTATAATCTGAACTTCTTTCCATGGAGGGCAGTATTCACCTTTATCTCTCCAGATGTGGTCCGCCATGGCCAGATTTTTTTAATTAGCCTTTGGTTTTGTCTTTTTTGTCTGACTTTGAAATTGCAACTAATTTCCCCTTCATAATTCCTCCTATATTTACACAGAATATTATGAATACATTTATTGGTCACACTTATATCTCATGAAGTTGCGAAAAGTGGAAGGACTACTAAAAATAACCTAGATTTCAAAACAACTTCAAATCTTTTGAATATGTTCTGCTATCCCTTGTACATGTGAAATTTTGGTAGTAGTAATATATTTGCTCTCCTACCATTTTTTTTTTTTTTTGGGTGAAAATGTGTGTATGTATGAGCGTGAAGGGTAGCTATTTTGTTTGAGAGTGTATCTTTTTCTTATTCCTCCTCCTCTAATGTGAAATCATTGCTAAGAACCTCTACTTGATTTTTCAGATTACTGGCTAACCCACTCTTAACATGGTGGTTTGAATTATAATTCAGAAACAGATCCATATGCATTGCTTTCTTGTGTGATGGTACTATATCTACCCTCTATGCAAGTTATTAGTACATCCAGAAAAAAGAGTCTGTTGTTGTCCTCTTTTTCCATCAGGAAATGTATTGATGGTCTGATTGAGTTCAAATGGTTGAAAAGGACTTGTACGACAACATTGGTGAAGCTAGAGTATAAACGTGTCATCCACTTATCTAAGCCAGACCGAGGCTTTCAGCAGTGATTAGCCTGAAGTCAGATCTTGAAAAAATACTCTATATAAATACTGGAGATCATCAGGGAATTTGGCGAACATATAGCTAGGTCTTTTTCCCATTAATTTATATCAGGTCCAAACTGGAAATGTGTAGTCCTCACACAAACCATCAATATCTCCAAAAAGTTAATAATGGGGATTCCGGTGTAGTTCTTTCTGAAATTTCCAGTTTGTCTTGTCAAATGAGCAAAGTTTCTTCTATCAGTACTTTAATGACTACATCGAAGTTCACTATTTGTGATGAGATATCCTGTAGTCAGACTGACTGATAGAACAGTATCAAAATTTTAGGTAAGAGCATTTAATTTAATCTCATATCCCCAAAGGTTCCAAATGAATTTCAATGAAATTTTGTGAAAGGGTGGACAATAGGCTATGAAAGAAGTCAAGAAATTATGTAGTGGATCCATTGCACAATTATCTCCCTTATGTCCTAGGTAACTGTCCACAACCACAAAGTATCTCAAGAAAAGTATCTTCATGATATCTCCAAAAGTTCTCAATGAATTTCAATGAAATTTTCTTGATGATCACGCAATAGATAGGAAAAAAAGTGATTAAATTTTTGAGCCGATCCACACACAATTATCTCTCCTTCATTGTAAATATCTCTCCACACCACACAATATCTTCAAAATTTCTCGTTCTGTATGCTTGATATTTCCAGAAGTTCTTGATGAATGAAATTTTGTCAAACAATGAACTATGAGCACATGCTCCCTGCATAAACCTTACACAGTATGAAATTTCCAACAATATACAATATGCCTGTTTTTCATGAAAATTTTTTTTCCGTGAGTAGAGCAACACTGCAAAAATCCACTGGTGCTAAATTTCTTTTGAAACTTATCCAGAATGTCAACTCCAGATAATACTGAAGTCAATTGGTCAACTTGAAAATTCTTGAGAGGGTCTATAACAGCATCAGGACAATAAACGTCTTTTAGGACAGATTATTTACTAATAACTTCACAAATACATTTTCATGTGACTTTGAACGATCATCACAAAAATGTTGTAAAATCAGCAAATGCCCATATTATAGAACTGACATGCCAGAATTACAACCACCCCTCTGAAAGTATTGCAATATTGACTGATCTTTTACAGTACTGGAATCAGTACTAACAACCAAAATCTGTTTACGCAAAATGTTCATTTTCTAATCTAGAAAACTATGGGTTTGGGGGGACATTTAAAATCCATGTATCGTCTTACGTCATAAATTGTGTTTATGCTAAGGTGGCCATTAACATTCCCTTTATGGTAATTTAAGAAAAAAAATTGTGTGTAAGTTTATGATTAGTTTTGATCATAACATAGAATTGGATTGTTTTAATGTCACAATTGATTTAATTTGATTTAATTTTTAAAGTTTTTTTTGTTAGGACAATGAATGAGAAAATAAAATTTTCATCTACATAAGCATTCCTGTGTCCCTTGAAAATGCATTCCAATAGAAGGAGCCAATTTCAATGGTTTTGTGCACATGAAAACTTTAACAATTGTTGAAATTGACTACTGATGCACAAAAAGGAAAAAACATCCGTAGTGGATTTTGACAATGGTTAAAATTTTTGCATTCACAAAATGCAGGATTGCCAAATATTGATAAATACAAATATAAAAATATTGCACAGTTAATTTAGAAAATGGTTTGTTTTGATATTGGACCATTATTTGCATTTAAACTGTGTCCCCTTCGCAAATATTTTTCTGTGAGCGTTCCATCCATTTGCAGGTGATTTTCTGAAAGAATATGTATTTATTTCTGAAGCCATTCAGGTAAGAAAATAGCATTTTTATTTTTTTTTCAGCTTTTAATCTTGATGTTCAGGTTATGTCCTTTTGTTTTTGCCCTTTTGTGCATCCGTAGTTAATTTTGACAATGGTTAAAATTTTTGCATTCACAATAAGAAAGATTGACACATATCAATACTATTCTTTCTTATTATTCAGTAAGTTAATGTGATTCTTTTCCATACTGCCCCTGATACTACCAATTTTCTTGCGATTATAAAGTCCAACAAAAAAAGAAGAAACAGAGCTCTCTTCTATTTGTTATCAGCACAAGCACAGCTCAGTGCTTTCTCGTCATATACAAATAATACAAACGTACACCATTCTTTCACAAAAATGTTGATACATTTTGTTAGAGTAGTTGGTTATGTATACAGTTGAGTATTTGATTGGAGTCAGGTACCAATTATTTAATTAATCCAACCCAACTAACTGCTACATACCTTTAAATGACACCAGGTATGACATATGGAGGGCCGAAAAGTGTATCGACCAAAACGTTAATTGTTGTTGATAGCATCATGTTGAGAGTAATCAATTTCTCTCTCACCGTCTTTAATCTTTCGGCTGAGGAATCCATTCTGTGTTTGGCATTTCAAAATTTCTACTTATAAGAAAACTCTGTGGGTTTTTAAAACACTTGATGAAAACCAACCACAAGAGCAAGCTGGCTTTAGAAGAAGCTACTCAACCATGGACCACCTACATTCGATAAATCAACTGAAAGAAAAAACAGCAGAATATAAACTAACACTTGCGTAGCATTTATCGACTTCAAAAAGGCGTTTGACTCAGTAGAAATCCCTTAGGTCATGGAGGCCATCACTTGACAAGGTGTAGATCCAATATAAGTTGAAGTGCTGAAACATATATACAATCACAGCAGCTCCTTTATCAGGCTACATAAAGACTCAGACCCCTTTCAGCTCCAGAAAGGAGTAAGACAAGATGATACTAGCTCACCCAAACTCTTCATAGCCTGCCTCGAGATGATCTTCAGAAGACTAGACTGGGAGAGTAAAGGGATTAGAATAGACAGCTAGTGTCTGAGCAACCTCAGATTTGCGGACGACATTATCCTTTTCACAGAGAACCTGCACTACCTCCAAATAATGATAGATGAACTAAATGAAGAGAGCAAGAAAGTCGGCCAACACATGAACTTCAGCAAGATGAAGATCATGTGCAACAACCACAACAGTGATAAAAACACTGAGATCAAAATCGAAGACACAGAACTGGAGAAAGTAGACCACTACATCTACCTCAGACAATGAATCTCCATGAGACCCTCAAAAGAAGAAGAAATCATGCGAAGAATCACATTGAGATGGCAAGCCTTTGGCAGAGCGAGCTCAACCTTCAAAAATAAGAAGATCCCATTAATCCTAAAAAGAAGGGTGTATAACCAATGCATCCTCCCAATAGTCACTTATGGAGCCGAAACATGAAACCTAACCAAGAGACAGACCCGTTAATTGAGAACCATGCAACATGCACATGAAAGAATGATGTTGGGCCTCTCATGGAGAGACCACAAGTCAGCACGGTACATCTGGGAAAAGACACGAGTCAGGGACATCATAGAATCCATTAAAAATCTCAAATGGCAGTGGGCTGGCCATGTTGCAAGAATGGCAGAAGACCGGTGGACATTGCGACTCATGACATGGATCCCCCGAGATCACATGCGCAACCGAGGCCGGCAGAATATTAGATGGAGAGACGAGCTACACAATTTCAGAAAGTACTGGCTCCGCAACGCCCATGCTAGAGAAGTGTGGTGAATCCTGGGGAAAGTCTATGTCCAACGATGGACGTTGGAAGACTGATGATGATCATGATGATGATGATGATGATGATGGTTGAAAGCATACACAATACTAGAAACAGAAACAGATTTTTCTCTCAAGAAGAGGTTTAAAAAAAAATCAAAATTAAAAAAAAATACTCATCTTTTATTCATGTGTTTATATATATTATAATAATAATAATAATGATTATATATAAAAATAAATCTTTATTTTAGGACAAAAAAAAGTGTTTCTTTTTTTAATTTTTTTGTATGTTTTCAAGGAAAATACATCTTTTCCTGAAAGCAGAAGAATTTTACGCGTATGATCCTCCGTAACAACAATAAGGTTCATCTTTTGTCAAATTTTGCTGCTTGAAAATTTTTGTTTAAAAAAAGATTTTTCTGTAATTAATTCCAATAGACCAGTTCTATAATTTGGGTTTTACTCAGTGTATCATTCCATAAGGATGTATTTGTTTTTTGTTTATTTCTCGTTCATCTTCCTCAAGGGCTATTTTGTTTGTCACAATCAAATCCTAACGTCCATGATTTTAAAGTACGAAAGCATAAAATCACAAGGATTGAGTTGCATTTTTTTTTCTTACCGACTAGAAATTCAATTCGTAGTATTGGTTCGGGGTCAAATTTTATCAATCATGTGATCTTGGGAGAAAAAAATCAAAACATTTCAATCTCTCTCCAGAATTGTCAGTATATTTTTGCTGCTTTGCCCAAGAGAAGAAACCAATATGCTGTCAAAATTTGAAAAAAAGAAAAACTAGTAGTATAAGTTTGGGGATTACGTTTAGGGTGAATGTTTTCGTTTCGTAGTAGGGACTAATGAAAAAGACTCAGTGTCTGGGTTTTCATCGAGTAAAAGAGAATGTTCGATCTTTTTTTCTTTCTATGCTTCCGTACTTCGACATCCTGGACGTTAGCTTCTGGTGTTTACTAACGTATAAGACCCTTTCTTCCATGAAAATGTGTTAATTCCTGATATAATTTAGGAGATCTTGAATAATTGTTAACTTGAAAAATCCATAATACATCAAATTTAAATCATTTTCGCCAGTTAATGGCTTGCTTGATGAATCTTCCTATTCTAACGACGCTCTTCAGTAAGTAAGGTACGACGGAAAAGCTCACTTCCGCTAAAAACTAGATGCAGACCTAACGACTCGGTCTCAAGCTTCGAACAGATTACCGCTGTAAATCTTCATCAATCCCGAAAGATTATCACAGTAAATCCTACATCATCCCATATTCTCTAAATACATAAACCAGCGAAGTCCAAGCATTTGATTATCTTGTAAGTATTTGTAGCTTTATTTCACTGAACTCGAACTGACCAGTCCATTCAATAACCGCTTCGTATTCGTTTGTACTTAACTCATGTTATATACATTCATTCAACCACTTCATTGTTTATTGATATACCTGATGATGTTGAATGATTGAAAGAATTGTTGGTTATAGTTCAGTCGGTAAATTTGGTATTTCTTTTCTTATTTTGTTCAGTTTAATTGTTTCCATCTGAGCATGAAAAATCCTGTTCTTTTAGAGAAAAACATAACTTAAATAAAAGGAATAACACTTTTACTAGCAACCATCACAGACATTTTATATAAATAAAGATGTGTCGATAAAAAATGCCCGAAACTTGATATTTTTTATCCGAAAACTTTGGTCTGAAACACATTTTTTAAAATTTTTTAAGTTTACCGAAATAATGGCAGTGGTGAAGTCATCAGCGTATATCCGGTTCCAGATTGTATTGAAATAATATAGAGAAAATCTCACTTATTTCTTTCTTCGCCAAAAATTTGATTATTTCTGCTAAATTTTGCTTTTTGTACAGGACAGCCAGTTGATACTCTTTTAAGAATTTTGATAACTTTTTGGTAATTTTATCCATTTTCTTTTCCCCTCCAGATAGATATGAGCCATAAACATTCGTCGTCATTTATAGGCTGCGACCTGCTCAAAGGCCAGCTTTGTTCTCATTTTTTTTTATCAAGAGTCAGATTGGCCGAAGCCTATCCATAATTTCTGCAGACTATGCTGATTTCTCAATGCTGTTAATGTTAGAAGAGGTTATTTTTTGCAAAAAGTTTAATGGTTTGGCAAAACATTGCTGATTGCTGAAGTCTCCTCGTGCAATGTGCCCCCATCTGCACATGCAAAGTAAATTTCAGTTTGTAAAGGAAATATAAATACAATTTTTTTGAATATATCACAAGAGCTTCTATGATATATCTGCAACCAATATGGCATTTTCTTTTTTTCTCTTCTCTCAATGAAATAACAAGTTATCTGTTGATCAATTTCCAAGTATCGTAAAATAATTTACTTGGAAATTTTTTGCTACATACCTATTCCGAAGGTTCAAGCACCAGTTTACACTTCTGAAAACTGAAATTTGTATAATTTGATTATTGAGTTGGCATATTAAGAGTTGAGAACTCCGAGTCTTTTCAGAAAGTTTGCCTGATTGACTTTGAAAGATATTTTCATATGTTTCTCTTACAAAGAACTCTTTTTTTTGTTTACTCACAATTTTTTTGAAATGGTGAGAATTCAAAATGTCTGGCTCTTAATATGGTAATGTAACCTAACTATCAAATTACACTAGTTTCAGTTCTTGAAAGTGCAAACATTGGCTGCTTGAATCTGCAGAGAGTAAAATGGCAAAATGTTATAAAAAATTCTGATACAGTATATACTTGCAAAGTTTCAGTCAAAATGATGTAAAAAAAATTGCTGAAAAAAGAAAAGCATTTATTTCCTGTTTTTTCAATACAATCTGGAACTGCATGTATGCTATGAGATCAAACTTTGCCACTCTATTAACTAATGAACCAATTTCAATAAAACTTTATTTATCTAATCATTCAACAAATTTCTGAATGAAAAGGCTATACGTATCTCTACAGATTTTTGTCACACTGTTTAAAAAAAGTTATCAGCAGGTGACAACAAGTATGGAAGGCTCATATAAATTCAAAAGCCAAGACATGTAATACAGTTGTCTTCTCTTGAACAACTGGAAAAATGATATAGCATATATAACAATCGTATTGCCTGTGGCTATCCATAACAATGTATCCACTAATTGGGATATAGCTGAAAATAACAAAAAATTAATTTTTTTTCCATAAGACGGATGCTTTTGGATTTTTTACAGTTAACCCCCTATCTTCTGTACAACATCCTCACTGTCAGTGTTATTGATTCTATTCTAAATGGAAAAGATTATGAAGCCATATATTATAGTCTTACCAATTAATGGAAAATGTTGCCAATCAGAGGAATATTTTGATTTTTTTTTCTTTTCAGTTCTTTAAATTCCTAATAAGGACATTTTTTACTGCAACCCCAAGGACTGTTTTAAAAAAGATGAACAGAATTTATATTTCCATTGACTTAACTTTCATATGTCCAAAAGTCATCAGAGGCAATTAATTATAAAATGAAATAATCACTAACAAAAAAAAATTTTTTTCCCTGAATTTGGAACCAAAACTTATTTAGTGTAAATTTTGTCCTTTATTAGATGAGTACAGGAAATCTTATTCAAATCCAATAAGTAGTTGATTTTTGTAATTTTTAAAAATCAGTGTTTTTGCTCATCAAAAATTGCACAGTTTTCACCATTGCAGGCACTTTGTTTTCATAATGCTATATTTTACACTATTTTCTAAAATACATCCAGATATGTAAAGTGTGAAACAATTTTCATCCCTTATTTTTCGCCAATCTTTCACCTTACTAGTGACACTAAGATTTTAATGATAAGATTAAGTTTTACATGATTTTGACTTTTTTTTCCTTTAAGTTATCAACTCCACCAAGTAGGTCAGAGTCCACAGAGATGACAAATATTTCGCAAGAAAAACTTATGGAAATGTTTTCAATCAATTACTCTCTCCCATTTTTGATTTTATGAAATCTCAAAAAATATCTTGTGTACTCAAAAGATATTCTAAAAAATAAGTCCATGGAGAAATTGAATCAGTTGAAATAATTTTCAAAACTGCAACTATCTCTCCTTGGATTTATCAATAGCTACCATAAATTCAGTTTATATCTTGTCAACCATGAATAAAAGACCCTTTTAAGACCAGGATATGCTCACAGTAATTATGGTACGGGAATGGTAGAAGGAAAGTTAATCAACTTTTGCACTATGCTCACCAGTAAACAATATAACTGTATTTTTCTCTACATTTTCAGTTAGGAGTAAGCAGTACTTCTCCAAAATTTGGTCAATTAATCATTAAATTGAATAATTTTCTTCTAATCGTATTTCACAGAAGTTGATTCTTTATATTGAAAATTGATTTCAAATAATTCTGGTGACATACTATCAATTATGGCAGAATCATAGTCAGAAACATAAACCCACAGTGAGTACTTACTCAAAAGTATAAATTTCCACCAGCCCAGAGATAAAAATTTCCAACACTGTTGTTGGGTTTTGGGGATTCTCACAGATCACAACGTTTATTCTAGAAACTTGCACACATACTCCATTTGGGGACAAGAAAAAATGGGTTTGTTGGTCGCTTTTTTTTACTCCTTCCTTCATCTAATAGAATTTTAGATGGAATTCAATCTACAATATGAGTGTATCCTAAATTGATCTGTTAGTTTGTGTCCATCAGAATTCATGCTTGCTTTTTGAAAATTCAGACTTTTTTAGTGATCAGTGCCCAATAGCCTTCTATGTATCAAGAGTTACTGTGGGTACCTTTTTTGTTTCTTGGCAGAGCCTTAATTTTCAGTCCTTTTTGTATTTGGACTTGGCACAGGGTAGTGGCCAGTTCTCTGTATTAGCTCTTGGTACTGCACACATTATAGAGACTCTAAATTTTGCGCATGTGCCCCTCTTAGCGACTAGGAAAAATTCTTTTTTTTTCTTCTTTTTTCAATGTCTATCCCAAATCGATTCCTTAGCTTGTGTCTATCACAATTCAGGCTTGTGTATCAATCTTCTATGTATCTAGACTTGGTTGGGGTTAGGGTGACCAATTTCAACCGTCCAAAAGAAAGGACACTCTAGCTAAGGATTCCCAACCTGTGGTCCACAGACTTCTGAGAGTTCACAAAGTAGTGGGATGGAGGGTGGCCATTTCGGTATTTTTCACGCAACAAGTTTCAATGATTCAAGGGGATTTTTATATCCACTAGTATTTATTCATGTCTCTACCCTTGGTACAGATCACACAGATCTCAGCAGTGAGTGGAGGGGAACAGTTTGCTGTCATACTAATGGTTATTAGAGTAGTATGTACTCGGTTGTTTTGGGGGGCTTTTTTTGTCATAGACTTTATATTCACAGCTTAACACTAGGAAGTGGTTTTATATAAATTCCCTCTGAATTCATTTTTTTTCTTTTACAAGTAACTTTATGCTAGTTTCTCGCAATTATAACCAGAAGGTGCAATACATAATTTCTTTAAAGTCTGTTGGGTAGCTCCACTTTTACACTTCAAAAACAAAGTATTTCTTTTTTTGTTACTTTTATTATACTTACCTTTTGTACGTTTAGTTAAAATAAGACTAGTTGAGAAAGAATGTCATTTGATTATTCAACATTTGAATTTATTAGCGATAATTCAGTCTGTGAATATTCTCTTTATCCACCTATTGTGTAAACTTGAAAATTTTACCCGCTTTGGGAGAAAAGATGAAGGTATCCTCAAGCACATTTATTTTTTAATTTTGATGGTATTGCAATTATTAAATATTGACTTTGAAGTTTCAATTTTGTTTTTCATTTGCAAAAGGATACGGATTTTGTTGTAAAAGAAATACCTACGTAGATTTTAAAGCAGATATACATTATCTTTGATTCAATGTATTTTCTCTTGTCATCAAATCATCTCAATTATGCCATCATTGATGTCTAACATAGAAATAGTTTTTTTGCTTGATAAAAACCAAATTTATAAGGGGCACATGAGGCAACTGAAGATAACATTTCCTTGTTTGATTGTATGGATGATCAAAAATAACAAAAACCTGAGTTATGTTTAATTCAAGCATATGAGCTGTCACCACCAAATAATTAGCAGGTGACAGATGGCTTGTATGTTTAGAAAAAGAAGAAATATATTGCTAGACAAAACAAAGAAATTTTTTTTCTCTTTCAAGCCAAAAGATTAGTTTTCATTGTTTGATTGAGCACTCATGAAACTTTTTATCAAATCATCTATTTATTTTTAGGTTTGATTTTTGAACTCTTGATTAAATTATTGCATAATAAGGGAGATGCCTCAATGTATCGTGATTGCGTAACATTATTTACCAAAAATACTTGAAAAATTGTTATGTCTGATGGCATGGATCCTTAGCGTGGAAAGAGTTTATTCAGATTGTACCTAGTCAATATTTTATTTTTGACATTAACTTTATTGAGCAGTATCATATTTTGTTTTCCACACTCCTTGCAGCAAAACTGATTTGGAATTCAAATTTTTCAATTTTTTTTCTTTTTTAATAATAAAGTGAATTAAATGAATAGGAAGTAGATATTAGCCAAAATGCTTGTTCAGTTTATCAATGAATGTTGGATTTGAGTAATCCCCGCCCATAATGCTGATGTTGGGGTCCAAGAAGAACAACCCCATTATAACTCAACTGCAGATAGTCAAAAATCAACTGTATATGCCAAAACAAGGTCACAAGGATGTTGCTTTCATCGTAAAATTGTTTTCAAGTGTTTTCCAAATTTGGTCAGTTCATGATTTTTCATGGTATTTTTAGGATTGGTAATTGTGACCCAAAATTCATGTAAATTACATATAAAAGTTCTTGGTTTTCATAATATAAAAAATAATGACTCGAATAGGTATAAAGTTAGTAATACATTTACAAAATCCTGTTAATTATTCATTGAATTAAATGATTTTCATCAAATACTACATCTATGAAGGTTATCAAATTTCTGGGTGATTTAAAAAAAAAATTTTTTTTTTCAATACAGTTCAAATTTTTCCATTTTAAAAAAATGTAAATTTTGATAGAATATTTAGTGATTCTTATGGCTTTCTTACAAAAAATAGTTGATGAAAATTTAGACTAAAATATCTCCATTTCTACTGCTAGTTATTTTTATATCATAGTTTTTTTCAATTTTTTTTCTTGTGTAACAAAGATAATGATAATTGGATTGTCTCTGTAATTTCAACTGATTGGGAAATTTCAGTGACAAATGCACACCCATATTTTTTAAAAACTACTGAAATTCAAGCCAATTGATTTAATGAAGATTTTGGTATCTAAGATCACTGAACTTTTTATGAAAAGGATACTCAATGAAAATTATTTTCTCAAGGTACTTTTTATGACTTCACAATAAATCTCAATTGGAACTGAAAGAAGTTAAAATGATAAATCTGTGGAGAATGTGAATCATTCATTCTTCCCGTAAAAGCCTCTGACATAATTTAAATTTATGCCCTGAGACTGGGATTACTGACCAATCAACTGTAACAGGAGCTGCTCTGTTGCTAAACGTGGTGGTAACTTTGATTATACTGGGTGGCAAAAAACAGGTATTTTCTCTAAACAGTGGAAACCCCTTTGACTTGAAGTTATGAACATCTTTTTTGCTATTGACTATGTTTCTTTGTCCATAACTTAAAGTAGAAAGGTTCATTGTCACAGAGAAAGCAAACTATTCAGCTTACTTTGTGCCACCTTCTATATGTGTGAATGATGGAAATTTTTGCTTTTCACAACTGAGCCATAGAACGCAAAGAACTCAGTCATCTGCAATTAATGAGTTAACATTTGAGAGTATGCAAGAGAACTTATTTATTGAAGAAAAACATTATTGTCTGTATCATTAAACCAATTTTTTTATTAAACTTGATACTTTTGGGATGTAAACTGAGATAATATCTCATTCATTTCTTGAATTACTATAGTTTGTTGATCTATGTAGTTTATTCATTTTTTTTTTCAATTTTTTTTTCACAGATGTTCCTACGTAATTTGGTGATTTAAATGTTTCTTCACTTTCTTGGTGACCTGAAATAAAGAAGTCATGGAATCTGATTCAGAGAAAAAATATTTTCTAGAAACTTGTGGATCTGAAGTATCTAATAGATCAAAGAGAAACTTGAAAATCCACACTGGAGAGAAACCATTTTCTTGTGAAGTGTGTGGCTTTTCCTTTTCACAGAGGGCACATTTCATGGAACATGTGCGAACACACAGTGGAGAGAAACCTTATTCTTGTGAATTGTGTGGTTCATCTTTTTCTACTAAGTCAAACTTGAACCGACATATGCAGACACATTCTGGAGAGAAACCGTTTCCTTGTAAAGTGTGTGGTTCTTCCCTTTCAAACAAGTCACATTTTGTGGAACATATGCGAACACACACTGGAGAAAGACCATTTTCTTGTGAAGTGTGTGCTTCTTCATTTTCACAGGAAGCGTATTTGGTATCACATATGCGAACACACACTGGAGAGAAACCCTATACTTGCAAACAGTGTGGCTCTTCCTTTTCAACTAAATCAAATTTGAACCGACATATGCAAACACACAGTGGACAGAAACCATATTCTTGTGGAGTGTGTGGCTCTTCGTTTTCACAGAAAGCACATTTGGTGGCACATATGCGAACCCACACTGGAGAGAAACCATATACTTGTGAGATATGTGACTTTTCCTTTGCCAGCAATTCGCATTTAGTGAGACATATGAGAACACACACTGGAGAGAAACCATATTCTTGTGAACTGTGTGGCAATTCCTTTTCAAACAAGTCTCATTTGGTAGAACATATACAAACACATACTGGAGAGAAACCATATACTTGTAAAATGTGTGACTCTTCCTTTTCAGGAAAGTCAAATTTGAGGCGACATATGCGAAAACACACTGAAAAAAAGTGATATTCATTTGTAGTTGGTTGATCTTCCTTTTTATCCGTGAACTTTAGAAAACGTGAACAAACACTTGGACGCAAGCATACTTTTCAAGGTTTTGAATCTTCATTAACCCATTAACTGTGATTGATAGCAAAGAGAAATAATCCCCCATTACAAGATAAAAGCTCTTGTACATAGCAAGATAAAAACTACTTGATGCAACTGAGTTGCCATCAATAGCAATAAAACTTGAATTTTATTGTGTTAGCTATAGAACTGCACAGACCAAAATTCCTGTTATTCACAGTTAATGGGTTTTAATAAACAATTTAGCTATAACAATACAATCTGATCAAACATTGAAAAAAGTATATTCTTATAAAATATATATATATGAAGATTAATAACTTGGATGATTATCTAAAATATTTACATTCTGCATTGACAATACAGTGGCAGTAAATGAAAGCAGCCAGGCATGAAATAAGTGACCAATTCCACATAATCCCCCAAATATCAGTCTCTGTGAGCAAAATTCAAGAACCTCCAGAGCTATGGCCACCAAGTTTCCAGTGGTTACTGAAGAGGCATAGGAGGAGGTTCTTGGCAAGTAAGCTTTTTGAAAATTCCCCTTCCCCCATGTTTTGGGGCATTTGACTTATAGTGTAATTTTATGCTAAATTGGTCATTTTGCATTCACACATTTTCACATGTATAATGACTTATATACAAACTTTTCAAGGAAAAATGATACATACTTGATTTCAGGAAAATTCATAGAAGAAAATGTTCCTCTGCGAGGTCATGATGACCTCAACTGTTTGTTCATTAGTGAAATTTTTTTTTTCCATCCCGCATAAAAAAACAATTGGATTTTTTTCTAATTTACGGATCATTCTTTGTATACTTTAATATAGCTACAGCCAAAAAGAAATGTTAAGGCTGCTTGAAAAATGCAAGGTCATTACTTGACCTTAAAATGATATTGCTCGTAACTTTCAAACTGTTTAAAAGCTATAAAATGGCTTTAGCAATATGGCTACTTCCATTTTACTTCAACAATAGAAATGGCTGACAATATTGTTTTTTAGGGGGATTATGGTTTTTGTATATTGTTCAGTGCTGGTGTAAGTGGGGGGGATATGATTCAGATTGTTGGGGTTTTTTTTTCTTCCAAAAGACAAAAATTTAATGTATAATTTATTTTAAATGAATGAATTTTATTTTTAATTGTGTAAAAATAAGTCATTAATTTTTTTTTTCACCTTTATCTTGCTTTTAACATTACTTTTCTTGCTCTAAGATTATGTTATGCTAATAACTTTGTAAAATTAGAATCTTCTAATGACATTGTAGAATGAAATTACAAAAATTTGATTGAGTCGTGGTTGATATGCAGCTACACATTGCATTATTGAACCTGAAGATAACTATTGAATTCCTAAAGAGTATGATGAGCAGCCCATCATTCTCCTAGAAATTGGTATATTTGACAAAGACTGATGTATTGTTTCTTCTTAGACCAAAAATAAAATTGTTTTGCCTTGCTTCTTTTAATTAAGCTTTTTGTAATAAAATGACTTATAACATTACCTACTAAAAATACTTGATAATACATCATCGTTACCATATTTGAAAAAGTTAAATAGAAGTAGCCACATCGCTTAAGTTGAACGGAAATAGCCATTTTATATTTAACCATTTTTGAAACCCCAGATATGCAAAGATAATCTCAGCTGAAAATCTACCCTCATGCCAAATTGCAACAAAATCAAAGGGTTGATGGTGTTGTTTTCCAATTTTGAGGGTGATTTGTCCTGGAATGGCCTCTTCAATAAAAAAAAAAAAAAACAACAAAAAAAACGCTCAAACAATTGGGAGTTTTGTTACATTTATTGGGAAATATCTCTGATGTGTCTCCATGTAGGCAAATATTTTGGAAGTGAAAAGAAATGCACAATGTTTATAAAATAAAGGGTAATGAATATCCATTTACTGTTTTGTTATTATTCTCAAATATTCATCTGTGTGTTGTTTTTACTTCCATTGATATCTTTTTTTCATTTTATATAAAAAAAAAACTTTAGTTTTCAGTGAGTATGTATAAACATGAAAAATGATGAATTTCTCATTTTCATATCTATTGTAGTCTCAACTTGTAACCAAGTTAAAGAAAAATAGAATAATTAAGCAACAGCTGTAAGATAATCTGGAATCTTTACTCTTGAAACTTTTCCTGATTATTTGCTGTACCTGAGTGGATGCTATACTATTTCTCTGTGACGGAAAGATTTGATCGGACCAATACTCTCAAAATAGCTACAGTTAATATTATATTGATATTTTCTAATTATGAGAAATTACTGAACATTTTCTCTTGAAGAAAAAATCAAAGATTATCATTATCAAATAGGTTATTTCTAAAGTGATTATATTTGCACTATTGTCTGATAGTGGAGAATATAAAAATGAATATTGTGGTTGATATCTCTATTGAAATGTTTTTTATTCCATGTATTTTTCAGTTTTTTCTGTATATTAGCAATACTTAATGAAACATTTACTTGTTATAGACTTTAGTTGTGACAACATTTTCTGACAAGTTTATCATATATGACAATATAGTTTCAAGTTTTCTGGAAATGAGAAAATCTCTTTTGTTACAATGGATTCTAGGTATAAATATTTTAATCCTTTGCCTTTTTTTTTACGTTTTCCATCCATATCTTTATTCTTTCAAGATTAAAATTCAAAATCAAGTAACAATAGATTTTATGATGTTAAATTTATAAATTCTCCAGACTCAACATTTAAAAACGAATTGTATATTCACATAAGTATTCATTGATCCACTTCATAACCTACTTTAATTTCCTTCAATAAACAAAATGAGACTAATATTAAGATTTATTTAAAAAAGATTTTTTTGGCACTATAAAAAAAAAAATTTCTATTCATATACAACAAAGACAACCATTTCATAGCAAGCTTTTATTTTTTGATATTGCAGTTTATGATTTGCGATGTGTCAGTTTGTCTGTCTGAAAACAAACAAAGGGGATAATGCAAACATGACTCAAAATTTATTAGGGCTGAGCCATTTCTGTGGTGTGTTTGCTACCTGCTGATGATATGACTACTACTGCTGATGCATCGATTTCATTTTTTTACGCAATTCACGTAAAAAATGAAGACTAGAGATACTGGGTTTATGTTTAGAACAAGGAAGGGTAGAGAAATAGCTTTTTTCATACACTACAGTGCTTTGGATTTCCACTCCTAGGTATTCCATTAGCAAAAGAAGAAAAAGATAGAGAAGCACTTGTTTGTAAGGCAAAAAATTGTCCAGTATTACTGGCTTTCGCCATAGACATTGGGGTTCAGGATCACTCTTCAACTTGAGCATAGTTTTCTTAGAAAGGAAATATGTGTTTCTTGAAATGTGAGCCAATCAGTATATTTGCCTCCATATTTTTGGAAAGAGATTGTATACCTGAAGATGACTATAAAAAGAATCGTCCCAAACATTGTGGGAAAAATGAAGAGAAAAACCCCAATAGTCTGAATGAATACTTGGGAATAATAATGAATCTCAAAAATATATAAGGTGAATCAAGTGTCATTTCTTAGTCTACCACAGAATTTTGATGAATACTAAACAACCCTGTGACCAAATTGGTCACTAATTGGTGCATAGTTGAAAGAAGGCATTTTAGCCAGAGGTATTGGATTAAGGTAATCCTAAAATGTGCTTAAGAAAATTAGGAAAAAGAGTCTATGCAGACCCCATGATATTAATCACTTGTAGACGTAAGGGCATTTTTTGCATTCTTCGAATTGATACATTTCAGGAGTTCCTTAATTCAATACCTCTGGCTACAAAGCACCAATTCAATTATGTAGAAGTCTCCAAGAAAAGCAGAATTTGACTTATTATATAGATATAGAGGTGAAGTGAGCAAAAATGCAGACCACACACTATCGTCATTATTTTTTTAATTTTCCTAAACTAACTTGTAGAAAACATTCCTGGAGTTCCATTATTACACAGACAATTTCATGTGATGTGTTGGATGGTTCCTGAGCTATACTATAACATACTGACCGCCAGCCCAAGGTTTTATAGGGACCTTAGTAGAATTTCCTTTGAAAGCAACCATTTAGTTCATCTTCAGAGCCAGTCTGAGGCATACGCAGACAGACATTTGGCAAATTATAGTTGGTGAATTTGATTTTCTGGCAGATGTTATCTCCAGCTAGATTTCATTGAGTTCATTACAAATTTATTTGAATAATGAGTCAAGGCATGTTGTGACTAAAATGATTTAATAACTTATGTGGCTGATAGTTTGTACATTTAATTTTCATTGAGATATTCAAGCAGGCTGAGTTAATTCTTGGCTTGGCAGTAGTGTAATGAACAAAGAATTCCATTTCTATAGGATGAAAAGCAAGAAAAAAAGATAACAACACAATGATTTACTAATTCAAATGACATTAATTAAGACATAGAGGATCAGTAATAATATAATTTTCTGTATGTCAGCCATCAAAAGTGTGTGCGTGTCAGGAGCTGCAGAGCTCAACTAGAAATATTTTAGGGGGGACCCAAGGTTCACAGCCAAGGTGTGTAGAATTTTAAAAATATAAAGTCAATTACAGATTTTGCTTTCCATCCTACCATAGGGATGTAATCAATATGTGCACTTGAAAAGTTTTTAAAAAATACATTTCGACATTCTATAATCAATCAACAATAATTCAAGTATAATAAAGAGAATTTCAAAATATAAACAGTATAAATAAAAACTGACTTCAAGAATTCAGAAATAAATCAAAATCATGGTTCTATGTTACACTTAACACAACATTGTAACCTCATGTTGCAATGGTTTTGTTTGTATTTGTAAGAGACTGGAATAGATTACCCTACTGCTGGTTCCTATTGAGAGCAATTGGTCAAATTGGCAAAGATCCCCCCCCGCCTTGGTGTATGTGTAATTTGTTTAGCACATGTATATGTGAAGTGTTTATTTCTTTTGAGAAGAGCTGAAGAATTGAGGACGCCAAAAGGATAGATTGTCAAAGGAGGATTGAACTCAGTAATTGAAATTCTACAGATTTCATCTTATGGTTTTTATTGACTTGTGTGAATGGAAAATTATATTGGCAGTGTCATTTTCCGTGTCAACGTACAATGGCCTATGGCAAGAGTGGAGTTAACCCTTACATCTTGGATGCTGAGCAACAACTAAAAACTGCCTGGTTTTTCTGGTAGTTCTTTTGGGTATTTAATATATATATTTGAATATTAATTAATTTTCCTACCTGCTGTCAAGAAGGGGAGTAATTTGGGATTTGTGCTCTAAAACACTTATAATAATAATAATGCATAACTGGATTTGAACTTGGAACACATGACTAAAAATATTCCTTTAAATAATTGAATTAACAAAATCAAATGTATTTAGATTACTGGACCATGCATCTGGCAAGCTTGGGACTGGAAGTGACCAAGATTTTCTAGATTTCTGAACTAAGGCTTGATATATACTTGAAATTTAAAATAACAATGAAAACTTAGAAGTACTAATAGATCCAAATTAAAACACTTCTCAACTCATTCAGGCCTGTCTTATTTTAGGGGTTACAAAGCTAGGGTAGCTAGGATATTATGGATAGATTTGAGTTTCCTCAATTTCTAGGAAACCCTGGGAAGTCATACATCATTTTGAAGATATGGATTTCATTTTGGGCAAAATCGTACAAATATAATGGTCATGTAATCAAAATGGCCACCATATTCAGACATTACATTCATGTGAGAGAGTAAATATATTATTTTAATTTTAATTTTTTTAAGAAAAGATTATATAAACTTGACAACCTATCAGTCATGTGTCAGCACCATTAATTATGCAGAGCCATGTATTACTGTATGTAACCTTGTATCACTGTCCAAAGAGTCAGGGTATGGTAGTAGGGTTATTAAAGTCTAGGAAAAAAGTGGGATTAGCTCTATATTGGACTTTTTTGGACACAAAATCTAAAGCGAACATATGTGCGCTCCTTGCCTGGTTCAGTTGATAGAACTTCAAACATAAAATAGTCTATGTGAGGCAGGATAAAGGAATGCTGAAGAAGGAAATTAGAATAAGTTCAATGATGTATCTACCATCCATGGTGGTAGTAACAGGAGGAGGAGAGAAAAGAGCAAGTAGTCGTTCTTTGAGTCAATTGATTTACATACTTGTGAAATATTACGAAGGGAAATGAGTATTCTTTTCAATGAAAATCACACAGGGCTATTTTTGGCATTTTCTTGCCATTTTTGGCTTTTATGTGGATCTTGGATATTCTATTATGATATCATTAGCAACTGGTAAAAAAAAATTGATTGAAATAGATATTATACCTTTCAATGATATCACTTCTTCCTTCCTTCCTATTGCTTAACATAACTGTAGCTGACTGACCGAAAAGCGTCTTATAGAGATATGCGGACATATTTAAAAAATATTGAACGGAATTATAGTGTGATTACTAGTTATGTCTAATTAAGAATGTGCGGATAACAGATTTCTTAGAAGATTAATAACAATAGGTGCAGATCCAGGGGGGGAAGTCTGGACTGCCCCTGCTTGGGCAAAGAAACATTGAAAAATTTGATTTTAAAAGTCAAAATGAAAAAAAAATTATAAATAAAACTCTCAAATAATCCCAAGGTAATCATAAATTAACAAAAATTATTAGTTTGTCCTTCATCTAATGTAAGTAACATGAATCTTCTATTAATTATCAACCCAACAATCAATCTGGATTTTTTTAGTATTATAGATGTTTTCCAGTCAATGCATAACCATGTGTAGGTCAAGTTATTTCAAAATAATTTTTTTCCACTAAAGATATGACTAAAATTCATGTGTTTATTCATGAAAATGACTTTTCCATTTTAACCCCACCCTCTGCTCAAAATCCTGTTTACCTTTGGAAGATGTATTTTCAGCAGGTGTGAGGAAATGAGGATTTTTAAGGCCAACATAACAATGTTCCAAGACCAAGGGATACAACAAATTATTGCAAGTACCACAGTGAGAATCAGATATACTAGGTGAGCAATAACAGGTACTTCGGGCAACTTCTGCCAATCTCAGTAAAGCTGAATAGAGCAAGTGAAATAAGTCGTGTATTCAGTTAATTTATCAACACTCCTAAATCTGTTAACATTCTAAACAAATCTGAAAGTCAGACCATAGATATGTAAGTTCTCTCTATTGCACTTTCAGACATATATAGAAGGGGAGGAAACAAGAGGTGGTGGGAGCTGTTTGGAATGTCAGGTTGTCAGCCAGTTGGTCAGTGATGGCTATTAGTACTAGAGATGCTCGCATATCTAAAAATGTCATTGTTTCATATTTGTAATGAACATTTTCCTGCCATGAAGACCGCTAGTCAAATGATGAAAATAATTTTTTTCATACAGAGCTGGATCTACTATGTAACATATGCTACCAGCCCTGTGCTTACTTGATCCAGCTTTGCATTATTATAGGACAAGAAAAATATCTCTTGCCAACACCCAAAAATTAGCAGTAAAGATCTATTATTCATTTTAGACCAATTAATGATGTCCCTGAGACTGTTTTGAAAACCCTATTTTAAAAAAAATATTTTTTTCCTCAATAAATAACACCCCTTTGTCTTGCTTCAGGAGCTTCTCCTGAGAGAGATCCCCAAAATATAAACATGGATTTTTCTGAAATAAAATCTTTTACTTCAAGGCTTCTTTAAAGCAGAATGATGTCTCTTGGGAAATGTTTGGTAATTCTAATGGTTATAATGATAATTCACCTCTGCCAACCAAAGTTAAAGAAGTATATGTATTGGTCTCCACTTTCTATCTGTCAACACAATATCTCCAAATGTTCTCAATGAATTTGAATTAAATCTTTTGAGGAAAGAAGGGTCATGAGATAGGGAAGAAGTGATTAAATTTGGGAGTGGATCCAGGAGAGCCGGTTTCATGTGCTATCAAAAAGAATTTAGCTTGCATTGCAACAGAATTTTCTATGTTAATACATCAAATCACAGTACTTGACAAAACATTCATTTTTTGTTTTAAAAATTCATGTACGATTAAAAATGGAAGAAAAAAGACAGAATCATAATCATTTCTATTGTGATAAACAAAATACATTTTTTTTCATTACAAGTCTTTTTCTGAAAAAAACGAACTATATTTGCATCCATAATGAACTTTCAAATCAAATTATTCTGAAACAAAAATTTTATGTTTTATTGAATATTCAAAGTATACAGGAAAAAATACATTGGATAACATTTTGATAGAGAAGTTCTTGACAAAATGCACTTCTATATGATATATTCTCGAATAAGAGTCTTATGTCAGGTAAACATTTTATTGAATAACAAAAATCTGTAGAAAAATATGTTGACTGTAATACATTTTAATAGAAATGTTATCTACACTATTTATTCTTATATCTTCTAGGATCAGAAAATTTAATTAAACATTATCAGAGCAAATATCACTCTAGGATTGATTTTTTATCAACAAAAGAAAAAATGTTCAGATATTTCTCTTATCTAGAAAAATATTACTATGAATTTTACTTCAGCAATTTTGAGTGAATTTGAGAAAATAAGTTCTATTAACTCTGTTCCTGCTATGAAGAAAAAATTATAGCCTCCCTTGAAATATAGCAAGTTGGCCACATTATAAAACGTTAGGAAAGCTTTTGAAAAAAAAAAGATTTCAGATTATTTTATAGTTGTTACTGAATTGTTCTTAACAAAATATTTCATTTTTTTCACTATCAAATTTAACAAAGTATATCTCTGTTGAGAATAGAGTTATTAATTCAAAATAAGAAACTTCAGAATCTACATGATTCTGTCAACTAGAAACAGGTGTATTTATTCTGGAAATATAGGGTCCTGAAACCAGTGAATTCTTCAATGGCATTTTGAGCTGCTGCTGGGTTGTAGAAGACCTCTTGCAGGATATGGTTGAAATGCTTGAGAAGGTGATAGTTGCTCAGAGAAAGTGAGCTGGTTGAGGTAGAGTTTCATTGTAGAGTTCATTCTATTTCTGCTGGATCATTTGCGTGACATGCAAGCTTTTTTTGTCTTTCCAATTCGGCACAGATGTGAAACAACAGTCGAATGGTCAACATTTAGTTTCTCTGCAATCTCTCCAGTAGCTTTGTATGGGTTCACCTTAATCATGGCCCTCTATTGGATGGTGTCAATCACAGAAGGGTGTCTTTAAGGCTCTCATATCCGTATCAAAATTTCAGGAACCAATGTTAGATGAATTCCTTGAGGGAGATAGTTTCACAATATGTCTAAATCATAGGGTACAGGAAAATTGAAGGAAACGGTACTTTACATTAGCTTAACAGATTAATGTGGAAGTCAGAACAGTAGATTTTCTTGCTTAGAAGAAATTTGGAGACAAACCACACATATAATCCCATCAACTTTGGGAGGTGGGGAAGAATAATAATTCATTGCAAGATAAAATCCCTGACTCACAGATAGAACTGAGTAGCCATCAATTACAATAATCTGGAAATTTTATTCAGTTAACCATAGAACAGCAATGACAGAAACTCCTGTCATTCACAGTTGATGGTTTATGGCAGTGTTTCTCAACCGGGTTCCTCAAGAAATAGTGATAAATAGGCTATTTATATGCAAATGCATTTTTGAGTTATTTTTGTGCCAAATTTTATATTGTAAGTTTATGATACACACACAAACTTACTTATGGATTCTGTTTTAAAGCAACAAAATAGATTACTTATTCATGGATTTTTTAATAACTTCGTACTGTCTAAGTTTCATTTTCAAATCAATGCAATTTAATACCTAATTTGAAATCATTGAAAAAAGATATGCCAAATAAAGTGAAGATATTAGGCTCTCCTATTTTTGATTATCAGTTTTACAACAATGCAACAGATGCATAAAATTTACCAAATACAATCAAGATCTGAAAAAAAGAATTCAAAAAACATCATTTTATTATTTATCAAGTATTGTAATCTATGATATAAACTATTATCTCCATCTCAATTTTCTTTTGTGATATAAAAAAACTAAGATGATTACAGATAAAAAGGAATCAAAATTAATGGGTTGAGTTCTGAAAAGAAAACAAAAACATGTTTGACTTTTAGTTTGTGTCAATGTGCACATTTCTTCTGAGTTGGAAAAAAAAAATATGTTTGTCACACAAAAATGTTATGAATTACATTTTTTTCCTAGGGATGTAAGAAAATAAAAGTATTATGAGATCTAAAAGGAAAAAAATTTTTTCGTACTTTTAAAAATGAAACATGCTGTTCCCTGAACAATGTGTAAAACATAAGCATCATGTGTTTTTTGTTTGTTTATAAAATGAAGGGATGTCATAATTCTATTCAATCTGATGAAAACGTTTTGTTTATTTCTTTACTTAAGACATAAAATGCATAATTCAAATATATGTCTCTCTTCTTCCGATACATACAACAAAATTTCTTGAAGGTTAGGGGTTCAGTCTCACATACTTATATTTATGATATAACAAAACTCAAAAACATGGGTGGAGAAATTCAATTTTCATCAATTTTGCTTTATTTATAGAAAAATAGTGTTACAAATTATTTCGTGGTCTCTTTTCTCTTCATTTTTTTTGTAAAAAATATGCCATTACTTGACACCAGACCAGAGTTTGAATCTTACCCATGATCCAACAAATCTTTTAAAGCACTGTTTGTGTGTTTATCTAAACTCATCTTCCAATGCATATCATGTATAAATATACACAAAAGATTTTCACACACATACTTATATGAATATTAAATCAATGTCAGTGAAGAGGCACAAGAAGCAAGTTATTTGGTTGCAGAGAAAAAAGAAAAAGTCACACCGTTAGCAAGAGCCTAAGAATGCTAGCATGTAAAATTACAATGGGCAAAATGCTGGATGCAATATAAGGAATACAAAATGTTCCACTCCCAAATAATACAATAAGTTGATGTATTGATGACATGTCATAGTGCTGAAGAGATTTTGATGAACTGAAAAATTGAAGTTTTTCTATCCAGGTTGATTAGTCAACAGATCTTACCAATAAATATTTTGCAGCTTTTGTAAAAATTTATAAGGATGATATTCGAGAAAACTTTCTGTCGCAAAGAATTGCTTGATACAAGCAAATGAACAGATACATTTAATATTTTGTCCTCGTACCTTGAAATGAGAGGTTTCTCCTGGAAGAACTGTTTTCGGCATCTGTACTGATGGAGTCCCATCAGAGGTTTTGTTTCTCTTGTAAAATAATAGAACGTTGAGATTGATTCAACATGTTACTTTCTTCAGAGGTGCTGATTTAAAATCTCTTAGAGATGAATTCAAAAACATTTTTGGTGAGGCTTCAGAAATGGTCAACTTTATTAAAACCAAGACCAATTCATTCAAGAATGTTTAAAAAGCTGTGTGTAAACCTAGACAAAAAGCACATAAATCTCTTGGCTGAGTAAAGGAAGAGTTCTGAGTAGGGTGTTTGAGCTGAAAGATGAATTGCAGGGATACTTCCATGAAAACAAGCCAGTTCGTCAAGTGCTTAAGTAAATATTTTTCATCACATGAATCAACTGAAGAAGTCATTGCAAGGTCCTGGAAGAACTCTATTGACTCCAAGTGACTAGATTCTTGGGTTTCAAAGAAGACTTTTTCTTGGAAAAATCGTGATGCAAAATGAAATCCTGAACTACTGTCGGGGCTTGAGAGTGAAGAAGGATATCAGCAAATTTCAAGTTTTATTGAAATCCATATAGAGGACTATGAATGAAAATCGAACGTTATTTTCCTATCCTTTCTACATAAGCGTATGATTAGGTGAGGGATCCATAATTTTCTGCTCATCCTGCATCCAGAGAATTTGATTTTAAGAGAAGAGGAAAAACTTTGTGAGCTGCAGTTTGACTGTACATCAAGGATGAGATTTATTGGCCTATCTCTCGATTTCTGTGAAAGATGAGTATCTTGCCATAAGCAAGGTTAGCAATAAGTATAATGCTGCAGTTTTCAGATTTTTACATGTGTAAGCAAGCTTTTTGTATTCAACAAGTTTCAAGAGCAGACAGAAATTGTCTCTAGTTGAAGATGAAATTTGTGTGCCTTTACTTAAAGTTTGACCCCATATCAAGTATTCCTGTATCAAAAGACAAGCACAGGTTTCAAATCAGAAAAGCAAATTACATTATCCAATTTAGGCTTAAACAATAACATTGCTTTGACCCTTATTACATGCTGCTTTTATTTATTTTTTGAACATTGAATAAAAAAATTATGTTATTGTAATCTGATTATCTGTTTTTGTTCTATAGGATATTGGTTATTCAAGTTTTTGTTTTTTTTTCTTGTGGAAATGAAAACCTCATGAGGTCTCTTGAACAAGCAGATTGATATCTATCATTTTTTTTGTCGTCAAAAAACATTTTGGCTCAAAAAATCAGAAAATTATATCATGTTTGCCATTATGAAAGTGATTGGAAAAGATTAATGAAGATATATAATGATTTTTATGTAGGTTCCCCTCTGGCATGGAATTTATTTCAAGGGTTCCCCAAAGGTAAAAAAGAAGGGAAATGAGCTGAGCTGATCAATGTATTTTACAAAAACAACCTGTCTCTTCTCCCTTTGGGTTGAAGTTGATGAAAAAACTAAAGGCCAAAATGAAATGTCTACCTCTCCTTTCGCCTATTGTCAAACATGTGCCGGATGCTAAGTTCTGAAGTAAGAAAGATGAAATTTTAGGTGACACCCAATTAGTCTCTCTCTCTCCTTGTGAGTCACACCCTTCTTTCTCCACCAATAACTGTGGAAAGCTACTATGCTGCAACATTTTCAACCGCCATGTTCAACTGCCACCAATGTCTCTTTAACAGAAATAAAAAGTGGATGTTTTTACTAAGGTAAAATTTTTATTTTTTCATTTATCCATATATGTGCAACCGATGAACATATGCAGGCAGACCATGACTCTTCTCAAAATTAAAGAAGGTAATCCAAGTTTGTATGATGGAAAACTTCAAACTATATCACAGATTTTGGGGGAACATTGTTAATTTTAGATACTGATGTTTTGAACAAATCAAAGGAAATTACGATTTTATCAAATCACTAATATTGTCAATACAGAATGCGAATATTTCAATTCTTAGTCAAACTTTTTATCTTCATATGTAGGCTTTTATAAAAATAATCTTTTTAATGTTTGTTCAGATAAGTGTTTTTATAGCTGTAGAGTTTAGAAATGAAGATTCACAAACTTGAAAAATATTTTATATTATACTCACGTTTTTAATCTTCATATGTGGTTTCTAATAAGAATATGCTTTTCTTTCAATGTTTGTTCAGATAAGTATTTTTATAGTTGAATCGGTTATTAAAACCCATTAACTGTAAATGACGAGAGTTTACGTCATTGTAGTTCTATGGTAAGCTCAATAAAATTTTTGTTTGTGATTGATGGTAACTCAAGTTTTTATCTCGCAATGGCTAATAATTTCTCTTCACCTGCTGCAGTTAATGGGATAGTAAATAATCCAAAACTAGAAAAAGTATGGTTACTTTTAAACATTTGTTCACAAGTTTCAGAAAAGTTTACTTTAATCAAAAGATCTACAAATCAATATCATTGCTTTTCAGTGTGTGATTGCATATGTTGCCTCAAACTTGACTTCACTGAAAAGGAAGAGTCACACATTTTACAAGTATATGGTTGCTTTCCGCTGTGTGTTTGTATATGCCTCACCAAATGTGATTCACGAGCAAAAGAAGAGCCACACACATCACAAGAATATGGTCTCTCTCCAGTGTGTGTTTGCATGTGTCTCACTAAATAAGAATCACTTGAAAAAGAAAAGTCACATATTTCACAAGTATATGGTTTCTCTCCAGTGTGTGATCGTAGATGTCGCTGCAAACTTGACTTTACTGAAAAAGAAGCATCACACATTGAACAAGAATGCGGTTTCTCTCCAGTGTGTGTTTGTATATGTCTCACCAAATGTGATTCCCGTGGAAAAGAAGAGTCACACACATCACAAGAATATGGTCTCTCTCCCGTATGTGTTCGCATATGTCTCACTAAATGCGAATTGCTTGCAAAAGAAAAGTCACATATCTCACAAGTATGTGGTTTTTCTCCAGTGTGTGTTCGCATATGTGCTACCAAATGTGCTTTTTGTGAAAACAAAGAGCTACATACTCCACAAGAATATGGTTTCTCTCCACTGTGTGTTTGCATGTGTCGATTCAAGTTTGATTTAGTAGAAAAGGAAGAGCCACACAGTTCACAAGTATATGACTTCTCTCCAGTGTGTGTTCGCATATGTGCTACCAAATTTACCTCCTGTGAAAATGAAGAAGAACACACTTCACAAGGAAAAGGTTTCTCTCCAGTATGTATCTGCATATGTTGGTTCAAGTTTGACTTGGAAAAAAAAGAAGAGCCACACACTTCACAAGGGTATGGTTTCTCTCCAGTATGTGTCTGCATATGTCGGTTCAAATTTGACTTCTGTGAAAAAGAAGAGTCACACAGTTCACAAGGAAATGGTTTCAGTCCAGTGTGTGTCTGTTTATGTCGGTTCAAGTTTGATTTAGTAGGAAAAGAAGAGCTGCACAGTTCACATGAATATGGTTTCTCTCCACTATGAGTTCGCACATGTTCCACAAAATGGGCCTTCTTTGAAAAGGAGAAGCCACACACTTCACAAGAAAATGGTTTCTCTCCTGTGTGGATTTTCAACTTTTTTTTTGAAATTGAACTATTAGACACTTCAGATCCACAAGTTTCAAAAGAGATTTTTTTTTCTGAATCAGGTTCCATGTCTTCTTTATTTCAGGTTGCAAAGAAAATGATGTATTCAACTTCAAATTATGTAGGTTCACCAAAATTTTTTAAAAGCTGGAACATCTGTGAAAATCAAAAAATAGATAAGACTATATTGAAATGCAACAAATAAATTATATCAGTTTACATCCCAAAAGGTATAAGACTATCCAGTTTTTTTTATACTCATTGAGACCATTTAAAAGTAGTATTAATGTTTCTGACTCCAAAAACACTGATTCTGCCATGATCAATATGTCATTAGAATGATTAAAATTCAATTTTTAAAAATCATTCAAAAGGAAAATTGACCTCAGGGAAATTTGATTCAAAGAAAATAAATTACTCTGATTAACTATTGACAGGAGTTTGGAAAAATATAGCTTACATTTTATTGAAAATATAGTGAAAAATGAATTCATTTACTGAGATGTTGCTTACTAATGAACACAATTCAAAGTTAGCCAGTTCCTACCCTCCCCATACCAAACTAATGTGAGTGCTTGTTTGTTTTAAATGCACCTATCTTCGGATGAGACAAAATATCAAAATGTAATTAGATTTTTGGTAGATACTTTTTCAATAGCTATTAATATATCTTTGGCCAGGTAATTCAAATTATACCTTGGCGCACTCACATAGGTATGATATTCTATCATTTGTGTGTAAATAAGAAATCAAAATTCTTTTTTAAAAAAAAAACATACTCATGAAATTTGACAATGATAATTGAAACAACATTATTACATCATAACAATGTTTCAGAAGAGTGCAAGTTGCATAAATACTAATAACTCAATGAAAAAAATTATCAAAAAAAACATTGATAAAAAAAAGATTTTTTTTGTAAAACCCCAAAATGTACACTATATTTTAATGAAAAAAATGCAACTAAAAACTTTCTGAACAAAAAACATTTTAGTTCTATTGCAGTTTTAGTTTTCTAATTCAGGGCCAGTTTAGTAACTCATGTTGCAGTTTCAAATAAAATTTTGACTAATTTCTCTTCTCCAGGGATTTATCTTTACAAAAATGTAAATATCTTTTGAGTGAAAGAGATCTTTTTTTTCTGAAATATAAAATTCAAAAGGAAGCAGAGGGTAATTCACATGAATACTTCTGTAAGTTTTTCCAATAAAATACTATTTCCATAAAAAAAAATTTAGGCATTTACACACACTGTTCTCACATACCAGAAATTGGCACCTTACAAAAAAATTGTTCGAACTTCATTTTATCACCGGAATCTTCGTGTCATTAGTAATTAGTAAGACGGGATGGAGAAAAAAAAAAGAGATAAAATTATCTGCGCAAACCTTAGAGAACCGGAGATATTTCTTAAGTTATATAGCATAAAAAGTTGTCACGATGTAAACAAAATATACAGATAAAATTTGCACAATAAAATTTCCCTCTAAATTTTCAAAATTCACTAAAAACAAATAATTGCATTTTTTTTTTCTAAATCAGCACTCATTTAATGAAAGCGGAACATTTTTTTTCAAAAAGTTTTCTTTTAAAATTTCGGAAAGAAAAATTGTGATTATACGGGAGAAGGGGTAATCATGAGGAAAAACTATTTCAATTCATCAATAACAATTAGTGTATTATTTCATTTATGATTTTTGCACAAATAACATTAAATCCATGAAAATATAAATTCCATTTACACTTTTTTGAAACTTCGATGATTCTGCAAATGTTGGTAAATTTTAAACACTGGGTTGAAACAGTTCAAGTCTACGTTATTATCAATGAAAATGTGTTTTTCTACAATGTAGACAAATATTTGATTGGACTTTTTTCTCTCTAGAAAGAATAAGAAAAAACTTCAAAATTTTTTTAAATTTTAATAACTGGGGTCGAAATTTTTCAGAAGTTCCCCTAAATGCCTATCGTAAATAATGGATAACAAATGAAAATTCTAATGAAATCGTCTTAATCAATCTGAGGGAAAGTCTTGAAAATGTGTGTGTTTTCGGCTGAAATTATCTATAGGAGATTATCAAGTTTCAGACGTTTATATCAACACGTCATTTCGTTGTAAAAGGCCCGTGAGGGCTGCCAACAAAAATGTCATTCCTTCGTATGTTTTCTCCATATTGGCGGCATCTTCTAAGTCCATACGGCACACTTGAACATATAAACACATTAAGAAGAAAATAATGAGAAAACTCATTGACCAAATTGCCAACAAATTGTACTCAATTATTCAACTTGGATTATAACGATTAACTATAAAGTGTCCGAAGCAGTCATCGAAAGAGTGTGTTTGTTACTAATTGTTCAAGTAAATTAGCAGAATAAAGCTTCAAATTACTTACTAAATAATCGAATGGGTGAACTTCACGGTTTTCTTTAATTGGAAAAGATGGGGTGTACTAGGATTTACAGCAATAATCTGATATTTAAGGCCGTGTCGTTTATCTGTCTCGTATTTATCTCACAGGAGTAGACTTTTTGTTTTCATACAGTCATATTTGTACCTCACTTACTGGAGAGTACCGTTTGAAAAGAGAGGAAGAACTTACATCAGCTACTACTAAAACAAGACAATGGTTTAAATTTGGTGTCTCTAATAGATCTTTTTACACTTTTTAGCGACTGTCAACTGTTTCTACAGTTTTTAAGTAGGTCTGACTGGTTGGCTATGTATGTATCATACGAAGAGGCTACATTAAAGGAGTAGGAGGGCTTAAAATTTACTCCTTAATATTATGTCTGAAAAAAAATTTTTTTTTTAATTCCTTTCCTTAATTGTTTTTTTTTTGGGGGGGGGTCAATTTTGAATATAAGTTTATGATAAATTGATCACTTACTGTTTGGTAGAATTCACCCTCATTTAAAAAAAAATTCAAACTGGTATGCGATTACTGCCCAACAAAATGCGAAGGAAAGTAACTTAGTTATAAATCACCTCTTTTTCTGATTTTTCATTGATCATCCCTAACACAGCATACTGCCAAATGACGTTGGTTACGTGATGATTTCAACTGAGAAACTAACCAGAATCTGTTTATATTCTTATTTATGTTTTTCTTTTAGTTTACAATCATTCAAAATCTCCTGAATAGTATTTTGAATTGGAACATTTTATACAGGTAGGTTCACATTAGTCCCTGCCAGAATCTAATGTCCATAATTTCAAAGTAAGGAAGCCTAAAGAGAAAAAGAAAGAAATGAAGCATTTTCTTCTTCTAGTGAAGAAGATCCCAGATCTTGATTCCTTTTCATTGGTCCCTACCACAAGAATGAAAACCCGAACTCTAAACCTATAATGCTAGTTTTTCTTATTTCAAACCTTTAAAAAGCCTTTTCTTCAGCCTTTACTATCAACCCTCAGGATTTTACAAGTGGATAAGTAATTTCCCCAGAAATTTGAAAGAAAAGTAAAATATTCCCAAAACCAAGCAAGAAAAGATAAAATCTGGTTTATCTTAAGGAAATTCATTTGAAAGCCAACAAGTGAAAAACACTTTGAACCAGAAAAACAAGGGTTGTTTTTGTTACGCCCCAAGGTGACTTGATAGATTCCTTTGATTCTTATCAGATTTTCTTCTATGGGGAATCAAACGCAGATCCTCTAAAATTAATTACCGTTCGACAAAGGGCCACTTTTTTAACACATCTGCCAAAAAGGGTGTGTGAAGCTAAATGGCATAAAAGGAATTGTTGGAACCAGAGGACTACTAAACCAAGACTCTTGCTTGAAGAATTCACTCAGAAAGCATAAAACAGCAGACAAAAATCTGACCCTGATTTCTTGGATTGGAGGCTTGAACTCTGGCATCCCTGCATAGACCACTTTCTGCATCTCCTTTGCCTCTACAAGCTCTTCCCTTGTCTTGCAAAGCAATCAATACCTGACCAACTCATTAAACTCTAGAGAGAAATATCACATTGTATCTGATGATAGACAAGTTGATGAATTACAAATGATAACCAATAGAAATAAACACTTGATTTTTGTTAACAAATATTGTAGTTTCTGCTTCAACAGCTCATGGTATTCCTGACAGTTTTCTTTTTATCACCTCGATGCCTATCCTAGCGATGCTTCAACCATAGCACCGGAACATTTTCCTTGGATCTTTTGCTCAACATGGTGAGGGACAATAGCTGGTGTTGAGTGTTCAACCAGCGGGCTGGCATTGATTGTGTGATACAGACAAAGCTGCAAAAATCTGACAAGTCCACTGATCTTGAACCTAATTAACACAATACATAAAATTCACCATTTGGGAGGAGGTTTGAAATGTTTTATATTCCCTCAATTTTTTCTTTTCCTTTTTAAGTTACTGTACTTTAAAATTATGGACATTAGCTTTAGGTGGAGGCTAACAAAATAGCACTAAAGAAAGATTTATATGAAACAAAACTTGGTAAAAAGTAGGGAACAAAAATAGAATTTGATATGATTTTCATTAAGTTTAGAAGTACAAATTTGCAATAGATTTAGTATAAACATAGACACGTTTTTCTATAAAGCTAGAATATAACTCTTAAAATAATCTCACATGAAAAGATTCAAATATGAAACAAACAAAGACTCTGAGATTAACTAGCCATTTTAGATACAAGCTTCTTTCCTACCAACATGCTTGCAATTATATTCATATGTTCACAATATAAAGAAACACTACCGCACGAGGGTGAAGTTCCCTCTATTTTCCTGAGCATAAAATATGTTATAAGCTAATTTTTTCTTCCTCTTTCTCAACAGGCTTTATGTTCATTATTGTGTTAGCAATCATTTGCATTATTGATATTCTGTAATATGAATGTTCGGTGATTTATTCTCTTCTGTTCTATTGTTTGTAATTAAATGATTACAACTTTATCAAAAATGTAGGTCTTGCTTGTATTCCTTTGCCTGTATTCTACAGTTATATTGGACTGAATTTATACCCAAATGGTACAAACAAAAATATACATACTTCACTCTAAAGATGAGCAAAACTACAAAAAATCTACAAAGAGGTATATGTTGGAGAATGCGTCTTCCAAGGCCAAACCAAACTGTTAAGAACTATACTTATTCTTGACAAATCATTTTATAGTAATCATCTTATCACTATAGGCATTTGGAATCAAAATGAGGGGAAGATAAATCATGTACACAAATGGCAGTGAGTAAGGCTTCATTTTTGCATAATAGTTACTCCAAAACCATGAGAATTAATATTTTTTCAAAACTGAAAAATTCCTAGATGAAAAGAAAGTTTTATAGATTGAAAACACAAAATACTACTCTCAACAAATGTATTTTTCTTGTTTTTTTTTTAGGCTGGACCTTTGTATATCAGAAGAGCTCAAAAATACATGGGGTAAAATAAAAAAATTGTGAAATGAGTCTAAATATATCCAAGTGATCGAGTGAAACAAAGTAAAGCTTGGGTACTGATATAGCCTTTTTGTTACTATAACAAAATTATGTCCATTACAAGTTGATGTACGACTCTCTCTATCTAAAAATTACAAAAATATTCATTCAAATAGAACAGAATCCAACAGATGTTATAGGCTACCTCAACCCCATCTTGTTAAAAAGATAAATACAGTTAAAATCATAAAAAGTGAATTCAGTTCATGAACTAAATGGCGGCTGTAACCAAAATAATCATTTTGGACGCCAATCCATTTAAAAAATACCACCACGGACATTTGAATAGAATAGAATATATTTTGTTTCACATTAAATTTAAAATTTCTGATCAACACAACTATTGGTGAGGATAGTACAAATTTGCCTTAATGCCTCACAAAGCAGTAATTATCCAGATCTACTATAGATGCAGAAAATGGCAAAATATTTGGTGCTAATTCAATTCTGCAATCCCAACTTTCAGTACAATAGAAGGTAGTCAGTAGTTGGATTTTGAATTGTAGAGTTTCGCAACTTCATTCACTCGATGTTAAAAATGGTGCACAAATGAGAAAATTTATTGAAGAAATAACATTGTCTGCTGTGATTATGATGTAATAATAGATATAATCCCAATTGTAAAGTTTCATACCTTCATTCACTTGGTGTTAGAAATGGTGTAGAAATATATCATCCCTACTCCCTCTAAGAAAACATAAAGATTGGGAGTGGGTGTGATAAGATTTAGAGGAGGTGAGGCCAAAAATCATATTAAAATTTTTTTTGTGCTTTTCTTTACTGAATCTCAAGCATCTCTCCTTTTTTTTAATCTTTTTTTATAGCGAATTATGTTTAACTGATGATTAATAAATCTTACAATTTTCTCGTGTTGTGAAGATAGAAACTAAAACTTGAACAGTTTGTTCCTAACAAGTATGATTAAGTTTTAGTAAGAGCAAGTTATTTTCTACCTCAGGAAATACTTGTTGAAGGATGAACCCATCAGTCCAAGCTTCAATGCAATCAGAGAGGGAGTTGTATCAAATACTAAAGAGTGGGTATCTGTCATAAAATATTTCATAAAATAGCTGAGAACCACTTGGGGTATGCAGTTGATCAATTACTCAAATCAAGTTATGTAACAGAGAGACAGAAAATAGATTACTTTTTGGAAGGCTTTATAACGCTAACAAAATGTTGTCATATCACTCAGCCTTCACTCTGAGAAGAGTGCATACCAAGGGGAAGCAATTTATACAAGATCAAAGGAGAGACAATTATTGTGGAGAGATGAAGGAACAGACATACAAACTCTTCTACCACAAGTTAATTATTGAAATCTCTCAATCAAAATATTCCAAAGAAGCAAAATTTTACAGAAAAAATGAAGATGAACCTTATGATGAATTTATGTGACATTGTCTCTAATTTTGAGTTGAATAAAAACTTATTTCTAAATCAAATTATCAGTACTATTCAATCAAATACAAAAAAAAGGTGAGTGAGTGAGTGATTACTCTTCCTCGACATGATTCTTTCAACAATTGTAATTTTTTTGATCAATCAGCCTCCGATTAGGTACATGCTGAATCTGGAGGTATTTTAGAGGTAGATCCTGTATTTTCAGCAGGTAGGGGTGGGGGGCCAAAATAGATTTTGTGCAGGGGGGGGGGACCAAAAAAAAATTTATTCTTTCATATAGATATGTAAAAAAGAAACAAATTTCAAACAATCAGTGCAGTGCCCATTCCAAAGGTGCATGTTTGACAGGGGCTAGACTTTATGATGTGTGAGGCAACACTCACTCACTGCAAAGTGGTAGATTGCACTGTTTTTTGTAGTCAGTGTTTATTTTTTTTAGATTTTTAAAGGTGCATGTTCGGAAAGGTGTGGACTTTCTTTTTTTAAGCAGTGGGGAAACTTTTGGATAGAAAGTTGTAGAACAAGTTTCTAAGACATTTTTTTTTTTTTTTGGCTCTATCATTTGGATAATCAAAAGTTTTCACAATTCCTGTACATTTGATTTTGTAAGTTACAGTCAAAATAAAAATGCAGAGGTAAATAAAAATGATTCATTAGCAAAACAGAATTCAGTGTTTAGAAAATGAAAGACAAATGAATTCAAAAGAATTACATTTCACAAAAATCATCAAATAGTTTTTCAAAAATGAATTTGATTCATTCCAAATAATTTTTAAGTTTAATGAAAGATAAAATATTTCCAGATATTTAGAAATATTTCAACAATTCTTCTTTGTGAGTTGAAAAAGGCTTTATGCAAACATGTATTTTTAAAAAAAATTTCATCAATTTTTTTTGCAAGTAAAAAAAAGTTTTATTGCAAATAAGTTTTTTTCTTTATTTGCAACCAGGGAAATTGAAATGAATGTTATACTTACTTCTATTGTCTATTGTCTGCTTTGTATGAATTGTGTTCTAAAGAGCAAAAGTCAAGGGAGATAATTCATAAGATCTTATGGAAAAATATCTGTAATCTCTCATTATTCTTATTAAATTTCCCAAGAACAGCTGATCTAGACAACTTCAAACTCTACTCTGCACTGCCTTAGTGCAGACAAAGTTATCTGGCGAATGTCAATCTCGTAAAATGGCCTGTTGTTGAGTTATTGTAGTACACACACCCAGCTTTCTCCAATTGTTGTAAGATAAGAGTAAAGAAGTAATTTGATACCGTATTTTTCACTTTCTGTTTCTGATAGTTTGATTTGATTAGTTTTATGTGATTTTGGTATGGTTTTAGGATTTAACATTGCTAATAAGATTTCAGATTGTGAATAGGATTTTTGATTGTAATTAGAAACTGTCAACATAGATTTCACTAGTTTCTAAGTTGGTCTGGCTGGCTGGCTATGTATTACATCAGTAAATACCCGTACTCAGGAGTTTGAATTTTCGGACACTAGCGCAACTAACAAGTATATACAAATACAATTCATTTTTTTTGAGTGATATTACTGGTTGGTGTTTTAGCTATTACTACAACTACCAAATTTAAAATGTGGTGGATATTGTCTCTCCAGAGAAAAAAAGTGTTTTTTGTGACTGAAGATAGTCAAAATTAATTATCTTTATCAATACTGATTACCTCCTGCAAGAAAATGTTGTGGGCATGCTCATATGAACTTTCTTCATTGGTTGGATTTACTGAGAACCCTGAAAATAAATCACATGAGCAGACCCCAAAATATCTGCAGGAACCCCCTTTTCCAAGAGACGCTTCTCTCCAAGGTGGCAGATTAGTCATACACAGTCATGTGTCGCCAATGATCTGACCCACTCAAAATCATTTCAAAAACTACCATTTTTCAGATCAACTACTTGATTCAACTACTCTTCCTACCTAAAACTCTTTAGAGAGCATACCCCTTTCTCAAGATGGCTGACTCTTCAAGCTCAAACTTCTTCAAATACCTTCAGTTAATTGAATTTTTTTTTCAAGGGTCAATAATAAGAATTATCAATGAATCTTTGAAATACAAGAATCAACAAAATCTCCGACAAGAGTTAACATGAAATTATCAAGTCTCAAGAACTCTCCAAAATTACCTGCACTTATTTCATTAAGTCTGTGAGAAGACAATTTTTTTGCAACTTTTTCTTCCACTTCTATCAGTAAATCAGGAAAATCTTTTGCTTATTTTTATTCAATTTGATTGTGGCATTTAACTTTCAAGTAAAAAAAAGAATTCCAATATTTTTACAAGTTTTGCATGAAGAAATTTTTGCAAATTTGTTTTGAATCCCTAAGGTGATGAACGTTATCTGGTAATTCAAGTCAAATTGTGATTAAGAAAAATATCTTAATAAAATTTAAAATTCATAAATATATATATAATATTAGAAAACATTTAATATTGGGGTAGATATGATGTTTGTAGGAATGTCTGGCTTAAAAAAATTGTTTTTTCTTGAATGGAATCAGAAGCTTTTATAATGGCTATCAAAATTATTAATCAGTTTTTGTTATTGTATAACCTTAGAAAGGTATGAAATTCCAATACCCAGGCACTTGGAATTTAGCATCTTTCAGTGCATGGGCATTGGAATTAAGCCTCACTCAGTACCTTGCCATTGAAATTAATCCTCCTGTGTTGCCTAGGTCTTGGAATTTAGCATCATTTAAGATGAGAGAGGATACTGGAACAGTACTAACAAACATATAACCCTACAAAATATCTATTAACATATTTTCAAATATGATTTTGTAAATGATTCTTATATGTTTGTCTTCGAATGACAAATTTTCTTGTAACATTACGAAAATGAAATTTACTTCTTTCCTCACCTGAAACATACCAAATACCCAGTAGCATAAAAAATATAATATTAATAACTTGTCAACGGAATAATTGTCAAATGTTTTAGAATTTAGTACCATTTATTCTTTAATAAAAAAAAAACACTGAAAAATTTGAGTTTTCTCATTTAAAACAAAATATTGGAGAATAGATTATGAAATCCAAACATTTTATGAAGATCCAGATGAAGTATCATCATTGCTCTACAAATTATACTGATTAGATGGGATACCGGGACTAGATGGCCCTTTTTCGCACTCAAAATAGTCTGTACCTGCTTTTGCCAAATGAATATAACAAAACTTTCAAATTATTTGTGCATGGCATCTAATACCAATACTTGACTAGTATTTCTTTCAGGTTCATTTAACACCGAAAAGAAATAAGTAGCACAAAGAATGAGTCCAATAATCTAAACAACTTATAGAAGTTAAACCAAGAGACTGTTCAAAGTCTGTCAAAGAATTTCGATGAATATTCTTCCTTATTTGAGGTATCAAGGTCTTGAAGAAGTCAAAGGTGAGCGTGGCAACTTTTTTCACCTACACTGGTATCATAAACAGCGAATGTGTACAGATTTAATCATACCCATTCAATGTGTATATCTTTAATTATACAGATTCAAGCGTTTAAATGTTTGTTCAGATATGTATTATTATAGTTGAAATGTTTCAAAATTAAGAACCCAAAACTTGAAAACCTGCTTTCTTTACAAGAATAAAGCTTCTCTCGAATGTGTATTAGCATGTCTCACTAAATTTGACTTCTGTACAAAAGAGCCACACACTTCACAAGAATGTGGTTTCTCTCCAGTGTGTGTTTGTACATGGCTCTCCAAATGTGACGTCCGTGAAAAAAAAGAGCCACACACTTTGTAAGAATACGGTTTCTCTCCAGTGTGTTTTCGCATATGTCAGTTCAATGTTGACTTGTCTGAAAATGTGGAACCACACGCTTTACAAGAATATGGCTTCTCTCCACTATGCGTTTGCATATGCCTTGCCAAATGTAATTTGCGTGAAAAAGGAGAATCACACACTTCACAAGAATATGGTTTCTCTCCACTGTGTGTTTGCATATGGTCCACCAAATATGCCTTTTGTGAAAAAGAAGAGCCACACACTTCACAAGAAAATGGCTTCACTCCAGTGTGTGTTCGTATATGTCGGCTCAATGTTGATTTTTCTAAAAATGAAAATTGACACACTTCACAAGAATATGGTTTCTCTCCAGTATGTGTTTGCATATGCCTTGCCAAATGTGTCTTCCGGGGAAAATGAAGAGCCACACACATCACAAGAATATGGCTTCACTCCAGTGTGTGTTTGCATGCGTCGGTTCATTTTTGACTTTCTATTAGGTGCTCAAGTATGGTGGTTGAAATGCGACTTAAGTAGAAAAACAGATGCACACACATCAAAAGAATATGGTTTATCTTCAATGTGGGTTTTCAACAGTCTTTTAAAGATCATATTATCAGAAAACACACATCCACACGATCCAGAACAATATATTTTCTCTAAGCAGTTTTCCATATTTTTTCTGCTTCAGATCACAAAGAAAATGCTGATCTATTCAAATTCACTAAATTATTTTTTATAAATCTGTAAAAAGAGAAAAAATTTAATTTAATTCCAAATATGATCTAATAAGAAATTTAATAGATTATATAGATTCACATTATGTTTAGATAGGCTCAGATGAACCTGATGATTATACACAAATTTGATATAAAAAATATCTTCACATAGAAAAAAATTTGATAAAATTTGTTTATTCATCGATTATTGTATTCATTTATGAAAAGATCACTTAATAGAAAAAAAATCGGTGGAACATTTAGAAAGCAAATACACACATTAATCTAGTTTTGTTGACTTTCAATAGCAAATCTCTTTTAAAAAGGATTTTAATGCTTTTAACTATACAAATCCCGGTAAATTTGAATCAATTTGGAAGTTTTTCTGAAATTGTTCAGCAACTTTTCAGATCATTTCATTAAAAAACATTTTATAGAATTATATAAAAAAAAAATTCATAGTAATTTTTAAAGAATTCTGTTCAATATTATGCAGTTGATCTTCGAAAAATCTTTGGTTCTTTAGAGTTTACTAAAAAAAATGAAATTTTAGAGTTTTTAAAAAATCTTCCTTCTTACTAATAGCACCAAGAATTTGGCAATGAAATTATTTTTACACAAGTTTATAGTTTTCTTTCTTGGGTATCAATGAGTTAGAAACTTTTAAGTGGAAATTTTTTGTTTAAATTACGGAAACTATTTGAAAATTTTTCTTTATTTGAATAAAGGAATCTGAAAAGTATTTTCAAGTTGTATCAATAGAATGTCATTTTGATCACAAGACATTTCAACAAAATATCATTCTGATCAAAAGTTTTTTGATGAAACATTATACATGGTGGAATATCACTTGCAGATCAACCACAATCTAGCAAATCTTAAATAAACCGAAAAAATATTTAATGTTAATATTTTTTCTTTTTATGGAAATAGCCCTACAATATGAATAAACAAATAAAACTAAAAGGTTGCTTAGTATACCTAATTTTATTTCATTTTTTTCAATTCGTAATCGAGACTTTCATTTTAAAAAGGTAAACAGAATTTATGTTTGCAGGGACTTATTTTTGATATGTGTAATGATCAGTAATGTTTTGACATGTGTACATTAGCGAGAAATTAGTCATAAAAAAAGAAAAAAGTACTTTTGCATCCTCAAAGTGGATTTCTGAATGGATTGAGGCTGTAGTTACATTTATGACAGCAAAGAATATTGATTCCATCATAACTGATGGATCTGTCATTAGAAAAAATGAAGTCGAGTTTTAAAATTCTTTTGAAAATAGGATTTACCAAAGAAAAATTTGATTTTAAAAAAATAAATTTAATAATTGACTGTGTTTTGGGAAGATATTGCTTACTTTCTGCAAAAAAATTAGTAAAATATACATTTATCAGGGGTGTCATTTGTGGGTGAATGCAGTTCAAAGGTCAAGTAACCAAGTATCTACTCTGCCCATACCATCCCTCCTATCAGTGCGTGTTTTTAAAAAAATCTTTTAATGGATGACCAGAAATGTCAAGACCTAATGAAATTTCCAGTACTATTTCTTTTGACATCTACTGATTGATTTAAAGGAGATAATTCCTGAATTATGAGGTTCCGTACTTGATTAAGTGAATTGTATGTAATTACACAAAAAATAATGAAAATTCTTTTAGAGAAAGTTTTGTCAGATTTCATAAAATTTAATATTTACTGAAAATTAAAAAACAGTTTCGTCTTAATGATTTTTTCAAATAGGCTAGTTAGTATATTTTTGGTGGATTTTAAAATTTTGTGTGTTAATCAGGCTAAAATTTTCCATTTCAAACTCTCCTGGTTAACTGAATGTTTTCAACCATGATTATCTATAAGTTTATAATGTCTACAAAAATATTTTTCTGAAGAGAATTTTCTATAATCCTTCTTATCAATTTTATCATTTGTGTTATTCATAAGTTACAAGTTATGGACATTTTTTATCGACACATTGCATTTTGTCAAAAGTTTTTGATAGATCTTACACAACTTTGACAGCAAAGACAACCCCATAGCTATTCTTGTTGTTTTTCAATGTGTGGTAAATTTTTGTTTTCATTCCATTTATCCTCAAATTTATGCTTTCCACTCATCCATAATTATCCTTTCAACAGCTAAAAATGATCTGCAACATCTGGAGACCCAAACTGAAAATTTGCAAAAAAAAAAAAAGAAAAGATCTAAAATTATCCATCTTCAAATTATTGTTTTGTTTTCTCAAATAGGGCAAGATTTTTCCTGACTGAATTATCAAACTATCGCCAACAAATTTTATTCAATTATTCAACAGGAATTATAATGACAAACTATAGAGTGGCTGAATGAATGTATGAAATACGGTCCATCTCACAGGTTGGGCATTCATTATGTTTTGTGATTTCAAACCATTGGCAAATTTTGTGATGGAAGGTCATACAAGTTCAATTCTCCTTTTTTCCTAAAGGTTTTGTTAATAGTCTTTTGGCAAAGAATTTGTTTAAAAGTCAACTGGAACAAATTTCACTTTGTATTTTTACTTTACATTCTAGTTTTTTGTTACCTAATCTCAATTTGAACCCGTATCTTATAGCCAACTGATCACTGGTTATTGACCTGTAAAAATAGATATCCAACTCAGTATTACTTGGCTTATTGTTCCTGTGCATGACAATACAGTTGATTACAATGTATGACACCTTTTTTAAAAGTGATTCAGACAAGTCTTGAAGTTGATTTTTCTCGAAAATCAACGCCTTGCCTGTGAAGATAGATCAAGAAAAAAAATTGAATGTGATTTTTAACATCATTCAGGCATCAAATACAAACCTTTCGAAAAAAAGGGATTTTTTTTTGTTTCAGTTGACCTTTAAATATTTTTTTCTTTTCTAAATTATATGCAAACATTTTTTGTTTTTGTTTTAAAGGAAGGAATATATTTTGCATGAAATTCATCGCCAGTGTCTGTCCCCCATTCCTGATATTTCTTGAATGCTTTGGTCTCGTGGATTTCATAGCATTTTTAATTTTTGGAAATGAATCCATCCTTTTTATATTTTCTGTGCATGAAGTATAATTTTCTTCCATCTAGAAGACAAAGGAGGAGGAAAGGTGAGAAGATTTAGATTCTAATTTATTTAGACTATTGGAAAAAAAATATTAACTGTTTCAATTTCATTAGTGTAGTCGCGTTATTTCATTCCAAAAAAAAACAAAAAAACCAACAATAACGTTTACGCGTAAATTAGAAAATCACAATATATTTAAATAAATTCTATGACGAAAGAATACCAACAAAAACAGTTTTCTGAAGAAAAAAAGAAAAAGAAAAAAAAAAGAGAAATCAATGCGTATGACCTCCCGTAATAAAATTCGCCAATGGTTCCAAATTGCAAAACAGATGTATACCCAGTCCAGTAGACACCCAAAATATAAGTAATGTACACTCGAATATGAAGCGGTCATCCAAAAGACGAAGTTCGTGATTATTCGTAACAAGTTGTTAATAAAATGAAGCTTAGAATACTTACAAGATGACCAAGTGACTAAAAGTCGGTTGTTTTATTTTTTTGGAAAAAGATGGGATGGATTAGGATTTACAATGATAATCTGTTACGAGTGGATTAGGGTTTATTTCGATAATCCTCCCATACAATGATCGTTACTCGTCCATCTTGCGGAGGTGAATTTCAATTCATCATACTCGTACCTCACTTATTGAAGAGCGCCGTTAAAAAAGATAAGTTACACCGGACACTAATTCTCAAGACAATAGTTTAAATTTAGTTTATAATCAATCTTCTTGTTTACTTATTGTTAGAATTCATAATTATTCAAAATTTTGTAAATGATATTTTGAATTCACGTTTCACAGGAAGGAAGTTCATGTTAGTAACAACCAGAATCTTACGTGTCCATAATTTCAAAGTACGGAAGCTAAAAAGCAAAAGAAGGTAAACTCTCTTTTTCTTGCAGAACGCTGGATCTTTTTCGTTAGTTTCTACCATGAAAGCGATAATTCTAACCCTAGGGCGGGGGACTAACAAAATAAACATATCAAATTTCCATTGGTTATAATAAAGTTTATCAGTTATACAGAGCATATGTCTTATATTTAACTACAACCCTGTTACCGGCGAAGAATTTATCTTTTTATCGTACAGCACTATTACCCTTTATTTGAAAACTCTTTGCTCTTGGTAAGAAGGCTTAAGCAGATGTCCACAAGAAAAAAGAAAATGCAACACTCTTTTTTAGGATTCCTATCGTAGTGCCCACCTTTCCAGCTAAAGAAAATTATTAATATACGGAGTTATCTGCCCTTTGAAAAGGATCTACTTCTAACCCCTATATCTGTAGAAATGGTAAATTCCTTGTCCCCCTTTTGATGTCACACAGAACTGCCAATCCGATAGCAGATTGTTATCTTTACGATATTAAAACTGGCGGTATATCTCTCTCTCTGTGTTCCGACAGCCTTGTGGTAAGCTCTTCTCGTCTCTTCTTTCTCCTTAGTTAGTATAGTTTTTATACACATTTTATTCTCACGCACACATCATCACATATTCATCACAAGAACACATCCTATCTAAGCTAAGCACTCTCATCGTAGTTAGGTCGGACTTCTTAAAATAACTTCTTAGTGGCTACAACTAGGATGACCATACTGACAGACATTCTATAGACTCTATCTGACATTTACTTAGTGACATTCCTTTCCCTTCATTCTTCCTATCTCTACATCTTTTATCCTGGTAGATCCCTCCACATATTCGTGTCGGTAGAAACTCCGGTCCTCGTTTATTTTAATTCACTCATGAATTAAATCTGGCACTTTTGTTTACTTCTTTCTTTGTTTTTTCTTATTCCCGTATTTTGTTAACAATCCAACTGTGTACTAACCTTGTTTTTGTGCATAAGCAACGAACACGCTACTTACCAGGATTCATCTTCTTAGATCAATTCTGGTTATTTATATTTCACTACATATCCCAATCAATTTTTAGGATTTAGATAAAATTGATAAAATTCTAATTTCAAATCAGTTTTACCACTGAGAGTAGTACAAGAAGAATCCATAATGAAAGTTTCAAGATTATTAAATTCTTGTTTGAACTCAAGTTTTGGAGGGTTCCTTCTTTTAGCTTCACCAGTCCTAATAATTCAAGTTGTTGTTTGTATCCATCACTATACATTTGTTCATGATAGAAGGTATGATCTAGGATGACATAGGATAATTGAACATTAACAACAGATTCAGTTACACACATGGTTCAATTCAGGAACTCTTTATTGCTACTGATTTCTCTGGGATTTTTTTACCTTTTTTATCTAAGAGCAAAATTCAAGGGAGGTCATCTACTCAGCATAGAACAAGGGTTGAAAATTGTCAAGTATTCAGTTTTTAATAGTGACTTGAATCCGTAAATTTTTTTTGTTCTATTGGTGAAATAGAATTTAAGTACCACATGAATATAGAATTCTGTCCTTTATGTTTGATCATACTTATCATGCACTGCCTGAGACCTTTAAATTGAAAATGAACCTATTTTTTCTTGTCAAAACTGGTACTGTTAAAAAGCCAAACAGTTGAAGCGTGAACAAGTGTTTTTTGTAGCTGTAGATAGTTGAAATAAAGTTTATTTCTAGCTCATTTTCCATGACAAAATTATTGCAAATTTCACATTTCCCTAAGGTAGCCAACATTTCTTTCTGGTAAATCAAGTCAAATTCTTACTAGCTGGGTGAGTGGAAATTTCAATTGTTGGCAGGTAAGATCATCTCATGTTTCTGCTCTTCTCTCTTTTTATTTACGCAAAAAAAATATTACTTAAAAAAATATTTTAAACGATATAAATCAAAGTAATGAAATAATATTTTTTGATTAAAAATAAGTAATACTAATGTGAAGTGAAAAAAGAAAAAAAATTACTCTGGTTTGCTAAACTAATCTTAACCAAACTTGCGATCCCATAATGTATCAAAGGAACGAACATCATCTTCACACTGTTTTATTCAAATTTCTGCATTCAAAAATTCTTTCTTGTGATTGCTTAGTTTTTGACAAATTAACCAATTGGAGCATGACAGAGAATTATAGAATAGATTATTTATTTAAGACGAATATAAATGCAATATATGATTACAAAAGCTTCAATATTGGCATATGTTGCATAGCTGTGGTGTACATCTCAACATGTGTGCCTTCTTGGGGACATTGCTGCTAGACCACAAGTGAAATGTTATACTTATAACTGCTGAATGAGGCCAAAAATTGATATAGGGTCGGAGAGAGAAGAGATTTGAATTTGAAAGATAAATACCTGGATCCTACCAGTCGTTTCATTCCTCTACAGGTTGTTTTTTCTTCCTGTGCGTGAGATTTGTTACATACATCACACATGGAAGAATAATCGCAACAAATCCTTGTGTTGGTGGGAAGAATGTTTAGTTTCATTTCCTCATGTTAAAAAAACAACAAACTCCAGTACATTTTCTATGTAAGGACAGACACCAAGCAGGAAATAACAAATTAAATTTTTATTTGGTTTTTGAAACAAACATTTCAAACTACCAGCTTGTTTATGGCCCATTTACAAATGTATCTTTCTTAGAGCATCTACATACTTTCATTTGAAAATGTCTAAATGTTTCATTTGAATTGTATTTAAAAGTTGCCAAGTCATTTCAGACAATATATTTTTAATTTTTTTTTTAGACATATGTTGCATCCAGTAGTATTTAGAGATTGCTAAGAATTTTTTTTCATTTTTCATAAAAGAAAAAAAAAAGCTTAAATACTGCTGGACACAAAATAAAGGACCAATTTAGAATGAAAAACTTTTGAGCTTGAATTATAGTAACAAGCTCAAATACCAACTCTATGGGCAGGTTTTCCAGCAAGTTACTGTGGAAGGCCTAAATAGGACCTTTTTTCCTTAATAAGCAACCAAAACTGATTTTTCAGGAGTATCTCAATTCCTCTGGCTAGAATCAATGCACATTTTTGTCTTTTTAGAGGTCACATACAGATAAATGGAATCAGACTTTCAAAATCATATGGATAGAAATCAAATTATTATCTGGAAGAATACAAACACAGACCTCACATAATTATTTTTTTCAAGGACAATAACTAAATAGCCAAAAATAAAAAAAACATGCTCTTGGGTCCTTTTAGTAACCATAAAAAATTGGTGGCCAGATCTCTTGCCATTTATGAGCTACATTAACACATGCATATGGACAGACATTTGGTGAATTAAATTGATAGTAAATTTTGGGTAAGTGTGAATGCAGCTGGACTCAAAATAAGAGACCAATTTTGCATGAATTTACAAAGCAAATTGAACCCCGAAACTAGAACCTTTTTCCCATAGATTTTCCAAAAAGCAACTTGCGAAAAACCTGCTCTGGTGAGGTACTGAATTTTTAGGTAAGCAAGAATGTTGCTGGATGCAAACTAAGGGATCAATTTGGCATAAATTTACATAGTAAAATGAATCACAGGCTAAAACTTATTTTGGGGGTGAGGGAATTTTTAAAAACTTACTTGCTGAAAACCCACCCAGGGGTCTCATTATTGACTAAAGAAAATTTGGTGGCTGTAGCTCTGGTCGTTCTGCAATCACAGAAGTCAATGAATTATAATAATAGTGAATTTTTACATAAGCATGAACGTTGTCAGATACAAACTGAGGGACCAATTTAGCATGAATTTTCCTTGTGAATTGACCCCCCCCCCAACTTATTTTGGTGTATGCATGATGGGAATTTTCATGGACTTTCTTGCTGGCTAAAAAACTAGCTCTGGAGTTTCATTAACAACGATAGACAATTAAGTGGTCATGGCTCTGGCCATTTTTTAATTTTGCAGTCATAGATGGATGGATAGACATTTGGTGAATTATAGTAAGAGAGTAAAAACTTAGTTGAGTGAGAATATTGCCAGACACAAACTTATGGACCAGTTTAGTATAAACTTTGATTGTAAATTGAATATCCTTTAAAAAATTATACACGGGGCAGGGTGGTGGTGGTCAGAAATAAAGTTGCTAAAAACCTGCTTCAGTGTCCTATTAATAACCACAGGAAATTTGGTGGCCATACCTCTGGCATTTCCCTAGTTTTGCAATCACAGACATACTATAATTCAGCAAAGGCCTGTCAGTAAGAAGTTAATGTCTAAATTTGGAATTTCAAATTAGTGTCCTGGGGGGGGGGGTTGTAAAAGAGAAAAAACAATTTTTCCGATCAGTGTGATATAGCTGATCCTGTAATGTCTATGTATCTGTCTGCCTGTGCATTTGTCTCGGTCGCTTTATATCTATCAACCCTGCCTACTTAACAGTCAAGTGTATAATTCAGGGATCTTGATATCTAAATTGGTGAGTGAACTTTTCCCCAGAATACTGAAACATATTAAATAGATGAGTCTGATAGAAAGAAATCAAAATTGAAACATGTTATCAATTTAGTAATTTGTAGAGTCATGAATTCATTAGAGTGGAGTAAACTTAGAGATTAACTGAATTTCAGTTTTGGAATGGGGCTTATTAACAAAAGAATATTCAATAATATAAGAAAAAAACTCTTTAGTGCCAGGGACAAAAATATCAAAAACTGCAAATACTGAAATTACTTTTAATTTTTGGTTCATTTCAATCTAAAAAGAGATTTTTCCTGCTCTAGAGTTTTTAAACAAGGAAGGTGAGTTCAAGTACAATATAAAAGCGACAGAACTACAATGAAATTAATACCAGTCAAAAACTGGTTATGATCAAATTCCTTATAATAAATTCATAGCTGCATTGAAATTGTGACCATTCCAGTTTAGGGAAGACTCCAAGATATATTTTGTAAGAGATTCTATTGTAAAATATCATTGTCCTTGAAATTCTGTGAGAGTGCAAGAAATCTTTTAACACTTGAAAATTTTCAGCATATGAATTGTGCTACAACTATTAATCAACACAGTCAAGAAAAATAGATAACAAAATGAGTCAATGACGAATTTTATTGTCAACTATTCATCAGTAATGCCATAACACGTGTTTCTAACATAGTAGAGCTGAATTTGTTTGAAATTAAACAAAGATGACTGCTTCCTCCCATCCCCGATACTTCCTCACTCTGTGTTTTCTGTCCCTCTAGACCCACTCTACTCAACCCCTGATTAAGTTATTAATAGCTAGCTTTAATTGGATGCCAACGTCCATTGATCTCGCCAAGCCAACATTGTGAGAACACCAAATTCACAAAAGATTAAATGTTCTGTTCCATCCTTTCAACTGAGAAGTACTTTTTTTTTTCTCTTCGGAATCAATAAGCTATGAAATAAAAGTCCAAAAAAAGGATTTTAGATAACAAAGAAATAGAATGCATACAGAAATTTCTTTCAGTTGACTTTTACAAGTATCTGTGCAGTGGTTCTTAATCATGGGGCCCGGGTAGCATGATCCAATAAGAGAAAGTAAGAATTTCTCTTGATTATTCCAGGAATTGGCTTAATGATTGTTTGCAGAATATTTTAACGAACATAATATATAGGAAATTAAAAAAAGAATATTAGCAGTATCCTTTTGGTAGCAGATGTGAGGAGTCATAGAAAGGGGCAGGGTGGTACAAAGGTTAGGGACCACTGAATTAAAGAGTATTTTTTTAATGAGATTTTACAAGTATTTTGATGCTCAAGAATTGAGGAACTTTGGAAATTTTATAAATATATGTGTGCTTGTTAAGAAATGGACATTTTTGATCCAGCAGAATGAATTATAAATTGCGTTATATTATATAGAAACATATTTGAAATGATATCTTGCCATTACACGGTTAATATTTTACTCAATTTTCTTTAATTGTTCGTTCTATTAATGTTGTCTGGATTGAGTGATATATTAAACATGTAATAACGGGAGATCATTTCAAATAAGTTTCTATATAATATAACAATTCATAATTCATACATATACTTAAACACAGCAGTGTTCCAATCGTCTGGAACTTTACTATCATAATGCTTTTATATAAAAAAGGAAACCCGAAAGACCTCAACAACTACAGGCCTATAAGCCTACTCAACTGTGTATACAAACTTTTCACAAAGATCATCACCAACCGAATCTCAAAAACACTCGATAAAAACCAGCCACGTGAACAAGCTGGCTTTAGAAGAAGCTACTTGACCATGGACCATCTGTATTCAATAAATCAGCTGAAAGAAAAAGTAGCTGAATATAAACTACCACTCGCCATAGCATTTATCGACTTTAAAAAGGCGTTTGACTCAGTAGAAATCCCTAAGGTCATAGAGGCCATCAGTCGACAAGGTGTAGATCCAGTATATGTTGAAGTGTTGAAACATATATACAATCACAGCAGCTCCTTTATCAGGTTACATAAAGACTCAGACCCCTTTCAGCTCCAGAAAGGAGAAAGACAAGGTGATACCAGCTCACCTAAACTCTTCACAGCCTGCCTCAAGCTAGAGCTAGACAAGTTCAGGAAGTACTGGTTCTGCGACGCCCATAATAGAGAAGTGTGGCAAATCTTGGGGAAGGTCTATGTCCAACTACAGACGTTAAAAGACTGATGATATATGAGCACATTAAGTAATTGTACAATTCAATCATTTACAATAGTTGATGACAAATAAATAGTCGTTAGTTGCAGACCTACATGTGAATGAATATTGAATGCTTATCACTGCGTCATTCGCAGATGAACTCTAGTCTGACATATCGATTTGACACCCATTCTATCTTATTGAATGACAATACATGATTTGCTCCGGATTTCAGGCAACTTGGTATTTGATTCCCTCAAGTGTTGATAAAAGAATATGGTACTTTCCAAAGTGAGTTTGCATGTGTTAGTTCAAAAGTGATTTCTGTGAAAGGAGAAGCCACTTAGAAAGAATATGGTTTCTCCTCAGTATGTGTTTGCATATGGCTCATGCAATGTGATTTTCGAGAAAAAGAAGAGCCACACACTTCACAAGAATATGGCTTTTCTCCAGTATGTGTTCGCATATGCGTCACTAGATTCGCCTTTTGAGAAAAGAAAGAACCACAGACCTCACAAGGAAATGGTTTTTCTCCAGTGTGTGTATGCATATGCTGGTTTAATGTTGACTTGTGTGAAAAGGAAGAACCACAGACATCACAAGAATATGGTTTTTCTCCAGTATGTATTCGCAAATGTCTGTTCAAACTAGATTGCCATGAAAAGGAAGAGCCACACACTTCACAAGAGTATTGCTTGTCTCCTGCGTGTTTTCGCATATGCACCACCAAATGTGACTTCTGTGAAAAAGAAGAGCCACAAACATCACAAGAATATGGTTTCTCTCCAGTGTGTGTCCGCACATGTCGGTTCAAATCTGACTCCCATAAAAAAGAAGAGCCGCACACTCTACAGGAATATGGTTTTTCTCCAGTGTGTGTATGCATATGTTGGTTCAACTTTGACTTGTGTGAAAAGGAGAAACCACATATTTCACAAGAATATGGTTTTTCTCCAGTGTGTGTTAGAATATGTCGGTTCATATCTGACTTAGATAAAAAAGAAGAGTCACACACTCTACAAGAATATTGCTTTGCTTCAGTGTGTGTTCGCATATGACGATTCAAGTGTGACTTTGATGAAAAAGAAGAGCCACATGTTTCACAGGAATGTGGCTTTTCTTCTGTATGTATCTGCATATGCCTCAGCAAATGTGACCTCCGTGAAAATGAAGAGCCACACACTTCACAAGAATATGGCTTTTCTCCAGTGTGTGTTCGCATGTGTGTCACCAGATTTGCTTTCTGTGAAAAGATGGAGCCACATACTTCACAAGAATATGGTTTCTCTCCAGTATGTGTATGCATATGCTGGTTCAACGTTGACTTGTGTGAAAAAGAAAAGCCACATACTTCACAAGAATATGGTTTCTCTCCAGTGTGTATTCGCAAATGTCTGTTCAAACTTGACTGCCATGAAAAGGAAGACCCACACACTCGACAGGAGTATTGCTTCTCTCCTTCGTGTATTCGCATATGCACCACCAAATGTGACTTCTGTGAAAAAGAAGAGCCACACACATTACAAGAATATGGTTTCTCTCCAGTGTGTGTTCGCACATGTCGGTTCAAATCTGACTCCCATAAAAAAGAAGAGCTACACACTCTACAAGAATATGGTTTCTCTCCAGTATGTGTATGCATATGTTGGTTCAACTTTGACTGGTGTGAAAATGAAAAGCCACACACTTCACAAGAATAGGGCTTTTCTCCAGTGTTTGTTCGCTTGTGTTGGTTCATTTTTGACTTTTGTGAAAAAGAAGATTCACTCACTTTGCAAGAGTTTCTCTCCATTGTGTTCACATGTAGTGGCTAACACGTGACTTATATAAAAAACTGGATCCACACTAATCACTAGAATATGATTTATGTCCCATGTCAATTTTTTAGTATCTTTTCAAAATTGAACAATCAAGCAATTTTATATCCATTAGGTTCAGAAAAATATCTTTTTTCTGCTTCAGGTCACTAATAAAATGATGTTCCATTCAAATTCACCAAATTACTCAAGCAGGAAAATCTGTAAAGAATAAGAAATTGAATCAAATTTTAAAATGTTGTAATTCAAAAAATTTGGTAGATTATATAAACTCATGCTATATTTCAATAGGCTCAGATGTATCTATTTATACACTAATCCGATATAATTTATTTTTCTTACAAAAATGGATTTGATAAAACTGAATTTACTTATGAAAAGAAAACTTTAAAAAATAATAGAAATATTTTTAAAATCAATACCTCCACTTATTTAATTCAATGAAATCCTGGAATCAAAAGATTTTTACATTTTCAAATAGATATCTGGAGAATTTAAATCAATTTGAATTTTCTTCTAAAATCGATTCAATCTGCATTAATTTATACCTTGATTTGGAATATTGCTTTATTTGGCAATATCTTTGTAGACTCAAATGTGTTAATTTTTGAAGAATTTCATCTGATTTTGAAAAAATGCTGAAAAAAATCTTGAAAAGCCTGAAATGTTATTGAATAATAAAAATTGTGTTAATGATAATGGATTGTTGAACTATCAATACAGGTGAAAGATGAAATTGGAATGGGACTTCTTTAACCTAGAGCCCTGATATCAGGTGAGACAGTTTTATCCAGAAAAAGTTCATGAAACTTGTACGACAGTATAGGAGGCTTATCACCACTTGATCCCTCTAAAATGTAACAAAATCATTAAATATATATATACACGAATGGGCCTGATGTGTGCGTATGTTTGTGAGACATGTTGGCAAAGAGATGGGGCACTTGAGAAATGCCTCCCCCCTACCTAAGAGGGAGAGCTTAAGTGGGGAGCTGACCTCTTGGGTGTTAATCAACCTTTCTCAGGGGGATTGTCAGATTGTCTCATCTCATTTGAAGTCCATTAGAGTTGATCTCAGAATTTTTCTTGTGAAAACTTGTGGATCAATCAAAACTTCTAGAGGAGTCATGAAAGAGAGTTTGGATTCCAAAAATGAGTTTTAGTCAGTCTTGCTCAGAACAATAAGGGGGCAAGGTCTGCATAGCTGATGACATAAGAAGAGGAGTGAGTAGGTTAATAAATACAGTAAACAGTGAGTGTTATAACGATAATGGGAATCTTCATTTTGCTGTTTGTTTCCAGACATCAAGTTTTCTCTCAATTTCAAAAGATATCTAATTGGATTTACAAGGTGCACTAAGCAGAAATGCAAAAAGTAATGTGTACCAAGAAGTTTATTTGGTATTTTCAGAAAGATGAAAAAGCACCCATGATTTTTCGAAAACTTAATGTAAATGAAATAGTTCATTTTACAACACGATGCTTCAACTGACTAAACAACAAGTGCATGTGCATATAAGAAGCTCTCTCGAAAACAACAAAAGGACAACACCTGCAGGGAAAATTATGCAGCTGAAAACTACAACAAAGGTATATAGATTTCAGCCTTTCATCTATCGAATCCTCTAATCTCTTTTTGATTCGTTGTTTCCACATCGAATTTGCATCACTAATGGTTTACCCACTGTGTTATCAAAAGGAACATATCATAAAAGACATGCACCACTGCAGTAATTTATTACACAGCTGATGATAATGCTTCTCTACCTCAAGTCAAAATGAATATATTTTAAAAAAACAGATCATGGTGCTGAGTCAAATCATCCAAAACAAATAGTCCAAATATATAATGTCTATTGCAAATAGTGCAAAGACAAAATATTCAACAATCAAAAAAGCTCAATGCCAAAAGGGTCAATGTGAAAATGGGCAGTTTCTGCATACATACACACAGCAGACATATAAGTACACATCATATGCACTCGTGCTTCACACCAACCAACAGAGCATTTCCTCAAAATCATCCTGATATGAAATATTGCAAAGTACCCGTTAAGTTTACTTTTTAAAAGTGTTTTTTAGCTTACATGCTACATACTATATATAAACATGTACACAAATGCACATAAGCAAACACACATAAATACATGGAAAATTAAATGATGAATTCAAAGGTGAAAAAGAATTTCTTTAATTGTACTAAATATGCTTAAACCAAAACAACCAATTCATACATATATACACATGCTACATAATCAAATGTATACATTTGTACACCCACACATGCACAACATGCCACACATGTACACATACACACACATGCCACATTCATGATACATACACACATGGACTATCTGCAAACATTCACACATGCTTTGTCTCATACATCATATATATATATATATATACACACACACATATATATACATACTATATGCACAAATGCATACTAGCCCACAAGACATATTCACAAACCTACATATACACGACATGCAATACACACACATAAATATATACCAAAAAGAAACACATATGCATACAACATGCATAATCACATGTACACCTGTATACTATTGCCAGATATGTTTACGTGTACACATAAACATACACGATCACAAATGCAATGTACATACCATGAATACACACGAATGCCATACATGCTTATGTAGATGCATGCCATATGTGTATGTGCAAGTTTCTGTTGTGTGTTCCCATGACATGTACATTTATGTATGTGTATACATAAGATGGAACATATGTAAGCGTTGTGTATGTACATGTGATATGTATATTTGAGCATGAAGCATGTGTGTATATAAGTATAAATTGGTTGTGTTTTAGTTTAAGCAAATTTAGTATGAATAATGCAATTCTTTTTCACCTTCGAAGTTATTTGATTTTTTTTATGTGTTATGTGGTATGTGTGCGTATGAAGGATGTGTGTTGCATATGGAGTGAGAGTCTGTGTTTGCTTATTGCTTATTTTGAAAACTAAACTTAGCGACAACAGATACTTAGCAACATTTCATATAGAATGATTGGGAGGGAATGTTCCAAGGGGATAGTGTGAGGCAACGGTACATGTACATGTACATATGTATTGGCCTTTTTGGCGTTGGATGTCTTTGTTATTGAACCTTTTAGAAATTGGATGTTTTGACTTGTAATCATATCACTAGCTAATGGTCTACACTCGAAACCTGTGCAAGGTTTGGAATTTAAAAAAAAACTGACTTTCCTGATTTCATGCCAGTATTTTTTTGAAAAGAGTTATCGTAAGTCTTGCATTGGGAAAAGAGCATCTTCACATGATAGAGTGTTCTTCATAAGAGCAAAAAATAAATGTCTTCATGAAATACTGCTGTGGTAAGTAATATAAACTTTTCATAAAAAGTAAAAATCTCAAAATGAACAAATAAGAGTTATCATACACTGACTTATTCAAACTGGTGTCCCCATCTTGGTTATTACATTCACAATGTATATTAATATTGGTGTCCCCTTTTTATAAACTTTTGCATAAGATTAGAGAATGCACAATAAATCATCCTACATAACCGCACAGTATTATAAATCCAAGAGCTGACTGGGGCCTATTGATAAGATCATATTATTTCAGAAATCATGCATTCTAACTCATGATTTGTTTATAGTCAATCTCATTCTTTTTTGGTCATGATCAGAAATTTTTGTTCACAAAATCAGCCTTTTTTTTTTCAAAAATAGACAATGTCCCTTTTAGAAATTGAAAAACTAAAATAAAAATTGAATGCAAGTTATTTTGCGACTTGAACAAAGTTTACATTGTAATTCAAATGTATCGACCTTTCTCTTTCTTCTTTGTGACAAAACACCAATTAATGATTAGATAATAAACCTAAATTATAGTTTTCTGAAGGATGGCTTGTATGTAGATCTGCTTTAGTTCTGGAAATATCAATTTGAACTTATATAGAGCCTTAAATTAGGCAAAATTTGGAATATCTGAATGATTTAAATCTTCATCAGATATACAAGCTAAAACCAGACATGTCAGTGAACAAAATTAGTCTAATTTCCCTTATTTATAATTATTTTATATTCTTGTTCAGTGTTATTTATGTTGATGTACTGTGCCATGTTTGTAATTCGTGTTTGGGTACTATTCTGTTCAATTTTTCATCATATAATTTGGTAATAGCGAACAATTGGCCTCACACACTTTCATCCCCTATAAGTCCGTTAATAAGGGGGTTTACAGTATATAGATTTGATTGCCTAACCAGTGAATGAAACTTACAACCACCTGGTATACTCCATACACTCAACCAACACTAATATATATATATATTGTTATGTAGGACAATTGGGTGATGAAATTAAGCAGCGGTTAAGTATAAAAATAAATCCATTCAAATTCAATTTGAAACTGCAGGCTATTTCTAAAAAAATTGGTTCTGAATTGGAAAATAGGAGATGCAATAATAAAAGTATCTGCAAGAAATCTTTTTTATGGTTTTACAAGAAAAAAAAAAAAAAAAATCAATGTTTATGCTTCTTGAATTTCTGTGAAACATTGTTATTAAGTAATAGTGTTTTAATTGTCGATAAATTTTAAGTTTTATAAAATTTGATGAGACTATATTTCTTAAGTATCTTGATAATAGTTTATTTTACATACAGATGTTACTATAATTTATGCATGAGAACTCGTCAAAAAAAATTGTTTATTTTTCCTAGGATTTATGCTTGAAAATCATTGAAAGTTCAACTACACTAAAACAACAATACTGATGTAGTAATACGCTTCGATGAATCCACCCCCCCCCCCCATTTTAGTGCTTTTTTTTCCCCACAGCCTTTCATTCATTCCAGACTGAGCCAGAGTTCAATATAACATTTTAAAATAAGTATTAAGGTACTGAAAGTAATGGTCAAACCTTTAGACATTCATTAGTTTATATCATGAAATTAAAGAAAATAATTAAAAAAATATTTCAAAAAAGAGTAGTGGTGACTGTCTTGGAGAAATCAATCGAATTTCTCTTACAAAATACCCCCGCCAGATAATAATATTATTGTCTAATTTAAAAAATCGGCAGCAAAAATTCGACGCGTCCGGTTTGTGTGTAAATGTTTCCAGCGAAAATCTGTAATGTATTGAAAATATCACGCATCTACAAAAATCTCCAGTGAAAAACAATATTTATGCTTTTTACCCCTCCATTTCCAAGTTTCGGCTATGGTTTAATGAAGTCTGAGTTACCCGCACATCTTCAAACGAGAGAACGCCGAAGTTTTGATCTGTTGTTTCGTTTTCTATGTATTTTTTGAAAAAAAAAAAAAAAAAAAAAAGAAAAAGAATTGCTTTATTATTCTGATAATCAAAATTTATTAGAAGGTCTTTGCATATAATTTTGTGATTTACCCCAAGTTAAAATGAAAGTCTTTCTGCAAATAAATAAAGCATATTTCCGTAAAACAAAGAAATTAAAAGAATGTTATACTTACTTCTTTCTATACTTCGTTTGATACGTTTTCCTTGGGGCAATGCAACTTGGGAGAAAAGAGGAAAACTATAGAATTCGACAAAAACTAGAATGTTTTGCAGTTCAATTAAATTTAAAATGCTTTCCGGTTGATTCAAGTTTCAAAACAGCCGACATCTCCAATCAATGGAGAATGTTTTCTGAAGAGCTAAAATCAAGGGAGATAATTAATTGAAGAAGCTACGAAGAATAGTGCAATTTTTTTCTTTGTTTTCATTATTATTCTGCCAAATTAAGACCCACTCAACGTGTTCCGTAAACTTTACAATGATAATTCATTATCTTATTTTCGTTCAATAAATACAGTTAAGAAGTTTTCAAACCTCAAAATCTACCAATGCTGAATTATTAAAATCAAAACGGCTACCTTTCAGTTTAGTGTCTTTGACACAACGATATAAAAGTGAAGTGTTGTCCGTAGGGAGCTCATCCAGTGTACGTATTTACTTGGAATGTACAGAGTGCACGAAAATTAAAGGGAACTTTTCTGTCAGTTATATATATATATATATATATATATATATATTAAAAATCGATTTTTTAAAAATTTACTTCTTCTAACGGTCGTGTCTGTTTTCTCTTCTGTGCAGACGATATCTCCGTAGGTACTCAATGGATTTCAATAGAATTTTGTGCAAGGGTGGACATTACTGAGAAGTTGGTTAAATTTTAATGCAGATCCAGGAAGTATTTGTTGATTAAGAAATATTTGCCAATATATTTATGTATACTGTCCACCAAACACGATATCCCCAAAAATTTTCAATGAATTTCAATGAAATGTAGTGGAAGGATGGACAAATACGCAAAAAGTGATTGAATCTTTGGGTAGATCCATACTCAATTACTCCCCTACATCAGAGTTATAAGTCTATACCATGTAATATTGCCAAAAAATCATGCCTGTCCACATGATAGCTCCAAGAGTTCGCAACGAATATAAATGTTAATTTTTGGATGGGTGGACAAAAGGCAACAGAAGAAATGGTTACATCTTTGGGCAGATGTATATACATATACTTTCCCTGACAAAATTGTCGTCAAGGGTGAGCAATCTCTGGGTGCTATCTTGTTTATCTATCTATCTCTTTAAAAAAAAACAACAAAAAAACAACCTATTTGGATACCAAAGGATACCAACGTATTCATGGAGCATGGGCATTTGCCAAGAAGGCGGTGCAAATGGAGCATTTGCCCTTGTTGGGATTATTTATTGAATACCTAGCTAATCATGTTTTAAAACCTGCAAAATCAATATTCACTGAAAATGATAGGATTATTTTTTGATTACACTCCCTGGCCTGCCCTGAATCAAACCAGAGAGTTGAAAACAAAGAACAATGCTAACAACCTTGGATTTTCCAAAGATCCCAAACTTTCAATTCCAGAAAGGGGTGAAAAACGGAGAATAAAATTGAAAAAAAAGTTTTGTTGCAAAGAAGTCTTAACTTCAGGGAAAAATCTTAGTATAGGAGAAATCCAGTTAACAAGAGTTCATTATTTATATTGAAGGAGTCTTTCGGACAAGATGTTTAATGTTTATGGAGGTGTTGAGTTCTATAGATATATATTTTTCTTGTTGAGCTCAGGGGATATCTGTAGAATTACATTTGTGGGTGTTGCTGATTTTTCTCTGGGTTGAGTTGATAAGAGTAGACAATTTTATCTTGTGGTCAAAAAATTTGTGGAAGTGAAGTTTTTTCATGGAATATTTTTTAGTGTACTGAGTTTTTTCCAATACCCGTTATCAAAGTGTAAGGCCATTTTAGCCATCTCCATAAGAAATACTGCTTATAGCTGCATACACTGTTTGAGAAAATTAGACAATTTCATTTGCAGTAAAGGAAATCTTAAAATTGTCTATCAACACCTGTGATGGGGCAAATCCCAAGCTTAGGTGAAGCGCTCCCTTTGTAAATTGGGCAAAAATGAGCCAAAAAAAAAAAAAAAAAAAGAAAAAAAAAAAAAAGAAAAAAAGAAAAAGAAAGAAAGAAAGAAAGGAGGGAACTGGGACTTGCTGGGCCTAGGCCCAGTCGAGTGTGTATGGAACATCTTGATGCTTTGACATCCTGGTGGAAAAAGAGGGTGGAAGCAGTATGTAATTTTTCAGCTCTCCCTAGGGAGTTGACAACATTCTCAATTGGTTCACGAAAAACGTAAATGTCTTTTACTCAGACTTACAAAATTATTCTAGGGTTAAGTAAAATCTTACATTAAAATATACAATAAATTCTCGATACTCACCCCTGGGTCAGGTTTTCTCACTAAAGACAAGGTGAGGTTGAAGGTGGAAACCTGATAGAGGCCGGAGATCAATGGGTCACTATGAAGAGTAACAGCTTGGGCACTCTCTAGTCCATTACCTGACAACCAACATCCAGATGGAACACACCTAGTAGGCGCCTATGTCAAGGAGTATGAATAAGAATTATGGAAATTCCTTTTCCATTCATTTTCCTTCTTTATGGAAATTTGTCAATATGAACTACTGATATTTACTCCCTCAAGGACTTTTAAACTGACAAATGACTTACAAAAGGTACAATAACAGTTCCTGTTGATTTTCATTTACTCAGTATACTTAAAGTAAAAATACTTGATGCACTTCTATAATGCAAAATGAACAACATTTTAGGAATCGCTGAACTAGAAGATAACTGAAGAAGAGATCATAAATTTTATTTGCAGTCATCTAAAGGGAAGTTGGATGTTTCCTGAAGCAGGAGTTAACATGCTGGTCACGCAAGCCATTACTATTGTAGAGAGTTTGATCCTCACTATATGTTCTACTCCAACAACAATAGTAAAGATAGAGACAACAGAGCTGAGCAAAACCATCCAAAAAAGCTGGGAAAGTCATCATTAAGAAACCAGAAATTCTCTTCCACTTATGCCTCAAACAAAGTAAAGTACCAGAAGATTGGAACACCACAATTATAATGCTCTTATATAACAAAAGAAACCCGAAAGACCTCAAAAACTATGGGCCGATAAACCTATTCAACTGCATCTACAAAATACTGGATGAAAACCAATTACAGAGCAGCCTGTTTTGAGAGGATCTTCCGAAACCTAGACTGGGAACACAAAAGAATCAGAATAGATGGCAAATACTTAAGTAACCTTGGATTTGCTCACGACAACTCCCACTTTGTTAAGAACCTTCATGATCTCCAAATAACCCTAGATGAATAAAAGGAAAAAAGCAAGAAAGTTGGCATATGCATGAACTTCAGCAAAACAAATGTCATCTACAACAAGGATAACAATCATAATCAAAAACACAGAGCTGGAGAAAGTAGACCATTACATCAACCTAAGACAACAAATCTTCATGAAATCCTCATGAGAAGATGAAATCAAGCAAAGAATCACACTACATTAACAAGCTTTTGGTAGAGCAAGCTCAACCTTCAAGAACAAAAAAAATCCTAAAAAGAAGTCGATAACGAAAGCATCCTCCCAATAGTCACCTATGAAGCTGAAACATGGAACCTAACCAAAAGATTGATCCTTTAAACTGAGAACCATGCTATGAGCACATGAAAGAATCATGCTCAACCTCACATAGAGAGATCACAAGAAAGCACAATATATCAGAAGAAAAACAGGAGTCTGAGATATCATAGGAACTATCAGAAAACTAAAATGGCTATTGGCTGGTCATGTTGCAAGAATGGCAAACAACTGCTGGACATCATAGCTCACAGCATAGATCCTCAGAAATCATTAGCAAAATTGTGAATGACAGAAAATAAGATGGTGTGACAAGCTAGACGAATTGAAAAAATACTATCTTCATGATAGAAAAGTCTGGTGGATCTTGACAAAGGTCCCTATCCACAGATAGGTGCAAAAAGGCTGATGATAAAAAGAGAGAGCAAGGCCTGACAAGAATAAAGTTTCTCTCCAGTGTGTGTTTGTACTTCTGTTCAAATCTGACTCACATGGAAAGGAAGAATCACACATACTATAAAAATATGGTTTCTGTCCAGGGTGTGTATCGATTGGTGTGAAAGGAAGATCCACACACTTCACAAGAATATTGTTCCTCTCCAGTATGTGATAGTATATGTCTGTTTGACTCCATGAGAAAAAATTTCCATACGCTCAATGAGAATATTGCCTCTTTCCTGTTTTTGGATATGCCTCACCAAACTGCAGTTCCTTGAAAAAAACAGGCATATAAAAAATTTCAAGCAGACATTTTTTTTTTCTTTCTTCACACAGTGTTCACTGTATTCGAAAAAAAAAATCTGACAAACTTACTAACCAGAAAATATCTTAATTTTTGGGCTTTGTTATTTTCAGATTCAAAGTTAATTTGAAATAGGAGGCAAATCAAGTAAAATTTAGATTAAGTTTCTCTTGAATAATTTGTTCATAGAAATGTAATTTACTCAAAATTAAATATATCCCTAATTTTCTCAATTGAAATCAGTTCACTAGCATATTTTTGTAGAATTTTAAAATGTGTATAAAAACTGGACCATGATTTCCCAATGCAAAATCTACTAGTCCATTGGTTCCCGAATGTAAATTAATTTTCAAACCAAGTTATCTCCAGTTTCATATAGAATACAGAAAGAAAATTTAGTTTATAATTTCATGCAATCTTTCTTTTATTGATAAACACAAAAATTATAATGATACAGTAAATAGGTAACAGGTCAACTCCCAACTCGGCCCTCCTTAGTGAAGTCGGACCTTCTCCATTGACTAAGTTGCCCTTCCTAATTTTATTCGAAGAAAATTAGTGTAATTATGATTTTGTTATTTTCAAATAACTCCATTTTAAAATCAAATTTTTATAGTAAAAAATGAAAACTGCAAATATGATATATAACTAACATCCTACCCACTTTATAAAATGTTTCCATGTATTCACTATTTGATTCATGTATGTATTTTTCTAATTCTAATTTGTTTGATTATTCTGATAATTTGAATGTACCAGAATTTCTTTGCGTACGATTTTGTGATTCAAGTTAAGATAAAAGTCAAATCTCTTGGCAAAATGTATTGCATGTTTGTAAACAAAGAAATTAAGAGACTGTTTTACTCACTTCTTTCTGCCTTCATTCGTCTGATTTGTCTTCCTTGGGGCAATACAACATTTAAAAAAAGTCAGTGACTCCAAAATTTTTCATAAACTAAAATTTTTTCTGGTTGAATTTCAAAACAGCTGGCATTTTCAGACGATACAAAATGTTTTCTAAAGAGCTGAAGTCAGAAGAGATAATCGAAAATTGTGAAGCTCAAAGGAGATAATTATAAAAACTATGAAGGAAGATCTGAATATTTTAGTTTTAATTATTATTCAGCAAAATTAAGATTCACTTGATGGAATCCATGAATTTTACAATAGAAATGGCAATCTTTTGTTAATCATTGCTAGGTGATTCAGCAATTTGTGAAATCAGGTATGGTAAGGCGTAAGTAATTAAAATCACCAATGCTAAAATAAATATGCCAGAATTTATAAGGGTTAAATTACTTGAATACACCTAAATTTATAAGGTTAAATTGAATATTAGAAACAGGATTACATCATTTGTAATATTCATTTATATACTAGCAGTAAAACCCAGGGATAAATAAACTTGAGATATAATCAAACAGGTGAGAAAATTACCAAAAACTTAGGTGCCCTTGAATGAACTCCTTGGTTAACCTCATTTAGTCTGTTACCTTTGATGTGAGAAAATGTATCTATATGCTTACTTTCAGTATCTTATGTGGTCTATAAATATGAAAATTGGTTAGAAATTATTTTGGCTGGCCTCAAATTGCTTATTATGTTGGCTGTGAAAAGATTTATCCCTAGGCTATATTTCAGTTTTATAGGTGCAATATTGTGGCTAACAATTTTGAAAATGGGGTAGAAATGACCAAGAAATGACCTGTGTTCAATTTCAGAGAGCCTACATGAGAAGTTGATCTCTCCTCAGTCAACATGTAGAATATTAGGTCAGTAAGCTTTGTAACTTTACTGGAGAAACAAACAAAAGGCTCAAATATTAGACATCATCAAATTAGATTAAATTGGTAAAAAAGAAGAAATTGAAGTATTTCCACTTCATCTTGAAGAAAACCAGACAAAAAAGCAAGATTTTTTCACGTCAATTCATTCATTCAATTATTCTTAGTTTTATTTTGTTCCCGTTTTTTAATATGTGTGAGAAGATGAAAATGCTCAAAACTTGATACAGAACACTTACAAATACATAAATGAAGGAAACTTTCTGTTCTTCAACCAAGCTATAGTCCTCTCACGTGTCTGGTCACCTCACTTGAAATCTAACAAGGATGCAATAGAAAGAGTCCAAAAAAGAGCTTCCAAGATTACCTCCAAAATAAACTCAATCTATAGACATTGGAATTCAGCTGTAACCGTGCATATCTATTGGAGGTCCACCATATTCAAAATAACACCAACATCTTAGACTGAAATTGTCAATGCTTTCTGTGTCTGGACAAGCATATGCTTATCTCTTCTTTATCTACTAAATCCTGAGTATTAATAAACTCCAGGTACAGACATCCATCAGGCTGCAAAAGAATTCCTTCTCCACTCAAGTGACCAAACTATGGAATGCTCTCAGTGATGAGACTATTTCCTTCAAATCAATCAATGCTTTCAAAAACAACTTGAAGGATATGAAAAACTCTAAGTCACACCCTGTTATGGGGATTCAGTGATGTAAAATATTTTCCTGCTTGAATATCAACCAAAAAGAAGTTTGGATCAATTAATTTGTAAGTGTTTCAATCAAGAAAACAGAATATCAATTATTTTAGATCAGATTATTTGGTTTTGTACCTTATCCTCAAATAATTGCCAGAATTGTCAGCCAAGAATTAATCCCACATTTTTATTTCATTAAATACATCATAAAAATTTAACTCAATGCATATTTTGATGGCTAACAACAACAGAAGGAAATTGGAGCCATAAATCTCACTTTACTGAATGAATAGCCTCATTTTTCAAAGATGTCTGTGAAATTAGAAGCATTAGTTTGGAATATATTTACAGAATTTTAAATCATTCTTCCATTTTCCAAGGACATATACCACAAACTAGACAAGACTTGCTGCTGCGGGGTCACCAATCCAACTTGTATTCCAACTGAAGATTACTGCAACTAATGTATTGTATAAAAAACATTTTTAGAATGCATATCTGTACGATGTATTTTTGTTAATATCCGAGACTTGTCAATTAGGCTCAGTCAGTAAGACTGCCTCCAGGCAATCACTTGGTCATGAGTTCATATCATGGTAAAGGATGTAAATTTCATAAATAAGTTTACACATAATTTTGGCGAGGATATTTCTTTTTCTTACAAAAAAAAGTAGAAAAATAAAGTCAACTTTGGTTTTGTTTTTTGACAAAATGACAATTTTTCAAGGAATTTCCTTCTAATCTAATGCTGTAATTTGAATCTGCTTTTAGAATTTTTGAGAATTATTACTTTTGTATTCAAAGTTTAGTCTTGTGCTTTACTCACCTTCAATCATGGTTGCTAGTTGCGAAAATTGATTCCCAAATAAAGAATTGTGAGCTTGGTTCAAGGCTCAAGTAAACTTCAGATTCGATGGATCAGTTTGTGATTCTTATATATTCAGTTGATTATGTCAGATTTGCAAGCAACACACTTTATCAGATGTGAGCCCCCCACCACCACCACAACAATATTTATGATGATTCAAAATCTTAATACAGCACACTTTAAATTGATGAGTCCAACAGGGAGAAATAAAAATTGAAACATAATAGATTTAATAATTTGTAGATTCATGAATCAATTGGAGTAGGAGAGTGATACAACTTATAGATTAACTGAATTTCAATTATGTAATAAGGTTTACTTACATAGAATTTTTGGCAAACAAGAAAATATAGCTTGCGTAAGAACTCTTTTGTACCAAAGATGAATTATTATAACCTAATATACAGTGAATATTTTAATTTTTTATTCATTTTTTTCTGAAAACCAAACTTTTCCCACTCTAATATTTTTTTATGTATAAATTGTGAATTCAAGTAGAATAATTACTAACAAATATTCATTAATATCTTCTGAATTTATTAAAAGCAACAGAACTAAGATGAAAGAAATAGCAATCAAAAATTAATTATAATTAAATTCCATACTGTATATTCATAATTTCATTGATACTAGAATTGTGATCATCTAAAAGTTTAGGGAAAACCTCGAGATATAACATTTTTTAAGAGATTCCATTGTATGAAAAGAATTTTATTGTCTTGGCATTCAGCATGAGTGTGTAAAATCTTCTAACATTTGATAATTATCAGCAAATGTATGAAAATTGAATTCTCATCACTGCCTCACAACCTTGAGCCTGACAGATCCCTCAACCTAATTGAATTGCAGAATGTGGTAGATTGGCACAGGATTAGAGATTTCATTGTTTCAGCTTTCTTATACCATTTAATGATAATTTGCATATCTGTGAATAATGATTGTTAATGAATGATCATTACTGCTGGTCACAAACCTTCAAGTCTGACAGGTCTCGTTTAGCTCAGAGACCCTCTGAAACTGTAGCATGGGTAAATTGTCATATCATTAGGGATTTCATTGTATGTGAGAAAAAATATTGTTCTTGCATTCTGTGGAAAGTAATGAAATATAAGTAAAACAGTTTATTTTTAAGGTTTAATAAATCGTTTGCAAAATAAAAATATTTTACTGAAGATTTAGATTTACTTTCTGAAAACTAATGAAAATTCACATTGTACTGAAAAAAAGAAGTTGAAATCAATAGAAGCAAAAATAACACATAAACAAGACTGGCTGCTTCAATGTCAAACTCCACTTTGCTGCTTAAATGATTGCTTTTGATTATTAATGAAAGTTTTGAAACTATTTCAGCTTTTGTACAAACATTTTTCTTTAACTGAAAAGGATCATTAAATTTGACGATGGAAGGGGACATTGTAAAATTATCCAGATGTTTTTCAAGATAAATGACTTGGAAATCTAGAAAATTGTATACATAAATTGCAAAAAGAGAAGAAAAAAGTGGCCTCTGTTCAACTTTGACAACTCTTTTCAAAATTTTATACTTGGAATTCAGCCATAAACTATCTGAAAATATCTAGATGTCTTAAAAAACAGTCTAATGATACACATTAAGCTTTCAGTCACCACATAGTACGCCAATATAAAGAAATAACACAAAAAAATAAATCAAATAATAATCATACTAGATTCATCAAGCTGCAATGAAATGTAATGAAAGAACAAGAAAAAAGTGTTAAAAAAATCAAAGAGTCAACAATGTTGACAGCATTTAATTGAAATAGATTACAAAAATTGAGACATACATCAATACACTGTAAAATTTGTATCATTGTTATCTAAAAACTACAACTATACGGTTTCATGGAAATACATAGAAACATCACATGCAAAAGGTGTGGTAGATGAAATAGGTGGTTCAGCTAAATAATTTGTTAGAGAAAAATGATGAGTAAAAATACAAATGCAAGTGTGGTGCAAAGTTCAGAAGATTTCTATAATGTTGTACAAGACTGTATAGAAGGAGTGACAGTCCTTCATATCAGTAAAAGTGAGGTTTCAGTGTTTGTTTGAGATCAACAAACATGGGAACATATAAAAGTCGCATCAGGCATAGCAAGTCAAAGATACTGGGAATAGACTTCATGAATGAAGGAGCTTTGGTCTCTTATGATGGAGAAAATTTCCTTGGAGAAGTGGTTTTTCTTGTTGCTTGTAATGTTTGAGTTTCTTTTATGAAACCTTCCAGAAAAGGCCAGTGGTTACATGCATTAAAATTCAAAATATTTTTTTAAAGAAAGGTACAAATAGTTGCCCGCATATTTGTGTTTGTATTGTTATACTAGCTTTTAATCAGAAATATTGTGTATCTCAGGTCTTATATTGGAGAACTACAAAAATGAAATAATGTTTAAGTGTCACATGTGTTACACACAGATGAGGCACACTTTTATGCACTTTCCCCCATAATTTAAGAATAAAAAGTGAAAATGTCAATTGCTAAAAAATATCTATCACAAAAGATGTACCCAAGCATTTTTTTTTTTTAATTCATTTTTAGAGTTGAAAAAATGACCAATGTTTAATCCAGACAAAACACATTTTCTTCAGTAATTTAGGTTGTGCTCTTCGAGAAAAAAAAAGTATTCTGTGACTCAGAACCAATTCTCTTAGAATGACACTGCTGGTTGAATAGACAGCCACCTTGTTTTGCAACTAGCAGGAATTTTTAATGCACTTGAACCATCATTGAGAGTTTCATATGAATTTATGCATTCATCTTTCCTATGAGATGAATTTGAAATCTATTTGTGAGTTTTTGCAATAAGAAACTCAAAGTCGGTAGTTATGTGGGTAGTATTCAATGATAAACGTTTGGTAAATGTATGAGAAATAGTTGACTGTAAAGGAATGGCATAGACATCAAATTAAAATATAAGATGGAATGTCTTCTTGACACAACTTTATGGTGATTTTTACAGGACTTGGTTCTTCAATCAAGATTCTGCAGTATGCATGGTTAGTAAAATGTTATTGCACTCATCTATCAATTCATTATACTAATTGCTACTTATATCATTTGATAATTCTAGTTTGAAATGGTTATGAAGATGATTTTTTTACAATAATATTCTTTGCATGATACATTTTCAATTGATATTTTAATTAATGTATAAAAATCTGAGGCTAATAAAGATTTTGAATGATGTTGAACAAGAGTTTTTCACTACTCTTTCTTCAATAAGAATATAATCTGATTCAGCTTTTCTTATCACTTCCTTGAGAACACTTTTCTTTACATCCTGACAAATTTTTTCAAGCATAACTTTCTTTTCTTGTATGCCTGCATTTATTTTGAAGTCTCCCATCAATACATTTGATTCAAATTTTTTTTGCAATCTACCCAAATCTTCTGCTTCAGGTGTTCCTCGGATGTAAATGAATGAAGTTATCATTAATGGTTTAGGGACTGATACTCGTATGGTTCATATTGTTGCCAGCAACATTTGACCATATTTTGTTGAGATGTATCTGAAGATGTTCAGAATCAAATTTAGATCCCTTAAAAACCAGACAGCGCAGTACACATGGGTATTGCCTTTTGTTAGAATCCCGCATGAAGAATCAAGTCAAGTCTTCATTCATCATAATAAATGTTCTCTTATACTCTCTCAGGTAAATGTTTCCTCTCTCAACATGGGTCAAAGCAACATATAAACAATCCAGTAAATATTCTTCCATCTCTAAGATCTATAATCACTTAGTCAAAGTTTTGGCCCTTGCACTTATAAGATGTTAAGGAATACGCCAGTGTTAATGGAAACTGTGACCTCTGGTAGGATATATTTCCAGAATTCGGTTCAAACTGTAATCTGTTTTTCTATGGAAACGGCAAGTTTGCTGTTTGGTGTGTGCCCCTTCAAGATATACTGTTTATCCTCCTGTAGTTTTCATCAAATTGAACTATCATTGAATATTACCCACACAATTTCTGCCATACCTGTGATATCAGGCTTAGGTTGTATGGTATTTATAAAACCATGTGCACTGTTATTTATCCCATTATTAGTATTTAGACTCAGAATATTTACAAATAATTACAACTAGTGCATGTTTTTCGAGGACTAAGTTCAAGCTTAGTTGAATTTCATATTTTTCAGATATTTTCTTGTTAGGATTAAATCTTTGTTTTAGATTAATTTCTCTATGAATTGCTGTGGCGAAAATATAATTTTTCCTCCTTTTTTGTTTGATGGCACATTTATGAACAGCTTACCATATTTAAAGTTTTACTTGGTATCTCATTCGCAACCACCCTGCTCTTGGGAAAGTTTTCAACATCAGTCACTAATGCCCAGGCTTGTCCACTTCTCTTCTGGGATATTTCCCCAAGATATTTAGAAGCTTCAATCAAAGCCTTCAACAAATGCGATTTTCCTGTTCCAGCCTCACCTCCAATATATAGGTAAAAAGGTTGCTTATCTTCACTAATATCACCAATTCTTTCTGTAAAATCATCAAGAGTATTTCTCAGCAGGTTGTTTAATCCAGAAATAAGATCACAAAACTCAAACAAATTCAACTTCACACCAATTGCATCCTTAAAATGGCTAAGCAACAGCCAAATTTTCAAACTCTTCCCTGTCCTTTGAATCGATTGTTTCATCTTCAATATTTTCATTATATAGTACTTCATCTTCAACCTCTTTTGATCAACAAATTTTTTCTATATCTTTTAAAAGTTCAATCAATGTGATACATTTTTCAAATATTTTTCTATTTTGATCCATGCTCTGCCTGGTCTCTGCCATCAATGTAACAACATCAGTCACACGGATATCTTGCATTTCATTTCTAAATGGCAGGAACAGAATACACAAGGCTCAATAAAAGTCTTCATGATTGTCAAGGTTCAAGTAGTAATGGATTGTTTTTGTATTTCTTCTTTTCTTTATGAATCCTTTTTTATTTTCTAATGTCATGAAGTTTTCTGATTTGATTTCTATTGAGGAAAAAATTCCATAGACAATATCATAACTAATAATAAATTCACTCTAGGATAAATTATTCAAGTAATCTTCAGTATTTGTTTCATAAGTTGATAGTTTGGACCTTGATTGGTAGAATGTTGAGTTTTCTATTTTGATGTAATTAAACAGGTGGTTATTTTTCTTAAACCAACTGAAGTATGTGGAAAGTTTATCTCTGGTGTATTCCTTAATGTAGAAACATTCATATTCAAGCTTGCACTTAAAAGACACAGGTATCAGCGACTATTCTATAGGAATTATCTTGTTCGTGCTGTGCATCAAATCAGCTGTTAAGAGAATGAGATCACCTATCACCTTGAAATATCTTTCTTTTGGCAGGTATACCAATCAGATGAAAGGTATGATTAGCTTCAACAAGTGATCCTCGCATCTGTTCAGTTTCAAGTACTTTCTTTCCTGAATTATTTTTAGCCTCAATGTTTTGGGGGATAAAAATGGTTTCCAGCGGAAAAAATTTGCCTGGAAAATTGAGACAAAACTGAAGACTTCTTCTTGGCACTTACATTCATAATAGAACTCTGGGTGGCGTTTTTTTTAATTTCTTTTGTCTCTTTCTTTCGTAATAGTCTTTGTGCTGTTTTAGTATATAAGATCTGTTTTTTGATTTTAGTAGTGTAAGTTTAGGACAGTCACTAGTTTTAGCTGATGCTTTTATATAAGTTAGTATCCTAGATCTGTTTTAGCTGGAAAATTTTATTTCTTCCACTTTTTGGTAGTGTAACCTTTTGTTAGTTTTACAAGGGTGGATTGAAAAATGGCAATTTTGAAGATATGCAATAGTTAATGAAAGAGAAAAATTATTTTACCTTTTTTCACTTTATGATGTTCAAAAGGTTTTCTTTCGTTTGGTAATGGAATGTTTGGAGTATATTGTTCTGCAAAAATATAGCTGTGCAAAGTCCAAGAGCCGTTCTTACTCACGTCACTTAATTCACGTTTCCAAATGTCTTCTGAAGTTTCATTCTGCTGCTGATATTTTTACAATCATCCATTTTTGCAACACAAAATTCTTCTGAGCAAATAAGAACCTGATCATACTGAACATAACCAACAACAGCATTCCTTATGAGATGGTAGCAAGATATTTGGGAAAGAATTTCAACACTCACATAATTCCTTTGGAGTTAATTTACAATTGCTCGGAAAGAAAAAAAAAAGGACGAATGTCATCGCCTTGGGTTGATCCTTCAAACCCATTCCTTCAATTTCTTCCGTCATACTGGCATTTTGAGGACAGAAATCAGATGCCATGGAAAAAAACCTAATTAATTGGATATGATATATATATATATATATATATATATATATATACACACACACACACACACAGAATGAAGCAAATAACATGAGTTAATCACTGGTAAAAATCCAAAAGAAAGAGAACAATTCCATCAGAAATTAAACAAATTATCGTCTGAAATGCAATCAATTATCTGGAAAAGAAAAAAAGTTTTGAATATGAGTATCAAGTGCATATAACTTATGTATTTATTGATACATTGGAAAAGTTGAGGACAACACTAGAAAATTTTAATATCTTAGCATGTCTATTTAACAGCAGACAAACAAGACTCATAAGTGATCTCAGATTCTGTTGTCTGTTTCTCTCTCTTTCACACTTCAAATGTGTCTGACTCTCTCTTTGGAAACTAAATACCTATATGTACACAGATCCACACACAGACTGATTGTCTCCCTCAGTCATCTCCCTATTGTGTGTTCCTCAAATTCGATGGTTGAAGAAGACTGTCATGAATGCACAGTATAGATTGGAAAAGTAAAGAATCACAAGGACAAAATGAACAGAACTATTTTTTTTATAATATTACTATGATAATAAATATTTGACTATCTTCTAAACTGGGCATCCATTCGTTTTGTGATTTTGAATCACAGGCTAAATCTTGCTATAAGAGATTATAAGCCAAGATTTCTCTCTTTTTTACAGAAAAACTGGTTGTCGATAATCTTTTGGCATAAAGTTTATTAGTATATATTTTTCTTTCATAAATTATATGTGCACATTATTTTTTTTAGAGAAAAAATTATCTATAATGAAATACTGACCTGTTGATAAAACAGAACCAAATCATCAAAACATTTATTTTCTTTGTCATAAAGAAGAGATTTTTCTAGTTTACATGAATGAATTAGAATATAAATCATCGGACTTTTCCTTCTCTTCCATGTGAGAGAAAATCTTACTTTATGCACAGGAAAGATAAAAAGATGGAAAATTAAATTCCATAAAATCAACTGAGCCAAAATTCAAGAGATGGAAAGCATACAATAAATATTAGAAATGGGAACAGACACTGTCAATGAACTTCATGCAAAGTATATCTAATCTCTTGAAACTGCATTAACAGAAATATTTATGTCTAAATTAGAAAAAGAAAAATATATCCAACTAAATTCTATGCTAAAAGAATATCAACAAAACTAGTTTATCTGAGGACAAGGAGAAATTCATGCACATGACCCTCAGTAAGAAAATTCGCCAATGGTTCAAAAACAAAATATGTAATGGATGCCCAGTTTGGAGGAGGTTTTGTCAAGTTTTTTCAATAATACCAATATATTAAAAGAATATACTTGAATGAAGAAAAAGTTTTTTTCTTTCATATTAATTTTATTTTATATCTATGCACGGTTGTCAGAAAATGCATCCTTAACTACTAACATTAGTATCTCTGGTTGGATACAATTCCAAGACCTAGAGGAACCTAATTGAATGCCGTACTACCAAGCCGTGGGAACACTATAAAACTTACCTTATTTGTTATCATAAATGGTATATTGGTTGGACAAATAGCTCAACGTATTTATTTAACAGTATACAGATCAGTGTCTAAATATTGTACATAAAGCCTATGTTGTACTTGAAACTGTTATATTTCATTTTGCATTATTGAGGTAGCAAAAGAGAAAAATATTTCTGCTAAATCTTTATTAAAAAGAAAATCTTATTATTGTTGTAGTCATGGATGATAACAAAATCTTTTCATAAACTAAACAATTGCCTTTTATTATTTACTTGGAAACAGGTACTAATTTACCTTAAAAACTAACACTATTTTGAATAGGGAAACCCAAAAGTGTAAATAAGGTGGAAAACTTTTTCAAAATCTCATAAAATCAAATGAAAGCAATGAATCATTTAAATGAAAACAATAAAACATGCTTATAGAATGAGGAATGATTCTCACCCTCATGACTACCGTTTTGACTGATTGCGATGAATTCTTGTATGATATCATTCAACCTTTGTTTTTTTTTTAACCCACCCTGTTTAAATTCGATGCAAAAATTGCAAAATTGCAAATTCTAGAATCTGACTAACTGTGATAATTAAGTTAATTCTCTAGGAGTTTGACATTATAAATATTTGAAGAATAATAATACAGTCACTTTGGATATTCATCAGCCTGAGAAAGTTGTGCATTATCTAAGTTCAAAAATCCTTAATACATCTACATATAATGGCAGAGTCCGTAGCCGCTTTTTCTTAATAAATATAAAACTTTCAAATTATTTGTGCATGTCAACCAGTATTATTATCAGACAAAGATTTCTTTCAGCTCCATTTTGTTTTGCATCACAAATATCCAGACCCTCAGTCAACAGACTTTCGTAAACCATGTGGATGGGAAATAAGCCTTTAATAGGATCGAAACTTGCATCCATTTTGCCTTGTGAAACTCCTCTCTCCATAATAGTAACTCTTCAGCTTGGGTTAAGGTAATGGCTGCAGACTAATAGCCTCAGTTGTAGTGAAATTTGTCACATAGTTTTTATGATAGCTCTACATTATTCAAGACTCAATGCCTTAAAGTAGTCAAAGGTAATTGCAATGACATTTGTTCCTTACACTGGGAATGTGAATATTTCAAATTATTCTCACTCAGATGTTCAGCCTTAGTACATCTTTTATTGAATGTTTATTCAGATATGTATTGTCATAGTTGAATAGTTCAGAAATGAAGATCCACGAACTTGAAAACTTGTTTCTAAGTGAGTATTCATGGAAGGGGAAGATTGACATGCTACAAACAAAATTCATTTCATTTCAGTGTGCGATTGCCTTAAACATAACTTCATGCAATGCAAAAATCATGTACTTTACAAGAGTAAAATATACACCGTCAAATCTGACTTACATGAAAAGGAAGAGTGAAATACTTCACAGGACAATGGTTACTCTCTAGAAAGTGTTTGAAAATCTTGGTTCAAAAGTGACTTCTGTTTGAAAGGAAAGGTCAAAAACTTAAGGACATGGTTTCTCTACAGGGTGTTTTTGCATATGCCTCATCATATGTGACTTCCGTGTGAAAGAAGAGCCACACACTTCACAAGAATATGGTTTCTCTCCAGTATGTGTACGCATATGTCGGTTCAAATCTGATTTCGATGAAAAAGAAGAGCCACACACTTCACAAGGATATGGTTTCTCTCCAGTGTGTGTTCGCATATGTCCTGCCAAATGAGCCTTCCGTAAAAAGGAAGAGCTACACACGTCACAAGAATATGGTTTCTCTCCAGTGTGTATGTGCATATGTTGGTTCAAACTTGACTTCCGTGAAAAGGAAAAGCCACACACTTCACAAGAATATGGCTTTTCTCCTGTGTGTGTTTGCATATGTCCCGCTAAATGTGCTATCTGAGAAAATGATGAGCTACACACTTCACAAGAATATGGTTTCTCTCCAGTGTGTGTTCGCATATGTCGGTTCAAATCTGACTTCGATGAGAAAGAAGAGCAACATGTTTCACAAGAATATGGCTTATCTCCTGTATGTGTTCTCATATGTCGACTCAACATTGATTTTTCTGAAAATGAAAAGCCACATACTTCACAAGAATAGGGCTTTCCTCCAGTGTGTGTTCGCATATGTTCATTTAATGTTGATTTTTGTGAAAAAGAAGAATCACAAACATCACAAGAGTTTCTCTCCATTATGTATTCCTATGTGACTTTGGAAAAAAAAAAAAAAAAAAAGAAAAAAAAAGATTCACACACGGAGTCTTTTAAAATTGAATTATCAAACAATTTATATCCACAGAACTTAGAACATTTTTCCTGAGTCGTTATCCATATTTTCTCTGCTACAGGTCACCAAGAAAATGACGATCTATCCAAACTCACCAAATAATTTTTTAAGCTGAAAAATTTGTAGAAAATAGAGAAATATAATTAAATTTGTAAGATAATACAGTAATTCAAGAAATTAAGTAATCATATAAACTCATGTTCTTTTTCAAAAGACCCAGGTGTACCCTATATTCATACAAAAATCTTGTATAATTATTTCTTAATGGATAATGGATTTAATAAAACATGTTGATTAATTTGTTCATCGATTATTGAATTTATCTATGAGAAGATTACTTCGCAAAAAATCATAATATTTCAGAATTACATACTCCTGTTTAATATAATGAAAACTTGATAAAATATTCCTTAATAAAAATGTTTTTACGATTTTAAATAGATGAATTCCTAGAGTATTTAAATCAATTTGAAGGTTTTTAAAGAATCATTCACCGTGGATCAATTCATGTCCCTGATTGGGAAAATTCAAAACTACAACATAAATTAAAACACTGCTTTGTTGGGCAACATTTCAGCCTCTTTTTGTTCAAATATATTTTGCAGACTTACTCTGAGTAACAATATATTTACATTGATTTTCAAAGAATTTCACCACAGTTTCATCCATAGAAAGCTGATGACACCTTATGATGTTTCTGTACTTCATAGTAAGGAAGTCAAAATGAACAATCATTTTTTCATATACATTATATTCAGTTTGAACAAGTGATACATCACTTGTTAATAGTCTACATTTGAAACTTGTACAAGGTTTGACAGAAGGAAAAAAAATCTAACTTCCATTAGTTTATGCCATTATTCTTGGGAAACAGAACTATCATGAGTTTTGTATTGTAAGAGGAGCACCTAAAGATGAAGTGTTTCTCACAAGAGAAAAAAAAAAGTGTCTACAACTGAAATAATGCTGTGCTAAATAATGTAAACTTATAATTCATTTCAGTGTTTATATGAGAGGTAAACTGCATACACTTAACCAACACTTGCATATAATGCCCAGTAGGATAATCAGGTGTTGAAAATAAGCATTGATTAAAAGTACAATGGCTGAGATATTATGACTATAATAACCAAGATGAGGATACCAGTTTAGATAAATTAGTGTATGATATTGACGTAATTCAGACTGTAGTGAAAGTACCATCTCATTGGTAAGGTAGCAGTTCATTGAAAAATCAAAAGAAGCGAGTGGACCATGAGCATAAAAGATACTTGAGGCCTTTTATACATGCTTAATTACTAAATTAATTGACTAGAAAAATATAGAAAAACCATTTCACAACTAAAAACAAAATTCATATAAATGAAGTATATGAGTAAATCACATTATTTTATCTCCTATTTAGAGAGGTCATCAATGCCCAAAGATCCAGACAAAAGCCAAAACTCAAGTACAGTGATGTATGTAAAGATACTATGCGACATCTACAGATCAATCAAAAGTCCTGGGAACAAGTAACATCAGACCAAGTTGCCTGGAGAAATGCAGTGCATGCAGGGGCCACTTCATATGAAAGACTACCTGAGATCTAGATTTTGAGAAGAGCAGTCATTGCAAGAAACTAAGAACAGACACTCAGACCAGGTGCTTCAGCTAATGTGTGTAGCTTCTGCAGTAGCCTCTACCAATCGAAAATAAGCCAAATCGGTAATCAGAGGTACTACAGAAAAAACTTACACAATTATATAATGATAACTAAACCTGCTAAGACTGACTGCCAAGACAAAAAGAGCTGTATAATTACTTGATAACAATGTTTCAAAAGAATGCAAGTGGCATAAACATGATCAATTCAATGAAAAATACAAAATTTAAATTCCAGCTGAGATATATATATATATATATATATATATATATATATATATATATATATATATTGTAAAACCCAAAAGTGTACACTATATTTCAAAAAGAAAAAAAAAAGCAACAAAAAACTTTGCAAACGAAATGAATATTAGTTTTATTGCTGTTCTTATTTTCAGATTCAGGACCAAATTTTAAAAAAAACTACAACTCATGTGGCAGTTCCAGATAAAATTTCCCAATTTAGTTTCAAGAGAAACTCATCTTTACAGAAATTAAAGTATTTTTGAATGAAAGAGTTATTTTTCAAAATTTAAAAAGGGTGTGGTGGTGTGATTGACTTGAAAAAATTTGCTATACGTTTTTTTCTTACAAAATACTCTTTTCATAAAAAAAAAATAATACAAATGAATAAATACCAGAAATTTTATTAAAATCGACACATTAGTTAATTTTTGGTAAAATCTAAAAATCTTTTTTTTTTCTTTTTTAAATCAGAATTCTTTTACAATTGCATTTTTTCGCTAGGACTATAAATTCATCTATTGTCAATAGTTTGTTTGGGATCTTCAAACGGCAATTTAACCTTGGAGAAACAATACATTTCAACCTTTATTTTTATCGGTCAGTCTGGTACATCTTTTAAATCGGTTCCAGATCAGTCAAGTTGTCAGATTTTTCAGCTTTGCCTGAAGAGGCTAGTGCTGTCAAAAGTTTGAAATAGTGCTTTTTTTTTTAAGTATCACTCAAATAATAATTTATCTGAATATCATTCATACGATTTAGTGAGTTACCAAGTCAAAATGAAAGAGGCAGTGTCATTTTCAGCGGAGATGAAATTTCACAGCGATTTAAAGATTAAAAATAGATGAATAAGATTCCACAAAATAAATAGAAAAAGAAAAAAGTTCGCCCAATTCCAAATAATTTTTAGATTTAATAGAGGATTATTCTTGCATGAGTGAAAAAAAGTCTATGCGAAAATGCGTACTTGAAATAAACAAAGAAATTAAGAGACTGTTTTACTTACTTCTCTCTAATTTCATTCGTCTGATTTGTCTTTCTTGGGGCAATGACACGTTAAAGGAGAGGAAGAAACCGTAAAATTTTTATATAAATAGAAAGTGTTTTCTGGTAGTAATAATTAAGAAAACGACGACATTTGCAATCGACCGATGCAAAATGTTTCTTAAAGAGCGAAAGTCAAGGGAGGTAATTCATAGAAACAATGAAGAGATCCGAAGTTTTCGATTTTACATGATTATTCATCATTATTTTCTTTACATTATCATTCACCGAAATCTAAATCCACCCAAGAGAACCCTTAAACTTCATAATATTAACCTATTTTTTTAGTTTAATAATACTAGATGACAATTTTCAAAAACTTAAGATGTACGATAGACAATATAACATAATCATATCATTTTATGTTAGAAAAAAAAAAAAGATAATTTTTCATTTGCCATTGAAAGAAAGAAAGGTTGTTGGACTCGCTGTGAAAAAGCATTTAGTAACGCAAACCTTTACTATCGCAGAGCGTTTGATCCTCAGTATTGGGTGCTCCCCTTACAGTGCATGTGTTTTTTAAAATGTGTTTTCTTAAATAAAGATGTTTTTCTTCTTCATATCCCACACTTGTAACTTCTAAGATAAAATACCCATTTGGGCCTACCTTGTAGCTACGATTGTTGGGTGTTCTCTGACACTGGCAGTGTTTATAAACCAGTGGTTCTCAATCTTTTTGACTTGAGGACGCATAGGGGTTCAGACAAAAAAAAAAAAAAAAAAAAAAAAAATCACGAGCTCACCTCCCATGGAGAGTAAAGACAACTGCGTTTCAAAAGTTCAAATATGAAAAAATATATACTAAAAAACAAAACAAAAAAATTCATACCATATGTTTTTGAGCATTACATAAGATACTTTGCACCAGAATCTGAGCCAAAAAGTGAGGGTCGTGTTCGAAAATATATGTTATTAAAATTAAGCCCATTTGATGAGAGGTGATAACTCCTTACCCAAACTCCACAAAGAAATATATTTGACTTATGCAGCTAACGAGCTGTAAATATAATCTGAATTAGATCAAAACATTTCAATAATCAGAGGATGAATTTTATCAATTTGTGCTTTTCTCCTCAGCTCAGGCACACTATTTTTCAGTACACAATATTTTAGATATGAACTATGGATGCAATTATAGTGCCCCCTATACTTTTAGTTAGGAATCAAGTACGAAACTCTTCTTTTAGCAAGATATCCAAAACGTCACTTTCTCCGACGACCCCCATAAAAACCCTGGACGCACATGGTTCAATGCTCATTAGCTCCAGCACCCCTAGCTGGGTACGCTTCTAGCCCTGGCCTCTACGGATGGCCATTCTCTCTCTTTCCTCCTCCCTGGTCCAAGGCTCATTGGCGCCAGGACTGGCTACTCTTCCACTCTCTTCCCATCTCCCTAAGATCGTTATTTCGCCGACCCACTGGCCAATCCAATCTTAACCACCATCCTCACTTTGGAAAACACGCATGGATAAAACTCCATGTTCAGTGTCTTTCATAATCTGTTTGTCGAGAGTCTATCAGTGTCTGAGAATAGCCCCCAAGTTAACTCACTTACTTGGCAGTAAGGCTTGCACACTGAACCCAGTTTCCATGTATTATCTTGGAGCTATCCAACCACTGGAATCCATGAGTTCAGACAACTCTGCTCCAACTCCGACGCCAGTACTATCAAGACAAGAAAGCTCCCACTTTTCGCTATCTCTTCTAACATTACTTCTCACGATTGATCGAATTTATGTATCCTTACATGTACCTCATCTTTATTCTTGTATTAAACATATGTCTCTTGTCTGGCCATAATTCCTGTATGTGTTCATTCCTCTTTGTTTCATCAATGCGTGTCTAAGTTCATACTTGGTGTGCATTCCCTTCTCTTTGTACAGCTTCCTTCCCTTCCAGATTACGATATTTAAACTGTGGTGGTAAATCTCTCTCTCTGTGTTCCGATGGCCTAGAGATAAGCTCGTCTCTTATCTCTCTCTCTCTTTAGTTAGGATAGTTAGTATGGTTTTATACACACGCATCATCACATATTCATCTCAAGAACACCTCCCATCTAAGTTAAGCACTCTCATCATAGTATCATAGTAAGGTTGGACTTCCTAAGATAACTTCATAGTAGCTATAACTTGGATAACCATACTGACGGACATTCTATAGACTATCTCAAATTTACTTAGTGACATTTCTTTCCCTTCATCCTTCCTATCTCTGCATCCTATCCAGGTAGATCCCTCCACATATCCGTGTCAGCTGAAACTCTAGTCCTCGTTTATTTTAATTCACTCATGAATTAAACTTAGCACTGTTGTTTCCTTCTTTCTCTGTTCTTATTTTCCGCATTTTGTTAACGATCCAACTAACTGTTCTAACCTTGTTTTTGTGCTTAAGCAATGAACACGCTACTTACTAGGATTTATCTCCTTAGATCAATTCTGGTAATTCATATTTTAGGGGGCTAATATGATTAGCAGCCCTAAACAATCTCACTGGAAAAATCAACATCTGAGAAATTTCAAAATCTGGCAAAAATCAGCATATAATCTGATTTTAATAAGATTTTCAAAACTCATCAATTAAAGGACAAATTTGGAGAAAAAAAAATTTCTCTTCATTCCAAATATCAGAACTTTTTTTTTCTCAAATAATTCTTACCATTTTGATGATTTATCTCACCTCACTTTACTCTCTGGATTTGCTCTATCTGGGGGTTTTACTTGAAGAATTGAAAAACAGGAAAATTAAGTCAAATGTCTTTCTTCCCAGCAATTTTTTAGTTTTATCTGGAAATTTTTTTATTCAATACATTCAAAAATAATTTTCATCATTTTTATCTATCAAACTCAGTTTGAACAGTTCCTGAGCATTTTTCTAAAAAGAAAAAAAATGGGTAAACATAAATAATACCTGGAATATGTGTGAAAATCAATGAATACATCAGTGTATAAATAAAATAAATCATCAATATAAAGAGCAGGGTAGGAATCACAGGGAGAAAAAAAAATTATTTTCCCTCCGATATATTTCCAAACAATCATTTTATTTTTTTTGAATTCGTCCTTTATCAAATAAGTTTTAAAGATTCTATTAAAATTGGATGATTTGCTGATTTTTGCCAGATTTCAACATTTATCAATTTTCTGGTGAAAATTTTGTTAATATTGTTCATACCAATATTATTTCCTTCCAGTGAAACACTGCAGCACAAATATCTAAAACATAACTAAATTCAATAAGATTAAAAAATGATTAAATTTAAAAAAAAACAATGGCTCCAATTTGAGTGTACAAGATGTGCAAATGTAGATATCTATATTCATTTGTTGCACTTGAATTCGCTTCAGTTTCAGAGTGGAATTCAGAGTGGTGCATTTCTTTTTAGGAAACTTATCCATTTTATATGAGTGCACATGTCTTGAATATGATACAGCTGAGCCATAGTGAAGGCTCTTTTTGACTAAAGCTGTTTCTCAATGCTGTCCCAAGAAATTGTGACTGTTATGAGGTATGATGAAAATCTAATAACAATCATTAAAAAAATGTATTGAATGATCCATATTGGATTAGATAAATAATAAAGATTGACAGTTTTTTAAAGACTGGTAGAGGAATAGCCTTAGGCAGACACAGACACCAAATGTTTTTCCTAAATTCATAAAAAAATAAATTTAAAGCCCAAAATAGCCCATGTAATAGATGTCAAATATGAAACCATTAGTAGCCCAAAATTGAATAGTCAATGCTGCCAGACAAATCTTTTTGTTTACATCGTGATGTGTGGATGTCTAATTTATGAATTTTGGATGGGAAAATAGCATATTTAACAGTAACACACAATTTTATATATTGATATTACCATTAGATATTGTAGATATAAGCATAGAAGTACTTTTTTTCTCTTTCAGTAAAGACAAATGAAAAGCAGAATAATTTTTCCTTTCTTTTAACAATTATAATTATCCTAGATCTGGTTTTAGTATATTTCATATTGAAACTTTTCAATATATTCATTAAAGTGAATAGATATTCATTCAACATATACAATGAATTGCTGTGAATCAGTTTAAATCATTGTATTTTGTGATATCATTTTGATGTTCCAGAATTTTATAACCGTCTACCATCTTCATGACTAGAGAGTTCATTTACGAGAATACCTGAGATTCATCAGAGAGTTCGCAACAATTCCCAGCAACATTTTTGCAGATGAAATCTAGCTAGACAACAAAGAATTGATTTTTTTTTAATACACGAAATTAGAGAAAGAGAGATAAAGAGAATGACGGACAGAAATTTATAGTAAAAATTCAACAAAACTTTAAACGTGTGAATAGATCTAAAACAAACATGTGACTGCAATATCTATGCACCAATTTGACATTACATCCTTTTTTCCAAACAGTATAAAGAAAAAGGATAATATTAAATCAGTTATTAAAAACAAAGAAGACTCAATCAGATTTCAATCCATCAATTTTTTTTATCATAGCAATTCACTCCCTCCAGTTAAGGTGGGTATTTAGTCTACTTATTGTTTGAATTTTATAAGAAATCAACAGAACCAAGATGGAAGAAATACCAGTCAAATATTAATTATAATTGAATTCAATACTGTATATTCGTAACTTCAGCGATACTAGAATTGTGACCATTTAAAAGTCTAGGGAAAATTCCAAGATATAACATTTTGTCAATAGATTCCATTCTATGAGGAATTTAATTGTCTTGTAAATCTTTCAACACTTGAAAATTATCAGCACAAATCAATATTGAATGCACTGTACTGCCTCTTTGTCACATGACCTTGAGTCTGACTGATCTATTTGATTTCATTGTTTTTGCTTTCTGTGGGTGTTTGTAAGATCTTTTATCGTTCAACAATTGTTCCAAGGTAATACATGGAATCCGGGTTCAGTGTGCGAGCCATACTGCCAAGTTGTGTATGTTAACTTGGGGGCTATTCTCTGATGCTGACAGACTCAACGAACAGACTATGAAAGACAGAGAACATGGAGTTTTATCCATGTGTATTTTTGGAAGTAAAGAAATTAGGAAAGATGATTGTGACTATCAGATAGTAAAAAGCCTTGCCATTTCATTCATGAGAGTGAGTGGTAATACGCATTTTAAGCACATGGTGAAGACACGGTGACATAGCTGCGTGTATGTGCGAGGTCTCGACATCAGTGAAGTGAAATGAGCTTACTACTATTCAATAGTCACGGTGGAAGAATAATTAAAATCAGATCGGTGAAGGAAAGAGAGAGAGAGAGAGAGAGAGAGAGAGAGTGACTGGCAATAAAGGCCAGGGCCAGAAGTGTAACCAGCCAGGGGTGCTGGAGCTAATGAGCATTGGACCATGTGCATCCAGGGAGTTTATAGGGGTCGTCGGAAGTGATGTTTTCGATATCTAGCTAAAAGAACGGTTTCGTATTCAATTCCTAACTAAAAGAATAGGGGGTGCTACTCAAAGAGAAAGAAAAAGGAAGAAAAAAAAAGTCAGGTTGTATTTCCTTTTCCCCCCCACTGAAGAAAATACAGATATCAGTGGTTCCTACAATGAAAATCCTAACTCAAGGGAGGAGCAGAGTTTGACTAACAAATAATCAAACACCAATTCTTAGCGGTTATGCAAATTTTGGCCTGGTCTATTCTGGTCTGTTATAGTGACTAACAAAGAAGCCCCCAAATAGTATGCTCTATAATTGGTAATTTCATCTTATGTCAAACTTTAAACAGCATTTTAAGATGTTTTTTTTGGTCTGATAATCCTTAATGGTTTATTTGGCCTTGTAAAGATGTATTCTTCGAAGGATATTTCCTAGTAGAAATTGAGCAAACATTTCGGGTCACTATTGAAATGAATAAAGTAAGAACACTAGTCATTTTTGTTAAAGAATCTGTACAAACATTTAATGATGTAGACATGAATGTGGTTGCATGTAACATCAATATCATGAACAAATAAAATCAAAACATGATGAATGAAATGAGAAGATAAAATATACACAATGAGACTATCTTTGGAGCAAAGATATTAAAAATGGAGTTTTGCATCTGCTTATAGCAGATGGGCCAGTGTGACATCTGAACATTCATGGGCTTTTCAAGATATGGAAGACAAGGACATTGGAGTAGATGCAGAACACAAAAAGACTAAGGTGAAAATGGCTAGCTATCTGGGTTTTTTTTATGTATGTGCTTATTTAAAGAGTTATTTACTTCTATCTTAACAGAAAGAAGAATACACGTCAGTTCTGCATTCATTGTAAAATTCTTTTTTCTACTTCAAATTAAAAAAAAATTTTGTTTTTTGAACATAGTAAAAAGAGTTGATTTTTAAGCCACAACATCAACAACTAACATCAGTGACTGTTCACTTTGTGTAAACTATTATAAGTACGAAATCTAATTTTGTCAACAATTTTGTGTAAAAGTATTGGAAATTGCAAAATTAGTACATTTCTTTTTTTTTTTTTTTTTAAAATACTCAGGATATTATCATTTTTAGTTCTTATGCAATACTTCATATTGTTAAGACATTTGGAATTACAGAATCAGTCAATCTAAAAAAAAATAATAAATAAATAAAATAAGAAAAAATAAATAAAAAATTCCAAATTTTTTTTTTTCTGATATTTTTGTATTTTCATAGGACTAATATAGAAATGACATTTTTCATGGCAATTGAAGATTTTCTAAAATTTCAGCTGAGTTTACGTCATTTCAATTTTTACAAATGGACAGCTTTTCATGTGGTTGATTTTCTGTGAAATTCCGATTCTATAGTTTTCTTTCAGTGAAAGATTATATCAGTTTTTTTTCCAATCATTTTTCTTAATAAAGGATTTTGATGAAAAAAAAAAAAAAAATCTTTTATATGTTTGAGGCTTATTCTCTGTAAATTTTTGGCCAAACTTATAAAAGAATCTACCCTTTTTTTTCTTACTAATGAAAGGTCTATTGTATTTTCAGGTTGTATACCGCAGCATAGAGATGACCTTATAACTTGTGAAATCTTCAACGATTCATTTTAAAACATAATCAAAATTTGAAAAAAAAAATTAAAAAAAAATATACTTTCAAGTTTTTCCTTGTTTTTGCAAGAAAGGCAGAAATAGATGCCTCACTCATCTTGCTGTGTGGAGGCAAATTTATGAAGAAAAACCCATCCCTCAGAAGAGACTTTCCCCAGGTCCTTCAGGTTAGAGAATGCGATGTTATCATTTTTTGCCGATGATGACTTAATGTTGGTAATTTGATCTGAGAACTCTCTGTGGAGGAAAATGTGGTAATTCCTGTGGATGTCAATAATCCTAATCATGTGTTAAGTGGGGGTTATTCATTTGTTATCCAAAAAAGTTTTAAAAGATCAAAAATTAATGAAAAGAAACCAAAGTTACAGCACAAATTAAAATCAATTTTGTGCCCCAATAAGGACATCATTATACCACAAAAAAATATCTTACAGTAGGCTTATGTTATCATGTATTTCTATTTAGCTTAAATCATTTCCTGTTATTGTTGTTACTCAACACTTGTTTCTTTTCATATGATAAACTTTGAAAGTGTATCTTTAAGATATAGAAATTATAGCATTCCTAATTGCAAGAAAAATGGTATTGGAATATTATGTATATACTGAAAATATAATCATACACCTTACAAATGTAAACAAAGTTTTATCAACACAGGCTAACCTATGTTATTCTCACCAATGCATATTATTTCTATTTATTCAAAGTACCACACAAAATTTTGATAATCTTGTGAAATAAATTCAAGCAATATATATAGAGACTGTGGAGTCAGAGCTTATATAATTACTGGGGAATCCAAATCTATTGAGATTTGGAATTTGATTGATCAAAGAATCTTATTGAACTGGTAGATGGTAGCTGTTCCAATGGTATAGTTTCCTCAAAAGATGATGCAGCTATTTTTCTTAATGATTCTTTAAGAAAAACGAACATTGATTTAAAAAAATACCTCTTGCATTCCTTCTTACAAGCAGAAGAATTTCTGTTCAAGCTGCGACAATAAGTGATGCCTCAATTAGCTTTTTGCCAATTCTGCTGAATTAAAAGCTTCTCATGGTAATGTGTTTGACATTATAAAAATGTCAAACTTTTTTTTCAGGGGAAATGCATTCTCTGAGAGTAGAACCAGTGCTGGAGAAAAGATGTGTTGATACTGAAATAAAAAACAAGACAAGGAAGCAAGCCAACAACTTGAATTGAAATACTGCAATTTATCAGGTCCAATAAAATCAACTTTAATAGAAAATCCAATGCATCATATACAAAGTGTACAGATCCGAGATATAAAGGAGGGAAAAAAACAGATGGAGATTTCCCTGGATTTGTTATGATGGTCAAGAAAATGATCTTTGCCAGGTGCGTTTTTCATTTTTTAAAATGGGCGGCTGGAGACGTAAAAACAGTTAGGTTATGGGAGGACTTAGACTAACACAAAATGGCTAGACTCTTTCTCCGAGAACAGCACCATAGAATTTAAAAATTACATACACTTGCAGCAAGCCAAGAAAGAGCAGAATAAAGAGTTTGAAGTCCATCACTATACTTGTGATCAATAATATTTTGAATTGGAAAAATCAAAAGAAATCATCAGGTGACTGACATCTTTTGGCAGCATGCTGTTTTGGGGGTGATCAATTAAAACATTGAAAGAAAGAGTTGGTGATCAATGAATAAGTTACCTTACCTTTTGTTAGGCAGTAATTACTAAAAAAGCTGATTTTCTTAAAAAAACAAGTGGGAACAATCAGGGACCAATTTAACTTAAGCTTACATTGCAAACTGACCCCCTCTACTAAAAACCTATTTGGGAGGGAAGGATTTCTATAAAGAATGATAAAGAAATTTTCAGCTCTTTAGCTCCACTGGTGTAGCCTGTATGCATGATCCTTACAGAACCAGCCAGCAAGACCAACTTGAAAACTGAGAGAAACCTATGTTGACTGTTTCTAATAACAGCAAACAGAGGACTGGAAGCAGAAGAGAAAAGATTATCATTTTACTAGAAGTAAAACACCAAGACTATGAGGAGAATTCAAAAAAGCTTCTATAAAATCAGGAACAAACTGATGTAAAAGAAGTAGACGGCTAAGATACTGTTGCTAAAAATTCTAACGAAAAATTAAGAGAAATAATTGAAAACACTTTGAAACAAATCAAAGAAAGCCAAGAAAAATAGTTGGAGTAACAAATCGGAGCAAAAGAAATCCAACTCAAGTAGACAAAATAGATATAGCAGAATGGGAGTGAAGGAATGGATATAGTGGAATAAGAATAAAGTAATGGAAATAGAGAAATGAAATCGGAAGAATGAAGGAATAGGAATAAAGAAATAGAAATTGAGAATTGGAATAAAAGGAAAGGGAATAGAAGATTGGGAGTTGATAAATGTGAATTGGGAATAAAGGAATGAAGAAGAAATAGAAATTAAGAATCAGAATAAAGGGAAGGAATAGAGGATTGGAAGTAGATGAATAGGAATATAGGAATAGTAAGATGGAAATATGGTATCTGATATGTTACCCAATGGTGAATTTCACTACAGTAAATTTCCCCCTACAAAATTTTTCATAAGAAAAAAAATACATGTTTTGTTGAACACTCTTTAAAATAAGGAGAGTAATATTTTTATCAGAAACCAAGCCAACACATGAGGGCAAGGATGACATTTTCCATTTTCAATTTATATTTTGTGATATGGATGACCCAGAAATACATATAAATGATATTGAAAGATCTTGAGTTTGCTTACAGAATTCATTCCTTTGAATATTCAAAACAAATTATCTACATGGACTGCTCATTTTGACTTGAGATTTAGTAATAAATTAAGGAGAAATGCTTAAGAATTATTTAATCAACTGATACTGGCTATAAAATGCAAGTTCAGATTGGAATACAGAATTTTCATACGATTTTTATTGAAAAAATTTTGTCCATCCCTACACTAGGACATTTTAACTAGTATTTATTATTTTTTTAAATTCTTTATTTCATGTAAAATTTTGTAAAGTTGATATGCAACAGTGAAATTTACCCAGAACCAAGAATACGCGATAACATCCTAATCAGATCATTAAGAGAGAGAGAGAGAGAAAAAAAAAAAAAAACTGGGATAGGATCATTTTAATATTTGTGCGATAAATTACTCTATAGCACAGAATACTTCAGCCAAGTGACTGTTTTGGTTATCACCACAGTAGTATCCATCGACTCATATATTTCTAACTTTGAAATACTTACCTCAAAGGATGGTAAGAGCCAGGAGTAAAATATTTTGTATCAAGTCCCAACTATCTGGACTTGTCCAAAAATACATTCCCAAAATTGACCTACTCTAATACAGAATGCATAATTTCTTATAAACTCATTTCCATGTGATGATAATTTGATGATGTAAAATATTTTTCTGCTGATGGATCAACCAAAAAAGAGTTTGAAACAATAACACATTAATTGAGCCATTGAAGAAAACAGGATCAATTATTTTAGATCAGGTTATTTGCTTATGAGGCTGATTCTAGAATATTTGGTTGATTGGCTACCCAGCAGCTAATCCCACATTTTTATTTGTTAAATACACCATCATACAAATTCAATTCAAATTTTTATTGTTAACCACAACAGAAGGAAATTAAAGTCATAAATCTTATTTCACTGAATAGAAAGCCACATTTTCAGAGATTTATGAAATTTTATGCAATAGTTTAGAATATATTTCTAGAACTTCAGACCAGTTTTTCATTGTGTCCAAAATAGAGTTATAAAATCTATAAAAACAAACTAAATAAAACACATTTTTCAAGCCATTTCTCTGATTCAATGCAGTGATTTGAATGTGGTTTTCAAATTTTAGATCTCAAGTTTTCAGTGTTTCTCAATTTTAATCATGATTCATGGTAGCAAAATCGATTCCCAAATAAATGATTATGAACTGTACATCTAGTTGGCACTCACATCAAAGCAGAGTTGGTGTCAGGGCACCAAGAAATCTCCATTTGAGAAGACATGCTTTTGGCCATTCAATCTATAAGTATTTTTTTTCAAGCTTAGCTGCTTTTGAAGTATTATAATTCAGCTTCCAATAGAAGGCTCAAGATTACTATTAAAAAGAAATCCTTGGCAAAGTTGGAAGAAGTTTCTTTGATTTTTGTGGTGCAAATCCAAACAGATTCACTTTCTGAAAACTTAAGGGAATTTTCTTTACAAAAAAATAAAAAATTGAATTCAATAAAGGTTGAAATGACACATTCGATGATTAATGTGATGGCAAAGTAACATCAGATATTAGCCTTCAACTTGACAGAAGAAGTTGTGCATTTTCTCACTTCTAAAATACTCAAGGGTCTTTTGAGCAGGGTTTGTTGTAGCCTTTTCCCAATGAATATAACAAAACTTTCAAATTATTTGTGCATGTCAACAAATATCAATATTCAACAGGAAATATCAAAAAGAATAATTTTCACAGAGCTCAATGGATATTGTTTTATTAACTATTTCATACGAGATGACCCTGGTAATTCCAAAAAGAATAAGTTCAACAGTCTGAACAACATTTGGTAAGATGTTGACACATCTAGAAATTAAAGAAAGTAAACTGAAGATTGTTCAAAGACTGTTATAGTATTTCAATAGATATTTTCCACTATTTGAGATATAAATGTATCAAAGAAATCAAAAGTAACTGCAATAAATTTTCTCGCCCACTCTGATATTATCAATGGTGATTGTGAATAATTTATATGGTTTTTATTCAATGTTTGTTCAGATATATATCATAGCTGAATCGTTTACAAATGAAGAATCATGAACTTGAAAACTTGCTCAAGATGAATTTCATTTCTTATCAGCGTCCGATTGTATACAACACTCCCAACATGACTTCTCTGCTAAGGAAGAATAATATACTCTACAAGAATAAAACTTTGTTCCAGTTTCTTTGAATATGCATCAAATCTGATTTTCTTGAAATGTTCCTTTGGAAAAGAAAAGAGCCACGCATTCCACAAGAATATGGTTTCTCTTCAGGGTGTGTTTGCATATATCAGATAAAATCTGATTATGAATAAGAAGAGCCACAAACTTTACAAGGATATGGATTCCCACCAGTGTGTGCTTGCATATACGTCATTAAAAGCGACTTTTGTGGAATGGACTAAGGCTTCACTCAAGTATGTGTTTACATATGTAGGTTGAACGCAGACTTCTATGAAAATGAAAAGTTACAGACTTCATATGAATATGGCTGCTCTCGAGTGTGCGTTCAAATATGTTTGTCCAGTGTTGATTTTGGTGAAAATGAAAAGTCGCACACTTCACATTAATATGGCTCCTTTCGAGTGCGTAATTGCATATATCTCACCAAGTTTGCTTTCTGCAAAAAGAAAGAGGCACACACTTCAAAAGAGTATATTTTTCTCCAGTGTATGTACGCAGATGTTGGTTCAACACTGACTTGAGTGAAAATGAATAGCCACAAACTTCACAATATGGCTTTTCTCCAGTGTGAGTCTGCATATGCCTCACAAGGTTTGACTTTTTTGAAAATGTTTCTTCCCAGTATGTGTGTGCTTATGTTCATTCAAATTTGACTTCTCAATATGGTTTTTCTCCAGTGTGTGCAAATGCCTTGTCAAATCTAACGTCTATGAAAAAGAAGATGTACACATTTCACAAGAATATACTTTCCCTCAAGTGTGTGTTCGCATATACTTCAAAGTTACTTTCTGTGAAAAGGAAGTATCCACACATTTCACAAGAATATTTTCTCACCAGTGAGTGAATGTATATGTTGGTTTAATGTTGACTTAAGTGAAAATGAAGAATCACACTTCACAAGAATATGGCTCTTCTCCAATGTGTTTCTGCATGTCTCAACAAATTTGGCTTTAATGAAAAAAGTCACACTTTGTATGAATGTTTTTTCTTCAGTGTGGGTAGGCTTATACTGTTCAACGTTGACTTGAGTGAAAATGAAGAACCACACATTTCACAAGAATAGGGCTTCTCTTCAGTATGTGCTTGTACATGTATCAGTAAATTTGACTTTACTTGAAAAAGGAAAGCCACACATTTCACATGGAAATGTTTTTTCACCATTGCATGTTTGCATATGGCTCATCAAATATGACTCCTGAGAAAATGAAGGGCCATGAAAAAAACGGCTTCTCTGAGTGTTTGCATAGTTATGTTTCACCAGATTTGACGTGTGAAAAGAAAAAGAACCCCTCCCCCAAAGCCAGACATTCAACTAGAAATTTGTTCCATCTTGTGTTTATATATCACGACTGAAATGAAAAAACAGATTTTCAACAGTCTTTTCTGGTCACAAAGAAAATGAGCAATTCAAATTGAAATTATTTATAAGCTGAAAAATCTGTGAAAAAAAAAAAAAATAATAATATTTTCGTAGATGATACGGTAACTAAACAAATCAAATAGATTATATAAACTTACAGTATGGCTAAAATGAACAAAATGAATTTTTAAACGCTATTTCAACTACGAAAATATAAACAGTAATTCATGTCTTTATGCATTTGGATTCCATATCCATTCTAGTTTTCTGTACAAAGAGAATTTAATCCATTTTTTTTACCTTATCCCAACCTAGAATTGTTGCTTTTCTCAAGTGGAATAGCAATCCCTTTTAAGACTCCAGGTTGCCTACCTTGTGTCTATTTGACCTCAATTATAATAAGGCTCAAATCAAATATGTTACATTTGTAGTCGTGATTACCATTAGGGCTTGTCCAATAGTCATCATGGGATCTAATGAAGATTTGAAGTAAAGCGGAAGTTTATGTGAAAGAAAAGTCCATGAGTTGCGATGAAATTGCAAAAAAGTGGAATATTAAGAATTGTTTTCAACATTAAGAAGAAACTGAAAAATTGTGAAAATTTGTCTTGATGTTGTGAACCTGACCAATGAAAAACTGGTTGTCATAATAAACAGCAACCAACTGGCCCCAAAACAGGAACGTTAATACCTCTGATGTCCCAGCTGCATATTCATCCTCATCACAACTCTCCATGTCTGAAAGCAAGAAGTCAGATGGGGTCAAAGCACAATTGTTTTGCGGGAGATTGTGAGGGGCTGGACTGGTCTGCTGATCCAAGGTGTTCTTGCATCATGGCTGCAAGAGCCTGTGTTGCCAGTCAACCGGAAGCTGCCTTTTATTCCCAGGTCTTGAGTATCAGCAAGACATCTTCGGCTGTCTTGCATGGACCTCCTTGTTGCACATCGATTATCTTTGGCTTCTGTTCAGCAAAATTTCTTGTAATATCTTACATAAATTTTCAAGGTGATGCATCTCTCCTGTTCTTGATGGAGCTTTCTCAGCAGTGGTTTTCTTCCTCATTGAGGTCTCCAAGAGAGCAGTTGACAGGACTTTAGTCTTTGACCTGCACTAATTTTGTGGCACTTCAACATGAGGGTAGCAGAGTAGTAATAATAGCTGGAGTGAGGTCTCTCACAAAAGTCAAAGATGTTTAGTCAGCATAGATGTCTGATTTCCTGAAGCATCCGTAAAGTGATATCTAAAAGGAGTTGTGTTCTCTCATACATAAAAGGGAACTCAAACAACTTCTCTACTCTTCAATGCAGCAATGTTACATTCTCATTGAAGTTGTATCATCTAATGCATAACCTATGTGAACTTGTTTCCTTGTTCTAATAAAATGGAGACTGTCAGGGTCTATTGGTGTCTTTGTAAGAGAAATGCATTATCCTCCGCAAGTAGTTTGACATAATTTTGCAGTAAGTAAATTGCTTGAAAAGGACCTTGTAAGACTTCAGGGCGCTATCAATGTCTTTTATAACAATACATAACAGATTTGCCTCGCAGGCTCAAAACCAAACCTGAAAGAAATCATGGTCTCAGCTTCTCTTTTGTAGAGAATTTGTGTAGTTCAACAATAAGAATTATCAGGGCAGACTAGCAAGTCAGAAGCAAGAGGGGGTGCCTCTAAAAATGCAAACATGGCTGAGGTCTTCAAAAACATTTTCTTGGTCCACAATGGTTATCAACATTTGTCAATGCAGGACTGTCATCAGTTAGCTTTTATGCCTTTCTAGTGGTAGCTTGCACCATGGTCCTAAATTGTTCAGGAGAAGACAAACCAGGAATGCAACTGCAAAAGAAAGAGATCAAGGATCGGAACTAACAAAAATGAAAAAAGAAAAAAAAGATAAGAAAAAAGGTATTGATAATAAGAATTGGTCAATTTGAATCCTGATAAAAAAAATAGAATACTAACGTAGGTCTTGTTTCAGTGAATGCGTGGACTATCCAACTACAGAAGAACCTTATTTGTCAATGTCTGAGCCTCAAATTGAAATTTAGGATGCCTCTTTTCCCCCCTCAACAAGAAGACGTTACTCCAGCTTGGAGTATGTATCATCGACTAGCAACAAGCAAAACACATACCATGAATGAAATCTCTGCGGTATTGCAACATTGATATATGCCACTATGAGAGTCAATCATGTGGTTGATACCTCCAAAAACATTAAAAAAAATAAAAATAGAAGTGTATAAGATTTAAAAATGCATGAAACAATACTCAGAAATTATCCATAATGCTTTGGGAATTGATTCAAAATATTAGAGATGGCAATTTTATTCTATTAAAAATAATCTGAATAGCAATTCAGGACTAACAACAAATTCGCAATGGTCAATAAAGAAATACTCATGCTTACACACAAACTGCCAATTTGGCCATTTTTCAGCTACATCTGGCCGAGTTTTTTCCCCCCCCATTTCACAATAATTTCTACTTGGCAACATTCAAAATGTATTTTCTTTAATGCTGTGTCGTATGTGTGTTGGTGTTTTTCGACTAAATTTGCCACACCCTATCACCCAATGATGATTCTGTTTCTTGGTTTTTTGTATAAATCCATACGTTTAATTCTTCATCTTTTCTTGATGAATACACCTACTTTGTTGGCGTGCCTGAATACATGTTAAAAAAAACTCATTAAGGGATCTATTTACTTTTCCACAGTCATGTATTCAAGTAAGGAAGATTCCTTTTTTGCCTAATTTCAAAACACACAGAAAATTTCCATCTATCTTTCCAATGAACAAAAATATAACCTTCAGTAGAATTTAAAAGTCTTTATACAGGCGGGAAGGAAGTCCCCGAAGTAGGGAATCATGGTAAATTTTATTCAGGTTGATTATAAAAAAAAAAAAGCACAACTAAAAAATTAAGCTCTAGTAGCCATACAAATCAGCAATATTTCATCAAATAAAAGTTATTTGAAAATATCTTTGTCACAATTGAAAAACTATTTTTCAATTAATAAATGGAATAGAAATCATTGGCGCTTGGAAACAAGCATTCAGCATTGATTGCATGCTACAATTTGTGGAACCATTGCAAAAAAAAAATAAATAAATAGAGAAATAAAAAATAAATAGATAAAAAATAAATAAATGAATAAATAAATAAATAAAAAATAAATAGATAAAAAATAGATAAATAAATAAATAAAAAAACAGTATTTGTTCTTGCCTCAAAGTTCGTTTCAAACATAATTCTGAACTAAATTATTATCTCCTCATTCTTTAAATTAAAGAAAAAAAAAATAACTTGGACAAGAGAAAAAACTATTAATGAAAATAGAATGTTTATTTTTGTTCAAATTACTATTTTCAAAATAGGCCAGATTTTTGGCTATTATAGATTTTCTTTTAATCTATCCAATGAAAAAAAAGTTAGATCTAGCTTTAAATTGGCTAATTTGGCAACATTAGGTTGTCTATGTGACTTTTTGATGTAATTCATACTAGAAAATTTTGTCATATTGGCTAACCAACCACTTGTCCAATCAGTTGTTATTTTGTTGAAGATCAAAAAAACAAATTGATAACATCTTGTTTGTTTCATGATGCAAGAGGAAATTAATTTGACAAGACAAATCTGTAGAGTAGCGAACATCTACAAGTGCTAAAGATTTTTTGGGGGGAGGGGTTTCCATCCATGATTTATTAAAATCAATAAAATCAAGAGATTTTGCTGAGAAGAAAAAATATTTCCGATTTTCTAGTTTTTTTAGTTCCCAAAGTAAGACTCACAGTCCAAGCAGGCAAGAGTGCTATTCTAAAAAAGGTGAGCATAATTGAGGGATTTATATGTTAAATATACAAAAATCATCAACAAAAAGATATGAATAAAATAAATCATCAGAATAATAAAAGATGAGATTGGAGTAACAAGAAAAATAATTATTTTCTAAAATTTGAATAGAAAACGATATCTTTTTCAAAATCTTTTATCTAATAAATAGATATTGAAAATTTTATCAAAATTAAATGATATGCCAATTTTTTTCCAGATTCTGAAATTTTTCGAGTGTTGATTTTTCATTGTAAATTACATTCACGTTGTTCATCAGTATGAAAAGGAAAAAAAGTTTTTTTTTGGTGAAAGAGACAACGTATCATAGGATTGGTAGTTCATAGCAATCAGAGCACTTGCCAACCGTATCATATATTGAAGGGAGAAATAATAGTAGCAGTAAAAGCAAAATTGCCATAAAATGTACGGCATTACACGAGAGTTGGGAAAAGGGAAGGAAGTCGATAGTCAGCCATGTTTGATCCAGAAGTAAATATTTGGTCATCATTTTTTAAGTATTGGACACAAGAGATAAAAATCAAGAGTTTGTGAAATAAGGAATGAAAATCAAGACCAACAACCTCTCCCAATTCTGAGCTAAATATTTTGTAAAAATATTACTAAAAGTTACTGTTTTTACAGCCTTGACAACGCTCAATACGCCCCTTTAATATGGACAATAAAACAGGATGAAAATAAAGGTATTAGGCAAAAGATGGGAAAGGCCTTTGTGGTCTTAAAACACCCGATGATGTTGATATGGCTTTTAATTTTAATTTTCCAGTTTCAGGCATAATTTTCATCTCAAAAAACACAGAACTCACTCAAACAAGCGAAGTGGTATTTCATTCATTGAGATACCATGGAATAAATGATGAGATGGTATTTACATATAAGAAAAATAGTCAAGATTATTTTACTAAAAATTGAATTATTCATCATAGACAATGATAAATAATCAAGAATGAATTTGCAAAATATGAGTTAAGTTATGATAAAATGAAGGAGTTAGATTTGTTCAAATTGATTAAATTAGTAAAATAAAATTAAAATACTTACAAGATGTTTGAGTAACCATACTTAAGTGGTTAGCATATTCAAAAAATGATGAGATAATTTGATTTATTGCGATAATCTGATGGGATACATTAGATTTTACTGCGATAATCTGTTGGGATGAATGACTTGAATAGGTGTTGTTTGCTAAGTGTATTTTGATTTGACGGAAGTCGACATTTCTACCTCAGAACATGAAGAGCGTACGGATACCAAATCAGCCATTCTTCGGCTATATATAGCCGATTTTTCCCTTACTTAACCGATAGAAATCTGAGATAGCAAAATATGTCCATCAAAAGAAAAATAGCTGACTTGGTTTTATTTAATGGCCAACTCAAAATATATACGAATATTTAATATTTGTAGCCACAAAATTAGCTGGAAGTGGGAAAATTTAGCCGGCTTTAGCTATTTTTTAAATTTCAGGCAAAGCAAATCAAACAATATAGGAAAGAATATTTTTTTTATAATTTTTTTTCCACTTGAGATCGTTATATCAAATTATAACCAAATCTTTTGCTTTGAGAATACTTTGGAGTCAGATACAGAATTTTAAAAAAGTAATTGTACAATTTTTATTGGAAATTCGTTCTCGAGTCTTACTGTAGTTATTTAATCCCATGATTTGGCTTAAGATGAGAATAAAACGTTTTTAGCCACAAAGATAGTCGATAGTAGGGGAGATTTAGACAGTTTTTAGGACCTGTTTTCGCCGAAAAAAAATCAGTTTTGAGTAGGCAACTCTAGAGGATTGTTAACCCCCTTAAAAAAACAAGTTAGGACAGCCATTAATTTGGTCGTCATGTTTTCTCTGTGAGAAGGGATGGTTTTGCGCGCTATGTTCGAATGTAGACACGGTGATTAAACAGAGTTCGTAATTGAAATAAAGACAAATACAATTGCTTAGACAACCAAATAAAGACATATATGCAATGAATTGAACAAAAAAAGATATGTATAAGCATATCATTTAAGGAAACATAAAAATTAAGGAAGATCGATCATGGCAGAGTATGTCTGATTGCTAAGTAATTGAGGAGCGATATTGAATAGAATGGACATAAAGTGTCAGCCAATAGCTTAGTAGAAGATATGGATAGGAGTAAGCACTCAAGCAAATAGGGAAGAGCTCTGTGCAATATATCGTCATAGCCGTAAGCTAGTGAAGCGGAGATAAGTGAAATGCCTTGAATCAATAAGGCTTAGTATTTTGAAGACCAAAGGATATTTATGGAGACTTGGTGATAAGTTTTATGCGAAATTGCCAAGGTGAGAGGCAATCTGCTATACACGAATTCTTGATCGCCGGAAGCCAACTTGAGGGCCATTCTCAGACGCTAAAAAACATACGACAGAAGAACTATTTTAATCACAGAAAACACATAGGGCTCAACCCACAATATTTTTTCTTCTCAGCAAAATCTAGGATCAGTCATTTCGTCTGGCCTCTCGGTCGGTTCGAACTCTGCCGTTTTATTGTGACCAATTACGGTTCCAAACCTTGCCGCTTTCATTTCGCAGATATTGCGATCTCTCACGTAATCTAGAGAGAACAGGTAAAAAAAAAGAGAGAGGATGGGGAGAAGGGTAACCAATTGCATGTGGCCACATTTAAGGTTTCGCATGTAAAACTAATGCTTATTTATTTGCGTATTTCATTCTGACAAAAATAAACAAGTCACAACAATACAAATATAGTTTGATTATCAATAATCTCCTGACGTTATTGTTCTGATAAAATCAAAATTGCATACATATTTATTCTGTCTAAAAAGTGAAAAGATATCTGTTGAAAGAATTTTTACCCATGCCGTAAAAATGACGACATATATATATATATATATATATATATATATATATATATATATATATATATATATATATATATATATATATATATACACCGTAAAAATGACAGAATATGAGTATACTTGGCCACTATAAGCTACGGCTTGGTTCGAGAAAAGATTAATTCTTATATCTGATTTGACTTCATATAGTCATAATCCGATCCTATCTTAGGATCAAATACGGGGCTGCATTGATCTAATATTCAGATGGATGCGTTTCCGTTATAAACGTACCAATACAGTGACAAAAAGACAGAGGCATCTCTTGGAGGAAAAACTAAATTTATCCATCCAACAAATAGGAGAAATAATTGTGTCCATGCGTGGATGCTTTCGAAGGAAGATTACAGTCTTTGTACTTGTATGTACTTGAAATAAAGTTCAAAGATGCATATAGAAGTAGGATAGATATCAGATGAGGTACTTAGTGGATGAAGCTTTTGTCTTTCGTCTGGGGTCGACGTTGACCCCAGACAAACAGGAAAGCTATGCTACCGCGTCGAGCCAATTTTGACCAATTGTCTATAACTAATTATGGTCATTTTTTATTCATCAGGGACTACTTGGTGTACAGGAGGGGATAATTGCATTTCATCATTTCTCTTCAAATCATCATTTAATTGATTATTCATTATTATTTGTTGATACTTTGGAAACCACAGGTATATATGAAAAAGAAGTTAATGGATATGCACATTATATTGTACATACATGAATAATAGAGATTTTTATTCGCAGAATAGCAGTCCGTTAACTACAAATGGATTTTTATCATTTTTGTTCTTATTACTTTCTAAATAGTTCTTCTAATTCAGCATTTTTGTTACATCATGCGAAATTGAATGAAATTCCATTTTATTTCGTTTGTTGCATCAATTAAGTTATATTTCACTATGTCAGTTACGCTCCTAGCATGACAGAAGACATCTGCACACTGCTAATTATCAAATGGTCCGATAATCGAAATTCTCATTGCAATGGCGAGCTTGGAGAATAGCATCCTGATGATTATAAAGTTAAATTTATTATTATTATTATTATTATTATTATTATTACTGCTGATATTTTCATTACTCTCTCTGTTCAGCATTTTTGCTACGTCACCAGAACGTAAAATTCTAATTTACTACATCAGTGACACCCCTTTGCATGACAGTAGAAAAACACGTTGCTAATTATCTCAAGTGCAGATTTCCTCCTTAACGCATCAAATAACCTTGACGTGACACGTGGCGTCAGAGACGGTGTAATAAGGAAATTTACCTTATCAACCAAGTTGAATTTCGGTCCAAATCCCTGGACTTGTACTGGAAATATTTTTGATGGGTGCTTTGATCAGAAGGAAAAAATGAACAGCCTAAAGAAAATTTTTTTCAACAATCATATAAAATTAGGTTTATTTTGATGAAAAATACTGATTTAACTAAAGCCAAAATTCTCTTCCATCTGAAGATAGTTTTTGTTAGGGTCTCCAAGAAAGAAATTATTGCATTTGATAAAATCGGGAAAATTTGGAAACTTCAATTCTTTTACAAGATTAAGGTAATGAAAATTCATTAAGAAAAATAGTACCAAGACTGGATATTTGTACATATTGGACGAAATTATATCAAACACCGCCTGGCCAAGTGCTATGTCACTTTTCATTGTCATCAGATTCAGACGAACGAAACATATTCTTTCAGATAATTTGACGTTTGTTTCGTATTCAACACTTCTTAAAGCTGTCTTCCTTGATCTAATCTTTTCATCTTGAGCATCATAAGTTCGAGTTGAAAGAAGAATACAGAAATTGCATAAACTGTGAGAAATCCGAAGAAAGTTTGTTGGGACACGACGGACGAAACAAGTTTGTTTACGTCTTCATTTTATTTTTACAATTCCACATCTGAAAGGTAAGAAGAATTATACATATAGAACCTATACTAAATCTTTTCGAGTTTTATCGAATGATTTTCCATGTAAACACAACTTATAAGCTTTTTTTTTTACAAGAATTAGATTGCTTTCTGGAAAAACAAAAACAAAACAAAACAAACACGTGAACTAATGAAAGCAAAGAGTAAGTGAAGATAACTCGTAATTCTATTTTTAACCATCGAAATTAAATTGCTATCAATCTTATTATTATTCAAGGTTAATTAGAGCTAAACTTATCTATTCATTACACTGTAGACGTTTTGATTTCATAAAAAAAGGTTAGGTTAATATTCGTGATGATTAACAATTGGCACTATCATCCTCCTAGTTTGATAATGCAGCCATTCGTGTCATTTATTTCATGATCAAAGTGTAGTATCTATTCTTTTAACATCAACAAAACAACATTTACTTCCTATTTTCAATCTCAAAAGTTATTATTGTTGTATTTTAAATGTTTTCTTTGTGAATTTTATTTAGGTTTGAATTTATTTTCAACTGACAAAATCGAAAAGACCATGAAACTGGGTTAGTGCCTAAAAATTCTTTCTGAAGAAATTTTTTTGCACTTTATTAATCATATGACGGAGAGTAAGTGCCCACTTGAGCATTATAGATATATCGTAAGTAGAACCCCCTTCCTCTTTTAAAACCTAAAGAATAATTTTTTCGAAGCTGTCACTACTAGACTAGCCAACTTCCGAAGTGCAAAAATCTTAATATCTACTCAAAAAATCTGGTGATTTCCGGATGATACTATGAAAGTTCAAAATAAGTAAAACATATGATTTAATACTTCCATAAATGTCAATTCTCAAATGAAAATTCCAACTTTGCACTCTGGGTGACTGCCCGCATTGGTGGTACCTTGAACCTGCCTTGGTTGTATATTTATAAAAGTTCAATCAACACAAACAAAAATGTGTAGAATGTTATAGTGGTTTGTTTGTATTTCGATCTTTGTCATTATCATTATTCATTTATATTGAATATCAGTGTATGTGTGTCTGTGTGATTTTTTGCAAATGTATGTTTTCTTTCAGGATGAGAAACATTTATCTGAAATACTAATTTTTTTCAGATGAATTTATTGTTTTGTAAATCACAAACAATTACTATGATTTTCCCTTTGATATTAAAGTTTCATTAGGAAGCAAAATATTATCTGAAAATAAAATAATCTAAATTTCACTTGCTACTAATAAAACTGTATTTATATTAATAACTTTGTTAAAATGTATAATTAAACACAAAAAATGCCAAGTAGGTATGATAGTGAAGAGTTACCATGGACATTGTGATTGTAATCTCAGGAGAGATGTGAAAATAGTTTTTGACAAATAATACCATTAACTTGAAAGTTTAATAAGCATTTAGTATATAAAATATATTGTAAATCAAATTTGTAAATCAAACACTATTTTGAAGATATTTACATTGATGCATTGATATTTGAAGTGTCTAATTCATTTTCACTTTTTTACAGATCGTGTGCAAAGTAATCTTTAAATCAACTTCAGCTGGATTTTTCAATATTGCTGAAGTTCATGGATCTTCACGTTATTTCACAAGGCATGAGAAAAATCTCTGAAAATAAAGACTACCTTTGTGGAGTTTGTGGCTCAAGATTTTTGATAAGGACAAGTTTGAAAATACACATGGGATCCCAACCTGGAGAAAAAGCTTATTCTTGTGAAGTTTGTGGGTATGCATCAGAAAGGCATAGAAAAATCACATCGAAACATGCATACACATAGTACACATTGAAAAGGCACATGAAACACATATATTGGAAAAGCACATATAAGCACACATGGTACACACATTGAAAAGGCACATAGTACACACATACATTGAAAAGGCATATACTCACATACACACATTGAAAACACACATACATACATACTGAAAAGGCATATATAAACACAGCATTGAAAAGGCACATAGAAAAACATGTTAATCAGTTTAAACCTTTATCATAAATGATGGTTTTATTCAATTCTACACATAATACTAAGGCATAATATCAAACATTAACTTTATTAACAAAGTTCCAGGTAATACAATTCATAACGCAAACATAATCTGGAGGAAACCATTTTCTTCGATAGTTTGTGATGCTATTTTTCACAAATTTTACGTATGAAAAATTACTCACACTGAAGAGGAGCTTTTTTCTCATAACACATGCTTAGAACCACAAATGCAAATGCACTCTGGAAAAAACAAACTCTATGCATGAGAGATTTGTGGTTCTACAATTTTCTTGAATTTCTGACATGAAAAGATAAGTTTGTAGACCAGTATCCAATCAGGCTCCAACTTTGAAAGTACACATGCACACTTATACTGGAGATAAAATATATTTATGTGTAATTTGAGATTCTGCATTTTGAGATGGATCAACTTCAAAGAAATATATCCAAACTCACCCTGGAGAAAAGTCTCATCTTTGTGAAGTTTGTGGATCATTAATTTTACAAAGTTCAGCCCTAAGAAAACATTTGGTTATGCACAATGGAGAGAAACCATATTTTTGTCAAGTGTGTGGGTATGCATTTCTCCAGAAGTTTCAATAACACACTGGTGAAAAAACAGACACTTGTGACCTTTGTGAATCAGCATTAAGTTTTTATGAAATCTCCGACAGGTCTCCATTTTTTTTTTTTTTTTTTTTTTTGAGAACTATATGTATGGGGTTTTCCAAAGGTTGCATAATTCCAAGTTATAACATGACTGAATTTTTCTTTAGCAATTTATACTTGTCATGTTGCAGTCTTGATGAAGTAGAATGTACTGGCTGCTGTGTCGTTTGGATGTGAAGTTAAGCTGAATGGCATATATGGTCCATATGCTTGATTGTTGTTATGTCTCTGTACTTTTGTAGCAGTATCTTGATATTCTTATTGTCTGGCATTACGATTTCTTGTGGAATTATAACTGCTACAAATTCCTTTCACCATGAACCCTGTCTAGTAATTGAGGGATCGGGTAGCTAAAGGTACAGAAAGGTTAAAGTTAGCTGAGAAATCCGAGCCTATCTCAGGCATCATAATGCGCACTTGGATAAAAGTCAATAACAAATTCTGAGTCATAACAAGGTCCAAAGAGTTCCTTTTTGCTTAATGTGTCAATATTGGTACCATTAGCTGCCTGTAGCTTACAGGGTCCTGATTCTTTGTGGGGATCATCTGTTCATTGAAGCTCTGATACTGACCTTACAAAATCCCTTGGCACAAGGTCTCTGAAAGGATTATTATTTTGGATCTTATTCAGGACAATGTTAGATTAGTAAGGTCAACCTATGGAGGCCTACTGTTGTTTATTATCTAGTTTGAGAATTCATACTCAAACAATTGATATCCAAGATCTTTTCTGAGATCGGATTTGAATATGTGTATCGAGAAGAGATGGTGGCTTCTGATGGCTTGTTGTAGTTAGGAATGGATCTTTTTGAGAAGTGCTTTCTAACCCCAATGGCTAGATCTGTAGCTATGTTTTCACTGCTTAGGGATGACTATATCATGACTACATGGCCACGACTATAGCATGATTTTATCTGGACAGATGCTTCACCTACAGTCTAGGTCGACGGCGTGTAGATCTGATGTCATCCCGTATATTTCTAGTTGATCAGCACGGGTTATTCTATAGTATAGTGTCTCCAGATCAAGCTCTTTTAGCCATTCTGAATATGACAGGTGTTTGATGCAGGGGATCATCTCTGCGGATCTTTGTACTGTTTTTATTGAGTCTTCAATGATTTTGTGTTGGGGTGACCAAACGCAGGAGCTGAATTCCAAATGCGGCCTGATAAGTGTTTTATACAGCATTTTGAACATCTCCGCATCCATTTTCTTAAAAGTAGAGACAACCTAGTGTATTATTTGCTATGTTGATTTTCGGTTAGCAGTATGCTGTAAATCTTAATGATTTGTCAATGTGCACACCAAGGTCTTTCTCTACACTTGCATTTTCCAGAGTAAGTTCCATCTTTTATCTTCGTAGTGTATTGGTGCTCAAGGTTGTTTTTTGCATTTTATCGAGTGGGAGTGCATTTGCATGGTCCTAGCTTAACTTTGTGTCAGTCAAAGTGCAGAACGTCTACTAATATATTATGACTCAGCCCCACTGTCTATATGTTCATGACTTCCAGCACGTTTGTTGTCACACTTCTCTCGATTGTGAACCAGAGTTGATTGGATATGTAGTTGTCTGTTTTGATGTGCTCGATGATCTGGGTCACTATGATTTTTTCCAAGGGCTTTACAATTTCGAGAAGTCAAACTGATGGGCCTGTAGTTGTTAGGGTCACTTCTGGCTTCTTTCCAATGGTTTGGTCGGTTTGCTAACCCTAGACTTTTCTTATATAGTACGGTGAGTGGAACAGTCATTTCAGTAATTAATTCTGTGAGGATTCTGAGGTGAACTCCATCAATACCCTTAGACTTATTTGGGAAAAATTCTTCTCTTTCCTTACATCATTCTGTTATGGTGAAATTTCTCAGTGCATTGTTTCCCAATTCTCTAGAGTTATTTTAGAGATGTCTCCCTTGTTGAATGCACTGTAGAATCGCTCATTCAGGACTTCTGCTATTTCATCATTAGTAGTGGTACATGTACCATCCTCTTTCCTGAAGTTTTTCCTGCATTTTTTGGCTAGCATGTTCTATTAAGTGTAGGTGTCGAAATGTATCTCTTATACAGTCAGTGAATGCGTATTCTGAGTCTATATCATTCATCAATACTGGTAGTTCCTGAAGCCCCATTAATCCTGTTTGAATAAAAATTCCCGGCAATTATCTCATGTTGATAGCTCGGGTGGGTATGCTGCTGCCCTGAAGGGGATTTTGTAGCTCTGTGTCATTTTAATGCTTATTCCAGGCATTGAACATAGTTTTTTTCTTGCCATGCTGTACTTTTATAAGCTTGTTGGAAAGGTGTTTGAATGTTAAGGGGTTAGAAGTCTGTGGTATGTTGATGTTTACAGTTTTTCCTGGCACAACTAACCATTCATTGGCACCATACCACAGGTTTGCCAATAGGTGGCTTTCCAAGCATGACTAACTGTGCTTCCTTTACCATCTGCCTGTGAATTGATCCTAGGCCTAAGCTGTGGCTGGCAACAGGCTTTGCTTCAGGATCTATCATGATTTTTATTGGTGGTCCATCCATCAGAGCGAATGGTTGATGTTGGCAGGTCCTCATTTTGTAACATTCCAGGGGGTATTTTTCAGTTTCTCACGATTGTCCTCTGTGATTGGGAAGGTGGTCATGACGGTTTTTAACACTTTGAGCAGTTGCATTCCGCAAATCAATTGTTATACTTGGTATGTTCACACATGGTGTGAGGCAGTGTTCTAGAAAGATATTCGTTAAAATTTGGCAATGCTAGCGGTAGTAATTCTATAACCCTCAAGTATTCCTTTTCCTTCCAAAACTTTGTACAATCTTGATAATATTCAGCTCCTCTGGAATGATCTGCTTAATATTCTTTAGGTTTTCAGATGCTGATTCTCGCCCCTCTAGGGTAGACTCAGACACTCTGGAAACAACAAGATTTATTTTGATAAATTTGATATCTCAACATTTGTTGAGTTTGTCACTGATCATAGTTTTGAAAACATTTTGACAGAGTTGGGAAATTCAGCATCATTTGTCTGTTGAGCACGGATTTTTGTGAATGCTGTATGACTTTTGGCTTGAACAGTGAACTTCACTTAAGATAAATGTTGAAACTTCCACTCGTAAGGTATTGGTGACATTGGATATCCAGATTCATAGTATCAACTTTTCCCTTGTGATGCATTTGTTTAATGTAGAAAGATCATGGTTTAGTGTCAGAAGCTGTCTGACTTGAGGAATGACTATCTCATATTTTTGCTGTGGTATTTCAGTCTAGTATTGGTCAATGGAAAAAATTGTTCATATCTTTTGATAACTTGGAGCATTTCTGACAGAAACGGTTTTTCATTCACTCGACTGACACACTTTCTTCTTTCATAGTCCAAACATTTCATGCATAATTCAGAATGAGGAGAATAAAAATAAGAATTCCTTGGACAAAAGTTACATAAAGTTGATTGAAATTTGTTGATCCCATGTCCACATTTGAACTTAATCCAACAAAATATCATAAATTAATTTGACAAAAATATCATTAATTAATTTATATAATAATAATAATCCTATGTATAATCCAAATGTACTGATTTAACTTGAGGGTAACAAGGGACTTCACTTGGGTCTATATCAAAGATGGTATTGAAGTTGTTTACATAAGCAGCAAGTTTGATATCATTGAATATATATGAATTAGCCAGTGAAAACATTGAGTTTGTTGCTATTTGTTCAAGTCAATTAGTAAAATAATATTTCAGACACTTGCAGGATGATTGGGTGCATAAACTTTGATGATTTCTGAGTTTGAGAAAGTTTGGATGGGGTAGGATTTATTGTGATCTGTTCAGTGATTCAGTCTGTGTCATCACCTTGTCACCCATAATGCAATACAAATCTGTTTTCATGCCCCTCCATACATCTATCAGCTATGATCTTTTTAACATGCTATACCATATTCATTTGCTGATGAATGATAGTCAACCTATTTTATCCTATCGACTTGAAGTTCAACTATTGGGCATCTTTAACTCTCTCAGGCCCTCTCAAGAGTTTCCCACAGCTACAACCAGGTATTGGTTACGATCATTATAAGAATGAACTCTGTCTCCTACTTCCACATTTTCTTCTTCATACATTGGACCTTTAGATGTTTTGCCTTCTTGCTGTATAGATATTTGAATGGTTGGTAATCTACAGTGTATGTTGTAACCTTATCAATTTATGATTGGAGAGAGGGATTTTACCAGATTGGTATGAATCAGTTCTATTGAGTAACACTAGTCATCTAGTTGGATGGCACTAGTCATCTAGTTGGATGGTCACAGACATTCATTTTGATGAATAGTATTCCAGCTTCAATATAGATGTCAAGGTTCCCTACTTCAAATCCATTAAACTTCATAGTAATAGTGTTGCAAACTAAAATGTACTTTGATTCTTCAATCATAGTCGAAGCTGAGCCTTCTGCTTCATAAGCTGATTGTGAACTTTTAATGATTTTCTCACCTTAACATTTTGCTGCAGTAAGGCAAATCATATTACCAGTTGCTCCACTGTCTACAGTAATATGTATTGTTTGGTGATCAACAAACTTATCAAGGTACAGGGATTGACGAATTATGACTCTCCATGTTGAAATTGATCCACTCATAAGTGCATTGGTTGGGTCCTTCTGCATCTGATTTATCAATAATGTTTGAAATTTGACAAATTTTTGCCATGTATTTCTTGTCTTCATTAGGGAGAAATGAGCATTTTTATGAAAAAGTTTATCATATCTATCAGCTCCTTAGCACAACAGACATATGGGAGTATTTATATTTCATTTGTTTTTCCCTCTGCGCTGATGGAGTGGAGAACATAAATGGTTGAGATACTTGTGCATTTAACTAATAAACCTTCAATACTATGGGTTTCATCAAGGAGCAAACTAAGTGCTTGTAATATCTCTGGTTTTATAGATACCAATGTTCTTCAGCATAATTCAGTTCCATATCTTTGTTTCACAAGTTGTAGGATGCTGGGGTGTAACAAATGGAGCTGTGTGAGAAGTACAAAGTTTTCTAGTGATGGAGAAAATTCATCATCAGTGATATTTTCTCCATGATGTGTAATGACACCATCACAGCATAACAAGTTGTCCTCTATGAAGGCCATAATTCTTTGAGATAAGTCTTCTGGCTGTTCATCAGGCTGTAATCTTATGTTCAAAAAGTCAATGAAGCGTTGACCAGTGGACTGAAATCTAAAACATAGTTTAATGATTCTGTCATCAATGAATCCATAGAGATGGTTTTTTTTTTTGTTTGTCTTCAGCCAAGTTGTTCTTAGGTAGAGACCAAGTTTTGATCTAGTGACATTATATGTTGAACTCTGTTGCCAATTTTCAAACAAGTTCACTGTCTTTTTTTCTTTACTGAGACCCAACTGTTTGGGGGTATGTGTGATGGTTGCCATAATGTTTGATAGATTAAGCTGACTTCTTTTCCGGTGTTGGTATTTTCAACACATGCGTATACTCATGTGATTATCACGTCACAAAGTTTGTAAATTTTAATGGGTTTGCATTACCTTGCTACCACCATGCCAGTTATGACTTTCATCGTTCTGTTAACATAGATGAGTCTTCTTCCAACTCACAACACTATAGAATGCTTGATAGATAACATTTTATTATAGCTAAAATTACTGAATATAGAGAGTGAAGATCATAAGATTGTAGCAATATAGCAGCCAACACCAAACCAAAGCAAGCTTTATTAGTAATTACTTACACTGATAGATGACGTCACTTGATTGCTGTCACACATTGGTGCTGTTAAAAAAGTCTTCATTGTCATCATTTTCCAACACGTTCAACACTTCTCATAGAATGGACAAAGTTGATCCACTACATTTTCCACAAAAAGTACTAGGAGTGTTTTGTTGGTTCAATCCATTGCTATTTTCAAAAAGTCATACACAAAACATTCAAACTTCAATTGAAACATCTTTGCTTAAAGCTATTCCAACATTCAATCAAAAGTGAGGCAGTGAATGGTTGCTATATTAGGTCTTTTATCATAAGTATCTGACATGCTTTCCCTGTATCTGAAATATTAGTTGGCATATTATAAGATAGCCCTCAGCAGAAAATATCAGGGTTATTGTGTATAGTGAGAAAGTCCTTACATGTTCAAAGGGTTGAATTTGAATCTTGTGAAAATGTTAATTCGCATATTTTGCGTGATTAAGGTTGCTCTTTATTGCGTATTTGGATGTGTATTATGTGAATGCATTGAAAATTTTGAATATCACACTTTAAAGGAACATGGTTTCACCTCAAGGTGCTTGCATATGACTTTTAAAATTTGGTTTCTCTCCAGTGTGTTTAGGATCAGAATAAGAATAGTTCTCACTTTCAACAGGTAAGGTTTCTCTTTGTATGTTCACGTGTCTCCTAAAAACTGAAATGTGTAAAAATGTTGATCCACACACTTAACAAGAGACGGATTTCTCTCCAGTGTGTGTTCGCATATGATTCTTCAAAGCAGAACTCTTTGAAATTGCTGATCCACAAACTTAACTAGAGGAGGCTTTCCTTCCACTGTGTGTTCGCATGTGTATCTTCAAAGCTGAACTCTTTAAAAATGCTTATCCACACACTTGACAAGAGAAGTATTTCTCACCCGTGGGTTCGCATGTGTATCTTCAAAGCTGAACTCTGTAAAAATGCTTATCCACACACTTGACAAAAGGAGTATTTCTCTCTGGTATGTTTGCATGTGTATCTTCAAAGCTGAATTCTGTGGAAATGTTGATCCACACACTTGACAAAAGAAGTGTTTCTCTCCAGTGTGTTCACATCTGCAATTTTAACTTAGATTAAATGTTTTCACAAGTTTGAAAATATTTCATCCTGATTGTTTTTTATCACCTTTGCATAAATTCTAATCTTGAACAATTTGATGACTTTGTTTTATCAATTTTTGTTGTAATCTATAATTTCTTTTGATCTACTAAGATTGGTAGTTTATATTTGCGCTTCAGCGATAAGGAAAAATCAATAAACAATCTTGTAAAATCTCAATTTTATTTTTACAATGATCTCCTTTACCTGACTTTCTGTGTGAGAAGCAACAATAAATTGATTAACAAATATACATGACAGCATTTGTAGCAGACACATGAGAGGCTTTAGTGTCACAAAAGCTTTAGGCTATTTGTAAATTGAAAAAGGTTAAACACTGTCATATTCTGACCTTAAATCCATTTCCTTTTCTTTGTATAATAATTCTGTGGAGAATAAATACCAGCTTTAGATTCATGTCTTTCGTGAAGATATAACCATTTCTGCTCTCCATTCAATTTACTCCTCTCCTCTTCGGATGAATCCAAATTGTTGAACTTTGTCAAATTCCTTTATTTACTTCATTCATTTTAAATTACCTTTTGAATGATCAAAGCTGACACCTAGCAGTCTCTAAGATGAATCTACTGATGCAGAAAAAGTTTGTTTAAATAATGAAATGAAAAATAAATTGGCCCAAGACTGAAAGGAAGGTAATTTGATCAGTAGTTATTTCTCCTTGATAGACTTTTAGATTCTATAATATGAATTTAAAAGTTAAATGAAGGTTCCTTGAACTACTTTTTCTCTGATTTGAATAAGAGCACGACAGCATCAGGGGAATCAGAAAAGTAAATATAAAAAGCAAAATATAAGAAAATAATTTTTTTACTCAAAAGCCACTATGAATTCTATCATTGAGAACAAAAAAGAAAACATAAGTAAAAATAATTGAAATATGAAGCTGATTATCTCCCACCCAGATCATTTCAAGTGGGTCATGTCAAAAGTTTATTTTATCAAGTAAAAATTGGAGATTTTAAAAGAATTTTCAACACAAACTTCTTTGAAAAACATATCATTTTGTTTTACTATCTCCAACCATTGAACATGCAACTTCATAATTCCATCCTCCCAGAACTTTTTTTTTTTATCTTTCTCAGTAAAGAACTGCTTTGGTGCCTTTTCAAGTCTTCTAGGGATCTGAAGTTCTTTTTCACCAAGATGATTATGTGAAGATGTTCGAAGATCTGGTGAGTACTTTGGATAAGCCAAAAATTCCCAACCAAGTTGTAATAATTTTTGTAGGGTCAACAGAGAAAGAAAATACAAATTGATCTAGGAGTATCTTACTGCAGATTTATTTAAATCAAAAGATTAAAAATGAATAATCACTGATCTGAATCATAATTTGTTGTTTAACTTTGATTTCAGGAAGGAAAGTAAGACTGAATTGAATATTCATTTCTATTTATTCTCTCATTACTGCAATAACATTTTCGTGATAAAATAAAATCTTCTCTGAATTATTTGAGTGACAAATATCTTGCATATGTGTAAACATCTACAAGTTCTTTAACATGAACAGTTTTTGCATTCATTTCTCTAAACGGAAATACAAATTTTGGTATTCTATCTGTACCAAGATGGTTTCTCAGTTTAGAATGAGCGTGTTCATATGAAGAGAAAATGCTTTCAAAGGCAGAAGATAATTTGGGAGCATTACTTGTCTTAATTGATTGTTGGGTTCTCTGAAAGAAACTCATGAATGGAGAACGATCTTCAAATTCAAGCATTACACACCATCATCTTGTTTGGATGAAGATTGTCAATAACTGAGTTATTCTTTATTACTTTCAATCTTGATGTCATTTATTTGTGAGAGTGCATCATCATCGAAGGTGTCTACATTGTCATTGGCACCTGTTTCAGCAACGGCCCAAGTATTTGGTGTAAAGATTGTTCTCTTGGTGATAAAAGCATGATTTGGCACAAATATTTTTTATACGTACTAATCATTCTCAGATATGGATACAACATAGGCCTTATTACACACACTTCATGAGTTATAGATGTTTCCATACAGCTATTCACACTGAAGACAAATTCATAGATCCATCCTGAGATTCAATCACTTCTTTACCCAGCGGCAGACCTGTCCACAAAATTTCTTTGAAAACTTTTAAAGATATTGTTTGGACAGATATGAGTGACAGAAATGTATCAAGAGAAAAAAAACAAAAAAAATATCTCCTAAGCTAAAACAAATTCCTGGATCCACTCCAATTTGATGATCTCATCCTAACCATGTGGCATGCTCTTCAAAAAAAATTTCATTGGAATCCATTCAGAACTTTGAGATATCATGTGGACTGACAGGACCGAATATAGAGATGTATGGAAAGAAATGCAAAAATATCTCCTATTAAAAAAAAAGATTCCTGGATCCACTCTCAAATTTAATTATTTCTCCCTCACAATATTGTTTACCCTTCCAGTAAGTTTCATTAAAATTCTGATAACATTTGGAGATTCTCTGTGGTCAGACAAAAGCAAATACAGAAATGTAGGAGGGGAGGCACTGGTCAAATATCTTTCATCCCCCCACCCCAATTCCTTGATTGTGTTAAAATTTGATCACATCTTCTTGATATGTGTTATACCCTTGAGGACTTTTGGAGATATTGCTATGACTGAAAGGAAAAGATACAAAAATGAATGAAAAAAAAAATCTCTGAATCAATGATATATTCCTGGATCTACCCCAGGATTCACTTCTTACTTACCCTATGTTCTACCTTTTCACAAGGTTTCATAAACATTCATAGAGAACTTTTGGAAATATTGTATGGACTGACATGCACGAATATAGAAACATATAAAAATGGAAAAATATTTCTCAATCAAAAACTAATTCCTGGATTGATCCCCAAATTCGATCACATCTCTATTGATACATGTCTTAACCTTCCACAAAAGTTCTTGACAATTCATTCAAAATTCCTGTAGATATTTTTAATGACTATTTGCTTCTACTCATCAATTGTCATTGATTAGTTAGCAGCAGAACAGAAAATGATTTAATCTGAAGGTGATTTAAACTTTTTACAAAAGTACCCAACAAAGCTAGGAAATATTTTCACGAAAATGGAATGAGACACAGAAACAATAAATAGTGAATATGAGTAAAACAATTTGATCAAATATTGGATTAAGAGACTTATATCTGTTGAATGGATTGATTTAAAAATGAACTATGTAAAAATGCTGATCCATATATTTGATAAAAATGGGTTTCTACCTTGCAAGTGTTTTCATGTTTCTCTCCAAATGTGAATAATTGAAAAATGCAGATACACCCATTAGGAAAGAGAAAAGTTTCTCTCATGTGTAGTCACAGATGTTTTTCCTAATCTGAAATATGTAAGAGAGCAGATTCACACACTCAATAAGATTTCCTGTGAATTCGCATTTGTGTCTTCAAAGATGAACTGAATGAAAATGCTGATCTAAACACTTGGCAAGAGAAAGGTTTCTCTCCGGTGTGTGTTCGCATGTGTTTTTCTGAGTTGATTTGTCAAGATGCTGATCTACATGACAAGAGAAGGTTCCTTTCCAGTTCGCATGTGTGATTTCAAGTGACTAATCTGTGAAAATACTGATCCACATTTTGTCAAGAGGGTTTCCCTCGAATGTGCTTGCATTTGCTTCTTTGATTCTGGATTCTACGGAAATGATGAGCCATACAATCTATAGGAGGAGGGTTTGCATGCGTGTTTTTAAATTGGAAATCTGTGAAAATGCTGATCCTGACACTTCATAAGAATGGGGTTCCTTTCTAGTGTGTGTTAGCATGTGATTCTTCTGAAGTGTTCTGTCTGAAAATGCTGATCCACAAACTTGACAAGAGGAGGGTTTCTTGCAAATGTGTTTTTAAAGTTGATCTGAGTGAAAATGTTGATCAATAGACTTGACATGAGAAGATTTTCTCTCCAGTACGTGTCTTTTCAAGTAAAAATTGTCAGCAGATACTGATTCACATACTTCACCATAGAGGGATTTCTCTCCAGTGTGAGTTCTCATGTGTTCCTTTAAAACTGAACTGAGTGAAAATGCTGATTCACATACTTCTCTATGGGATGGTTTCTCTCCTGAGTGTGTTCACATGTGATTCTTTTTAAGGTGTCTTGTCTGAAAATGCTGATCCATATACTTAACAAGAGAAGGGTTGTTCTTCAATATGTTTAGCGTGTCTCATCAAAAGTATATATGAAAGTACTGATCCACACACTTGACAAGAGAAGGGTTTCTCTTCAGTATGTGTTTGCATGTTTGTTTCCAAGTTGAAATGGTCATAAAACGTTGACCTAAACATTTGACAAGAGGTTTTTATTCTTGCATGCCTATTTTCAATGTGAAATTTTCTGGAAATGCTGATCCATACATTATTAGAGTAAGATTTCTCTCCAGTGTGTTTGTATGTGTTTTTTTAAAATACTGAACGTTTGAAATATGTTGATCTACACACTTGGCACAAATCATGTTTCTATCCAGTCTCTGTATGTCTACCTTTAAAAGTGAATTTTGTGAAAATGATCCAGATTTTGCAAGAATAAAATTTCTTTCCATATTTTTGCACCATGCAAAACTGCTGATCAACAAGCTTGAAGAGTTCAGTTTCTCTTTCACAAGAGTAATATTTCTCTCTAATGTATGAGTAAATATGTTTTTAGATATGAAAATGCATTACAAGAATATATATGAATGCTTTTTCAAAGAATGGCTTCTTACCATTCATCATCAAATTGATGATTAGTTTCTTCAGGGCCATCAAGTTTTCATTGCAATATCTGTGAATAAAGAAGAGGTATTATCAAGAAAAAAAAAAAAAAAAAAAAAACTTATGAAAGATATCCATCTGTTCTTGAAACAATCATAATCAAATGGAATATAATTTAGAGACTTGCATTCCCACTTTTTTAGATATATTGCTACCAGTCATGGGAAATCAACTTGTGATGGTTTAAGAGGTTCAATATAGAGGTTTGCTGCTTGGGCAAGCTTGTAGAGACCAATAACTGGTCAAATTATCATTCCAACTGACCTCTTTGAATTTCCCCCAAATGAAGTGCTTGGAGTCAGTAGCATACCAACAATGTGAGTGTGTATGTAGTTGCTATCCACTGCAGGTAACAGCATGATGATTGCCTAATTATTCATCTTTCAATCATTATATTTGTTAATTCAATAAACTGAAATTGACACAGATTTGTTAATTCTGAAGTGAAGTGTTATAATTCGTATTATCCTCCTTGGACTGAAATCGATATAAATCACAAAAGATATTGAAATTTTTTATCAAGTGCCAACTTATTGAACTGGATGAAACTTCGGTTGAGATAACCAAAGAAATGACGAAAAAAGAAACAAGATTTTCCTAGTATTAATTCCGTATGAACTGAATTGAAGCTGGATCCGGAAGTTTGGTCATATGATGCCACTTTATCAATGTATTATTCAGAAAATTAGAGGAGTCAGATTAAAAAAAAGAACAATTAGCAAAATGAAATTCATAGCAATAATGATAATGAAATTACAATAATGAATTGAATTTTTTTAATTTTTTAAATTTAAAAGTGATTAAATGAATCAATTTTCAAAACAGAATCGCTCAATTTCAGATCATTTTACAAAAATTTGATGAAAGATTAAAAATTCTTGCAAAGCAAAAAAATATTTCATCCCAATTCTTCATCATTTAAAAAAATCGACTTCAAGTTTCTTACTTTTGTTATGAAGCAAGAAATCAAAAACAGCAAAAGAAAGGTATCTGTAGGGAACCATGATCAGCCATGCCCTGAGGGGAAATGGCACACAAGAAAAATATGACATTGTAACTTTGGAGAAATGATAATAATCTTTGTTTATGTACTATGTCAAACTTAATCTGAGCATCATAGCAAAATGAATCACACCTGATGACCTAATTTTTTTGTAAGTATATTGAGTCAACTTCGTTTTGTTAAAAATTCTGACACTATTGAGCTTCTAGTGGGTGTGGTATTATTGTTATAATGAAAGGACTGGAATAAGGAGCCGGTTCGATTTCCTTGATATAAAAACATTTCAAATACTATACACAACAAACGTAAGACCCCAATTAGAATATGCAGTGCAAGCATGGTCCTCTCATTGCAAAAAAAAAAAATACAAAAGAATGGGAAAACGTCCAGAGAAGAGCAAGAAAACTTGTTCCAGAACTAAAATGCCCCATTATGGAAAAAGACTTGGAAAATTAAAACTAACACTGGAAGAAAAGGGTATAAAAAGAGACGTGAAACAAACACTTAAAATAGTAAAAGGTATCGAAATCCCAGCAGAAAATTTCTTTAAAACAAGTAAAATATTGTAGAAAAAAATTCAAGAAAACCTGCCGAACGAATACGACTAACCATGAGAAAATAGAATATAAACATCTGAAAAAAGCAAATAAAACTCTTAGATAGAAAGCGAAATACAAGCACAAATACGTACAAACAATTTTACACGCTCATCTTCTAATAAAGCGCTTTATAAAAAACCGGACACGGACAAAGGCCAAAAAAATCCCTTTCCTTCTGGAAATCACAGCGGTACCATAGGAAAAAGTATCCTCAGTCATATTTTTAACCGTTGCAATGATGAAATATTTTCGTCAATATAATTTCAATTCGAACAAACAATTAAAAAAGAATTCCGTTGTTGTATTGATGAAATATTCTGTGCTGAATATAAAACTGGAAAAAAAATAATTAAACAACTTTGGAAAAAAATGCATTTTTGGTTGAGAATCTTACTTTATTAGTCACCCTCTGCAATATATCAGATATGAAATGAGTTTTCTTTCCTATTTCTTGCGAATTGCAGGGTGGTTCGCATTTTCCCAGGAAATCTTTTGCAATTCATCGGTAAAAAATATCTCATAGCTTGTTGGTTTGGGGCCTGCCTCGTATGGTAGTCAAAGAAAAGTGTCCAAAAGCTCGCAGTCTTGAAACTGTACACTTATTCAGTGTACGGCAGCTAAAACATAGTTGTGACGTGAAAAGCATTCGTATGTTTTTTTTCCGAGAATTTTTTTTCATGTGAGTGAGTGAGAGCTCCTAGATATATCCTCGATGTGTTTCTCATCTTTATTTTCCCGAGCAATGCCAGGTATCTCTGCTAGTTTATTTGAAAAGAAAAATTGTTACACTTACTTTTTAATGTCTTCATTCACCTGAATGGTCTTTTTAAGGCAATGCAACATTAAAGAAAAGGACAGGAAATGCCGTCTCTTACTGTTTGAGATCTAAGCAAAAAACATTGACGAAAAATAGAAGAGCGAAGAATAAAATCAAGGGAGATAATTTGTAGAACCAACAAAGCAGGCTATGAATTGCCATTCGCGGTTAAATTTTAAAAATCTGGCCTTATTGGGAAACATGAACATTTTGCTGTGGAAATATTAGTATTTATGATAATTTCCACTTTGTTGCAATAGTATTTTCAATAAAATCTCACTTTGTTGTGTACTTCAGTATTGCAGTTTTATATAAACAATCATCAATACAAACTTTTGAAATATTAATTAATCTCAATTTCTTCATCATCATCATCATAATCATCATCATCATCATCAGTCTTTTAGCGTCCGTCGTTGGACATAGACCTTCCCCAGGATTTGCCACACTTCTCTATCATGGGCGTCACGGAGCCAGTACTTCCTGAACTTGTCTAGCTCGTCTCTCCATCTAACATTTTGCCGGCCTCTGTTGTGCATGTGGTCTTGGCGAATCCATGTTAAGTTAATCGCAAATTCAATGGCCGCCACTGAAAAAGTTGGTTGTAATGAAAAAAAAAAAAATAGTAACTGAAAAATGAAGATGAAGATAAATAGCAGTATATTTTTTTAAAAGAATACTAATGATTAACAGTACTCATAAGATAGGTAATAAGATAATTGCTTTTATGAACAATATTGGTAACCCTGAAGCTAGCTAGGTTTTTTGTATTAATTCAACAAAATTAAGATCTATTTCATAGAATTTTCAAATCTTTTTTTTTCATTTCTCTTATTTCATGAATCACCACATTTTTATGAAAGAAAAATTCAGCAAAAGAAAGATGCATTAAACTTCCTACTCATTATTCAATCTAAATCTAAAGCTAAATTCTGGTGTCTGTCAATGATATATCTTTTCTCACTATATTTCTGAAGTTTTTTTTTTGAGTTTGAGAGCGGTAATGTTTCGGCAGCTTTCTGATCAGGAAGCAGTACCTTTAGTTTTGCATTTATTCATTTAATTAAAAAGTATTTATTGAGAACTCTCAGAAATAATGGCAATCCACCCCACCTAATCGCTAGGATAAAAAGAGATAAGTGGGACAGCCAAAGTTTCTACAAACTCTTCTCCTTTCATCCCTCACATCACCATCCTTATATTAAAGATATGGCAGAGAAGATACAGGAAGTCTGTAAAACCCACAATATTAGGGTTGCCTTTAGCAGTTCTAATTCCCTTCAAAAATGGCTCATTAAAGTGATTCCCCCACAAGAGAAAAATCTTACCTGTAGTCATCTAATTCCTTGTAAATGTGGAAAAGTCTATACTGGTGAGGCTGGCAGGCCTCTCAAAGTTCGACTTGATGAACATAAAAAAGTCATAATCAAAGGCAACAGTGTTTCTGGTCAGACACTACTTGAAAAGTTTTTAGTGACTCTGTTTTCTTATTTTTTTGTTCATAAGAGTAGTCAAATATTTCCTGTTATAGCAAACTGCCTTGCCTATAGTACTCTGTAGAACGCAGAAGTCGAGATCTATAATTTTCTACTGCATTATAAATGAAGTTGTGTTATAACGAATTTTCCATTTTTACAAAGCCCTTTTTTTTTTAGCGAATATATAAGTTGGCATACAAACACATTCTCCAGCTAAAATTTGTAAGCATTGAATTCTTACTCACACATCATCTTACTTACACACATATTCTCATACAAAAAGTAGGTGCTAATTATGCACAGGAAATGCATTTTACATTCAAATTTTAAGCTCAATCAGGGCTCTGGATTATCTTCAATAGCAGATTATACAGGAAGAATAATGGTATATTGTATATTGTCATTCAGCCTGAAGATACAGCGATATGATTACTGAAATGTTTTTATCTAATTCATTTCCTTTTTACAGTTGGTGTAACCTGATTGAGTTGGAATCTTTCTATTTCTTTATTTAGCTATTATTTTGAGAGCCAAATTAAATGTTTTGAAAATTGGGTTCATGTTCAAACTACGTTATAAGTGATTCTTTGTTATGCCGGGTCTACAGTACAACAATATGAAGAAAGCCATACAATATAAAATGTCAAACTTAACCCTCATCGTTTTGGAACTATATCTGGGTAAGTGGATAATGTTGTCAGGGGTGGCTTACTCTATAGCAGTTACTATAACAGTAGTCTCTCCTATTCCACTGACTTGAAATTCATGATTTTTTTTCCATCAATATACAGAAGCAACTCTCATGGATTTTTGAGAAAAAAAATTAGAAATATTTTTTCAAGGTTTTTCTTGTTTTTGCTAGACAGAAAATATTTGTTTTGAAAGAAGATAGACAAATTTTCAAAAACAATAACATACAATGAGGCTGTTTTGAATTTTACCAGCAAAACATAAGTTATGGGTGTTGACTGCTTATTTGACAAGCTCTGAAAAAATGGCAGTCAAAAGAATAATCGAACATAACCTTAAAATTGAATTTAAATTTAATTGAAGAAAGTATAATGGTTAAACAAATGAAAAAAATGAGGGTTGTATCTGGATTATGTCTAGGTAAAAAATCAGTAAAAAATTAAATGAATAAACGAAACACTGGAGTCTTTGGGTAACCCGCTCTCTACTTACAAATAGATTTTCTATTCAGAAAACAAATCCAAAACACAAAAAAATACTTCCTGGATATTTTTCTCTTTTCACTGATTATTTCTAATTAATCATATTATTGCATCATAATTAACAAAATCAACAAGTTGGGCAAAGTAAAAAAATGAAACATGAATTTTTCAAAAATATACAAATTGTTCAAAAAATTTTTAAATAATTAAAAAAAAAAAAACTCTTTGGACTTTTTCAGAATAGATTTCACCTTCAGTAGATAAGTACTGGAAGTTTAATTAAAATCCAATAAGTTATTGATTTTTGATAATTTAAAAAATTTAGGTATTTTTGTGTGTAAGTTTTTGTACTGTAAACGTTTTGCTTTGTTTTTGTGAACATAACAATCATGTCATCAATATACAAAAATATCTCTGGTTCTATACAGTGTACACAGATATAGTTTTTATATCATATTTTTGTCAATATTTTTTTGCTAATACCACAAGGATTCCGAAGATAAAATTATATTTAAACAATTTGAATTTGTTTTTGTGATGTGTTAATTTTCCAGTAAGTGTGCCACTGGTCTCAGTGAAGTCTTAAGTTGTTTTCTAATCTTAATTTAAGGTTATTCATATCTTTCTTCTATTTTCTTAATCCATTAAATAAACCAGTAAATGATCATCATTCTTCCCTTACAGATACATGGGTCACTTGTTTGCATCTGGATTGTGTTCAAATTTCAAAATTGTATGACAAAATGTGCGAGGAGGTTCAAAAACTATTTACAGAATTTCAATTTCACAAGGGTCTGCACCCTCACTCCTTGCAAAATTTGAGGGATTACTGTAGTTCAAATTCTTGCTGGCTACACTGCATAGCAGACTTATATTCTCTGACAACATGAATTCGAGAAAAAACAAATTTACTGCTAAGTTTAAACTCCAAGTGATGTGAAACACACTAATAACTGTGCAGCAGAAAAGGAATTTGGTATATCAGAAAGGAATGTTAGAGACTGAAAAAAGCTCTTTACTAAACTCAAGTAAAGGCCAGAAAAAATGTGCCAACAGAGGTGTAAAAGGGAGGATCCAGGAATCTGGAGGGGGGCTTTTTTCTGCTTCATCCATCTGATTAGACAATAGATACCATAATTTTATTGTTTCTGAGTTTATTTAATGATTACTTGATATTATTTGGAATTTTTGATTTTTTAAATTTTGCCCAAGCAGGTGAGGGTTGGAATTTCTTGTTTCCCCCTCCCCCAGGATACGTATCTGCTGTGGAAAGTGTCTACATTAGGAAGTTTGTCAATGAAAACCAACAGAATGATTTCAGGTAATGAATTATGATTTTTGCATTGAAACTAGCAAGAAAGTTAGGGATCAAAGATTTTAAGGCAAGCTGTGAATGGTGCTTGAGATTTATGAAATGGAACAATTTTGTATTGAGACAGAATAAAAAAATACAGTGTTTTCTACAAAAACTGGATCAAAAATTAGTTGCATTTCATAGGTATATAACAAAACACTGAAAGAAAAATCTATACAGGCTTTTATGCAAGAGAAACAAGAATGAAACACCCCTGCCAATAAGTAGAACAGTGAATAAAGTAGGTGAACAAATAATTATGATTAAAACTACTAGACATGAAAAATCATGTGAATGCAAATTGTCCCATTCTTCCTGTTTAGCACTGAAATATGGAGAGATTGAATATAATCTATAACATCTACACATTGATTCAAGGTATGCCTATGTTCTATGAATAAACAAACAAAACTCAGTAACTGTTATTTGATAAATAAGTAAATAATAATATCTTATCATGAAACAATATATATTTCCAATATTTGCTCATTGCTTTGACGCAAAACAAAAGTTGATTGGTGAAATTTAATGTATTTATAACATGTTGCAACAGTCCCCAGGGTTGGGGACCGTTACAATATCTAATCTCTTCCATTCAAATAAATACTCTGAATGAATTGACTTATGTAATAATATTTTAATAGTATGGATAATTATCAGATAAATGTAAGTTTAATATATGACATTTTGGTTGGTCCAAATAGTCTGAGTAAAGCAAAAAGTGTTGCAACTGTTCTGAGTCTCCTCTCCATTGAGTCTTACAGTGAAACTAGGTAAAGTAGGAAATATAGTTTGGTACTAACCTGTCTGCAATAATTATTCCTAGAAAACTGAAGTCAACCTATACACAAAGAATACCATAAATCAATCAATTTAATACTTTTTTTTGTTCTTTATATGTATAAATATATATCATCATCATCATCATCATCTTCAATCTTTTAATGTCCATCGTTGTACATAGACCTTCCCCAGGATCCACCACGTTTCTCTATCATGGGCATTGTGGAGCCAGTAATTTCTATTTGTCTAGTTCATTTCTCCATCTTGTATTCTATTGGCTTTGGTTTCACATGTGATCTCTGGGGATCCATGTTAAGAGTTGTGATGTCCATTGGTTGTATACAATTCTTGCAACATGACCTGACCATTACCATTCAAGTTCTAGGACTCCTGTTTTCTTACTGTGCAGTCTTGTGATCTTTCCATGTGAGGTTGAGCATGATTCTCGTGTGTGCGTTGCATGCTTCTCAGTTTGTGGGTCTGTCTCTTGGTTAGGTTCCATGTTTCAGCTCCATGAGTGAGTATTTGGAGGATGTATTGGTTGTATACTCTTTTTCTAGGATTATTGGGATCATCTTGTTTTTGAAGGTTGAGCTTGCTCTACCAAAGGCTTGCTATCCTAGTGTGATTCTTCTCTTGATTTCTTCTTCTTTTGTGGGTTTCATAGAGATTCGATCATTAAAAATGACAGAGAAGGAGTATCTTTTTGATCTTTTGTCAACTATCAAATAGAACAGTGATGATATCATCAAACAAGATATAACTTGACTCTGATACTGAAAATATCAGATTGTGCTGCTGAAAGCACTTTATCAGTCGGAAAATATCTATTCACTTGTATGAAAACTAAAAAAAGATCACTAGAAGATGCTCCTTGTTATTTTTAATGAAAGTTGTATGGAAGAAAATTAGCTTCTAAAGTATATATATACATATGTATATATATATATATATATATATATATATATATATATATATATATATATATATATATATATATATAGTGCACTACAAAAATTTTAATTGAAATGAAAATTTCGAATAATATCATTATTAAATGAAATAGATTGAAAACCATAAGTGATTCTAAGGTTGGTCATCTTATAAGCACTTTCTAATAGTAAAGAATTGAGCCGTGATTGTGAGTTGAGTATTTTTAACGGAATTCTGATTATTGAAAATCATAGGAAAAACAAATCATACAAAATGAAGAAAAATGAACAAGCATAGATAGAATTTTGACCCATGAAATGTGTTTTTGTTTCACATTTTAAGGAATAAGTGAGCAAATTACCACTGTAATTGCATTTATTTGTATATTCAATTTTTTTTTATTATTGAAGATTTTTGAGCCCAGAGCAGCAACGATATCTACTTAAGAATTTTTAAGTATGATTTCAATTTAGAATGTAATGCAACTCAAGCTATTGATGATATTAACAAAGCATTTGGAACACTATTACAGTAGGAAGTGTTTAGCAATGGTTTAATAGATACCAGTCAGGAAATATAGATACCACTAATAAAACTTGAGGGAGACCCAAACCTGTTCTTGATGAAGAATTATCAACAGCAGTGGATAATGACCTATAAATAATTGTTTGAGCACTATCATGAGACTCTAGAACTTCAACAGTGATCATATCAGGTCATCTCTAGGCAACAGAAGAGGTTAAAATGATGGAAATGATGGGGTCTTATAAAAACTGAATCGGGTTGATGGGAGATACAGGAGACTAAATGCTAATTTCACTTTTTGCTTTTTTTGTAAAAGCAAAAAGTGGCATTAGGCAAACTTCCAAAAAGCAGAGGATGTCTGTAATATTTTGATAAAGGGAACTGTTTTTTTTTATGGTTAAACGTCTAAAAATTGGTCAAACAATTAAATCATATTTTCTTTGCATACCTGAACCCAAACTAACTGAATGAAAATAAAAATCAAAATCATTTCTTGCCTTGTCTGTAAATGCCAAGCTGAAAAATAACATTTGAATGATAAGACCCAAGTTTTTCTTCCCACTTTTATTACGAATCTTTCAACAACAACCCATACAGTTAAAAAATAAACAATTCTCCAATCTTTTCCATGCTTTATAAAAAATCAAATATATCAATTTAGTCATAATGCACATCAACATACTTCCTAAGAAAAGGTTTCTGCCAAGTTCTCCTCCGTTTGTAGATTGCTGAATTGATATTGAATGTCCACATATTGTTTCAAGCAGATACACTCTCATCGTCAGGATATTGTTTCATGAAAATGAGAATTCAAATTCAATTAACACTAGTCCTCAGTATATGCCTGCATATGTCCTTTCGAACTTGAAAAGAAAGATGAAATGCAAATCCACATTTATTACAGCAGTATGGTTTTTCTCCAATGTGTGTTCGTATATGTAGCACTAAATTGCAATTAATAGATAACAAACATTAACAGGAATGTTTTTTCTCCAGTATGCAATTGGAAATGTTGCATCAAATCTATCTTTCTTAAAAAGGAAGAACCTCACACTACACAAGAAAATGATTTCTCTCCAGAGTGTGTTTGCAAGTGTTGTGTCAAATATGACTTTTGTGCAAAGGAAAAGCCATACATTTTGCATCAATATGGTGTCTTGCCTGTGTGTATTTGCATTTGTTAAATCAAATTTAACTTCTGTGAATATAATGATCTACAGATTTCTTATGAATATGGTTTCTCTCCAGTGTGTGTTCACCTACGTCAAATCAAATTTGACTTTTGTGAAAAGGATGATCAACACAATTCATATGAATTTGGTCTCTAACCTGTGTGTTCTTCCACATGTCAAACCAAAACTGATTTTCTTGAAAAGGAAGAGCAACATACTTCATATGAATCTGAGTGTGTTGGAGCAATTCTGATTTCTTTGAAAAGAAAAAGAAAATGGCTCCTGTGTGATTTCAACTGTCTTTGTAATTTTGAACTTTCTTCATGTACATTTTTTTGTACGTATTTTTCCATGTTTTCCGGTCTCCGGGCAACATCAAGTCTTTTATCCATTCAATTTCACAACTTTGGCAAATTAATTTTTACAGATATTCTTCTTTTCTCAGGCTGAAACATCTATGGAGGAGACAAAAATGGAAAATATAAAATTAAAAAAATTTGAATAATTCTATGAATCAATAAGATTATCCTAACACTATTAACATTTCAATAAGCTAATGTACACTTGATTATTTTCATACTTAAATACTCATGAAACAGATATTGCCAATGATATTTTGGTCAGTGGTTAATTTTCTAAATATCTATCATATCAATTAGACACTAGCAATCTATAACTTGGTAATTTTAGAGAGAATCAATTATAGTTTTTTTAGTTGAAAAAATACATTCACAATTCCAATGGGGAAATTCAACAAAATTCAATGAGTCCTGCTTAATAATGAGTCTAATTCCCTTCTGTTATCAAAAGTAATTTTAGTTTTCTAATACAAAACATATGTAAATCAGGTGATTAAACAACACAATTGAATCACTTGAAAAGAAAAAAAATTTGATAATTATTTAGCAAGATTAGATAATGAATATTTAATTGCTTTATATTCAAAAGTAACTCAGAGGATGAGGAAAAATTTTGAAAAAAATGAAAAGAGAATAACAAATATAAGATTATTGTTGCAAAACTTTGGACTAACAAAAAGATTTTCATCTTTTGAAAAATCCGTTTTGAACCCTTATCAAAATGATGTCTAAAGTATAAGAAAAAAGTATAATAGTCAAGTTGATAGTCCATATGGCCACTTGATTCTCAATTTCATGGACTGCTTGATACCATCTCCAATTGAGAGTGGAACACCTCTGTGAAAAGTATTAAAAAAAAATAATGAATGAAAGTCTAATGTGAATAGAATATAAAAAATATGAAAATTTACCTAAACTTGCAAGGAACATAATGTCAATCAGTAGAAATTCTCCTTTATAATAACATTCCATTCTTTTTATATGCATATCTGTATGTAAGAGTTGAGTTGAAGAGACATGATATAAAAGAATATATCAGTAATAAGGCAGGCACTAGTTCACTTTGTTTTCAAGAAACCTTTCTAATTTCTCTGAGCAGATTTTATCATATTGATAGAAAAATAATAACTTCCTATGGAAAATTGTTCTACGTCCCTTTTTAATTACAACACAATGAAAGGAATTTTCATGATAATCATCCCAAAATAATTTTATTCTACATTATGACAGAATGAAAAAAGATTTTATCAATAATCCTTCTGTTCTACATAGCATGATAAAAGATTTTTGCAAAGTGTGACATTTGAGTTGTCAAAAATCAAACTTTTGATTAGGATTGACTTTGACCAATCATCATATACTTTTGGAAAGAAGCTAATATTTGTTACCTTTGTACTTACCATATTCACTCAAGTACAATGCAATCTCAAATATAATGTAACCTAAATCATAGTGAGAACATACACAAAATATTGAGTGTATATAGTCTTGACAAAAAACTAAAATAAAATGAATGTTTGATACCCAGGAAGATATGTTTACATCATACCTTTATGAATTTCTGTAACATGGAAAGCCTAGAAAATGTATATTTTCACAATTCATTTTTAGTGCTTACATGTAATTATATATTCAATTAAACAAATTATAATATTCCACATTGTTATCTTACTTTTTGTATTGTTAGAGATAACATATTTCAGAATGAGCTACAGTGGAAAGTCTGTAATATTTCACAGATAAATTATCATCTTGTAAATAAGTAATTTAATAGCTAACTTATAATCTTACATTTCATATCATTATACTTCACACATGTTTCATAATCTTGTAAATAAATAATTAAATGAAAAAATTACCATCTTACATTTCATATTGTCATTATTCACATATTTTTCTATATTTTTATTAAAGTTCTGAAAATCCAAGTGAGAGGAAGGATGAAAATTGAAGCTTTCGAAACAATGCTCTGTGGACATGGTTATTTTTTCCATTCACAATGATAAAAATGTTCACTTGAGGAATTATGTACATGATTTTACTTTATAAAAACAATCAAATCTTGACATGATGTTCTCTCAATTGGAAAGACAATAGATTTATTGAAATTTACTCTAAGTTTTTCACCCAAAGAATAAATTCATAAAAAGCATTTTTTAAGGCCAGTTCTAAATATCTAAATATCATTTGAAAACAACGCTCTGCAAATATAATTGCTGTATGCAGAATGTAGTTTTGAAATTTTGGTCACAATCTCTTCCTTCATAAAAAATAAAAAGATTTTCTGCAATACTTGAAATATAATTTTATTTACATTTTTAATTCAACTAAGCAAAAGACTAACATTCTATCGCTAAAGACATACCTTTAACTGAGCGATGTTATAATTGAAAAATAATTCAGCTCAAAACTTTCTTATTAGAACAACAAGATTATTACTCTGCGTTATGATTTTTCCAATTTTTCTCTTGTCAAAGCGCAGCCCCACTGATTCTTTATACCTTCATTAGCTTATATTTTTTGTCAATCATTTGACTAGGGCAGTAGGTGTATTGTCTTCCAGCCAAAACTGAATAATTACATTCTATTTATAGTGTTTTCATCAGATTGTGCCATTGTATGCAAGTTTTAATCCTGCTTCTGCACAGAAGCATAGACATTATCATCATTGTCAAATAAACATTTTGCATAGGCTGTGTTGCAAGAAATACAAAGCCATGTGCAACCATTACAACCTCAAGCTGAACCAAAGGAACAACAAATTGTAGAAAAAGGAAACGTTCATCCTACCATTGATGAACATATATTATATATGCATATTGTTGATCATCCTCAACAACAACAACAACATATTCATCACATGCCTCAAATTGAAGCTCAAGCTGCATAACTAGAACAACATATCACTGATATTGTTTGGTTACAGTTCCCAGTGAGATTAGCACACTGCCTCACCCTAAATTTCACAAAAACCACCAGACATATAACTATGAAATTTTCTGTCAACAAATGTAACAATAGAAAAGCTTTTCAACAAATTAGGTTTAGAAAATCAGCCCCAGAATATGTTGATTTTTAAGGGGGGCATGAAAGTTGATTTACAATTCTCAGTCAGCATTTTAGGAGCCGTCAACCAAAACTGTCAACATAAGTTTCTTCAGTGTTTAAGTTGGTCTGGCTGGCTAGGTATGTATTATATATTCAGGCTGCACAAATGGAATGAAAGGGGCTGAGAATTCAAATATCCACAAAATACTATGTCTAGAAAAAACGTGTTTTTCTCTTTTCAAAATCTCTCCGAACCAAAATAAGTTTTTAGGTGATGGTTCAATATGCAAGTTCATGTTAAATTGGCCCCTTAATTTATGTCCATCAACACTCATGCTAAATGTTTTGAAAATTCCGACTTTTTTTATTGATCATTGCCTAACAAAACAAGAGGAGTAACTTAATCATTGATATTGATCGCCCCTTTTTCTAATGGATCATCCCCATCACAGCATACTGTTGAAAGACACTGGGCATATGATGATCTCTATTGATTTAGATTTATTTTTAATAAATGAAGCATCGTCAACCATTAATTTCTGACGAGTATTTTCTTCATTTTAATTATAAATTGTAAACTAAAACTGTCAACATTGGTTTCTTCAGTTTTTAGGTGGATCTGGCTGGCTATCTATGAATGTATTTACCACATGTACAGGCAGCACCAATGGAGTTAGAGGGCTTAAAACATAAACATTTTCTTATTATGTCTAGAACCCCCCCCCCCCACTAAATTTGGTTTTCAATAGCATGCTATCAATTTCAAGTTTATGCTGAACTGATCTCTTAGTTCCTGTCAGGCAGCATTCACAGCAGAATGAAATAGAACAATTATAACAATATACTGTAAAAAAAGATGTGTGAATATGATCTCTCTCTAAAAATATCTTATTGTACTGTACTCACCTTGTTTCATAATTCTTGTTGTGATGATGATACAATGTCCACGTATTGACCTTCTGAAGATACTTCAGAAGGAGGATTATTGAGCGATGACGATGTTGATGGTTGGGGATCCTCAATAGTTGAAGGTTTCTTTTTCGAAACCTTTTGGAAGGACATCTTGATTGTGAGTTGCTGGTTCTTCCTTTCTAACTTATCTAAATGTTGCTGCAGTGGTTGTAGTCCTTCAGTGATCATGTGGGTGACTTTAATACTGCGTTCCATCAAAGGATCATATTCCATAATCTTGTCTTTTAATGTCTGTGCAATTCTAAACACTTCAGCAAGTTTCTGTAATGTCCATGTTGCTGGTTCTGCTTCAGGTTCTTCTTCTTCTTCATCTTCCTCAGTAGAAGATTTAACAAGTTCTTCCAATTCTTCATTCGTTAACACTTCTCGTTGGCTATCAAAATCTTCTCCCACTTCTTCATCAAAGATATCAACAAAGTCTCCTCCACCAACTTGTCTTGTAGCATGAATGGCTTTCCTAACTTCTCCGTTGTTTCCTGGGAAGCCCGTAGAGTCATTCACAACTTCGCTCCATATGTTCTTCCAACAGGCATTTACTGTTTCTGGTTTTAATTCATCCATTGCAGCTTTGATGCACATTACTGCATCTGCAATAGTGAATGATTTCCAACATTGCATTATGTCAAGATTAGGGTTAGCATTAATGGCTGATCGAATGTGATCAAATACCAGGCGTTTGTATGTATCCTTAACACACCAAATGATACCCTGGTCTAGAGGCTGAAGCAATGAGGTTGTATTTGGAGGTAAAAATATAACCTCTACATTTTCATCTTCATAACAAACCGATTCAGGATGCCCAGGTGCATGGTCTATTATTAATAGGACTTTGAATCCCAACCCTTCCTCTTCCAAATATTTTTTCACCTCTGGGATAAAGCATTGGTGAAACCATTCCATAAACAAGATCGCTGTCACCCAAGCGTTCTGTTTATGTTGCCAGAATACGGGCAGATAATCTTTGTTTTTGAGAGCGTGTGGGATCTTCCCCCTATACAATACACCTGGCTTTATCATATGTCCTTCAGCATTGCCGCATAATACGAGAGTTAATCTGTCCTTCCATATTTTATGCCCTAATGCCTGCCTTGCACTTTTATGAACATAGTTGGACTTCTTCCAGAACAGCTCCGTTTCATCACAATTAAAGACTTGCTTTGGGTGGTATCCTTTTTCCGAAATCAATTTATTCAAGTTTGCCAGAAATGCAGCTGCGGCTTCTTCATCAGCAGATGTAGCTTCTCCAGTAATTTTTATATTTTTCAGTCCAAACCTATTTTTGAATCTATGTAACCATCCCTTACTTGCAGTAAATGGTTTCGTGTAACATGCTTCAGAATTTCCTTTGCTAAAGTCTTTGTATAGGCTCAATGCTTTCTCACGCAAGATGTTACCATCGATTGGAATATGTTTTCTATTCATGTCTTCCATCCACAAAGTTAATGCTTTTTCCACCTTAACTAAGCATTTATTACGCACTGTGGCTGTAACTTTAGCAGTTTGAGGAGCGACAGCAAAACTAGCTCGAATTTCTTTTTCCTTCTTTACGATTTCACGGATAGAAGATTCATTTTTATTGTAGATCTTAGCAACCTGAGCGTACGATTTCTTTTCTTTTCTTATCAAGTCAAGAATTTTCATCTTTTCGCTCAAAGGAAGCACTTTACGGATTCTCTTTGGTGGATCCGAATTGCCAGTATCACTAAGCTTGCGCTTTGGGACCATTATTGAGCGAAATTTACAAACTGTTTATATATGGGGTTGACTGCGAGTAACTCGATCCGCAGACAATGAAACCAGGGTTAAGGGGGCAGAGGGAGACCGCTGTACTTTGCTTTCAATTCACAGAACATAAGTCTGAGATATCAGCGTAATCATGATGTAATTAGTGATGACAGGTACCAACAAATTCTTATTTGGAATTCGCCAGTCATTTGCTGACTATAATAAATATCTATCAGTAGGCACTTCCCATTGCCTGTATCTGTAATTTTAACCTTATGACCTACCATAGAGCGAAAAAATAAAAAATAGATTTTCTTTAGAATTGTCAATTTCTGTTAGCAGTAATAGAAAATGCTTATGCATTTATTTGTGTTGAGCTCTGAATGAATCGTGTTATATATTTTTTTGGTACATATGAACAAGGGAGAGACAACAAAAAACAAAAACAAACCCCTAAAAGTCAGTATTGTTTTCCCACTTTTATCTTTTTATGGTAATAATGGGCTTTCTTTGAAAGTTCAACATTGACATTTTCCTACTTACCTTTCAAGCATAACACGGAATTTTAATGAGAAAGATGAAATTATAGACGAAATTCGAGAAAATTGAGAAATGATGACTTTTTTGTTTTTACTTCTGCCACTATAATTCCAAAAAGTATTTTCTTCCTGTGTCTTTCCTTCCGTCCGTCTGTTTGTCCACTCAATATCTTCAAATCTTTTGATGAATTTAAAGGAAATTTAGCCAAAATGATTAAATTTTTCAGCGGATTCTGAAATGAGTTTCCGATAGAGAGATATTTCGAGAAATATTTTTTTCCTTTTTACGCTCATGTCTTTCCACACGATATTTCTACCAGTTCTCAATGAATTTCCATGAAATTTCATGGACAGGTGAGCCATGGGTTAGGGAAGAATTGATTAAATTTTGAGGCGGATCCAGGAATTTTCTCAATTGAGTGAGTGTAAGATGTTCGTTGGCAGTGTTCTTTGAATGCTTTATATGTTTTCAAACATCCGAATTTGAGCGGCTTCTTAATATTTTCCGGTTCATTTGCAATTGTTCTTCCAAACCATGGCAATAATTCGGGATTTTAGGAGAGTGCTACAGAGAAAACTAAATTTTAAAAATGGAAAAATAAGAAAAGTAAATATGAAATAATTTTGGAGAAAATGTTTCAAATCATGATAGAACAGAAACAAGAGGGATCGTTAGCCGGTGTTAAATATAATTTTGTTCCCTGCATAAAAATGATTTACCTGACCTTTCTTTTTTAGAAAACAATACTCTTTGAAAAATAGTCTTTTTATTTGCTAGAAAAGAATTGATTTTTCAGAGGACCATTTGGTCAGAGAAAAGGGCTATCTTTCGTTTATGAACTCAAACAATTTCAGCCGTTGTCGAAATAGGCTATGGATGCAGAAAAGGGCAAACGCATCTGTAGCCGATTCCGACAATGGTCAGAATTATTGCCTTCACAGAACGTAATATTACCAAATATTGATAAATAAATAAAGGAACATAAATAAATGATTATTGATGTAATAATTACATATTGAGTTAAATAAATGATAATATACTTTGTATGCTTTTATCCATCAGTTGGTGATTTTCAGAAATAATATGTATCTATTTCTTAATAAATAGACGATTCATGCCAAAAAATAGCACTTCCACTTTTATTGGTCGTTTATACGAATGAGTTCATATTTTGCTCTTCTGCGTATCCATAGTCAAATTGGACAATGGTTAATTTTTTTCACCTTCACAATACCCCCCCCAATCGTAAAATCAAAAAAAGTCTTATTTTTTATGGAGACTTTTTCGTCAACCTCCACCAAAAGCTGACTTCCATAATTTCAAAATACAGAAACCTTCAGCTGTGATTGAACCTTAGCGAATCAACAAAGCATTTCAACCTTCATCTAGAACATCTTTTTAATTGGGTTTCAGTTAAAGTTGTCAGATTTTTGCAGCTTTGCCGGGAATCTTGCACCAGTTTCAAATTTTGCATTCAAAATACTCAATAACCTACATTGTATTCTGAATTGTGTTTTGAATCTTTTATTTAGCTGCAATAAAAAAAGAAAAGAAATGAATGCAGAATAGTAAAAAGCAACAAGTCAACAATTAATTGATTTGATACAAACGATAGAAACTAAGACATGCATCAGCTGAAAGGTTTCGAATAATTTGCAATTACTCAGATAAACAAAAATAGAAATAGTCACTTGGTTGGGAATAAACTTCATCACCAAAAGATTTATGACGTGTTGCCTGCATCCTTTTTTTTTTTTTTTCAATACTCCCGGAGGAAGTTGATAAGTTCTGCAACATTCCCCTAACCTTGATAGACTGAATCTAAGCATCAAAATTGCATCTAAAAATTGTGATTTGATTGTGGTTCTGTTCTTTTGATTTGACATAATTCATGACATTAAACGCCCTTTCCACCTCCAGATTTAAATGGGATGATATTAAGGCACAGAAAACACATTCACTTAGTTTCCAAATGTGTTACAACCAGAGGAATCTTTAAATTCTAGGAATTCTTCCCCAAAGGCTTCTGTATCTGCCTTAGTATTTCAGTCAACTACATTTATTTTCATCAATTTGTATCCTGTCCTTGCAATTGAATTTTCGAAAGCACGTTTTCAACTTGGAAGAGAGGTGTTTCACAAAATCTTTATATTCTTTGGGAGTCTCTGCTTAAACTGTTTGGACAGAGATAATAGAAAATTCCAACATTTGTTCCTCAGCGTATTTTCTTCGTTTAAGGTAATATTTTTGACCCCCCCTCCCAAACAAAAAAACCCTATAAACAAAACCCCCACATTTGAAAAGCAAAGTCGGACACCCTCAACACCCAAGTTTCAGTGATTGGTGGGAGTATCAATTTTCCCTTGTGTGTGTGTGTGTGTGTGTGTGTGTGTGTGTGTGTGCGAAATTTTCACAAATAAGAAGGAATGAGAAAATTCTTACTATATGAAAAGATGGTCAAGTGTCGAAATTAGGTCCATTCAAATGATCCAATTTTGTCGGTTAGAAACCACATGGTTCCGTTTTTCCTGGCCCCATATCGTAAATATATATTTTCAAATCTCTTTTGACGCAGCCAATCAAAGTTGAAAATTACACCAAAGAGTGAACATGAGTATCAAATAAAAGGAATAAAAAAAAAATAGTCGTTAAAAAAGTAAAAAAAAGTTATTCAAAGACTAACGTCATATAAAAGTGTGGCAACGTCTATATTTTTAGTGAAGAATTAGCTACGAAACCCTTTTTTTAGCTAATTATCTATAACGTCGCTTCCTTCGACGACCCTCTATAAAAGCCCTGAACACACGTGGTTGAATGCCTTTTTGTCATGGTCATCGAAACGGTTAACTTCTACCTTTTTGGCCCAGGCATCTCGAACCAGTTATCTTTCTTTACCCCTCTTTAAACTCGCGACCGACGCAGGCTCTATTCCTTGACCATGGCCATATATATATATTGTCTTGTCACTTATCTTCCTCGATGTGAGTATCCACAAGAACTTCATAACTATCATACACAAATACTGAAAGTACTATCTTTGGCGCCAATGAAAATGCTGCATTCATTATTTCGCCTTTTTAGCTCCCTCTTGCACCTATCCTGACTAACCACCTTTTTCTAATCTAGCTTGGTCAACTATACCACTTATTATAACAGGCACGACTCTCCAAGCTCCATTCAATAGATAGACGAAACAACTTAAGACCCTTTCTACCATGTGTCCCTTAAATTTTTATTCTTTCCTACATTTGGTTTTTATGTCTAGGAATAATCTAAACCCTAACAGGCCTCTTCTTTATACAATGGAATGTATCAATGTTTCCGTTTCATGTATTTCATTCGCATTTTTCATTTGTGCATTAAATGTATCTCTCATTTTTCAATTCTAAATATTTGTATGTGTCTTTTTACTCCATATGATATCCGCGTCCACATTTGCACGTGGCGTGCATGCTTTCTATACTTCTCCCCTCCTTCATCAATTTTTCCACTGACGTTCACGTGGGCTCACCAATTCCATCCGACGCTCATCTTCAACACAAACTATCCAGATCCTAATTTCCACACACAGTTCACATTCCAACCTGGGTATATACCGCAAAAGAAATGTGATATCAATTCATAAATTTTTGGATGCATCAGAATAAAAAAGCTTTAAATTATATATTTAGAATATGAGACCAGGTCAGTAACATATTTAAAAAAAAGATGTAATTAGTAATATTTTGATCCAATTTATAATAATTCGTAAATTGGAATGAATAATGGTTATTTTGTAATCTATTCACAATGTTTTGTTTTGTTGAATGTCATGTAGCTTTAAAAGTGAGGCTGGGGACTACCACCCACAACTAAGGTGCAAAAACCTTGCTGAAGAAACCAGAGAGTTGCTGCAGCCCTCTTATTGATCTTGCAGCAGAACTTGATGCAGGTTCTTTGCTCCACGGGAGCAACCATTGCAAAAATCACCCACACACCTAAACAAGTCGTTACAAAAATAAGCGTAACTCAACAAGCAACACGTTCACTTATACACGGAGATACCGAATTTATTTGTACACTTTAAATCAATCGTAAATCGTTGTGCCGTTAACATGTGCTTTTTTAGACCATGCTTTTTACTTATAGGCGCCAATCCCAACCGACAGTCCATAACCAAAATTAATTTCATCGATAAACAGAGATGGAACAGGGTTATTCGACTAGTATATATATATATATATATATATATATATATATATATATATATATATATATATATATATATATATATATATATATATATATAGGCCTCTAGTAGCCCTGACAACAAAACTTACCCACAATGCATAGCCCCTGGCAGTGGACTCTGGTTCCACATGGTACATTTTAATTTACACTCACACAACACGCACCACTGATGATGGGAGAAATCCCGAAACATGTATGGACTATTGACATATAAGGATTAATAAACCTTACCACCAAAAACTTCACTCCCGAGTCTGTCTCACTCTCTAAAGTACACATTATATATATATATATATATATATATATATATATATATATATATATATATATATATATATATATATATTCACACACACATACAAATATACACACACACACACACACACACACACACACACACACATATATATATATATATATATATAATTTTAAAGTGGGAAAATTCCCCTTCACTTTGACCCGTTAAAAGGTGGGTTTCCCTCCACTATGCTTCCATGTAATAATTGTAAATGAACATATAGAATAAGAATATGTATATGGGTGGAAAGAAGTTTCCCTTCAGCAATAGAGTTACATTGTAAGTAGAACCTCCCCTCTTGAATCCTTTTCAAATATTTTTCTAAAATTTCCTGTTTCACCCTTTCCCTGATCTATTTAGTATATATGCCAAATTTGCTTCGACTGCACCCATGTTTAGGTGCTTTTTTTATAACGTGACAGATAAACACTCCTATATTTTCAAGATATCAATAAATATATGTAAATCATTTCTGAGGAGACGTTTTCTCCAAAAACAAAGGAAAGTTACAATCATGATCTTCCGTAGCAATTATCACCAATAGTCCAGGTAGCTGAAAACAGCATTGGTACATCTACCAGAAGATGGCATATTTTGATTAATGTGGGAGACATTTTTATATAAGGAATTAAATGATGCTCAACACCGCCTGGTTATTCTTGCCTTCTCATCTCAGGGGGATGTTTCTATCAACAAAGATATTTAAATTTAAATTTGACGTTTACTTCGTGTTTATGATATATTTATTCATATTTTCCAATTTATTAATTCTGTTTTCTTTGTGGAATTCTTGAACATTATTGTGATGATATGGAACAAACATTAAAAAAAATCTGTAGATAGTTCGTCGAATTCCAGGAAGCCGAAATTGAATTGAGAACAAAGAAGAAGCAAATTAATTACATCGTCTACAGTTTATTTCTATTTTTAATTCCACATCTGAAATAAGGTACGTAAAACAAACGATTGATATTGAATATTCAAGAGAACGATGTTTAAGTTTCATGTGCATTTGAATGATATTACAGTTTATTCTAAGTAGTAGGGATTAACGAATATGTTCAGCATGAAATAAAAAAAAGGCTAAAAAATTGTTTTATGGATAAAATCTCTGTGTCATTATTAGGAAGAAAGTGGGATGGGTCTGATATGAACTTTCTCTGAGTAAACTCTGAGATTTTGTAGAAACTAAACAGCGTGAAAAGTTACTTTTATGTAAACAAAAGAATGGCGTAATATTTTGCATTTAGAAAATTTTCCGAAATTCAATGACACAGAATACTTTGATTTTTAAAGACCTTGTAAAAATCAATGTACAATTTGATTTCAGTAGAATTATCGATACATATTTATTTAATGAAGGACGAATTTTCTATCCCAAAATTCGGAGAGGAATATTTTTTTTCACATATGGTTTACTATCCTATCTATTGATTTGATGATTGAAAAAAAATACATTGGTGCTTTCATTGATTTTTTTCACACATCTTTCAGATGAATCCTTTGAGAAATTAAGTCATGCTTACTTTTTTTTTTTTTTTTTTTTTTTTTAAGAAAAAAAATCCGGAACTGCTTAAATGGAACTCCTCATAAATTAAAATTAAAAAGAAACAAACAACAACAACAAAAAAAAAACAGGAAAATTAAGTAAAATATCTTCCTTCTTGGTAACTTTTTAGTTTTATTTGATCAATGTTGATGTTTAATTAGGCTTTTGGTCTGGAGGAAAAGAAAATTTTCCTCTCAATAATTCAGCAAAAATTCTCTCAATGACTGGGTCTATTTTTACCAATTACTGCAATACTATCATGATTCTGCATGACTGGCTATATATGTCATGCTTAAAGGCTACATCAATGGTGCTATAGTACTGAACATTCAAACAATTATTTCTTATCATATCTAGAAAGGAACATTTTCTTATTTTTTTTTTCTGAAATTTATCATCCCCAAAATAGGTTTTTTGGTGGGTATTCAATTTACAATGTAAGCTTATACAGAATTGGTCCTTTTGTGTCTGGCAGTATTCATGCTTGTGTTTTTGAAAATTTAGACTTTTTAAGCAAAAGAACTTATTCATTGATTTTTTCCAGTTTTTTCCTAATTATCACCCCAACATGGCATACTGCTAAAAGATGTTGATAACCCTGACAGTTTCTATTGAGAGATCAACCAGACCTGTTATTTGGCGTTTTTTATCAACATTTCTAAATAGGCATAGTTATTTTGAGTCATATACAATTTTTGAATTTTGAAGTATATACCGATTCTTTTGGTAAATTTTGCTGTCTGCTCTGGGAATTGGTTCCTCAGACCAAAATGACTTCTTTTCAATTAAAGAATTTGGAAGAATAAGTACTTTGATCAGAAGCAGAATTTCCTTCTTTTTAACTGAGAGAGCCAAGTACTCAATTTTTTTTCTAATTGAATAGAAATATGAAATGATCTTTTTTATGTAATTTCAAAGAAATTTTCATTCTTTTCTATGTACTTGTAATTTCATTGCTGTAAAATGTATTTTGCAATCTATTCAATCTAATTAAACCTAAAAGAATACTATTTACTGAATTAAGCCCCAACAATTACTTTAAAAGAGATTATCCCTTGACTTATAACATTATTGCTTGTAAATTCAATATAAGTATTAGGATATAAAAAAATTTACTTATTGAAATATATATTGAGTTAATACCTATTTGTGTGAAGTTTATATCATATTTTAAATATTTTCTTTTCTCAGATCTTCAAGCCTGAAGAAAAAAAACGTTTTACAGTTACACAAAAATAATTCATCAACATCAGGATTTTATGAATGGAACAAACTTTTGTATTGGAGTTCAAATCAAAAACATGGAAAAATATTCACAGAAAAATTATTGTTGTGAAATTTGTGGATCTACATTTTCAAAAAGTTCCAAGTTGAAAAGACATTTGCAAACACACAGTGGGGAGAAACCAAACAGCTGCAATGTATGTGGAGCTTCCTTTTTACAGAAGTCTCATTTATCACAACATGTACAAATACACACTGGAGAGAAACCTTATTCTTGTGAAGTGTGTGGATCTTTATTTTCACAAAAGTCGCATTTGGTGGTACATATGCGAAGACATTCAGGAGAGAAACCATATTCTTGTGAAGTATGTGCATCTTCTTTTTCGTACAAATCAAATTTAGTGCGTCACATGCGAACACACACTGGTGAGAAACCATATCCTTGTGAAGTGTGTCGGGCTACTTTCTCACAGAAGACAACTTTGGTGCATCATATGCGAACCCACACTGGAGAAAAACCATATTCTTGTGATGTATGTGGATCAGCATTCTCACAGAAGATAACTTTGGTTCAACACATGCAAATACACACTGGAGAGAAACCATATTCTTGTGAAGTGTGTGACTCTTCTTTTTCATTGAAATCAAATTTAGTTCGACATATGCGTACTCACTCTAGAGATGAACAATATTCTTGCAAAATGTGTGAAATTTCCTTTTCAAAGAAATCAGACTTGGTAGGACACATGAAAACACACACCGAAGAAAATATGCATTCTTGTGAAGTGTGTGGATCTGCTTTTTCATTGAAATCTTATTTAGCCCAACATATGCAAATACACAGTGGAGAGAAACCATACTCTTGTGAAGTGTGTGGAACTTCTTTTTCATTCAAATCAAATTTAGTGCGGCATAGGCGGACACACACTAGAGAGAAACCATATTCTTGCACTATATGTAGATCTTCATTTTCACAAAAATCGCATCTTCTACAACATATGCAAACACACACTGGAGAAAATCCATGATCATTTGGAAATGAGTATCTCCGTTCTCAGACAATGCAGTAAAAGAAAGATCATGTACTGGAGAGAAATTATAATTTTGTAAAAAAAATGTGATCGTTAAATTTCAATGATATCAGAAAATATCAAAAAGACAAATGCAAATACGCACAAGAGATTATATTATTATTAGGATGTTTTTGATTATAATCTTTTATGGAAGTTACCATTTATAAACATGAAAACTCATACTGATGACGAACCATAATCCTTTGCTTCAATCTTCATGTACTCAATGAAATGGTATATTTTACTCTATCAAATTTTTAGTTTACTTAACTTTGAAAATCTATTAGTGTGCCACTCTTTTGATAAATATCATTTTCATGGTGAGTATGAATCTGTATTTTCAGATGGTGCACAAAATGAGTTGGAGAACCTGACTTTTATTCTGGGAAATCGTTTTGTCTTTTGATGAAGTACACCAAAATACTGTGCAGGGTCATATCTTTGAAGTATTATCTCTGCATATTTGCTTTCACAAAGATCACACTCTTTGAAAATAAATGCTTTTTGCTACGGGTTTTATGTGTTTTCATTCCTTTTGCTGTATTTATTAGGATTGAAATTCTACTCAATAAATTTGACTTGAGTTTTTAGATACCTCCAGCAAATATTTTTCTTCAGATCCTTAAAAATGTGAACAAAATATTCTCTGATCCCACATGGAAGAATTTGAAAATTTTGTCAAAAGATTTTACATCGTCCCCTTGTTTGAAAATGAATTCATGCCAGAATATGTCAATCTTTTGCACAATTGTTTTGTTTTTTTCCAGTGCATCACTATCCAAAAGTTGTGCATTCTTATAAAAGCTTCTAGCAAGCTGGAATTGTGTGAAAAAGGAAAAAATCTTTGAGCATCCCCAGGATGGTATGTCATGCTGAGTCAGGTTGTAGTGATGGGAGGTACAGGGGATTGCAGTGCTAAAAAGAGAGGAAAAGGGTGTGTATTGCTTCTATAATGGCTTGTCTCACAAAAAAGCAGACCACTATTTATTCTTTTTGCCTTTTTTTAGATAAGCAAGAACTTGTGTGAAGTTAACTTCCAAGAAGCAGAGACTACCTGTATTTGAATTCTACTAGATGATTTTTTTTTTAGAAAAAAATTGAAAACTCATTACAGTAGAAGAGTCTATTATTTCAAACTTGATATTTTTATCAGTGGAATTTTTGCCATTAAGTTGAAGAGTCTAGATAGGGATCTTAGAAAATCACACTTTTCATTATATAAGTAGAAGGTAGAAATGAAGAAAAATTACATAACTTGAAATCGTTGAATATTCTGAATACATTTGATGTTTTATACTCGACTCTTAAATTCATAGGAAAGAAATGGGTCTTACCTGTAAATATGATTGAAGAAAAATAAAGAAAATTACCAAAAAATGCATGTTAGGTATCTTTGGTCAGCAGTCATACCTCTTAGATTACTTTTTTTTGACTAAAATGAATTTAGAGTTGAAGTATTTTGCAGGCAACAGAAGTGTGTAATCTATTTTTGCTAAAGATGATATGAATGCACTGAGGTTTATTGTCAGAAGTTAATTCATAGGTTCATGTATGAGTTCTGATTAAAGTCTTCAGCAACACTCTTGATAGACTGGAAATATTTCTTGTGTTTTTTTCTACCTATTATTGTTACTTGTTGGAACTTATTATTTAGCTCTTATTTTTTTCAACAATTTTTTTAATCATTTGACGTCTGATCTTCAAAGAGTAAAGACGATTGTTCCACATTCACTTATATCAAGTGTTCTGGTGTCATTTGAATAAAACCATCCCGACTTTATTACATTCCAAACTCCGTAGGTTGCCTATATGATATTTCTTGGAATGTAGTTGCTAACATTTTTCTACACACTTGATGAGTCTTTTTAACAGATTCATCATAATGTAGTTGACTTCAATAATGGGGTCTGTAATGGAACATACTGTGAGAATCATGCATTTTGTCATAATAGTATGAAACTTGGCATGGACCTAGTTTAAACCACCTTAATAATCTATCAACAGGTGCCATCAAGCAATGACCTAACCTTGAATTTCAAGTATTGTGTACTCTCTCATATCATTAATACCCATATTTTATCCAATGATTTTACTTGGACAGTTATGATGCATACAAAGCACTTATTGATATAGGAAGTATCAGAGTTAGCAAAGCAAAGGAGTGACCTTGACCTTTTCTAACGATGTTGACCTGTTTTTCTTTTTTTTCAATTATAGTTGTTGCCTTAGGGAATGGAACGTATTGAAATCGAACTGCTGGAATGAATTACATTCTACTTAAATCATGTTCAAACACATCTACAAACTACCATTAAAAATAGATGCATTGAAATAGTGACATGACTAATTTTACAAAAAAAAAAACAAGTAATCATCTGCACATGTTGCACAACAGCCACGCAGTGACAAACAAGGAAGTCTTCTTTTTTCGGCACTTGCACCCACTTGTGTCGCAACCTTTTTTGCATCCACATTGTAACAGTTCTTTGCAGGTGTCTGCAGCAACTGGCAGTGTGTTCCAATGCAACCTGTGACTGTCATTTTTGTTAACCTAACCCCAATCACATGGACTTTGGTACCCTGGATAGCTTATGACTGCTTGACTCTATACTCTTCCAGCCTAGTACAATCAGTGTGTTGTATGAAGTAAAGAAGTATCTGATGTTGATGACTGTTGTTCTTTTCTACTACTTTTCTTTATAAAAAGATAAGTCTTCTTTCATCTGCAGTGCTGTTAAACCTATCCTTATTCTAGTGAGAGCTGCATACATTTATACACAAATATATATATATGATGTGTAACATCCATAAACAATACATGACCATAAAATAGAATAACAGACTACAAGTATCATGACAGGGCTCTGAAAATAATAAAACAAGGCTAAATATCAAAATTATAGCCTAAAGGGAAGTGGTGTTTGATCAACCCTGATCAGCATGATTGGCTTATTTTCAAATCCCCAAAACGGTTACATAATAAACAACTGATGATCCTAACAAAAAAAATTCACTTTTAGTACCACAATATCCAATTCTGTGTAAAACATAGAACCTTTGTTTTACTGAGGTTCATGTGTAGTCCAAATTCATTGCTCTCTTCATTCAGTTTGTTTAGTATTACTTGGAGATCATAGCTGTGTATAGAGGCAATTTCAAATATTGTAACATTGGTATCATTCAAGTGAAGTTTAACGTGTGAACAAACTGTAAAATTAAATAGTGAAATGAAGTCCGATTCTGTGTGAAAATCGGCTCATTGAATTTCTTTCTAAAATGAGGCCCCCTTACATATAATGGCAATTCTTCAAATAAAAAAATTAGTTAATGACAGTTACTATTTGTTAGCCATTCAGTCACTGAGATCAAAAAACGAAAATCGACTTGTAACCTACCAAGAGACTTGAAAGGGAGTTGACTTTAATAGCGATACAGTTTATAAGTAGACTACTGGAGATGGACACAATAGTTGACTCAGCAGGAATTATGAAATGCCCTGAGGACTGTCAAATGCAACTGACTAATTTTCTGTACTACACCTTTATGCACATGATATTCAATGACAAATTACACAAGTACTTCTGCCACAAATACAAACACTTCCAACTAAACAAATAATTCACTTCAGACAGTAATCAGAAGAATATGCAACTCTGTACAAACGTCAATGGATCTTACAAACTCTATTCTTTCCACACAATTTTTCTCAAACAAGAAACTTTTCATTTTTTTACTCATGAGGAAAAATTCATGATATTTGAATCTTTAAAGTATGAACATTTCTTTGACCTCTTCTGGCAGATCAATATGCTTTCACAAAATAGAACTAACTTCAAACATTGTTGTTCAATAAATAATTTTTCTCATGTGTTATGTATGTATTCATCTTTTCAGTCTTCTCACTGAACCTTAAATAAGGCCAATTCAAATTACTATTACAAGCAGATTTATTCTGTAACTGCAAAGTCTTCAATAAATAGAATTGAAAATAATAGAACTCTTCTGTGAATTGAATATAAAAACATTCACTTTAATGGGCAAAAGAAGGAATAATTTCAATCAGAAGTTATTCCCTTAATATTTACCTTCATATGAATTTGAAGATTAATGATTAAAAAAAGGTGACTGGAGATAATGTTCTCTTGTAGTGTACAAAATACTTTTTGAGGGACCCTAAATTAATTGGGGGCTTTTTTGTTAGTTTCACCTGAATATTAATGTCCTTAATTTCAAAGTACAGATAAAAAGATGAAGATCAATTTGCATTTTTTTTTTCTTTCTGACTAAAAAAACTTCATGGTGTTAGTTTGGGATCAAATTTTAATTACAATTTGATGGTGGAGAATCAAAACATTTTAACTTTTTCTCCAAATGGTCAGTTTGGTTCCATATCCGTCAAATTGTGTGATTTTTGCAGCTTTGCCCAAAGAGCAATTTAATGCTGTCAGAAGTTTGAAATAAAAAAATAAAGATCAACATAAAGTACAGCATCTGATAACTTCTTTGTTCCTACCAGATCAAAATTTGCATACACTGTGCAAATTGATGTTTTAGGTTTATTTCATCAGTCCCCTTTTCCAGTAATTAGGGGTCAGAGCTGAGATTTAAGTTTAGGGTTTTTGCTTTTGTGGTGGTAATTTACAATGTAGCTATCATGAAAAAATTGGCACATTTCCACCATTTTCATTGTGGTACAACTTACATAGATGATCTCTTCTTACCATTACTTTTTTAAAAATGTACCATCAATCTCAATCCAAAACCAACACTAAAAAATTGAAATTATCAAACAAACTGAAATAATAAAATTTTAGAATTTTAAAAATTTTGCATGTCATTTTCCAAACTAATGGGAAGATAATTCATAACTGGAGTTGATATTTCATGAACTCAGTATCTCTGTAAATATAGCAGAAAGTAAGTGCTCACTTTATCATTATAGTTACATAGTAAATGGAATCTCCCTTGTAAGCCCTCAAACATATTTTTTCTCTTGAAAAACTAACGAAATTCCAGATGGTTCTAGATTCTACTAAGGATGTAAAGCACCTAAAATTTGAATTCGAAAATCTAGGTAGAAGAGTTTCGTACTTAATTCCTAACTAAAAGTATAGGGGGCACTACACATACATAGTTTACCAGCCAGAATCCCTAAAAGTGAAGAAACTCATGTATATCATTTTGGTTGACCGTTTCTAATTATAGACATTAATTTCAAATGGAGACCAGCAAAAAGACTCAATGGCTGATTTTTTAAAATTTAAGTTCAATTTTTTTCCACATACGTGTAGTGATGACCGACCAGTAGTTTCCCCCATTCCCTAATACTTTATCCCAGTGGTTTCGAAATTTCGAAAACTCGAGGACCCCTTCGACAAAGGAAATATTCTGGTGGCCCCTACTTTAAGCATTTAGCTTTCAAACTATTCAACTACAAAAAAAGTATTTTTGACCTTTAAAAACCATGTTCATTTCAAATGGATTCCATTCATACGAATTCTAAAAATAGTACAAGAATAATTTTTTTGTTCTGTGCGATGGATGATGTCATTTCCCAGACATAAGATTTGCAAAGTCAGGTAGAATAGCTGCAAACCACTGAACACTATTTGAGTAACACCCGAAGGTCTGCGAGTCCCAATTTCGAAACCACTGCTTTACTCATAAATAATGAAAACACAGATCTGAATCCATGGCCGATGTAAACTCTTTTTTTTTTAATGGCGCTCTTCAGTAAATGAGTTCAGAAAGAGCACTTCCGCTGTAAGAAAAACTCGGCAAACAATATTGCCTTAAGCGGTCGAATTGATTATCGTAATAAACTTTAATCTACCCCAACAGATTGTCGCAATAAATCCTAATTCGTCCCATCTTTTTCAAATACAGAAGACAACAAAGTCCACGCAATCGATTACGTTGTAAGTATCAGAAGCTTTTTTTCTTATTAACTAAGACAAATATTAACAAACTTGGTCTATTCGATGACCGCTCTATATTCGATTCAACTCAACTCGTGTTTTATACAATCAATCAGCCACTTTATTGTTTTTATTATAACCAATGTGTAATGATTGAATAAAATTTGTCGGTAATAGTTTAATAATTGTTTCGTTAAGTTTGCTATCTATCTTCTTATTGTGTTACATTTTTTTAGGTGTGGACATCGCCAAAAACCTTTTCTTTATCAATCTTCCAGGAATGTCATGTCAAAAAAAATTCATCGGGAACTCAACAACCGCGGAAAAAAAGCCCCGAACTTATATAAAGGATTATTTTATCATCAAAATAATTTTATCATTAGTAAGAAGAAAGAAAGAAGTTAAAAGAAAGAAAAAAAACAAAAACTGATATAAACTTTCTGTCAGTAAACTCTATAGGACCGGGGATTTTCAATAAAATTGACAATATGAAATGCTATCTGTAATCGAGAAAAGAAACTACTATAATATTTTGCAATGGAATATTTTCAAAATTCTCTTGTTAGAAAACATTTGAGACTGGTTAGATTCGGCAGAGACGTTATTGCTTCTACTAATTACGGGCCAAATCTTTAAGTTGGTCATTTTTTAATGGCAGTAGCCAGGTTTTTATGGAAGAAATGACTGAAATTTGCTGGATTTCGAAGAAATTTCACGGAAGAAAAGAAAGCAAAAAACATTAAAAACTGCATTTTATTAAATTTGGAATTAAAAGAAACAAAGTCAGTCGGACAACAATTTGTTCCAATCAAATAGTGTCTACATTACTTCCCTTATAATATAGCAAAAACCTACCTTTTACCCCAAACCCAACTCCTAACCCCAAACCTTCCTATTAACCCTTACCCCAAACCTACCTATTAACCCTAATTCCAAATCTACCTACCTACCAACTCTAAGACCAAATCTAACTACCAACCCTATCAAAAACATTATTTAAGCAACTGTAAAATCTAACTATTCAAAAAATTGCCAATTCAAAATTTTCTCAACAATAGTAGCAGCCATAACATCTCTGTCCATTTTTCACCCTCGCCAAATATTGGCATTTTGTTATATCTCACCTTATTCCTATAATGACCAATATACCAACCCAAAGATCAACTTACCCCAACTTGCCCTGTTAATTTGATGATATATCTTAATGTTATGATCATGCTTTCATTGATTTTCACACATTTTACAGATAGAAGACAGTTTTTTCCAAAACAGACACCTAAGGTAACAGAGGTCTTATTGATTGAAGGTACAACAAGTTTTTCTTATAAGGTTCATTATTGTAGCTTATGAAGCTCAAAAAAAATATTTCTATTTTCACTTTTTTTGAAAACAAAGCACCACAATGCCAATGGTTCATATAGAAGCATTACTTTGGGATTGAAAAGAAATTTGAAAATCATGTAAAATTTTGTACTTTTGGGCAACTTTTTAGTTTTATTTGGATAAATATTGGGCTTTTGATCTGAAAAAAAAATTCACGTTGTTTTTTTAAATATTTCTCATCAATTATTTTGATTATTTCAATATTTTTGAAATTTATATTTTTATTCTTCATTTATCATGCTTCCGCTGAGATTTTTTGAAGAACTAGCAGGGTACCTGGCATTGCTCAAGTGTCAAATATGTAGAAGCATTTATTTTGTGTTAAACTCAAATGACTCAACTGATAGCAATTTTTTCATGTATTCTTTTCTTGTAGATAATTGTATGTGCAAATGTTTTTTATTTAAATTCACATACATCTCTAAAGTTTTTCTTCAGGCTGCTATGATGTGGGTATTTTTTCGAGACTGTTAATCATTAAGAAATAATCTAAAGAGCAAATTGTGAAAGACTGTCTTTGTCTTTCAAATTTTTGATTATTGCTTGTGGCTTTTTATTTGTAAGGTTGGTTTAACTTGTAAAATTAACATAGAATATAAGAAACAACATCTCAATAGCAATATCTGATGTTATAAACAATAGGATTCAATTAGGTACAATATTTATCTAACTCCGAGTATTACCTTATTACTTAATCTACCTGTTTACTTTTAGTATCAACTAATGATTAGGAACAAAATGATGTAGTAAAATATGAGCCATGTACAGTGTGTAGTAGTAGCAAGTATGTTTACATATGAGCTAGGCATGGCTCTGCTAGTCACTCCTCCATGCTGGTAGATGTCTCTCTCTCTCTCTGACCTCCGTGTGGCTATGATATTGACCTCATCTTCTATTCATCCCATTATCACTAGTTTCATCATCCAATGAACTGACAACCCTGCGAACTGAAATATTCTTCTGGGTGGACCCTCCCTCTCCATCACTTCCTTCCTCATGACCCACCTGTGCATGTGTTATATCAACCAATTGTATCACAGATATAAAAAATAAAAAGGGAAAGCAAGTTGTAAAATAACAGCTGACTCAAATAAAACAATATGGATTATTTCCCCCAAGTAATTATTAGCCTAAAAAAAACAATGATTATTTCGCTTCTGTCAGCCATAGTCTGAATGGTATGTAGATGTCAACAGCAAATTACATTGTTTTTTTTGTCACTTGACTACAAAAATATCACTTGCTACATTTGAATCATACTGATTGATAAAGTGTTAAAAATGTATTTATCATTATTTAGTATTATAGTTTTTGCACAGTTTAGTTGAGCAATATTTTTCATCAAATCATCTTCTATAATCTAATAGTTATTTAATTTTTGGCAGAATTCCAGTTACAGAGTACTTTTTAATGGTTTTTAATTTCCTGTGATCACATATGGGATAATGATTGATCTATTGCAGATAAAAGTAAACATTGACTCTGTAACATTCTAAATCTATGTTTTGATTAATGAAAAAAACTTTTCCTAGACAAAAAATTAGGTTAATTTATCTCTAGCAAAAAATGATCAAATTAAGAACAAAATTTTAAAAATTTCAATTAAGTTTTTTTTCCCAAGTGTCAATTTCCTGGTGATGATTTTTGGGCTTACCCAATTATCAGCAAATTAGATATTCATGGATTATGCTTGACAAAGGAGAGAACGACTGAATTTTTTATTTCCTCTTTCAAAATCTTTACTTCCCAGTCTTTCTAAGGTTAGCAGCATATTAGAACCAATTAAAATTCAAGAATTCATTACTACAAAATTATCAAGCTTGACAAAGTAGTAAACTATAGAATTTGGGCAAAATAAGCATATTCTGTGATTCATATAGTGAGAAGAAACAAGTATTTGGACACATACAAAATATTCATTTGATATACTCCCGGTGCTCACATTTACTTCAAATTTACACATGTGATGTATTTTGATATAAAATTAACAATTATTAAGAAGAAAATACCATTTTTCAAACATGGCAGTTTAAAATGGGAATTGGAAAAAGTATTTGAACACATTGATTTCATATTTTAACAGTTGCATCACCTTTGTTTGCAGTGATGTTTTTCATAAGCCATTATAGGCCCTCTGCAACATTCTATTGAAATCTTGACTCACTCTTCCTTCTGCATTCTGCATTATTCTTAGCAAACTGTTCGCAGGATATTTAGCTGTTTGCATCGGGCTGTTATCTCGTTGAAACATCCAACTTTCTTCAAGCTCCAACTGTTGCACCAAGGAGAATATATTAACTCAAAAAAACTCTGATACATTGCTTCATTTATGGTTCCTTCAATCAGGTGGAATGCCCCTGTAACATTGAAAGAGTAGCACTCTCAAAACATGATACTTCGGTCTGCTTGCTTTACTGTGGGGATCATAGGTGCATCTGTCTTTTCTCCAGACATGATGAACTGGGTTTTTGCCTAAAAGTTCAATTTTTAATTCATTTGATCTGAGAATATTCTTCCAAAAATGATCAAACTTCTTTAAATGGTCACAAGCAAACTTCATCCAAGGATTATAACTATAAGCATATTTAAGCTAATAGATTTTAGCTGAAGTATAACATAATATGAATTGTGTAATGCCTCCAAACATCAAGACGAATCATAAAATAGTTACAAAGTTATGCTAATTTTTGCGTATGTGATGTTTAAAGCGGGTCTATATTTTACAAATTAGCATGTCTCACAGAGTTGGATTAGAATATTTCCAGGAAATCTCTCGTGTAGGAAAAAAAAAAATTGGATTTAGTCTGTATATACTAACATAACAAATTCCGAAGTTTCAGGCAATACTTGACATCTATGTAATGTGATAGTCTAAATTTATTCTACCGTTCAATTTTTGCTTTCTTTCAACCTATACAATCTTTGAACAGCCATATCTCAAGAACTAGTAGAGATAATGAATTTATGATAATAATTTGAATGGAACCAATTTAAGTGAGTCTCTTTTTATGAAACTTAATTTTGGCTATCGCTACCTATTTGGAGTTGTGCAATGCGAATATCTTAATCACTAAACAATTTGTTGTAAACAACAATAAATGTTGTGGGTTTTGTCACAGACTCAACTGAATATGACATTTCTTTTGGTGATGTATGATTTGATAGAAGAAACAATCACTTACTTTAAGTTATTTGGAAATCACTGGATGTCTTTTTCCATTTTTTTGAATTCAAAAAATATTTCTGATACTCATGGTAAATTTTCTTTCAAGATGCTTTTGTTTGATTGATGAGATTGTTGTATGTTTGGGGAAAATGAACAAGTCATTTCTTACTTGAGAGAAAACTGATTTTTTAACCTTTAAAGGATCTGATTTTTCATTTTTTCAAATATGAAAGAAAGGTGAGATCTTGTTTAGTTATACAATTGAAATCTATCGCTGTATTCCCTATGGAGGTATTTTTGTCCTGTCATTTTAATTTAAATACAATAAAAGCAATATCTATTTTTGAAAGAAGTGAGACTTGATTTACCTAAGACTAATATTTTTTCAGACACATCTATTTTAACGTAAACTATTATGATAGAATATTTCTTGAAAAAAACATCATTGTTTCTATCATAATATAAAGGATTTTTATTTGAAAAAATTGGATGCACCTATTATATAAAGTGAGTTAGTATAATTTTATTATTTTTATGTCTTATCTTAAGCTCATTTTTTTTTTCTTTTCACAGAAGTTCCAGCTAAGAATTCAGTTTTAAAAGGAAACTTTCACTGGAGAGAATTTGTTTCCCCTGTGAAGTGTGTGGATCTTTTTCTTAAAGTCAAGGGCTACATTTGGAAAAACACCCTCAAGACAAATCATATTGTTGTGAAGTGTATGACTCCCTCTTTCCCCGAATTCCAGTTTGAGGTGTTATATGCAATCATAAACAGGATAGAAATGATATTCATTTATTGCATGTAGCTCTTTCTTCCCATGAAATATTTTATGAACATCTATAATTTGTTGAATTTGAATATTTCATCAGTTTTTCATGGTTTTAAAAAAGTAAAATATGGAGGACTACTCAGAAAAAAAATATTGTTGTGAAATTTGTGGATGTAAATTATCTGATAGTTCAAGTTTGAAGAAACATTTAAAAATCCATACTGGAGAGAAACCATATCATTGCGAAGTGTGCGGGGCTTCCTTTTTAGAGAATTCAAATTTGATCCAACATATGCGAACACACACTGGAGAGAAGCCATATTCTTGTGAAGTGTGTGGCTCTTCTTTTTCACAGAAGTCACATCTAGTGGGACATATGCGAACACACACAGGAGAGAAACCATATTCATGTGAAGTGTGTGGCTCTTCTTTTTCACGGAAGTCTCATTTGGTTGGACATATGCGAACACACACTGGAGAGAGGCCATATCCATGTGAAGTGTGTGGGTCCTCTTTTTCATGGAAGTCAGATTTGAACCGACATATGCGAACACACACTGGAGAGAAGCCATATTCTTGTGAAGTATGTCAGTCTTCCTTTCCTAATAATTCAGATTTGATCAAACATATGCGAACACACACTGGAGAGAAGCCATATTCTTGTGAAGTGTGTGGCTCTTCTTTTTCACAGAAGTCACATGTGGTTGGGCATATGCGAACACACACTGGAGAGAAGCCATATTCTTGTGAAGTTTGTAGCTCTTCTTTTTCATGGAAGTCGGATTTTAACCAGCATATGCGAACGCACACTGGAGATAAATCATATTCTTGTATAGTGTGTGGATCTTCTTTCCCATATAATTCAGCTTTGATCAAGCACATGCGAACACACACTGGAGAAAAGCCATATTCTTGTGAAGTGTGTGGTTCTTCTTTTTCTCAGAAGGGACATTTAATTGAGCATATGCGAACACACACCGGGGAAAAACCATATTGTTGTAAAGTGTGTGGGTCTTCTTTTTCACGGAAGTCACATTTGATAGGGCATATGCGAACACACACTGGAGAAAAGCCATATTCTTGTGAAGTATGTACTTGCTCCTTTTCATGGAAGTCAGATTTGAACCGCCATAGGCGAACACACTCTAGTGAGAGACCACATTCCTGCGAATTGAATGACACTTCTATTACAGTGAAATCAAATTTTATGCAGAGTATGCAGACACTCACTGAAGAGAATTTATGATCATCGGCATCCCTTCTGGAGAGACAAATACACATGGGAGATCATATGTTTTTTAAATTTTTGTGGTTGTGATCTTTTACCTAAGTCATCATTTATATTCATGAAAAGACGTGTCAACAAGAAATCATAATCTTGTGCTGAAATCTTCATGTACTCAATGAAATGGCTTGTAGAGCTTTTACTTTAACATATTTTTTAATTTGTTTGATGATACAGTACCAGTAGGAGGCAAGTTTACCTCTAGTCCAGTGGCTTAGCTCTAAATATCACTTGAATCTTGTTCTTTTCAAAACAAATACTTCATTTGGTAGACATGGACTACAACAGTAAATAATTTTTGACCTTTGAAAATCATAATTTTAATTATGGATCTAATGGATTATGTTTATCTGAATTCTGATGTATGGTACTGGCCTGCGTACAATAATAATAAATATCTTCTCCCACTAGTTTTGCATTGTTAGGTTTAGAGGGAACACAGTTGCAGACCCTGTTTTGGAACATCTGGTTGTGGCAACCTGACGCATTACGTGATTATACTTAGATGGTCATATTTTTTTCATCATTATGTCAGATTTGGATTCACAACATATTTTAACAATGTAAAACCACTTATGGTTATAGCCATATAACGAAAATCAAAACAAAGAAGTATAATAAATTTTTATAAAAATGTTGTGTATCTAAATTTAATCATTGGTAAGAACACATTCCTGTCCAGCATAGCATGGTGATATGAACTTTAATTATATTTGAATATCAAGTGAAATCATATCTTGTATGAACATTAAATATCTAACCAGTTCACTGTTTCTTTGGTCAAGAAAAAATTCCATTGAAATTCATGTTTTAATTTTTGTACTATGTATTCATTATTAACATGATTTGAATTTAAATATGTCTGCAACAGGAAAAATTAAAAAAAAATCTCCTGTTTAGTCTATTTGATTGCTAGAAAAATGTTTAAAATAGCATAAACTACAGAACATTTTATATTTCTATATCATCCTTTAGAAACCTATCTGCAGTAATGCTTTTAGGATATCTCTGATATTTTTAAATGCTTTTTTCTATTATGTAGTTAGTCAATGGAACTTCCTACTTGAAAGTTACTTAGATCTTGGAAAATTTAGAGGAAAATATCATTTTGATAGAAAGTACTTTTGAAAAAAATTAATTTCAATATATGATTAAATTATGCTAAAATTGTTGACTATCTAGAGCATAATTATAAAAATTGAATGAAACTTAATTTATGACAAACAGATTCTATATATTTGACTGAGAAAATATTCAAAATTTGATTTTTCTTGCACTTCAAATCAAACCTCTCAAAAATGGAATTTTTAAAAAAACTTTTTTCAGCTGTCGTTATAATAAGTAGCTTCAGTTTTGTTACCTTGTTTACTAATTATCGTACGAGTACACACACTAAAGCCAGCAGCAAGTATTTATTACTTGGACAATTTATCTATGACAATTATTTGATTAGCACATGATGATCTAAAATATTGTGTTATGTAACTGTTTTTTTTGTCGACACATTACTAGATTGAAGCATAAAATTTAATACACATGTAGCAATGGGTATTGAGCAACCATGAATTTTCTTTTGTCATTCTTGGCATCCATTTTGAAATAGCTACCTGTGACAATTGTTTTCAAATGAAATTTTCTATCAGCATTGGATATAATATGATATTGAGGGCAGTTGAATTCATTTACAAACATAGTTTTTGGAAATTGCCTTTTGAAAAATACATGCAAGTCACGGAAAATTCAAAATGGCTAACATGATTAGTATGAAAATTGTATAAACTAGTCTGGTGATATTGGTGTCAAAACATACTTTTTTTATGATGCTGAATTCAAATTTGGAACTTTTGAATCGTCCAGAAACTTCCATCACACAATTCAAAATGACCACTATGTGTTGGATCAGATGTTGGTGTTAAGACAACAAGTACCTTCATTGTGTAGATAGGATTGGTGATGGCCAAATATTGATAATGAAAGTTCAATACACAATTTTTCTGGAATGCTTTTGACATGTGTACCAAATTTTATGTTTTTATTTAAAAATACATAATTGGCTCAAAACTTTCAGCAAAACGACCCCACTAATAAAGCTGTGTGCTTTACATAATGAATAAATGTGTATGTCTTGAGAGGTATTCATAATGAGTTGCAATTGTAGAACATTTCTCAGAATGTAAAAATATTGATTTGAGAAGATTGTTTGACCATTTTAATATAATTACATGTTGCACGTCATGTCACTGCCTCTGAGGTGGTTCTATAGCTCGAGATGTTCTGGAGGTTCATGTCTATGTTTGTTTTTAAAAGTGCATGATTGATTAGTCAAGCCTCTGGACTACTTGGACAACATCGTAAAGGGATGGAGCAGATTTTTTCTTCAACATTGACCCATCAATTGTGCGTTTGTTGAAAGTGAGAGAATGTGTGGAAGCTATTGCAGTTTACAACAATATCTACAAAGAGATGAGGTGAAGAAGGCAAACAGGAATCACCATGTATTTTCTGAAGGGTAACAGTTACTCCTGCCTCCTCACCCCTATGCACCAAGGCTTACCCTTTCTTCTCTTTCTCGTAGCAATAAAAAATCAAAGATAATGCGTGGGTTGAAGAGCAACGTAATTTTCTGTACTTATGCCTTTTATTTTTGTTTATTCTCACTTGATAAAAAAATGAATACTTCTTATCCACTGATTACGATTATTAATTAAAATAAGATGAGCCCTACCTACTATGGTGAAAACATTTCCTGACCAAAAGTTCTATTGTAAGTTGTCTCCTCTTATCATCTGCATTTGAGTTTTATGCTTTGCATAATGAATTTTTGCTGTTTTAATTAATTCTTCATGGCCACAATCACATTGAAAATGTACATATGTAGTCCAGCAGCCACCCTCTGAAAGGGCGCTTTTTCATTTTTTTGTAGTCTTGAGATAGATAGGGATGTAGATAGATAAAAAGAATATGTGGTTAAATCTTGATATTAAAAAAAAATTACAACTTTTTTTCCTATTTGTTACATGATATCCACTCCCTTGAAACTGACAACACCAGTCAATTGGTGCTTTTGATCCTGCTGAGTCAAGTCTTGCCATTTGTAATCTCGTATCACTGCCTGAAGAGTCGAGATAGAGTGAGTAGGTTTGTAAAATCTTAGGTAACAGAGACTTACAGAGTTGGGGGTATAGTGAGAGAAATGGAGCAATTAGACTACAGTGATTCATTTTTATGCTGAGGTAGCCATTACTTGGTATTTATTCCTTCCATTTTCTCAATCCACTAAATGAATGATCATCATTCTACACAGTTACTTTATTCAGTTGTTTGCTTGATATTGATTTTCAATATATTTCATCTGATTCCAATTAAAATATCCAAATTTAGGCGTAAAACATATATGTTTTGTATTTGAAATATTGCAGACACCTGTTGTTACAAGTGTAATTTTTAGTATATTTTAATTATTTCATTAAATCCAGTCAATTAATCATTGAATTAATTTTCTTGAAATTAATTTTCGGAGAT